>CM022945.1:33964563-35164563 GCA_012931725.1 Litsea cubeba | reverse complement strand
CATTGTTTTAGTGGATGAGACGAGAGGAGTGAATGCTAAACTTGAATTGTGGCGGAAAACATTAGAGACAAAAGGGTTTAGGCTAAGTCGATGCAAAACGGAATATATGGAATGCAAGTTTAGTCAAAGTAGGACACCTGGTAACATAGAAGTAAGTTTGGGCACACAAAAGATAGTAGAAAAAGAAAACTTTAGGTACCTTGGATCTATGGTGCAACAGGATGGAGGGATTGATACTGATGTAAGTCACAGGATTCAAGCCGGGTGAACCAAATGGAGGAGTGCTTCAGGGGTCTTGTGTGATCGGAAAGTCCCCCTCAAGGTTAAAGGAAAGTATTATAAGGTGGCGGTACGGCCAGCGTTGTTATATGGATCAGAGTGTTGGGCAGTAAAGCATAATCATGTCAAGAAGATGGAAGTTGCGGAGATGAGAATGCTAAGATGGATGTGCGGGATCACAAGGAGAGATAGGATTAGGAATGAGGAGATTAGGGGCATAGTAGGAATAGTACCGATTGGAGATAAATGAGAGAAAATCGACTGAGATGGTTCGGCCATGTTAGAAGGCGTCCAACAGAGGCACCTGTTAAAAGGTGTGAAAGCATGGAGTTTGCCAAGAGTAGGAGAGGGAGAGGGAGACCCAAGAGAAGTTGGAAAGAAACTATTAAACATGATCTTGCCTACATGGATCTAACGGAGGACATGGCCCTAAACAGATTTGATTGGCGTCGTCAAATCCATATAGCCGACCCCACCTAGTGGGAAAAGGCTTGGTTTGGTTTGGTTTGGTGGTTTGGTTTACATGAGTTCGATCCAAATATGCATCTTTCCCTTCTCCAAGGTCCTGTAGTACTTGAAACATTTTGTTTTCAGTTATTTATTTAGTGGACGACATTGTGCTCATCACTAACTTCATTCATTGTTACGTCACATGACCGATGTAACATATTCATTTCAGCCACTTTTTCTCAGGCCTGTCATCTTGTGAAAATGCCTAATACCCTCTTAAGTTGGACTCTGCAATCATGCATATGTATCCACTAGCTTCTTTTCACCTTGCCTGCTTGTACTGTGTATGTCTCTACTCCTCAAGGCCTCCATTTTTTTTAATATACTAGCTTCTAGATGTTCAAACCTATCATCATTTCAAAAAAATATGTATTTCATTCTTAAATGAACCAATATGCAAACCAATTCTTGGTATAGGCTGTGTCATATTTCATCATCTCATAAATATGCAACCTATCAATCTAGCAGATTGTATTGGTTTGGAGATTTAATTACGAGCACATTGACATGGCACCATTTCAAGGTGCTCATTGTTGCAACTACCAGGTTACATATTTGAGAGGTTTCGAACCATACTGTTGCATGCTTTTTTTTTTCTTTTTTACACGCTATACTTTTGATTGATGCAAGTCTTTCCAAAGCTCTAGTTTATTAGTTACTTCCGTTCTTTTCAGACTAATAGTACCTAGGTCCTAGGGTTGAAAACAAGCTCCTGAATACTGAATACTCAAGAGGACCGACTCCAAAAATTCAGAATTTCAGATATGGGCCCAGAATACCTGCCCTAATTCCAGTCCACTGTTAGAAAACCAAATTTATTCATGTCCGGGCCCAAGAATTACTGAAGGACGACCCCTACTGAGAAAAATCATTGCCTCTCAATTGTGGAAGTGGAAGGCAACCAGTGAGGTATTCCCTGTTGGCTGCAGTCTGGTAGTGAGGAGATTTAAGAATGGCACCATCAACCATATCTGTTTTTGGTCTCTTCCCCTCTCTGCGGTTCTCAAAGGGAAGAGAAGGGGAACTCTCTAATTTCTGAATGGGTTTTCTTATTTGGAAAGGAAGATTGGAGTTTGGGAAGTGGAGGAGAAACCAGATCTAAGAGTTTTGACCCACAATTCTGTTTGGGGTACATATTTTCTCCATATATTGTGTTCGGGTGTGGAACTCCTTTCTCATACCCAAACGGGTCCAGGCATTGGATGGGTGAATATAGTTCACCTAGTACAGATCCACCATGGACCTGTCTGAACTCATTCCTCTTTCCTCCCTAATATCATTGCTTTCTTTAAAAAGTTACAATAAAAAAAGAAAGAAATAAAAAAAAAAGAGAGAGAGAAGGGGAAAAAAAAAACACTAAATCTCATTTTGGATTTCTTTTGTCAAATCATCTATAACCAAGGCAAGGCGCACAGTTGGTGTTGCCTAATGCAACTGACTCAAGACCTCATCACATGCATCACACATTATCATTCCAAGTTTTCAACCACGCGAGCATTTAAACTTTTCAAGAATTGAATGAGTTTCTTTAAGCAATTAATTGATCAAAGTGTAGTGTAGCCCACCAGCTTTTCAACTTCTTGAAACTCTCATAAAACAATACTCGTGTTATAACTCTTCTTACTAACTAGCCGTTCTGAAGTGCAGATTGACAGGGTAAATCTAGAAATCCAGCAGGCAGAGCGTGACTATGACCTTAATCGTGCTGCTGAATTGAAGTACGGGAGCCTTATGTCTTTACAACGCCAGCTAGAAATTGCTGAAAAGGAGTTAATTGAATATCAAAACTCGGGGAAGTCCATGCTAAGGGAAGAGGTTACTGAGAATGACATTGCTGAAATTGTTAGCAAATGGACAGGCATTCCTGTTTCCAAGCTGCAACAGTCTGATAGAGAGAAGCTGCTGCATTTGGAAGAAGAGCTTCACAAACGTGTTGTGGGCCAAGACCCTGCAGTCAAAGCAGTATCGGAAGCTATTCAGCGGTCCCGGGCTGGTCTCTCAGATCCTCACCGTCCAATTGCGAGCTTCATGTTCATGGGTCCAACGGGAGTTGGCAAGACAGAGCTAGCCAAAGCTCTTGCTTCATACATGTTCAATACTGAAGAAGCTTTGGTGAGGATTGACATGAGTGAATATATGGAAAAGCATGCAGTCTCTAGATTGATAGGAGCTCCACCTGGCTACGTTGGGTACGAAGAGGGCGGCCAGCTTACAGAGATTGTTCGTAGGAGACCATATTCTGTTATCTTGTTTGATGAAATTGAGAAAGCTCATTCTGACGTATTCAACATATTGCTCCAGATTCTGGATGATGGTAGGGTGACTGACTCGCAAGGTCGTACAGTAAAGTTCACCAATACAGTCATAATCATGACGTCAAATGTGGGTTCACAGTACATACTCAACACAGAGGATGAGACCATATCAAAGGAATTAAACTACGAAACAATTAAGCAGAGGGTGTTGGAAGCTGCAAGATCAATATTTCGTCCAGAGTTTATGAATCGTATTGATGAATATATAGTTTTCCGACCTCTGAACCGAGAGGAGATCGACAGTATTGTGCGGTTACAGGTATGATGCAAGCCTTGAACTGAATGATCCAATATGCTTTGGCTTTGCTACGTTATCTTGCCAAATATATGCTCTTTTCTTTCCTAGTAATTTTGGTTTTTTTCTTAAAATGATTTTTTTTTTCTTTGGATCTCAGTTGGAACGAGTGCAGCAGAGACTTGCAGATCGGAAGATCACAATTCGGGTGACAGATGCTGCAGTTGAGTTATTGGGTAGTCTTGGATATGACCCTAACTATGGTGCCAGACCAGTCAAACGTGTAATCCAACAGAATGTTGAGAATGAGCTTGCAAAGGGTATTTTAAGAGGAGAATTCAAGGATGAAGACACAATCTTAATAGACACGGAAGTTACTGCCTTCTCAAATAAGCAGCTTCCCCAACAGAAGCTGGTGTTCAGGAAACTGAACTCTGCATCTGATACTCAAGTTGTAGAAGACACCAAAGCTCTATCTCAGAATCGTTGATCTGTTTTCCTTTCCCATATTCAAGGGAGAAGCTTTTGTTACAATGTGTACTCAGTTTACAGAAAAATATCAGCTTACATCATGAATGTATACTTCCCTCCTGTTTGGTGGAAAATGAGATTGTCCATGTTCATCAAGCAGATCAGATCTTCCTTCCTTGACTATTTTTGCAAGTTGTAAACAGTACTACTAAGAAGTCTCTCTCTCTCTCTCTCTCTCTCTCTCTCTCTCTCTCTCTCTCTCTCTCTCTCTCTCTCTCTCTCTCTCTCTCTCTCTCTCTCTCTCTCTTCCCTTATTATTATTATTATTTTACAAGTAAAATCTAACCTGATTTCTTCCACTTTGGCAACCACAATGACCCTAATTCAAAAGGAATCCTGCTTCTAAGACTCTTGTGAGGACTTTGAAGTTATTTGAATTAATAAATGGCATTTTGGAGGAAGCAATAGTTTTTGGTCGGTGCCTTCAATACAGGGTCATGCATTTGGGGTAAAATTATTTGAATTAATAAATGACTTGTTCGAAAATAGAAGCTAAAAATCTAATGAATTCTTTGAAAAAATATTAGATGTTCCTTGAGCCCTTTTCTCATAATAAATCAAAATTGAAGAGCTACTTTTGACTAATCTGATGAAAATCATCCAAGATACTACTAGGCCGTGAGCTGGGGTCTAAAGACTCACGTACAGTAGAATGTATAGATAGGGTCTCATTTGACATGCACCTCTCAAAATATGACCAATGAAATCTTTTGTTTTATAAATATGACCACATGCAATTTTACTTGTTATAAATAACCACTCACTTTTTAAGTTCTTGTACGTAATTGGCTCTTTTAGACTCAAAAATCTGGGCCAGCAACCTGCAGTCTCTAAATTAGAAGCCAATCAATCAATCTGGTGTGACATATTTTGTTAAAAAAGATTAAAAGTTGCATTAGATAATTAAATCTGACTTGATTTGAATTAAAAAAAAAACAAGATTTAGTGCATAAAGGCAATTAAATCAAAGTCAATTCAAACTTAAAACTGAACTGACTTATAAAGAATCTTCATCCTTTTATGACAAAAATAAACCGAATTTCATCAATGGCTTGAAAGCATGTTTGGATATAATGTCCAAAGGGACCAAAAAAGGTTATTAGATTACTAGAGATGGTTATATATTTAAAAGCTGAAGCTCCTTATCACTGGCTTGTCAGCTTTCAAGTAGAAGATGATGGTGATGATCCAATCCAGTGCAGTTTCAAACAAGAAAATGGAGATGAAAAGAGATGGGTGTTTTATGTTTTGGAAGTTTGGAATATGTGATCATGAAGAGAAACGATGGGGATGGGAAAAGGAAACGAAAAAACAAATAAAGGAAAAAGAAGAAAAGGTTGATACTTGATATTATGACCCATGTGAGAGATGGATTGAAGAAGAGGAAAAGCATCAGACTATGAGAGATGGATTGAAGAAGAGGAAAAGCATCAGACTATGGCAATTTCAAAAGAGAGAGGTAAAAAGATAAAAGTCCAGCTGAAGTAGAACGTGAAGCGGGGCCACCTTTCATGGAAGTAGTCTAGCAAGGTTTTGGTAGGGGGAAATTCTATTTGCACCCACTTTTATTGCTGAGCACACTCATGTATGTATAATTTTTTTCATAGAGGTGGGTGTGCTCAGCACAAATAGTGGGTGCAAATAGAATTTCCCTTAAGGCAAATTAGATTAGGGGGCTGTTGAGAGAGTTTTCAGGGTTATAGTGGGGCTACAAAATCTCTCTCTTAAAGTAAAAACCACTGTGTGATTCTGTTCGATAATTATTATAGAGCTAGGCTCCCCTAAGCTCAAGCTTAGGATAAGGTAAGTTCAAGTGTGTGGTGGGCCCACTTGGGGACCTACACGGGAATGAGGGTGGGGGAGATTTCAAGGAATCCCTAGGATCTTTCCCCTGCAAAAAATCAGCTCCAAACGTAATTTCTATCATCTCCATATGGGCCCAATAGCTTAATGGTCAACAATCCATTTGGATTGATATATAGTCAATCCAACGGTTCAGTAAATTCGGATTTTACCAAAAGTTGGTGGACATGTGCAATTTAAGGGAGTCATGTGTTTGGTCCTTTTGGATGGACCAAAAGTGGGCCCCAAAAGCACGAGCTTACGAAATTTTCTCCCTAAGCTCTAGCTTAAGCTTAGGGGAGCCTTGCTCATTATCATAATACGATTTTAACTATATGTAGTATGCAATTAAGATTAGAAAACTAAAATGTCAAATAACATCTTTTGCAAATCAATGAAGTGACCATAGATATAATTTTAATGGAGTAAGATCTTTTAATGATAGGACAAGGTGGGGCATTAGTTTTAAGCTCTTTGAATTCTAAAAGTGGGGCCCCATTGATAAATTTATGGGCATAGACTTGGATTTCTGTGGTACTGGCCTCAAGGAATCAGTGTTTATTGGATACCGCTCTCTTCCTTTTAACTTATTTGTAAACAATTTTTGAGAAAAATTAATAATAGTGCCCTCCTCTTCTGCTGCATTTTTTTTTCTTCTTATCGGTCTTTTTAGTAAATTTCGGTTTGTATTTTCCTGGAAGAAAATTACTTTTATCTTCTCAGAAAAGCTTGAGATATGAATGATCATGGGGTCAAAAGAAAACAAAAAATCAAAATGAAGTGGAGCCCACACCATCTTAATATTTGATATTTGTCCTGCGTTCAGATTTATTGGAAGATCAAGTAAGGGTTCACATCTCTTTTATACAGAGCAATTCCTAGAGTCTCGACTACTATAAACGCTACCTTTCCCAGAATTCCATATCATTATGAACCTAATCCAAACTCTATTACCAAGAATTTTGATCCTTATCTGACTCAACTGCTAGATCAAGACTCGCTGGGAGTTCAACCGCAGCACACCTTCGGGCTTGATCTTGGCGTGGAGCCCATGGCAATCGGGCCACACAATTTTCCAACACTTCGACTATGAGTATTAAAGTTCACACTCGGAAGATGAAGATGGGTATCCTTGATATAATCAGAGTCTCATTAAATGATCTTAGTTCTTAATTTTAGCTCCTCAATGTTTACCTACGTACAATGATTTTTATCTATTTTTCTTGGATCAAATAAATCGGATCAAAACATGGCCAACACATTTAAGAGTGGTTTTAGCACCTCGGTATCCCACACATGTCTCGAGACATCTGTCCCTACATCTTGGGATTGATAGTATCACTCCTGCAGTAGGCCAACCGAACCATGTATATATGTGTGTGTGATCAAAACACCAACTTTGACTCTCAATCAAGGTGTCTGTGTGATGATTTCAATTCAGTAGAGGTGTTAGTTGTCAAATAAAAATACAGGAGATTATTTGTATTTCTCTTTCTTTCTAGAAAAGGCTGTTATATTATATTTATTCTCCAAAGATTAAAAAAAAAAAAAAGTCTATCACTGTCCTTCCATTTCCATGAGTTTCTTTCCCATCTTGTAAGCCTTCTTCAAGTATACTGTAACTCTTTCCAAATCCAATCTCACATCTTGTTTGAGGTATATAGTGGTGTAAGACCACCCCTTCTTCGATACCTCTTCTGGGTTCTTCAACACCATATCATCTCTATCATATTTCTCTATCAGGCTACTCTCCTCTGCTCTTATCTTATACTCCATGTACTCCAACCCCACCCCCCGCGCTGAGTTCTCGTAGCAGATTTTCCCCACCCAACCTAGCCCCAGAGGTGACACCTGTATCATCGCCGCCTTCGGCCGGAGAAAATACAAGTGGGTGAGCGCCGCACCATGCACCCCAAGCAACGCATGGCTCCCATTGATCAGCCGGTACGCCTCTCGAAGACTGGTAGACGATGATGGAGCGAACACCGCCACCTCAAAACCCACCGCCTCCGCCGCCCGAACAACACCTTCTTGGTTCAAAAACACACGACCGACGGTGCCCTCTCGTGCGGCCAGAACCAACCGGGGGCGGCCGGAGGCAGGCGGGGGAGGTGGGCGGAGGCTTTTTTCGGCGTAGGAGCGGTGGACAAAAGCCCCAAAGTCGGCGAGGGACTCCGAATTGGGCATGAGGGAGGAATTTATGGTGGAGAATCCGTGGGAGATTATGCCAATGGTGGCGGAGGGGAAGCAGTGGAGGGAGGTGTCGTTGTCGAGGTTGATGATGGGGTGGCGGGTGAAGCTGCGGAGAAGGTCGGCGTACTTGGAGAGCCACCAGTCATGATAGTCGGAGACGACTAGGACGATATCACGGTTTGGGTGACCGGCAAGGAGGTGGCGGGTGGTGATGAAGAGGGGGAGGAAGCCATCGTTGATGTCGTGGAAGATGTTGCCGGTGTAGCCGCCGGTGCTGAAGACGACGGCGGGGGCCTGGTGGCGGATGTGGCAGGATGGGGTGGTGTTTGGGGCTGTGACAGTAAGGAGTGAGACTTCTTTGATTCTGGACATGACTTCTTTTTCCCATTTACGTGGGTATGGACGTAGTTTCTGCATGGTGATATTGGGACCCACAGCTTGGAAGGTAGAGGTTGTGGGGTCCAACACTGTTGGGCCATTGATGGAGCATGCATCGTAGCGGTAGTGACTCCAGTCGCAGATGATTGGAGATGGAGGGGCATGTGGTGGTGCATGTGGTGACAACGAACTCTTCTTGTTCTCTGTATAGAAGAGAGGGAAAAACCAAGGATAAGATATACCAAGGATAGTAAGAATTTGCAACAGATTGAAGAAATCTAACCAACAAATTTTTATTTTTATTTTTGAAAAATGTATCTTTATGTTACATTGATTTTTAATAAATATGTTTTATGACCCTGATTAGAACAACTCAACCTAGAATACCAAGCATCATTAATCTTGTCTTTGAAGATTTTTATTATATTTAAACTACTGAATTTGGGACATAGAAGGATTAAAATGAAAAAGCAGCACACAAGCTTATTTACAAGTCCTAAAAATCTTATGGGTGTACATTAAAAACCTCTATTTCTATTATACTTAAAGCATTAAAGTAGTTTATATATATACAAAGCTAACTTATAACAAAGTGGATGTGAATCTTGGGTGAAACGAAAAGTAAAATCTGGCCTTTCTGAAGTAGTTTGTAGTGTAAAATTACCATTGGTTAATGTGATTGATCGACATTTAATGGAGGAGAGTGTTAGTTGTGGAATATTAGAAAATACATGTAGTTTATAATATTCTACCCTACAATTTTATTACATAAACAGCAAAAAAAAAGGAAGATGTCCTTTCTTGAACGAAACAAATTAAGTTAGGGGCTTATGTGTAAAAGACCTATAAAATTTTATGTTCTGCCCTCGGCCAAAATGAGTATTGATTAGATACGGCTAACATGAAACCATGTTGATATAGAAATAATCATCCCATGGTTAAAATGGGAAGGGAGTCTAATTAAGGGAATTGGTTTAGGAATTAGATAGAATCAATGTCATTTTCAGGTGATGGTCCATGCCTTAATCAGGGACGTCATATATAAAAATAAAAAAAAAGATTGGGGTGGGAAAGAAAATGTGTCAACGATCTGGCCATGAAAAGAAAATGCGTGTTACGAACGAGTAGCACCCGGATTAGTAGCTGTTACATAAGCGTTTTTGGAACAAGGCATGGTCCAATGGGTCCCTCCCATACTCTTTCTCTGAGTGGAAGGATGGGTACTCTGATGTGGGGGCTCATTTATTAAAATTTTCAAATCGCTTTCATGGCTATAAATTATAATCAGATTATGATATCAAAATAGGAATTAGTCCCTTTGTAACATATATGTGTTATTTTGGTCATATTCAATAATCACATTCTTATCCATGCATGCATTCAATCTTATAATAGGCCAAACTCCTGTATTTGGCAAGATATATTTGAGAATATCTGATAAAAACGGAAGATATTTATTTTGACTAGCTGGAATTTTCATCAATTGTAATATAATTAGGTGATTAATTTTATCAAGATACTGTGATTAATATGCAATTTAAGTGCATTTTTTCAAAAAATGTCCAAACCAAGCATTTATTGTTAATGTAGTGAGAGATGGACCCACGTAGGTAATCATAAAACACAGGTATGCATATTCATCGAATGGTTTGGATCTTCACAAACTGGGCCACACTTGTATAAATTCGATTCGACAGCACTTGGCCACTTGGTGTGGCCAACCTCACAAATCACTTCTTACCCAAAAAAGATAATAATAATAAACTCACGAATCATTTCCAATTGCTCAATAAATCAGATTTTGTGCAAAACATGTGATGTATTGCCTAAACAAGAGTGTGTAGATATATAGATGATTGGAACCCCCAGGACCTTTTTCATTTCTGTACGCCTCTGCATTTGGTCTCCAACACATCATCCAAAAAGATCAAACTGTAACTCTGATCCAGCCATTCATTGCTTTGGTTAGGGCCTAGGGGTGGCGTCCAAAATCAATCATCATATATTTAGGTTGTGGTTTAGGGATTGAGTAGTCACCCACAATAGAAGCATATGGTAGGTTATTGTCAACCATCCATCACAATACATGCATGCATTTTACCTGGTTAGGGGTGCATGTTCATGGACCGAGTCGGACCTGGCCAAACTTGTCAAGGACTAGCTCATTTAATTCAGGCTTTGCAGCTCAGGGCCTTTAAACTTATGACCAGACCAACCCATATGCCAAAAAATTATATACACCCCCTCTTCTTAAATATATGTTCTTAATTAAAATAGGAAAGTATTCAAGTGCATCCATCCCTCACCAAAAATGGTGAGGGACACCCCCTTTGGGAAGTGTCAAGTACAAAAATGGGAGTCCTATGTACTTGACACTCTCCTTTTTGTACTTGGCATTTCTCAAAGGGGGTGTCCCTCACCAAAAATGGTGAGGGATGGATGCACTTGAATATTTTTCATTAAAATATATAGGCGTAGGCCCATAAATCATCATCAAAGAAATAAGACCCAAGGGCCATCGTACATCCCATGGGCCTAAAATTAGAGCCCAAACCCAGCAAAAATGCAAGCCGGGTTATGGTTGGCTGGCCGGCCCAAGAGCACCTCTCCCCTGAGGAAAAAATTAAATAGAAGATTGCTTCAAGATTTCTTTCCAAAAATAGCTGATATCGTTCTGAATGTGTTCTTATCACAACATTTCTTACAGTGCTGCAGCCTGCAGGTTGGATCACCGCCCCACTGAATGGATGATCATGACCGTCCAAACTTAGGTTCATCCATCCATAGGGGACCAAAGTTTTCATGGAAAGAAGTAAAGAACAACCAACAATAACTAGAGATGATAAAAAAGAAAGGAGAGAAAAATGGCAGGGCAAGAGAGAAGCACATATGTACCTTGGCCTTTGATGATGTTGTTGGAAAGAGAGATCTGATAAATGGAGTATAAGGCCATCAATCCCAAACAACAAATCAACATTGCGGATTCTCTTCCCTTCATCACTGGCTCCTTGCTTCACCCTTCAAACAGAAGATGATGGTGATTGATTGCAATTCAGGAAAACCAGAGAGTAAAAAAAAAGGGCTAGTTATGGAGGTTTATGTTTTGGAAGTTTTTGGAATATAGAGATAGAGACTTTTGGTGGTGAAAAGAAAAGAGAGAAGCTGATATTGTCCCTACAACGCGGAGATTACTCAAGAAAAAGAAAAGCATGAGAGAGAGACAGAGGTGTTGGGAACTCCCTGATGAATGGTTTCTATGACATTTGGACTTCAGTTTAAATGTCCTTAAATTGTCTTTTAAACAAGAAAACATGAAAAGGTTGCATTAGTGTCGTTTGATTATATTGTACAAATTAGACCGGGTTCAGTCTAATCTAGCTGGTTCCACCATTCAGTTTAACTTGGCTCAACCCTGACGCAGAAACTGAAAAAATAAAAAAGATAAATGTGGCAAGTAGTGATATTTTGAGGGAGTGCATGCATGATATATTTTTTAACGGGAAGTATTCAAGTGCATTCATCCCTCACTATTTTTGGTGAGGGACACCCCTTTTAGAAAGTGTCAAGTATAAAAAGGGAAGTCCTATGTACTTGACATTCTCCTTTTTGTACTTGACACTTTCCAAAGGGGGTGTCCCTCACAAAAAATGGTGAGGGATGGATGCACTTGAATATTTTTCCTTTTTAGCAACATCTATTTAAAAGTTTGTCTTTTTTCTTTTTTTTTTTTTTACAAAAATGCCCTACTTTGATCCCCTATTTTTTAGTGCGTAGGTCAATCTTTTCTTTTCACACATACAACCTCTCAGCAGATTGACATATGCCTAAATTTGAAACTCATCCAACTTTTCTTCACCATTAGATTGAAATCCTAAAAAAAAGATGACGGTAAACCATTAAAGTTTAGGGCTGTGGATTAAGGGGTTAGATGATCTAATGGAGTTAAAAATTTGCACATGGGTAGGACTTACCTAGATGTTTCCATCCAATGAAATTTCATGGTTGCGATGCACTGCACCATAATCATGAGTCCTACACTAGGAGCATTTTTGTAAGAAAACTTCCCTAGGATCTCTCTCGCGATATATATAGCGAAATATATATATATGATGAATGCTCATATGCATCCATCCCTCACCATAGCATAAGGGACACATACATAATTGAAAATATTTGCATGCAAATTAAAGAGAAAAGGTCATGTATGGTCTTTCACAGAAGAGGAATGTTCATGTGTAGAGAATGAAAGCAATGTAGGTGTCCTCCATTGTAAAGAGTCTCTTGTCTGAAATACCACACTCCCATCTACTTATAATTAGCCCCACATATAATGATATATGAATTTTTTATAGTAAATAGGAAGTTAATAAAAAAAAAAGACCCTGCCCCTTTTCAAACTAAATAATTAGAAAATGCACGAGGGAGTTTCTAAAAGCTAATTAAGCTTGAATGGAAGTCAAAGAATAATTTGCACATCTCAACAATTATCAATTTTCTATGGGTTATTTACAAATAGGCAAAAACGAAGGGGGTATATATAGCAAGGCTGATATTATCTAACATACATGAAGAGAACGTAGTGGACCGTTGGCTGTATCGGAGGATCACTATTACTTTTTTCCCACCCGATACATAGAGGTTTTGGGAAACGGATACAAACTTTCTGTGAAGTCTGAAACGGTTCCACCCTGATGCATGGTCAATCTTAGAATTGGGATGCGATTGGGAGCTCTTGATGTGGATTACTATATATGTGTGAAGGTGACCTATGACATCAAATGATAGAAGAAATCCATCTAAGCTGCTGCAAAGCAAAGCAGATCATGAAACAAAATTGGGAGAAATGAGGGAGAGAGAGAGATGAAACATACGAAAAACCAATGCAGTAGTTGAAGCTATTCTTTTTATCTCTGCCTCCTGTCATCAGCCTTCAAGAAGATGATGATGATGATGAGTGACGGCAATCCAATTTCATTGCAATTCCAAACTAGAGTAATAGAAATAATAGGAAGACAAGAGATGGCCGGGGGCTTATGTTCAGGAAACTTGGAGTGTATGGAGAAGATGATGGATGGAAAAGAAGGAAAAAAAAAAAAAGGAAAAAGGTTGATATTGTGGGTGCGTTGGAGATGGATTGAAGGAGAAGAAAAGCATCAGATTATGACTCCTTCATAGAGATGTTTGAAGAAGAAAAAAGGCCAGCTCAGTTGAAATTAGAACGTGGGGTGTGTCCCAGGCCAGATACAATGGCACTACTAGCATGGAATTTGGACGTAGACACCACAAATTAAGGCATTTCGAGGGGAGTCCTGCTCCATAAATTTTGCCTTTAATTGTATATAGCCTTTTGTCTCTTTATGTACATATTAGTGTGAGAGGTACATAAAAATAGATTTGCAGAAGAAGTAAGATGAGGGAAGGAGTAATTAGGGAAAGATAAAGATTTGGACGGATTAGACAGGCCCATAATGATATAGCGCTGGCCTAGTGGCCAGGAATAAAAGAAATTAACAAACTAAGCAATATAAATTTAGGCTAAAATATTAATTTAATTAAAATCAAATTAATGATGGAGAATATACCAATCGTTACCAAAATCATTGTATTTGACAATCTAAGATAATAACAGTAAAACTATAACATAAAACTAAATTAATATATTTAAGTACAAAATCTAATGTTATTTTAATTTTAACTTTTGATGATGCTAAAATAGGGTTTCGGACACCACCGGTCAAGTAATAAATGTAGTAAATGCAATAATTAAAGAAGAGAGAGAAGGGATTATAGTGATTCGGTCAAGATGACCTACGTCCACTTCATAAAGGTAGAGATTGTCTGTGGTGTTTTACTTCCTCAATGATTATTACAAACTAGAGGAATACAAGCGTCGAAGTGAATAGAGAGAGATCCATCCTCCCCCAAGTGCTGGTGGGGCTCCTCGATTTATAGTCCTCCCCTAACAGATGGGGACGACTCTTCAGCAACGTTCGTCCTTGGAGCCCTCGAACTGCCCTCGCGCTGGAGGAAGCAAGTGAGGAACCGCCCTCGCACTGGACGAGGCAGGTGAGATATTTCTCCGCAGGACCTGGTAGGAGCGGGATTGCTTCCGAAGCAACGTGGCTGCCCTGACTTGGTCTCTTCGTGGGCTTGGACCTGAGCTTCATCCTCATGGGTTGGGTCATTTGGGCCTGACTCATCATTTGCCCCTCAATGCCCCGTGCCCAAATAATTTTTTAAAAGGGGGCATTGGTAGATTCGGGTCTCTTCTCCCTCCAAATCTTTTTCCTCTTTTTCGGTTTTAATCGAGCTTCGGAACCGGCCAGGGGAGAAGGCCTGGGCGCCCGGGGGAGAAGTTCCTAGGCGAGGTGGAGGTGGGTGTCCGCCAGGCGCTGCTGGGCGAGGTGGAGATGGGCACCCGCCAAGCGCAGCTGGGCGAGGCTGCCGCGGTGGGCAGATCGGGCGTGGCTGTCATGGTGGGCGCCCGCCAGGCTACGGGCGCTCCTGCGCTGGGCGAGGCTGCCGCGGTGGGCGAGGGGCACTCCTGCGCTGGGCGAGGGAGGTAGAGCAGCGACGGGCGCCCCTCCGCTAGGCGAGGCGGGCGACGGGCGCCCAGCGCTGGGCGAGGGAGGCAGGCTTGCGATGGGCGAGGTTGCGCAGGGTGCCCCGCGCAGGGCGAGGGCGACGCTGCGCTGGGTGGCGCTCTGGGCGACGGTGAGGCTGTGCAGGGCGAGGCTGCGCAGGGCGACGCGCTGGGTGAGGTTACGCAGGGCGACGCTGTGGGCGGCAAGAGGGGGAGAAGTCCTTGGGCGCCCGGGGAGAAGACCTTGGGCGCCGGGGGACTTGGTCTTGGCGAGATGGTTTGGGCGCCCCAGGGGAGAGAGGGACTTGGGCGCCCGGGGAGTCCTGGGCGCCCGGGGGAGTCCTGGGCGCCTGGGGAAGTCCGGGGCGTGGAGAGGCCCTTGGGCGCCCGGGGGAGTCTGGGCGCCTGGGGAAGTCCGGGGTGTGGAGAGGCCCTGGGCACCCGGGGGATTTTTCCTCAGCTCGACCCCCGCCGGGGGTGTCCCCCGGACCCCCTCTGCGTAGCGCATGATATATCCCTTAGCATATGTAAATTCCAAGACTCTGCCCCTCGGTAACTTCTGATGGGTCATCCCAGAAGAAGAAATGAGAGAGCTTCTCAGGCTGAGGAGAGGGCTGCGCCAGCTAGGAGAGGGCTGCGCCAGCTGGAAGGGCTTCCGAGGCTGATCTTTCCGCGGCCCGCGAGAGGGCGACCAGGCTTGAGACCGAACTCTTAGTAGCCTAAGAGAGGGCGGCCAAGGCAGAGGCTGAGCTTGTGAAGGACCTTGAGAGGGCTTTGCTCAGTGAGGCTGAGCTTCTAAAGACCCGCGAGAGGGCTCACTGAGTTTCTGAAGACCCGCGAGAGGGCTTCGCTCAGTGAGGTGAGCTTCTGAAGACCCGCGAGAGGGCTTCGCTCAATGAGGCTGAGCTTCCGAAGACCCGCGAGAGGGCTTCGCTCAGTGAGGTGAGCTTCTGAAGACCCGCGAGAGGGCTTCGCTCAATGAGGCTGAGCTTGTACAGACCCGTGAGAGGGTGATGCTCAGAGAGACCGTTGTGGAGACAGTGACTGGGGCGGTACATGAGAGAACGAGGTGCTTGATGATTGTAGTGGCAGCTCTGATGATGTCTATGGTGATGCCGAGGACAACTTTGAGAGTGACTAGAGGGCAGGGGACTCTTTTTTTTTTAACTTGTAGCACTGATAAAAAATGATTTTATTAATCCATTGTTTAGTGCTACACAACATTAACAAAGTTGAAAAAATCAAGCCCCCAAACCCTCACTACTTTGACTCTCTTATGGTATTACTGGTAATTCATTTTCAACAGTTTCACGTTCCCTGGCAATGTGTTCAACCACTGCATCGCGAGGAGTGAATGCTCGTCTGTCTCTCTGCGGAGCAGGACCGCGTTGGTCTCTGACAAGTAGCCTCTCTGTCCTGCTTCGCTTATTGCTTCTATCCTTCCTTTCCTCTCTGTCTCGCCCCTTCCCGTTGTCGACTGCTCTGGAGGATTCCCCTCGCCTGGCCCTTATGGTATCTTCAGCATTTATATACTTCCGAACCTTTGTTAGTAGCTCCGGCATACTTTTTGGCGGGCGTTTCATCACTGAGAAATGGAATCTCGATGAACGGAGACCTCCGAGGAAGGCTGTCATGGACACTTTGTCGTCAGGCTCTTCAATTTGAAGTACCTCCTCGTTAAAACGAGTGAGGTAACTCCTGAGGCTTTCATTTGTATTCTACTTTATGCTGAGCAGGTGTGTGGCAGGCTTCTGGTGGCGGCGTCCTCTGATGAAATGTGACACGAAGGACTTGCTCAATTCCGCAAAGGTGGCGATGGAGGTAGGGGCGAGATTGGCAAACCACTGCCGGGCAGAACCCTTCAGTGTGGTTGGGAATGCCCTACACATAATCTCGTCAGGGATATTATGCAGCTGCATTTTGATTTTGTACGTCTCCAGGTGGTCCAATGGATCCTTTCTTCCATCAAAGGTCTCCATGGACGGCATCTTGAACTTCCGGGGAAGCGGGTAGTTCACCACATCGGGCTTGAACGGTATGTCCGTTCGCCCGACTAGGCGATCCACTATCTCCGGTGCCTTCGCCTTCATGGCGTTGTAGACTTCTCCCAGCTGGTTCTGCATCTCCTTGATCTTTTCGTCCCAGGGATTGGGAGCTTCCCTGGATGGGTCACGAAAATAACTTCCCTCCTCCATGCTTTGGTTTTCACTCTCCCCTTCTTGAAAATGAGGATCCTCTCCATTAGAAGAAGAGGGAGGAGGTGGAAGTCCTCCAAGCTGGGCTCTACCGGGCACTCCATGAGGGGTGCCCTGGGAAACTCCTTGGGGAACTCCCTGGGTGCCCTGGGGAGCTCCCTGGGCGCCGCCCAGAGGATGGGCGCCCAGATGGGGAGCAAAATGGGCGTCGCCCTGAGGATGGGCGCCCAGATGGGGAGCTCCACGGCGTGGAGCTCTTGGAATTCTTTTGTGCGATGCTCCTTGTAGTACTTCTCCAAATTGTGCTCCTCCTTGCCTTGCCAGCACGAGTTGTAAGATTTGCTGGTTTTGGGCTACCAGCTGTTGCATGGTCTCCAACATCTGCTGAGGAGTGGGAGCAGGAGCATTCGAGGTAGGATTGATTGGTGGAGGGCTACCCTCGCCCTCTGCTCATCTTGTCGATCTAGTGGTGATCACCATAATTTTGAAAAAAGGACTTTTGTTCGGTTCCCACAGACGGCGCCAAACTGATGATGCCAAAATAGGGTTTCGGACACCACCGGTCAAGTAATAAATGTAGTAAATGCAATAATTAAAGAAGAGAGAGAAGGGATTATAGTGGTTCGGTCAAGATGACCTACGTCCACTTCATAAAGGTAGAGATTGCCTGTGGTGTTTTACTTCCTCAATGATTATTACAAACTAGAGGAATACAAACGTCGAAGTGAATAGAGAGAGATTCATCATTCCCCAAGTGCTGGTGGGGCTCCTCGATTTATAGTCCTCCCCTAACAGATGGGGACGACTCTTCAGCAACGTTCGTCCTTAGAGCCCTCGAACTGCCATCGCGCTGGAGGAAGCAGGTGAGGAACCGCCCTCGCGCTGGACGAGGCAGGTGAGATATTTCTCCGCAGGACCTGGTAGGAGCGAGATTGCTTCCGAAGCAACGTGGCTGCCCTGACTTGGTCTCTTCGTGGGCTTGGACCTGAGCTTCATCCTCATGGGTTGGGTCATTTGGGCCTGACTCATCAACTTTAATATTAATAATAATGTTAAGTAAAAATTAATTTTAATATTAATATCGAAATATCAACAGAAATTTACATTACATCTTATATTATGTTTATTTCATATTCTGCGGCCATGGATTATCGGTTGATTGAATGCCGGATAATAAATAAGGAAAGAAATAAACAATAAAAAAAACCATCATACTATAAGAACAAAAAAAAAAAAAACCCAACTCACAGAATCTGAAGAACAAAGATTACCATAAACATTCAGCCAGATCCATAAAACATATCTTTAAATTCTATTAATTACTCGAGATTTGTTGCAGGAAGTTGGTAAGAAGACTTTTGATCACATACTACCTTTTAAAGAAAAAACAAGCCTTCAGGTCAAATCAGACTATTATCATTCAAATTAGGATTTTAATATAAATTATTATGTGTAGTCATTAATTAGTAATTGTAGGCCGCGCTTGTAAATAAAAATAACAGTATGCAGGTCTTATATATCTCATGAGATAGTATTAATCAAGAATAAAATATACACCATAGGAATGACTAAGTGGTGTGTGTGATTTGATAATTGGTGGATCAACAACATGAATCAATTAATTGATTTTTTTTGTCTTGTTGAAAGATGATGGTGAGGAACCTGGGTGACTGTGTGTATGGGTGTGAGTAGATTAAGTCCAATCGGTTGGATTAAAAATGCAGTACAAATCATCACCTTGTGGGTTCCAATTTAGCTATGTATAGTCAAGAAAAATAGGTGGAGGCGTTGATAGGGGAGAGAAAGTAGGGATTGTGTGGAGAAAAAATAGGTGCTGAAGGGGAGAGAAAATAGGGTTCATCTAGATTTAGAGAAAATCTAATTGATATAAAAAGAAATATTAAGACTCTTATATAATTAAAAACGGAACAACTTTAACCCAATACATGTGCCCACATATTCCTTGCAACAACCCACCTCACATAAAAGAAGAATTAGAGAAGAAGAATCCTAAATGCATTAGATTTCTAAAAAAACTAAGTTACATGAGTTATATATATATATATATATATAGATTGGGTGGGGTGTGACACATGTCATTGTGAAATCACAAGAGGGAGCTCCACGACACGTATCGCTCTCCCATGAAGAGGGCTGCTGCTTAAAAACACCTACGTATTGGGTGGAGTCAACACAAGTGATTGGAAGTGTGGCCAGGGCCACAATGTCCCAATGACGGAAATATTGTGGACTAAATGGATAGGAATTGAAAATATAGGGTGGTCAAACATGAAGATAAAGATAAATTTCCAAAAATATGTTTTCAACCCATAAATAGTACAACTTGGGTTTAGCTAGTCAAATATGGGTGGTTATGACTAAGGTAGTCAGGTTAATTATAATGGCTGTGTCAAGTCTTGCCATCCCTAATTACTACAGTCCTTTCCACCATTGTTGAGCTTGGCTCTGTCCTTGATTTTGGATGGGGCAATTCAAAATTATAAATTCCAATTTTACAAATAAATTGATGACATTAATCCAGTTGTTTCTCAACTTTGGGCATAACCAGGGCCGGTTCTGAATTTTTCAGGGCCCAGGGCAAGAGTAAAAATTAGGCCTCTATATATATATATAAACTTAGTGATGGCCTTATTCATTTTTCAACCAATATCTAACTTTTCAAAATTAACTAAAATTTTAACATTCAAAGCATATAAATTTAAACTTCAATATATAAACATTCAAAATAAAATGCTATAATATATAAACAAGACAAATACTTGTAAGTTGTAACAATTCAATAGTTCTTTTTTCATATAGCAATAAGCAACCAACAAAATAAAACCAATGCAATTTTAATATTTAAAAGAATAAATAAAGAACAACATAACCTGGAATTTGAGAAATCCCCCTCAACAACAGCCTTAGACAAGGTTGTTTGGAGAAAAAAGATAGAGAGAGACTGCCTGAACAGCTGAACTCAACCCAAACTGACCTCCGGCCCGGATCTAGAAACTAGGCCCAAGTCCAAGCCTCCAAGGTCCAAGTGATGTAGGCCAACACACCACAGTTCTTGCTCGTGTAACTGTGTAAGTGTAACTCGTGTTCTGTGCCCAGATTGCATAACAAAGGGTTAAAACTCAAAACCCTTGACCCTTCTTACTTTTCTTTTTCTATGTCAATGACTCAATGCCTCAATGGATCATGGATGGCGCTGGCGGGAGTGAAGACTGAAGAGCGGCAGAGCGCAAGCAGCACAACAAGGCCGCAAGGGCTGTGGACCGACTGACGACGGCAGCTGGCGGCCCTCAATGGATCATGGATGGCGCCTGGCGGGAGTGAAGACTGAAGAGCGGCAGAGCGCAGGCGGCAGGGCAAGGCCGCAAGGGCTGTGGACGTGGTGACTGGTGACGACGGCAGCTGGCAGCATGTGCTCCTCCGGTCTGGTGCCAGGTACCTTCTCCGCCTCACTGCTGCTTCCTCTTCTTTCCTTTTTTTTTTTTTTTTTTTCTGTTTGATTCAATCAGAGAAGAGGGGTTGACCGGCTGAGATCGGCGAGATGGTGTTGAATTGTTGATGCCAAAGCCCAAAGGCGTGATGATGAATGATGATGATTGATGAATTGATGATGGCCCCGTGTTGATGAGTGATGCGATGATGGGGTCCGGGGAATGGGGATTGGGGATGGAGAAGATTGAAGAAGCGGCTGGAGGTCGGCGGCGGTGCTGGCCTGCTGGGCCGCTGCTTCTCAGATCTGCTGGCCTGAAGAGCTCGATTTGGTGTGGGGGGCTGGAATTTGGGGGACAGTGATGGCTATTACCAGATAGCAATTTCTTTTTTGGCTTTGGGTTGTTGTTTGCTAGTTTATGGAGAATAAAACAATGGGTATTGAGTAGAGGAGATAAATAGGGTGGGTTGTGGAGAACGAAGAGTTGCAGTTGCAGATGGTTAATGCCTTTTTTGGGATTTGGCGTTGGTTATTAATGTGGTTAATGTGTTTACCGTTAAGTGGTAGATAATTGGATATGGGTTAGGGTTTTTTTAATTGAAAACTTGGAGTTTTTGGGCCCCCTTGAAAAAAGGGCCCGGGGCGGTCGCACTTCCCGCCCTTGGCCAGGGCCGGCCCTGGGCATAACATGGCGAGTATGGGTGGTTTAGCTCAAATCCCTTGTAATGCAAAATAAATAAATAAATAACATAGAAGATCAAAAATCAAATTGGACCCCTTAGTGTTCGTAGGGTTTGAAAATCCTTATTTTTTTGAATTACAAAACGACATTTCAAATTCTCAATGAGAGATTCTTACTCCCAATAGTAATTAAGAATCCTCAAATGAATGAATTTCTAATCATTCCTCACCTATTATCAAACGTGCCTAACAACGAGACTTAAACTATCCATGCAGGCTCCATAAACTACATGTACTGTACATCCCCAACAAGCTTAGCCGCTAAAGAGGTAGACAGGTTGGTTCCTGTTTGGGTCCATGGTGGACCCGGAGACTCCAGGCCGTTAATTAGAGGATGAATTCGAAATCATTAATGAGAACCATGGGTCTATAAAAAGGACTCGAATTTCAATCTATTTATTTATCAGGACTTAAATAATTACCAAAATCTAATTATTGACGGATCGAAACCTCATCCATGAATGGGATACCCATTTACAACATCCCCATCGGCAACAACTAGAATCTAGAGATCATGTTTTGGGTTTAGCTCGGACCCGCTTCTTTTTTTCTTTTTTCTATTTTTGTCCTTCTGACGTATCTAGAGAAATTCTCGCGGCAAGGAATTTTTGAGGCTCGAATGGAATTGGGGTTTGAAGAGAAGGAACAGGAGATGAAGAAAGAGATGGAAGGGATTGCTTCAATAGCTCTTTTGCCGTCCGGTTCAATCTCTGGTCATTTCATTCAACTTCCCCACTCTGTTTGTTACGCACTTCATGGCACTGGTTTGCACCCTCGTCACATTGCTTCTTTCACTTTCTCATCTGAAAGACTGTTTACAACCTGAATATTTATTGAAAAAAAGACGTTTAAATTCCACACTCGTGATTCTCTCTTTTATTATTGTTAGAAGAATTGACAATGGGTGTTGAGGGTTTCAGCATTCTTGTGTGGAGAACTCTTGTTATGTGGCCGTTCTTTCAACTTTTTTGTCGTTGTCTGTTTGTTCTCATGGATTGTCAGTTTTGGGTTGATCCCATGAAATGGGTTCTTTGAACTTTGTTTCGTTATCTATTTGTTCTAATGGATTGTCAGTTTAGGGTTGATCCCATGAAATGGGTTTTCGCGGATTCTATTTTATTTTTGGTTTTATTTCACTTCTCCTTTTATATGTTCTGTTTCCTTTCAGCTTTGATGGATTTCTCAAATTCAAATGAACTAGTGATTTTTCTCTTCTTCCTTGGAGGTATTTCAGTTGGGTTTTTCCTAAAGTTGCATCTTTCAGGCTACTTTATTTCTTTCTTCTTCTTCTTCTTTTTTGAAAGATTATTTCTTTCTTTCTTATTCTTGTTATGTGCAGTTGATTTTGTTATGTGGATGTGTGTGGAATTATCCCTGGACAATCTTAGAAAATGTGGGATGCAAAAACCCCAGGAAGTTGGAAGGAATTCTAGAGAATGGGTTGGATTCTGCCGTTTGCAGCTTTTGTTAGTTGCTAAACATCTGGTTTGAGGAGATTTTAATTATCAAACAAACCTAAAGTTTTGCCACCACCAGATTTATGGAAGCATTCATCAGAAGAAAAAAAAGGACCTGTTTGTTTCCTTCAAGTGTCCCATGCAATCAATGGCCTATGGAACCATCTTACAAGACTTGGCCACTTCCAAATAGGTCAAACTTCCACAAGGGAGTGAAAAGGAGGTGAAAGACTTAAAGAGAGGAAAAAAGAGACAAAAAGGAATACTAAATGGCTTAAGCAGACACAAAATAGAAGAGGGTGATGATCAACAGATTTCTTCATAGTTCATACACCATCATGTAGAATCTTAAGTAAAATTGTGACTTCTGAGATGGTCTTAGGTCAACTTTTGTCGTCCTTCACCATCTGTCATCTGTTAAATTGCTTTGAACCCCTAAGCTGCCATGCATCACGCAGCGGAATCAGGAAAATGAGAATGAAAAATAAGGAATAAAACTATCTGGAAGGCCTTTGCTTAAAAAAAAAAAAAATCTCTAGGAATTCATAACCAAATTCTATGATTCTTCCCCTTTGTTGGAAAAGTGATAATAGTTAGAGACTTAAAGACAGAAGCCAGCAATTTTGTTTTGACATCCATATCATCTTGTTTTGACAACTGAGATTTGTGAAGCAATTGAATTGTACTTTCATGAGATGTGCAAAAAAAGGTACGAGAGGAATTCCTACCAGGAAAGTAGGATCCTAGCTTCAGGCAACTTCTCACTGGTTTCTATTTACATATTTTGTTTCCTTGGATTTATTGAGGTACACAAATTGGTAAAATTGGCACTTCAGTAGGGTTTGAGGCTATGTTTGGAGCATAAGCAAGATGTTCGAAAGCAGAATTAAAACAGACTTGCTGTTTGGTCAAGCAAGGGGAGGAAGGAACTTGAAGATGCTCGTTTCCAGTTATGGAGATTTTGGATCTTGAATCAAGGCATTCTGTTTCCTTCATGCATCTGAAAGAAAATCTAACTGTTGGACTTCTTTCCTGTTGGCCTAGTGGTCTGGCTAGGTTGTGAATTGGTTGAGCTCTTGGAGACTGACATGCTTGAACTTTGAATAGATATGTATGTGTATTTAGGTATGTATGTATCATCGTCATCATTATCTTTGAAGCCTGATCCCATCAATCTACGGTTGACAAGTTTGGCTTTGTGAATTCTACTTTTCCACTCAACCCTTTGTTGTAAAGTTATGTTCTCAGTAGCCCCTACTGAAAGCCATGCATGTATATATAATATCATAATTGGACCTCGGGTTAGATGAACAGAGCCAGACCCAGTCTGACGTGGACCCAATACTAGATCCTGACTCGATTGTCATTCATGCCTTGGTCAGGCTTATCTAGCTTAGTTCATGGGTAATGAACCTATATGACTTACCGAACGTCATGAATCTATATTACATTAATTTAGTAATATACTATTATATTAAGTGAATGAGTATATGTTTGTAGTTCTATATTAATTTATATTACATGCATGAGTCTATATTACATTAATCTATATTACCAAACGTCATGAATCTATATTAATTTAGTAATTTACTTCAACGGACCTTTGGCCATGGTAGCAATTGTGTCCCAAGATTGAGACTTGGATATTATGTATCAGACCTAAATTTGGATTGAAGACCATTTTGGCTCTTGAGTTCAGAAGCCTTGTCCCCAGTATATGGGGTAGCTTTCTGACTTCTACTTCTCCTGTCATCCCTTCTTATGGGTAAGTAGTTCATTATCCTCCAACCAGGCCCGGCCCTGAGGCAGGGCAATAAGTGCGCCTGCCCCGGGCCCCCCGGGCCCCCATTTTTCAGGGGGCCCAAAAACATTTCCTCTCCTCAAGAAGAAAATGTTTCCACTCCTCCAAATCCACCGACCTCCTTCTCAAACCCCTTAACATTTCATCAATCGAACTCCTTTGAACCCCATCTCAACCAAACAGCAAGCCAAAAAAAAAAAAAAACAAGGAGAAGAAGAAGAAGAAGCAGCAGAGAACTGGACCGCCATAACCGGTTAGGCCCAAATCACCGCCATCGCCAGAACCGGCTGGCCCATCATCTTCGTGCTAGCGTCTAGCAGTCAAGCATCATCAGTCCATCACCACTTCGGACGAAGCACCCAGGCTACCCAGCAGTCAAATCCCTCAACCATTCATCAATCGAACTCCTTTGAACCCCATCTCAACCAAACAGCAAGCCCAAAAAAAAAAAGAAAAAAAAGAAAAAAAGAAGAAGAAGCACCCAGCAGGCCAGCACCACTGGTTGATTGCTACAATAGCAATCAAGCACCATCAGTCCATCACCACTTCGGACGAAGCACCCAGGCTACCCAGCAGTCAAACTGTCAAACCCATCAACCCTTCATCAATCGAATTCCTTTGAACCCCAATACCCCATCTCAACCAAACAGCAAGCCCAAAAATAAAAAAATAAAAACAAGAAGAAGAAGAAGAAGAAGCACCCAGCAGGCCAGCACCACGGGTTGATTGCTAGTGCTGCTCCACGCCTCCACCGTCCACCCACCCGCCACGCCACATCTCTTTGTTCTGTACACTTCAGTGCTTCCTTTTATTTTTCCTCCAACACGAAGACCGAGGCAGCCCAATCTTCTTAGTTCAGGTAAAGTTCGGGTCGGGTTGGACCTGATCCAATGATCCATTCCGCTGACAAGCCATTTCCTTTGGTAACAAATCAATACAGGTCAGGTGGACCCATTCACTCGCCTGAGTTTGAGTTATGCACAAATCCAAAACAACAGTCAACAGCAACTTACAAAAAAAGCCACTTGCATCAGATTTGTAGACATCAACACATGGGCCCATAGCTTATAGATCTTCTTCAATCTTCATAACATCCATATCATCGTTGTCTTGGTAGATTGGGGAGATTCCAAAATCCAAAGTGTGGCTTTTTTCAATGCAAAATTGGTCGTTGTAGAAATCAATTGAAGGTAATGTTTTCATGATTAGAAAATCTTGAATTTGAAAGCATAATTGAGGATTTTGCTTCTCAAAATGCAAGAAGAAAATCATTTCAATAATACTTTTTTAATTGTGATTTTGTTTTTCAACTTATCTTCTAGATGGTGATGCTGGTATGAGAATTTATTTGGCCGACGATCTGGTACTCTTACCGAGATGTTGGTATGAGAGATTCATTTATTTATGTATTAAATGTATTTTATTTATGTATTAAATGTATTTATCATATGATATTATTTGGTTTTTAATGAAATTATTATTTTTGGACTAAATTTATGAAAACATGTTATATATATATGTGCATATATTAAAAAATTATAAAAATGAATAAAGGGCCCATTTTAGTGATTCGCACCGGGCCTTTGAAAAGTCAGGACCGGCCCTGCCTCCAACCTAAAATATCACTTATGAATACATCCTTCCGGGTCTTTATCAGCCATCCCCTTAGCACCAAGTACAGGTAACTGATGCAGTCCTAGAGTTAGGATTGCAAGTGCCAGGCACAATTAAGGTTCCCACGGGAACAATCACACGATGAAGAGAGCTCTCCAACGATAAACCCACAAAAAGGGAATTTCTATTAACTCAATATCTGAGATTACCAATCTCTACAATGTCATATTTATAAGAAAAGAAACTTAAGGGCTAAGAAAGCAATCTAAACCAAACTAGGAAACCAAATAATAATCAGAAACTAATCCTAATTATACTCTTGCTAAAATAAAACTAATAATAATTAAAATTAGAATTTCATGGGTCCCACATGTGGCCCACGAGTCTTGTTTTAATGATGTGGTATTGCTGCTGCATCATTCTCCCCAGGTTGGAAAAGAGTTCGACCTCAAACTCGGCTCTTCTTTTTGATGTTACTTCTGTAGATAATGTGCACATGAAGCGCATCCTTGGTGAGACGAGAACTTGAACCTTGCTTTGGTGGTGTCGGCTTCATAAGACGGAGTGTGACTTGCTTTTCACCAAGCATGAATGTGTATGTGTTGTCGCGCATGCCATTAGTTCCATTCTTGTCATACATCCACGGACGACCTAACAAGATATCACAACTATCCATGGGTACCACATTATACCAAACTGTATTTGTATAATCTGCACCAATGGAAAAGGTAACTGGACATGCATATCGGACTTGCACTTCATCACCTGTCATTAACCATCTAGCAAAATAAGGACGATGATGCTTCCGAACTTTCAGTTGTAAGCGATCCACAAAAGCTTGGGATATAATATTCTGACAACTGCCTCCATCAATGACTACCGTACATTCCTGACCATTGATTGTTCCTTTGGAGCGGAAAATATTTTCTCGCAACCACTTGGTCGCAGTAGTTGATGGAGCATCGGTGATGACCATGAGAGATTCACCTTCAACTGCATTGTAAATCTCTAATTCTTCTGTCTCAGTTACAACCTCTTTTTCTTTAGGATCATCTGGGACATCATTCTCATCACTTTCATTCTTAATGAAGTGGATGCGTTTGGGACATTCCCTTTCACGATGCCCTTGTTGGTGACAATTAAAGCATGTGATCCTATTTTGACCTTCGGGCTTGGTGAATTCTTTTTCTGATGAATCACTCGGCTTAGAACCTGCAATTGAAGAATTCTTCTGCATAACCCATTTAGAGGCATTAAGTTTCCTGGCTTGATGATGTGCAATTCCCTCAGCTTTGATAGCATGCTGAACAATCTCATCAACATTATCAAAATGCTTGAATGTGAGGATATCTTGTATGTCAAGTGTCAGCCCATTAAAGTATCTGTCAACTAATACATCATGATCTTCATCCAAACCACAACGAGCTTGCATGGTCATAAACTCCTCAGAATACTCAACAACTGTCTTAGATCCTTGTTTCAAGTATTGAAAACGTGAACGCAGATCTCTGGAGTAATTGACAGGCAAAAAATTTTGCTTTAAACAAAATTTTCATCTCGGCCCACGTGTCAACAGGGACAATTTGCTGGTATCTTCTCTTCTTTTGCAACTCGGCCCACTATATCGCAGCATAATTTCGAAATCGAGTTGCCACCAGTGTAATCTTATGACCATCTGTCATTGGTTTATGTGCAAAAATATTTTCAACGCACACTAACCAATCCAAGAATTCATTTGGTTTCAATTTCCCATCATATTCGGGAATCACAAGTTTAATACCCAAATCACGATCAACGTTGACTACATGTCGATCTCGTTGATTTCGATGATGTCCTCCATCATCGCGATGATTATCATCAAGCCGATTAGTTTCCAAATTGGTTAATCGGATTTCAATCCGTTCAAGAGTCGCTTGCATTTGAACTTGCATTGGAGCCATCGTTGCGGATATTTGATGAACAGTTACCCTACAATTGTGTAACAGTTCCCCTCAAATCATCATCATTGTGAGAGGAAGACTCCGCGTCAATCAGCTTCTTGGGAGGCATTTTTGTTTAATGCAAATGTAAAATTTCTGACTGACCTGATGTGTAAATCTGCTTTCCACGATCACGCTCGTGAAAACGGATCGAAATTCTGACGGTGAATGACTGTGATAGTGCGGAAACAAGATCCAACGGTTGATCTTGGTCAAATTTTGCTGTTTGTTGAATTCTGTTGATGGTACTATGCCTCTTGTGTGAATGGGTCAGGATCAGAAATCAACTTGAACTAGGCCTGGGATGGACTTGGCCCAAATTCAGATGAGGCCCCAAGTGGCTGGCACACGTGTGCTTCTTCTCGGGATTTGTGCAGAGAAGAAAGAAAAACGAAGGAAGGGTGCTGAGTTCCCTTCCTTGTTCTATTTCAACTGACGAAGACGAAACGAAGGGTGGGGGAATGTAGCCTTTCGACCAGCGACTAGCGACAAAAAGGGAGAAGTGGCTCTTGCTGCTTTCCGACCAGCGATGGGCGCTTACTGCTGGACGATCGTGCTACGGTAGATGATGCGCGATGGACGCGTGCTGCTGGTGGGGTGCTGGGACGATTGGAGAGAGGAGGTGCTTGCGGATCAGGTGGCGCTTGCAGTAGGGCGACCGTGGTGCATGGTACACCTGTTTTTCTTCTCTGTTCTTCTTCGCTCTTTCTGCTCTTCTTTTTTTTTTTTTGTCGGCTGGGTGGGGATTTCTATGGGAGGAAGGTGAGTGGTTGTGGGGGTGTAGTCCGGGCTGGGTTTTGGCGGATGAAGTTAGTTTGGGATCTGGCCGAAGAAGGGGGAGGTTTGCGGTGGTGCAGGAAGATGGGGGATGCTCGTCTGGGGTAGGTGGGTTGCGGGATTGGGGTTGGGTTCGGCTGTGCGTTCGGTGATGGGCTAGGTTGAGGCGGCAAGAGGGGTTTGCTGAGTTGAGGCAGCAAGAGGGGTTTGCTGGGTGATGGGTGCTGTGAATGGGCTTCGGCTGTTTGGGAATGGTTTGTCGCAGGGGACTGACGAAGGGCTGGGTTGGTGATGGTTTGGTGAGATGGGTTTAGGGTTTTGATTTCGATGGTCTGGGGATGGTGGACGATGGACGAATGTAGGGATGGGATAGGGGTAACACGCCAACGATCGAGGATCGTTCGGCTCTGATACCAATTGATGCAGTCCTATTGCAAGTGCCAGGCACAATTAAGGTTCCCACGGGAACAATCACACGATGAAGAGAGCTTCCAACGATAAACCCACAAAAAGGGAATTTCTATTAACTCAATCTCTGAGATTACCAATCTCTACAATGTCATATTTATAAGAAAAGAAACTTAAGGGCTAAGAAAGCAATCTAAACCAAACTAGGAAACCAAATAATAATTAGAAACTAATCTTAATTATACTCTTGCTAAAATAAAACTAATAATAATTAAATTTAGAATTTCATGGGTCTCACATGTGGCCCACGAGTCTTGTTGTAATGATGTGGTATTGCTGCTGCATCAGTAACACTTCAGTTCTTTGTACAAAGGCTGTTTTTGGTCTTCTAAGCACATGCCCAGGCCATCTAAAACTACTTTCCATTATTATCTCTTGTATTGGAACACATTCATTTTAAGGAAATCATTTATCCAAAAAAAAAAGTCGAACATTCTATTTGGCTTCTCCAAAAAACATTGCCTTGCAACATGCCACAAGCTCTCGCCATTAAAAAAAAAAAAAAGGAATAAAAAGAAGCAAATTGTCTACCTGCTATTAGAAAGTTTAAGTTGACTCTGTTACCAAGAAAAAAAAAAGGTTTAAATAGATTAGGGATTGAATAAATGGAAGGTAACTTAGGGAGTAAAAAAACTTTATCATTTATTGTGATCGGTCAATATTTTCTATTTTTTTATTAGATTTTATAAAGCAATTTCATTACAGTGTTCCATTTGAATGTCCAGTTGTATTCACTCTTTTTTTCCCCTTCATTTTCGTTTTGTTGGAAGAATGATTTTCTAGTACACATCAACTACTAGCATTCTCTTTCATAGTTGTCTTAATTTCAATATTTGTTATTTATAAGAATTTCTATTCTTTTTCTTAAATTATGAAAGAACTAGCATGTGAAAGGGAGTGCAGCAGAGGTGAGGATTTTCGCTTGATCAAGCTCACAATCTATGACTATTCTGTAAGATGCTTTGAACTTCTGAAGTTTTATTGTTGCTGGCTGTCTCTTATGTCTTTAAATCAGAAGTAACTAGCCTGACCTAAAACAGAGCAAGAAAGAGCAAGTGGCCGTGGTGGAGTGTAGAGGACATGATGCTGCTCGATTCCAAAATATTGAGCACGCCCATGGGTAATCCAACTTCCAGTGCCAGTCGTGCATACTTTCAGAACACAACCATTTTTTTTTTAAGGTTTTTATGTTTGTTGTCTCAATAATCATCATCATCATCGAAACCTTATCCATCTATATGGAATCGGCAGTGCAGTTCTACTTTTTTCACTCTACTCTGTTTATACTCAACCCTATTTATGTTCTCTGTAACTCCACAATATCACATCTTCTCTCCTAATTAAGTTCAAGTTCCCAAGTTTTCATTGGTCTGTCTTTCCCTGGTTTCTTGCCCAAACCATTCAAATGACATTCCTCGATTTTCTCATCTATTGGGTCCACCCATAGATCTTTTCTCTGCTAATTTCTAATTCCTTCCTTCTTTAACTTTGGAATATCCATCTTAACACATCTGCCTCAGTCGTATATACTTTAGTTTCTTCTTGTTATTTTTTGTTGCCTAACATTCAGCTCCATACAAAAAAGCAGGGTTTAACTGTCGTCTTATAAAAAATGAAATTTAAATTGAGCCAGCACTTGACCATCACACATTGCACTATTTCCTATTAAAAAAATAAAATTTCTGCACGAAATATCTGTTAGTGATTTGAATATAATATCTCTTACTCTCATGACTAGAACTCTAAAAGAATGGCAAGTATATACACAATAGAAAAATGACAACTAAAATGCCACTATATGTGATTGGTTATTTTTATTCAGTCTTTTTTTTTTTTTTTCAGATGATGTATTTAAGGGAACATTTCTGCAAATGCATATTCCACAGCTATTCATTTCTAAAAATGCATTTTCCATAGCCATTCGTTTCTGTAATATTTTTAAATTCTGAGGGGAAAAACCCTGAAGACTGAGATTTGCACAAATATTGTTCCATGATGTTTTGTATGACAGCATTTCCCCTTTCTTTGCTCGTTACCTTGTTTAGTAGATAGAATGTACGGCATAAAGAGTTTATATCCAAAACAGTGTGCAAAAGATTATAGGGAGATCTTTTTTTGAAAGGTGATTATAGGGAGATCGGTCATACTAAAGTAGAAATTGTAGTGGAATTTTGTGGGATTTGCATTCAGGTAGTAAGAAAATAAGTATTACCTATTGTTTTCAATCTTTGAAGCACCAACGTGTCAGATTTCCCTTTTCTTCCTATTTCATGGAGGGTCAGAATTCACTTTCCTACCCTCCCCCATCAGAAAAGTGTTCTCCACAAAAGCAAAGCAGAATATGCTTGCTTCATAAATGTTTACTGCAGAAAGTTGTCACGTTACAGTAGTAAATACGACTTCTTCCAATAAAAAATTCCATTTCCACAACAGTGTCGCTTAAAAAACATAAACTTTTAGAACTTATATACTCATTCATTTACTCAAGTACCATCACCAGTCTCTTGACCATTCTAGTGTAGAGTCGTAAGACACATTGATGCACCATGTGCTAAAAAACGTTATGCCTTGTGTTTCTTTGACCAATAATTTCTTAGGTCTTTCTAAAAGAATGCAACTTTATATTGCAGTTGGGAGAACGATGTTGTGGGTATGGTCGAGCAAAAGCATGTGAAACACAAGATATCAGTTTCTTTTGAGTGTGAGACACTGAAGGCTGAAAAAGCAGCTGAAGAACATATCAGACAGTACATGCCAAACATAGCTGGACTTAATGCTGTAGGCAAGTACAAATTCTATCCTTAATGAACTATTGGCCGCCACTATTTTCTTTTACATGACTATTTATATGGCAAACTATCAAAATATTTTGAGAATAACTTGGCATTATAAGATATCCATGCTTTTGCTGTTTCCTAATTCAGTTCTTGGAGATGCTTTCTTGCTTCTCTTTCCAAAAAAAAAAGATGCTTTCTTGCTTATGAATAAACAATGACTATTGCCTTTCAGTAAAATGTAACAAATATATGAAAATTTGTGAAGTTGGTTCTTGAGTGACTTTGAAAGGTATTATGAATGTTCTTGAAATGTTGACAATTTCTGCAAAACAAGGTCTTAAGAGCTTGAAGTTCAATGTGGATATGTGAGCAACTTAAACCCAGTGTTGTAAAAATCGGCCTAGGCGCTAGTCGGCGGTCACCGCCTAATGACTAGGCGGGGATTAATTGACTAGGCGGGGATTAATCGGGGATTAATCCCTAGTCCATGCCCACCTAGCGATTTTTACAACATTGCTTAAACCGTGATAACGTCTTATTAAGACAAGTCTTAATCAATTAGTTGGCTCCACTGAGTGAATTTTTGGATACAGCTATGAGAACATGAATTATTTGTTGTTTTGGATGTTGGCCTCTTCCGAACTGCAGAATTAGCTCTGACTATGCAGAATATTAGGACTGATTTTATATCTAGTATAGGCATTTTATCACTAATTCAAATGAGCTGGTTTTGCAGTGAACATTGGTCGGATGAGAATTGCTGGCTTGAACTTTGAGTCCAAGGATGAGTTTGACGAGCAGCAGGATTGACGACACCATACCAACAACCCCTTTGTGCTGCTTCTCTCATTTACTCTAGTTGTGCAAAAGTTGAAATTCTGATCTTGTGATTATTAGTTTGTTGTGCGAAACTTCAAATTATTTCTTTTCCTCTACTCTTTCAAGTTATTACACCCGGCTAATTTATGCAGAAGAGATGCAAGATAAATGATCCCATGAGATGAGTCTAGTTCATGGGAATGATAGCGGTTCTGCATTTGGTCCAAACTACATGGTGGCATGGAATAGAGACTCTGGGAAGTTTGTGTTAGCACATTCGTTTTTATGGTGAACACTGAAAATCTGTCAAAAAGAACTTGTGTTTTGAATACCCACACCACATCCACCTTTGGGGCCCATTTGGATCCACAGAAATGCTCTGCAGTTGGGAGCTCAAATGTTTAGGTCTTTCCTTTCACAGAAAATTATTGTGTACATCGCAGCAAAAACATCTAGTACTTCACTTGGCCTGTTTGTTTGTTTGGAGGTAGTTCTAACGAGAATTGCAAGTATTGAGTATCTCTGATGCTGGAGTCATTTAATGTCCCCAGAGCATTTGGAATTATCCGTTTAAATACTAAAATTCTAAACAACATTATTCTAAAAAGTCACTTTTGGCATTTTTGAATTATTAGAACTTAAGCTTTTTAAATGCTATTTTGGAGACAACTTGAGGGACAACATTAGGAGAATTCATAATTCACCCCAGGTTAGAATTTTCAAAGTTCCTCTTACCAAACAGAGCTGGCATGAGGAAAGGTCAGGAACTCTTCTAGCCATCAGGGGGCTCCTAGGTTTACAGATTCTGTGCTTTGGTTCTTTGGTATCTTTTCTATATTGAAGAGATCGAATAGAAATTGGGAAAGATAAGCTTAGAGCTACCATCTGAAACCTAAAATTTGTGGGGCTCACACATCACTACACTACAATTGGGGTGAAGTGAAGTTTGAGGTGGTGCCTACAAAGGAAGGCGTGTGATTTTTTTTGCCCTTTTGGGGCGAAACGGAGTTGGACCCGAAATGGGTTACCTCAGATCGCTAGGTGTGCTCATGAGCCGGACCATCTGGGACCCTATCTGGGCCCAGACATTTGGGCTAATTTAATATTTGGTTTGGGCTTGAATTAAGTGGTATAGAGTCGGAAGTGTGGCCTGGCTCAAATCAGGAGTGCTTGTAATCTAATAATAATTTGTCCAAATTAGTGGCTAGAAAGCCCGTACAGATGTTGAAAAGCCTTGTTCGGGGCCTAACCCAATTGGGCCTGACATTTATGGCCCTGCAAGTTTTGGCCCGAATAGGGGCCTGTGTTTCTGAAGTTGAGCCACGTTGGATATGCCTCAGCCCGGCCCGACCTGAGATATCATTGGATCCGGTCATGACCTGGGAGGGCCCAGGATAATAATCTTCGTTCGTTTTTATATGTCAATCTTCGTCCAACGGTAGCGATCTTCTGTCTTTATATATGTCGTGGCCCTAAAACTGAAACCTTTGCTGCCGCGAAAAATCACAAGGGCGGGTAAAAGTAGCAGAAGCCGCAGTGTCCCTCCCGCAAATGCAGAGTCCTCCTCCTCATCTTTCATCTCAAGAGAAAGAGAAAGAAGCAAAGCTCCTCAACCCGAACCCTAACCCTAACCCTAACCCTAGTTCATCTTCTTCTCCTTGTCCATCTCCTTCTCCTTCTTCTGCAACGCGTCTATGGAAGCCTGCCGCTCAGCGCAATCTCAGAAACCAGTGGACGAAATACCTCTCCGAAAAGGACCGTTGGATCTCCGCTTCATCCAATGGAAGATCGCATGCCACATCTCTCGTTAACGCCTATCTCTCTCAAAGGTTTCCGTGTTCTCTACTCTTCTTCTTCTTTCTCCACGACCCCAACTTCATTGATCCAATGAGAGTATTGTTTGATTTGTAATTAGGGTTTTTCTTTTTCAATTTATGTGGAATCAGGTACATGCCTGAGATGGATTTGGGTGTTCTGAGTGAAATGCCTGGCATTCGGCACAAAGCTTGCGAGAAATTGGCTCTTCAGCAGGTATTTTCTTGTACGGTTTTGAATGGAATATGATATTGACCCCCATGTGGGGTCCAATTGCACTCATCACCAATGATAGATATAAGATCTCCATTTGTGGGGCCCACTATCAGCACCATTGGGTTAAAATCTCTTACCATGAGTAGGTAGGTACCTGGTCCTATATGACACTCATCATATTGATATTAATTTTCCATTAGTTTGAAACAATACAAATGAGGTTATTTCACTCCTTCATCCAATCATTGTCATCTATCTGCATGGTTGTGATACAATTAATACCATTTTTGGTTAAAGTGATGTGTTGGATAATTAATGTCTTCACTCAGTAGGTAAGGATTTTATCTAATGGTTTGTAATTGAGCAAAGTGGGTCCCACAGTGTGGGATTCTTTGGAGGGGTTGGGGAGGGGGGGAATACATCAATAAAAATATTAAATTTTAATATTGTTTTGAAAATATAATTGGATGGTTAAATGTCCATTTGGTTCACCATATTGATGATGCTTTAGATTTGTTAGATGTTGACTTCTTAGATTTTATCAGATTTTATTACTTGGCTGTTGTCTGTTGATGCTTAGATCTCTAACATTGGGAGCTGATTTATTTTGGCTTAGGAGCAATACCAGAGCAAGCTCGTATCATGTTACAGGGATATGGTATGCATACGTTGCAGTCTTGAATTTCTCAATTGTTCACACTTTTTCATTGGTGGAGAGTTTGTTTTTATTATAGTTTTAAACATGGGGCACTTTTCATGCATAATGGTTTTACCATGACCAAAATGATTCTCTTAAGGGAATCGTTTTTTGGTATACAAGTCCGCAGAATTGATTATTGTTTAGACCCTAACTCTATATTTGTGTCTACAACACCCTAAAAGAGTTAAAAGAACTATAAAAATTGAATGTTTTGCCTTAGATTAATAGCTCTCTTTAAACTATACTTGACTTGCCTACAAATAATTAACACCATTTTGACTGATATATTAACCAACACTGGTGTTAATGGTGTTGATTTGAAGCAAATTGAACATTATCATAATGTTTGTGCCCAGCTTTCAGTCAAAGGACTTCATCATCATCAAAGCCTTGTCATGTTGAGGTCAGCTACATGCATCCTATTAGTCAAAGGGCTTGCAGGGAAAAAAATTGGACTGCCTTTGTTGTAGAGGGTACTAAGCAAAAACAGAACTCTTGAAAACGGTAGGGACTTTCCAATAAGAAACATCGCAGGCGAGCAACCTTGAAGTTTAGTACTTTTTAGTACAAAAAAACCGAACTGCATTATAAATAGGAAGGTAGGAATTCGGTTCAATATAGCAACTGATACATAGCGTATCAACTACATTGGTTGTGGCTAGTACACTAATTGTAAAATAGCAGTACTCACAAGTGTTGTGGGCTGTAGTGGCCGCTATTTTGATTTATCGGACAGTATGCTGTGACTGGCTGACAACCACTGCAAGCTCCCTTTTGAAAGCCATTTTTAGGTCTTTTTCATCCCTTCTCTACCTATTTCAAGCATCCTCCTCCACCTCTCTTTAACCTTTTAAAGCTTAAAAAACCAACAGAAATACAACAAATCACTGGTGCGAAGCCGATATGCAATGTTCTTATCAATGGATAATCTCTAGGAATGAAACATTTTGATTTTCATCATTTTATCCTTTTGCTTTTTTCACTCCTTTTTTTTTTCATGAATCATGTTGAAATCATTGTTATTGTTATGTATCACATGAGTAAAGATTTCCAACACTTAAGCGTTATTTGAACTAATTTTAATTGTTTCTTTTTTGTTTTTATCAGATTATTCGGATTTTTCAAAAAGAAAAAAAACATTTATAGACCAACAAAATCACTTGAAAATTCCTTCTAAATTGTAGATATATGTTTCCCATAGATCAATCTCAAACGGTTTGAGTTTTTTTTTTTTTTTTTTTTTTTTTTTTTAAGTTTTTGCTATTTATTTTCAGTTTTGGGGAGTTATTCAAAAAAAAATATTTTTTCCTCAAATTGGGCCAACTAAATTACATCCAAATGCTTTCTAATTTGTAGCTTTATGTTTCCCATAGATCAATCTCAAACGGTTTGATTTTTTTTTAAAGGTTTTGCTATTTATTTTCAGTTTTTACGAGTTTTTCAAAAAAAAAAAAATTATTTTTTTCCTCAAATTGGGCCAACTAAATTACATCCAAATGCCTTCTAATTTGTAGCTTTATGCTTCCCATAGATCAATCTCAAATGGTTTAAGTTTTTTTTTTTTTTTTGACGCAGGGGGGGGGGGGGGTGGGGGGGGGGGGGTGGTGTTATAAAAAAAAATATTATTTTTGAATATATAGATGAATACTGTTATTTCTTAATCATTTAATCATATAACGATAAAGGACTTTTATGCCATGAAGGGTCTGCTACACCCTTATCTTAGTTACTAATGAAAATATAAATAAATTATAACATTTTCCAATATTTTGGATTTCTTGAATTTTTTTCATTTTTTAACCTTATTTTCGGTTCTCATTTCTACATCGATATATATTGCCGCAACCACTACGTATCACTCGCTACGTATCGTTTTGACCGCTATCTAATGCGTCCACCTTAACCGCTATTTTGAACCTTGGGTAGGAAGACCACATCGAACACACGTTCGTGACTAACCCCACACAGAAACAAACTTTTAAGCAATTTGGTCTTTTTGAATGTATCCTTGAGCATGTCTTCTCCATGGTTTAAAATATCTTAATGTATGAGTAGATAAGAACTAGTTTTTGATCCTTGCCCATACACTACTATGTAATTATATCGGTGTGATGCGTATTGCATGCATCTGCTGATATTATCAGCCAACATGGAATGATGCACTATTACAAAAAAAAAAAAATGAAAAGAATAAGTAATAGGAATAGGGAGAAAGAGAGCACCTTTTCCCCCCATCTTTATCATCCTCATTGTCGTCATCGTCATCATCCTCCTCCTCCTCTTCTTCTCAGTGAAAAGCAAGGAGGGGAGGGGCTTTGTTTTCGTTTGGAATTAAGGCAGAATTAGGGCATTAAAAGAAAGGTTTCTGAATTCGGATTCTCCACAACATTCTCCTCCTCCTCCCCTTTGTCAACAAAAAAATTGGGGTGTGGTGGCTTCTTTCTTTTCACTTGGGAATTGGGATTAGGGCATGTGAAGGAGGGTTCTGGATCCTTTACTACGTTTGCACATGACACTCTCTACTGCCTCTTAAAATAGGCACATGGTAGATTTTGTGCGGACCTCTAGCCCTACTAGATATAAGAGGTATTTAATCAGGTCCATTCGCTAGAAGTTTCCCACTGTCTAATCTAAAGCCATGAAATGGATGGTTAGTAGATAATAGGCAAAAAAACTATTTTGACTATCCATTTCGTGGCCTTAGATTGGACATTTGATGGACTTGATTTTTTTTTTTTTTTTTTTTTTTTTTTTTTTTTTTTTTTTGTGATAGCTAGATCCAAAATTCTCTTGTATCTAGTAGCTGAAGGGCTAGTGGGCCCCACAAATTGCTACACGTACCATATAAAAATAGTAAAGAGCTGCCGTCACACTACTAAAGTAGTAGGGAATCCATATCCAAAATGGAATTGGGATCGACTCCATCTTATCTTTAAAGAACGCTACAAATCCATCTTTATAAATCTGTTAGCGGGACCTGCATTAGGAACCAAAAGTCCAAACCACTCATAATCCCTAAGACACCAAAAGTCCAAACTACTCATAATCCCTATGACAACTTGTATTAGCTCTGCACACATTGTCAAATTAATCACAGATAAATGCGTGATTAAGATAAGAAAAATGAAGTAAGTCTAATCACGTGTATTATATGCGACCAGATGGTTAAAAAAGCTAATACAATGTGTGATAATTACTTTGAGCAATTGAAATTTCAAACAAGAGGCGCATCGATGGATTGAATGGGTTTAACTCATAAAACTCTCTAAGACCGGTTAATGGAGTATGCAAAATCATTCAAAAGGAGTATGGATTCACCCCATTAAGTGGGCTCACATTGATGTGTTCCAAGGATAAGATAGATGGAAAGGGTATGATGTGGACTAGGGATTGGCTAGTAAATGTGGGAAATTGCTCACCTACACATGGAGCGCAGGAGCACTATTAATCCCGAACATCCAACAGATGGGGCCTACCGCTGAATTTCATGCGTCAAGTGCAACATACGTTCCAGATTGATGGTGCGCTTGCGCTCCTTGAGTGTGTGAATATTTTTCATACCATGTGTGATAATTACTTTGAGTAGTTTGGATTTTAAGGAAGTCACTAATGGATTGAAAGGTACCGTCTCAGAAAACTCTCTGAGGGCTTGTTTGTGTAATGCTACGGCAAAGGAAATATGGGTTCCTCTTCCATGGAAATGCAAGTCTGATGGGGGAGGTCACTAAAAATGAATCCAAAAATTTTGGACTATGCAATGATACATGATGTCTCTAACTTTGGGGTCAATAAATTTCTTTAATATTTTCTGAAAAATAGATTCTAGTATTTTTCGATCTTTTGGATTTTACTTTTTTCATTTTTTTGGAATAAATGAAAATCCATGTCTCGATAGCTGCAGTATATAGATTTTCAAGGCCCATTGCAATGCTCGCCACAACCAGAGTTTTTTCAAGATAAAAAACTGCCTACATCCAAAATATTGAAGTGTTTCGAGTTGAAGGAAACTAGGGGAAGGGGAAGATCTAGAAAGACCTGGGAGGCTGGGACGAAGTAGTAAGAACAGATGTGCTAGAGTAAAATTGCAAAAAATATTGTTTTTTAAATAGGGTTGAGTAGAAAGGTAGTAGAACTCAGAGAGTTGGCTCCCGATCCATAGATGGCATCAGGTTTGATGAGGATTTAAACTAATATAAATGAATGTACATTTCTACATAGAGATATTTAGAAAAACCATGAAAGAAAGATAATTGTGCACATCTTACTCTATACTTGAAGTATTTTAGACATTTCAATACCTAATTTAAATTTCCAATAATATTTTTTCCACTATAAAAATATTCTTTAGACTAGTACTTGAAGAATCCATTTGTGTTGTGAAGAGTCCATGTTTAGTATATGTTGGCTACTGACATGTTTTCTCATTTCAAAGAATCCATGTAACATAGAGTAATATGCCCGTATGTGCACATTTGGTATTAGAAATGTAAATATCCTGATTCTTAAGATAAGACCTAATAGTCCTGAATAAAATGCAAAAGTGAGTGATTTCTCTGCACTTAATTTTTTGCATTATACTGTTTGTTGAAAATGACTAGTATTGGAAACATGTCAGTTTTGCTTAATCTTTCTACAAAACAAATATATAACTTCCATTTTTTTAACAGTAGCAATAAATAAATTACTTAAAAATGAAGAATACAGCAAGTGGTATAAAAGGCATATACCAAGGGCAAAACAGAAAACATTAAAAAAAAGCTATAATAGGGGCCTCTGGTATAGGGAGAGACTATATACACTGGACTTGTGTTTTTTTTGGATTGGTAACTTTCATTCATCAGAGCTTAACAATACAAGAGAGATCTACTAACAATTTCACAACCACCAAGCAAACACAAGAGAGACATAAAGCTTGACATAACAGAAGCAGTCCAAGGATCAAAACATAAATAGCCAAGAACTGCAGCCCAGCAAAAACACCCTCAGCCCCCCAAAATTATGCAGCTGCCTCTTTCATAATGAGGTCAATGGACAGACCATGGAACTGAGGAAGAATAAAAACCCATGGTACTTTATTGATTACAAGTTTGTGTCAGTTTTATCTGCGCATTGCTTCAATTTCTGCTTAGATATTTATTTTATTAAGATAGGATTGCATGCATGCTATAGTAAGCTTTTTTAAAATTGAAATTGGGGTGTGGTGGCATCATAGAATGACTATGGAATAAGCGTTTGTTTGTTTCTTGTCTCATGGGTTATTCAATGCATGTAATGTATAGGGCATGCTTTGCATCTTGTATGGGCTTGCTCGTATTTCGTGCACCATTTTCCCTTGTTTGGGATTTCTTTATTAGAGTTTCTGCACACTCATGTGCATATGAACGTGCAGGGGTGTCCCCAGATCAGTTGTATTCAGTGGACTATTTGACACCCTGACTGTGTAGTAATGAATTTGTGATGTTGCATGTCTGCACTTCTTCATTGACAAAAGCTTCACATTTCAATATAGTTAGTACTAGTTTGATATTGTTACTACTTTTGAATCATTCATCAAATGTTAGCTGTACAATAGGCTTGACATCATTTTTTGATTGCTTAATACTTTTGAATTAGTATTAACCCCAGCAGACATTTTAAAATTTGCTAACAACAACTAGGAAATGATTGTTTTATTCTATTCATGATGCATTTGGAGCTTGAACTTTTGACAAACCTGGGTTGATTTATTGATTCTTTTACACCACAGGTAGATGTTGTTTCTCACATGAAAAATGTGTCTACCTCTATGCGATGTTTTCTTAAAGGATCTGCTGATAGTCCTCTTGTACAATTTGGTAGTCATCCTGAGGATAGCAATGACTCTGGAGATGGCGGAGGCATACCAGTTTTCTCATACTTGTCAATCCCATCTTTTGGTATGCCTATCTATCTTCATTATTTCATGTCACCTCCTAGTTTTTTTTTTTTTTTTTGGACAGATTTTTGGAGTATAGGATTATATTTGAGAAAAAGAAATGTATCTATCATGATTACTTGTTATAGGTTTCAGAGGGCTATGCTCTATTTCTATAACCTAGAAACAATGCTTTTGTGGGTTTCAATGTCCTTGCATGTTGGCAATTGTCATTCATTTGTTAGTTCACAGCTCTGTAATATGTTTTCTTTTGTTGTAGCAATCAAGAAGTAAAGAAAAATTGGGAGGCTTTAACAGTAATTACATAAGTGCCTTTATGTACCTTTTTTTTTTTGTGTGTGTGTGTGTCCTTTTTTTTTTTTTTTGTGCCTGCGAGCGCGCGCGCGATTGATTAGCTAATGTTTCAAAATTTAATGTTGGCTCGTTGGAGCCATATAAACCCATACCCGGAACTCCCATTAAGAGAAAAATAGAACCCCCCGCTGTGTACAAAATAAACTTTGTAGCTGAGTACATACGTTTCTTCCCTCCCCATATGGATACAAGTAGGTAAACAGGAATTAATTCTAATTCCCACATGAGGAAAAAAAGTAAAAGGTCTCGAGAGGAAAATGATCCTATTTGACCACTATACATTGCTAACATCAGGAAATGGAACAATCGCGAATCTCTTCCATTCGAATCTCTAGTAACTGGCCGAGCCGCTAAAGTAGCTAAAGTAGTGATGAATCCCGTTAGTAAAATGGGTCCTATGGAAAGTCCATCGATTCCCGGTCTCCAGTGAAAATCAAAAGTATTTATCCATTTATAAGCCTCCTCTAATTGGATTAATGGATCGTCCAATTGGAAATGATAACAGAACGCATAGGTCGTTAGAAGGAGTTCTAATAAGCATATACAAATAGTATACCACCGAACCACCTTGCGTGCGTGCGTGCGTGAAGGATTAATTTTCATGCGTACAGCAAAGAATCCATTTGTGTACTATTAGGATTGGAAATCTTCATTGAATTTTTTACACTTCTGCCAATCCACTGATAGCTAAATTGGGGATCGATCCCTGGCTATGTTGGTTTGGGACTTAGGTAGCGGGGGTGTGAGTATTTGCTAGAACTTTTCACACTTCCCAAGAAATGGATGCCGGGGATAAAGAGGATCAATTTGGAGCAAGAAATTGATCTAGCAAATGCCTGCTAGTTGAAGATGGATGGAACAGGTAGAATGCAATTGGGTAGATGGATCGTGAAGAATCTGTTGTAACTTGATGTGCACAGGAACTGACTTTGTAATCTTCTTCTGCACTTTACAACTCTGTCAAGACTCGTGTGTCTTGACCAGTGATGATCGAGTTTTCTGGATGACTTACTGAACTTTCAATTGGGTCAAGCTTTTGAGGTTTAAACTAATGCCCTTCCAAATTACTTTTTTATCTTTAAGAAATCATAGTTTGTAAATATGTATTTCAGTGTGTAAGCTTTTTTACTTAGCTGGCTTAGCAGTGTTAGAATAGCAGTTTGGTTTGGCCTGATCCATTTAATGAGCCAATCCATCAAAGGGTCCAGTTGACTAACTCAAAGCATTGCTGAATAGGAAATAAGTCTGTATTATATCACCCCAATCAAGGGGGATGTAATCATCATGTAGTCACCCCAGTAAGGGGATTTGCTGTATTTAGAGGAAACTATTCTATAAAGTAAAGAGACCGATCCAAAGGAAAGGCACTCAATTATTCCAGAATTCCCTCTCTTAAGTTGTTAAGCAGAACCTTCCTATAAATAATGGCTATGCAAGTGAGTTCCTTTCAGAACTTTTTATTTCATGGTTTTGTTGGTCCATCTGTTTGTACAAGTCCTATACTAGTTTGATTGATTTGTTTACATTTTTCCTTTTATATATTTATTATGTTACTTGTATGACCTCAGAAAATTTGGGGCAAGAGCTTCTGCAGATGTTTGTATTAGAGCTATGTTTGAAGGTATCAACCACCGAGCCCTCTCCTATATGTTTTTGTTGTCTTTTTTTTTGGTTGTGTTGAATCTATGGACTTACAGAGTCATCTGCGGATCACAAAGTTACTTATGTTTCAAATTTTTTCCAATGAACTTTTTAGGCTCATAAGCTATCTTCTCTATACATTAATGATTCTTCTGGTTTATTTGTTCCTTTCCTTTTTCATGGAATTGGTTGGCATGGATAGCGGTTGCTTGTCATTGAGCTACTCTCCATCAGCTGCAAAGAATCTCCAAAAGGACAAACCAGTAGATTAAGTTGGTCAGATGAGCTTTATCTAGGAGAATTTGATGATTTGAGTTCAATAAACCTGTATTCTGACAAGCAGTGCCAACCAGTTGCTCCAGGGATAATTGGTTGGGAATTTGGTAGTCCTACAAGTGGGCGAACTGACCATCTTCCAGACCGCGAGATTTTGCAGGTATGGTTTTACCTAATGTTTTCTAGTGCTACTTGTATAAAGTGGATGCATTACCATGTGAGTTTGCAGTTTAGTGCGACTCTGTCATGATTTGGTTGTACTTGGAGGTGGCCTAACCTTTGCTCCACATTGTGCTTTTCTGGAGGTGGCATGGAAAGCAGAGCCAAGCACATTTCTGCTTTTCTTACCTTTTTTCCTGTACAGACCACTGCTAAGTGTGTTCCAAGTGGTAATTGAAACAAACTAAAACCCGGTTTGAGATAGACTGCAAGGTGCAGTGCACATGTCTCTTGATGTCTTGAGGCAGCCAAAATATACCATAACTTGGGAACATACAATTTGTTGGACAGGAAAGTGATGCCTGCAATATGCGAAAAGATTTGTTTAACTGGATTAAAATATTATTAATAGATCTTTCAAGTATAAACTACTAGAAAAAAACAAATAGGAACCAAGTGGTTGGAGGGTTAGAGTCACATAATCACATTCTTATAAAAAAAAAAAGTAATGAAGGCAAATAGAAAAAGAAAGTGAAAAATGTTTATAAAAAATTACTGAAAAGGGAAACATCAGATGCACCTTGCTGTTCTTGACATGCTTGCTCATGTGATTCCATTTAGATGGCTAAAAGTCTGGATCAATGTATGAAACTGGTTCATGGGATTAACCGTGCCAACTGCTGAATTAAGGGGTGGTTCTTCCCCAGGTTTGTACCTAAATCTCGATTAGTGGTGGTGGATATGAACCTTTTGTTTCCCTTTCCGCCTATGGAATAGGCAAATTAAAGCATTACCCATATTCAATTGGTGGTTAAATAAAAATGTAAACCGCTCCACCTTATTCTGGCTTTGAGGCATGCCTTTCTCCCGGCTCCTATGGTTTTGGAGTAGAAAGAAACCACGCAAAGGTAGAGAGAATCCGCTGCTGGTGATGCTGCTTCCCCCCACTCCGACGCTGCTTCCTTATTATTATAAGGAAAACAGGATCTTCATCAGCACGTTGGATCTGCTGTCTCTGTGCCTACCTATGGCTATGGAATTGGGAGGGATGGGAATAGATCTACTGGCCAAAGTGTTTGCTTTTGTTGACAAGCGCGTCTATTTGTTTTAATAGACGCTTTCTCAAATATAGTAAATAGCACAAGGTTTAGGTGTACCCCTAAGCAGGGTGGGTTTGTTTACTTGACCTCTTTTTTTCTTCTTCTTTTTTTTTCCTTTTTCTGGATCTGTAGGAGTCGGTGATTTCCATTAAGAAGAAGTCATGAAGAAGGGGGGTTTGTTGATATGCATTGTTGTGTCATTCACTAACAACTCGAGCTTTTGGTGTTTCTTGTTATATACACTATGTAATTGAGGGTGATTCAATTAATGCTTTGCTCCAGACAGAAGGGGTCTCCCTGCCGCATCAGCCTCTTCTTCATTAACAATATTAGATCTTTGCTTCTCTTGATGCATCCTTTGTGCTTGTTATAAGAGAATGTAATGATGATGCTGATGCACTTGCCCAAGGCCTGAGATGTTAAGTCATTCAAGTCTGAGTCGATTAGATTCAGTACCTACCAAGTTGAGTCACCCCCAAGTCGAGTCCATCTGAGTCCCTATCGGGAGAAACTAATATTTTCCTCCTTTTTTCTTGTTGTGAGAAGATATTGGAGGGATTTGAGGTCCTTTTGCACTGATTTTGAAAGATAAAACCATATTTTTTAAAGATCCAAGTGATCTTTCAAAGATCAGATGTAACGTTCAATGACTGACTGAAAACCAAATGTGACCACTTATTATTACTTCTATACAGTATGAATAATTAGAACACGTGTAGCTAAAATTCAGAGGACGTCATTTTTTTCATCTTTAAGAGTTTTTTTTTCTTAATCAGCTTCTTCACAATTCTTAAGGTTTACTGGGGCTTAAGGGGGTGACTTGGCCAGCTTAACTCTAATGTGTCCTGACCTTTGAATGTATTGCAACTTTTTCTTCTCTTTTATTGTCATCATTTTATTTTATTTTTGTCTTGGAAAAAAAAAATGAAACGACCCCTCCGGATCAATACATTTGAGAGTATCCTAGAGGGTGAACCATGAAATAATTGCTGTGTTGTGAGTGCAGGATGATAAGGTTTGGTTGGGACATTCATAAAATTAGATTGTGTGTATTTATGTATTCCCCTTCTAACTTGTCTTCTTGGACTGATCTATATTGCAGGTGTATTTAACAGCATGGCTCGTGGAGGTGAACATTGATCGGCACAGGTAAAAAGAAGATGAAAATGGTACCAAAGAATATATATATATATATATAGGGAGATGCTCCTATGATAGATATCTCTCATAGTAAGGTGAGAGATGCTCTCATAGGAGCATATCCCATATATATATATATATATCTGTGTGTGTGTGTGTGTGTGTGGGGGGGGGTTAATTCTCCAAAACGCCCCGCTTTAAAAAACTCCCCTTGTTTTTTCATGGGACCCACCTTGAGAGGGGGGGGGGGTAATTCTCCAAAACGCCCCGCTTTAAAAAACTCCCCATGTTTTTTCATGGGACCCACCTTGAGACAATTTAATCCCTTCAACCCCCCCCCCCCCCCCAAAAAAAAAAAAATAATAATAATAATAATAATAAGAAAAAAAAAGCACTCATCCAACTTTTTCTCACCATTGGATTGAAATCATAAGAAAATGATGCCTCTTAAAACCATTAAATTTTTGGGCCATGTATCAAACGGTTAGGATAGGAGGATCTTATGGAGTCAATTTTGCACATAGGTAGGTCTCATTATAGATCTTTCCATCCAATAGACTTCCATGATCATCATGTATCCTAGTGGACCCAACTAGGAGGGACATTTTTCTTACAAAAAATGTCGGAGCTCTGTCAAGCGCTACTATATGAGGGCGTGTGCTCAGGTTGTGGATGTTTGCACGGGAGACCAGGCGAGATGACATGTGGGCCCCACTAACAATGGATGAGGTGGGGGATCGAAAGATCCAAATGGGACCAGCCTACATATCAAATTTCAAGTCAATCTATTATCCTAACCCCTTGATATATTGCTCTGTGGTTTACAATTTCAAAACGAACTATATATTTTTAAATTTCAATCAAACGTTCCGGTCCATTCGGAGCGATGTAAAACGCATGGGATCCGTAAAATATAGCGGATAGATCATGTGGGCCCCATGGGATGTCTCACGGTGTGAGACATCTCCACCTGAGATTTGCCAACTTGCCCTTATATTGGGCGTCTGTGTGCACCTTGTTATGTGGCCCAACTGAGACCCCACCAATCAAGGGGAAGGTGAGGGATAGAAGATCCGGATGGGCCCTACCTCTTGTAAAATTTTAGGCCAATCTGATCATCCTAACCCTTTGATTCATGGCCCACTTTTTTATTGGTTTTATATCAAAAAGAAAATTTTGATAGTTGATCTAGCAGGCAGTCCCATTCGGATTGGTGTGACTGATCTGAATGGACTAGACACAATTGGATTGATGGTCTTTTTTTAAAACAATTATGAAACCATTAACTTGTAGGTCTCCGATCAAGGAGTTGGGATCATCTTAATGGGCCTGAAATCTTACACAGAGGTAGGCCCATCCATATCTTTTGATTCCCCACTTTCCCAGCCCCCAGTGAGGACCTAGGTGTGGGCCCCAAGGCATCAGTTTGGAACATGTTGAAAAAGATTAGAGGTGACCATTGGTGGTTAATCATATATTATTCATATTCTTAGACATTGGATCTTTCACCCCATTGTAATCTTCTCCCACATTTTGATTCTATCCATCTTTCTATATGCTACTGAACTTACGACTGTGATCATGCCATGTGGTTATTCAATACGCAGATCACCAAATGAAAACTTCATCTGTTCTCTGGACCTTGTATATTGACAAGATTTTATCAGCTTTAATGATTTTGTAAATTAACATTTTTATGGTATTCTGTTTTTCCTTAAGGGTTGATCAAATCTTTGCCTCGGTTGGGGAGGAGATGCATATTAATCTTTCATGAAACTTCCTTTCAAGCAAAAATATCATCAGAGATCCCCACATGCATAGCTTGGTGGTTGGGACATCAACTCCCTTGAAGCTCTCGTGTTTGAAATCTGCTAACCCTGTGGGAAAACATCCATGCCAACTCTCACAGATCTTTGAGCACTAACGAGTGCAAATATTTGGAATAGTAAATTCATGTCGACAAATGCGGAATTTGATCGAGGCTTCAAATCATGAACCAATTGTAGATGAGAATATCCAAGAGGTATATTATATCTGAATTCAAATTATATTCACATTTTTGGATCATTGTGCTACTTTACTATCTTGTTTTTATGCTGCGAATCAAACGGTAATTGCACAAGCCAAATATCTACTTCTAGCGAGGGCTGTTGAAATAGGTGTCAGGCTTAGATTTTTATACTATTTAAGCTGGACGTATTCAAAATCAAGGTTTCCTCCCTGCTCAGGCTGTCCCAACTGCAACTTGTAGCAGGTTACAGGTAGCAACTAGCAAAAAATGACGAGTGAGAGGGAATAAGAAACGAGAATAAGGTGCATTAGAGTACATTGATGAGGGAACATATGCAGAAAGCATAAAGATGAATATAAAGGGAAGTCAGTAAAGACACAATAAATACCCCCCACACCTTTTCACACCTAAAGAGGTGCACCGTTGACAGGAATGAAACAGTCCACCAGCACTTTTCTGAGCCAAGCCGAGCTTGAGCTTTTGGTGCATTTCATCTGCCCGCCCATTTCACATACAGAACATGTATCATCTTGACAATATTTACAAGCCTTTTACTATATAATATTCTGTTTTGCTTCAAATCAAGATTGTTCTCCTTGAAGACGCACGCACGCAGGCCCTTCTCTTATTGCATCTTCTGACAGAAGGAAGGGCCCTGTTCTGATAACCGAGCGAAATGAGTGATGATAGCGACTCCAGTGAGATTAGTGAATATGACACGGCCATTGCAGCGGCTTCGTTTGTGATTGCAACGCATGAAGAAGCAGAATTGCAAGCCTCCCAAACCAAGGACACCAGCAGAAATGAGTTGGAGCCCGGTAAGAGATCCATATCTCACCTAGAGAAATGACAACATAGTTACAAGGATATGGTTCCTAGGAATTCAAACTGGAGATTTCAGGGTTTTTTTTTTTTTGTTTTCTTCCCTCGTGTTGATCCCCGTTTCCAGTGTTTGGTTGCTATAAGGATATGGTTCCTAGACCTGCGTTTTCTTTATTCCTGTCTTGCCCAACTTTTGTTTTAACATTATGTTGAATTAAATAGCAAACATGGGCAACAGGTCACCCCTGTTTCATAGGCAGCTGGGGTTCTCTTGCAAGCTGTCCGAAGAGAGAAGGTTGTACTATTATTAGGGCTACTTGTTTGCATGAAAATGAATTCCTGGGAATTACAAGTAATTCATTTCTATCAAGGTTGCAAAAATAGAAGAAGCATAGGTTAAGACATGCGAGCGGCCATCATATAATCTGCCACTTGATGGAATATGAATACCCCCAGGCTTCACCTTATTGCATTAAATTATTGTAAAGTCAAGGTCCCATTTATATCTATACTATATCCTTACTTCTTTAATATTCTTTTCGTGGAACCCATTTTACCATGAATTCCAAGAAATTCAATCCCATATGCAAACGAAGAGGCTGTTAGTGAGGGTTCTACCCAAACTGATCCAACTGCAAATTTCATAAGGTCGGACTGTGATAAAAATAAAACAAGATATATCTATATATTAAAAAGAGAGAGAGCAGATGAAATCGGTCAACCATCCACTGTGCTTGCATGCTTTTGGTGCTTTCAATTTGTTTGTACTAGTGGTTTTTCCTTTCAAGCCCGTCTGAGTGCTCAGTATTGCTTGGGGATTCCAAGTGCCCATCTGCTGAATTTCTCGGAATTTGAACAAACGCATTTCTATTGAAGTGGCAAAAACTGAAGAAAAAGAGTAAGTTCACAATTGTCCATCAAATAAATTTTCAATCTTCCTCCTAAATCAAATTCTAGGAAAGTCTGAGTCCCCTTTCGAACTTATATCCTTAAACCCTCCACTTCTTTAATATTTCTTGGTTGGAATACAATTTGCCATGAATTCCCGGGGATTGAGTTCCATGCAAACAGATGGGCCCTGAGCAATGCTTGCTTGTGAAAGAAGCTATAGTTGAGATTCAAAAATGGTCATTACATAGTATTTATATTTTATTTTGGTAAGGAAGGCCATAAAAAATGCCCAAAATTGAATCTTAGAGAAGTGAGGTCTCATCTATATCTCCACCTCAAATGTTTCACTCTTTCTCTTGACAGTGAATTTTTTTAAAGTTCAATGCAAAGTTGGAAACCGGACCCTTGAATTATTTTTCATCCATAATGTAGCTATGCAAATCTTAGTTCTAATCCAAAAATGACCATCAAATGAGCTTCCTTTAATGGAAATTGAATGAATGGAAGATGAGAAATGAATACCTAGCCATCACCTTAGTAATTCTAGTTGGGATCCATGAGTTATAGAGTCCAACTCCACAGTGAGGCTCACTTATTGAAAATCCAAATCATTTAAAATGTTGATCCACTTGTGTAGGATTAGGATGTCTCTAAATTTCACTTAGTAGAAGTAGTTTCGCCATAAGATTGAGCATATAACAATAAAAAGTGATTGACAAAATCTTATGCAGTACTCACCATATTAATCATATTATCGTTCTTACGTTCGGTCCAACCCCTACTAGAGTTTCTACCAGAATAAAAGACTCCTGACTAGAGTAAATTATTGGAGACATCTAATGCAAGGGAGGGCATTCGTTTTGAGCATATTAGATTTCCAATAGGAGGGTTCCACTGTTTACTCAATCTCTCCTCAGTGTAGGAAGGATGAATGAGAGACACTGAGATGATCCAGACCCAAAAGTGGCTTAGGGCATTTTCTGGTCAGAACTTGTGGTTGTTAATAGGCCGGGCTCAAGCCTGGCCCATGCACCAACTACTGGAATTGATATTGGGCATATTAAATGTTTATTATGCGGCATTTTTGCCTGCATTTTGAAGTTCAGGGAATAGCAAGATTTTCTCCCATGGGAGCCTCCGTTCCAATCCGACCTTTGGGTTGTGGATTTTTTTCAACTTAGCGAGAGTTTTGCCAATTAGATGCAAAAGTGCCACAAGTCTCACTAAGTTCATATGAGCTTAACTGCCAAATCAAACTTTTAGATCTCTAAATCAATGATTGTCATGATCCAATCATCCAATTAAGACATTTTGGCCGCAAATCATATCTACAATGCAACCTTTTCAAGTAGATAGATACATATCAGCTTATTTGCTCATCCCATAGGACTTGTGTGAGAGGTGACAATTTTAGCACCACATGGGACCCACCTAGCATCAGTTCAACCCCCTCGCACTCGCTAACCCGTTAAATAAGTAGGCCTTGCATCTGCACTACTGCATTGACTAGTGTTTGGGATTATATTGACATATTGCCTTATGCTAGCAGAGAAGAAGAGTGCACGAAACTGGTTTTGGAGCCAGAATCCAGGCCAAATGAGCCCTGACAGCACCTCTAGTGAGGATTATGACTTTGAAACAGCGATCGCAGCAGCTGCATTTGCAGCTGCCACATTCAAAGAAGCAGAACCAGAACCAGAAGCCTCTCAAACCAAAAACAAGAGCACGGGAGATGGCCGAGGTGGTCCGCTAGAGTCCGGTAAGATTTCTGAACACTTTACTGTAAAACAAGAGAAGCAACCTGCAGGCAAATACAAAACTTGGGGAATTTGTGACACTGTTCTTTCTACTTTTATCAAAACAACAATATGATCAATCTGTATCAGGTAAAGATTCATCGAGGAAAACAGAACTCGTATACTGCAAGCCACCAGAAAATACTGTCACCAATGAAAATATGCGAGTTGCAGTTAAAGGTGCTACCAGAATAGAAAAGAAAGCAGATGCTTGGGAGAAATCAGCAATGGCAAAGATAAGAAAGCGGTAATAGTTGTAGTCAATCCTTTAAAGCTTTAAATTAGAGCTCAAGCGTTTAAGCCTGTGCTAGAGTTATCTATAGTTGCATCTTTCATTGAAATGTGAATCTCAACAACTAACAATAAGCTGAAAGTTTTAGGTATGAAAAACAGTATTTCATGATTCTGTCATGGGAGAATGAGAAGATGGCAAAAGCAAGACGACATTTGGATAAAATAGAGGTATCACTCAATTTCTTTCCATATTGTTTAAAACAATCGTTGCTGATCATTAGGACCTGATCATCCATTTCTGGGAACTGCAGGGTACATTAAAACTGAGAAAAGAAAAGGCCAATGAAGCATATGTAAGTGAAGTTGCAAATATCAATATGATTGCCAGAGAAGCAAAAGCAATGGCAGATGAGAGCAAACGAAACGCCGAATCCAAGATAAAGGATAAGGCATACAAGATCAGATCAACAGGGAGAGCTCCAGTAACATGTTTCTGCTTTTGATTAGAGGAATCCGGTTTTTTTTTTTTTTTTTAGAGGCAGATAGAACTTATTGGTTTGCAAACATTAGTATAATTACAGAAAGTCCCTCTGCAAAATTATCAGGGCATTCATCACTTCAGCTAGCAAGAGAATCCGGCAGCGGCAGTTCAGTAAACAAAAGATCAAAACAGATTACAGCAGAAGGAAAACTAAATGATACCTTAAAAATAGAAAACATGAGGTCCTCCACAACAGATTACAGCAGAAGGTAAGATACCTACTGCAGTTTTTTTTTTTAAGACCAAAACTCAAGTAAAATACACTGCTAGAAGAATATTGCACACTCTATAACCAGAAGAAAGAGAGATAGTATAGGAAGCACTAGGATAAGTTGGGAGTAGTTTGGAATTGGAACCCCCACAAAACATAACACATGATACAAGGAGAACATATCCTAAATACATGGGGAGGGTTAAGATACATGTGGAGAATTAATTATCTAGCAAAGGCAAAAATAGGAAGTGACCCTTTCGTGTCCCAACCAATAACAAATAAATGGAGTGGGCTGACCAACATTGTAGCATGCATAGCAGATATCTAAAAAGGGATGAAGCCATGGTAGGGTTATCTTCGAGCAACAGAAAGAAAGAAAACGGTAGGTCAAGTCACAACACAGAAATAGTGCAACCTGATGATAAACTATATGGTTTCGCGTATAAAGGTAAGCCCCTCAAAACAAAGCAGAAAAAAAGGGTTAATGTCTGCCAGGGAAAAAGGCCATTTGAAATATAATGCAATGTTTACTTTCACTGGCTCTTTTTAGTCACTGGCTCACAGCTTCCCTCCTATACTCCATGTTTCAAACCAAATAAATACACATTTACTATAAGAAGATATTACCTACTCAGAATTAAGTAGACTGTCAGTGTTGCACCGATTGGTATGGTTGAGTACATCACCTTTACATTTACATGCATTCAAGCAAAATTACTATATGGACGGATACTCAGGGTACATACTTCTATGAATCACTGGATGAAGCATATTTTGTAGCCAGGAAGCATCAAAAAGTGTATTAGTTCGTAGATAGCATAGTGGCAATGGAGAAAGAAAAATCCGAAGCATCCAATCTAACCTGGAAAGGACAGAGAGGACAGAGAAAATACAATCTAAACCACCCCTCAATAGATGGGCTTATTTTAATAAATTCAGGTGTAATAGATACAGATGAGTATCAGATCTCAATTACAAGAAGTCTGAGAAAAATCACATCAGTATGAAGTTTAAATTAAAATAAAAGATAAAAGATAAGCCGGAAAAAAAAAAAAATAAGAAGAATCACCCCCAAAAACAGATATAGCAAACCAACACTGTAGCACTCTTTTGCAGCTCTTCCATTCAGGCTTCCTCAGTAGAACAAGTCTCTTCATCTACACAAATACACAAGCCTTCTAATTCCAACATGCACATGTACAAATCCCATCTTCCTCACAGTTATTTGAATTATTTTTTCTTTTTACAAAAACAAAATAGGGCAGACTCCAATCCAAACAAGCACCATGAAGAAAAAATAACATAACATCATGAAAATTATAAGTAAAAAAGCAACACATCCAAATCAAACAGTAGCAGCAGGTTTGCTTTCTTGAAGTGAGATGACTGTTTCAAAAGCACCAACCAAGGCCTTCACTTTGCTTTTCCTTGTCTCAACAAGCTTATTTGCAGTTTCTTCAATCACATCATTAAACAAACCTTGCTCTTCTTTCTTACCCTGCATGTCTTGATGCCTCAGAACAACAGTTGGAGTCCCAGCTTTAGTAGCATTTGCATCACCGCCACCCAAATCTCTGTTCCTCCTAAAGCTTCGCCTTCCAATAAGAGACTTACCACTCAGGCTGACACCCATCACTCTTCCTTGCCTGAACTTGAGTCTCTTCAGGCCACTGTTTTCAGACTCCTCCTGGTCCTCACCCATCACTCTTCCTTGCCTGAACTTGAGTCTCTTCAGGCCACTATTCTCAGACTCCTGGTTCTCACCCATCACTCTTCCTTGCCTGAACTTGAGTCTCTTTGGGCCACTATTCTCAGATTCCTCTTGATTGTCGCCCACCACTCTTCCTGGCCTGAATCTGAGCCTCCTTGGGCCACTGTTCACTCTGTCAAGACTAACCACCTTTCCTCTTTGGAACCTGAGTTTTTGTGGTGCACAATCTTTATCTTCAGGGAAAGTCATTGCACTTCTTCTCAGCCTCCTATTGTCTCCGCCTTTTGAATTTTCAGCTCTAATCTTTCCAGTTTTGTCATGTTCGCGACAAGTGCTGTCTCCTTCATTAAGTTCAGGCTCAGACTCCTCATTGGCTTCCTCTTCTTCATCAGATGAAAGTGAGGGGCATGATGATAGTGATGACAGCGATAATGACGACCGTGATGCCCGGTTTATAGTTTCATCATGTTCAACAGGTTTCAAACTTTCATGCTTTGGTTTGGGCTCAATGACATACAGAGTCTTCTCCATTATTTGTTCATCATTGGGTTCTGCTTTTCTACTCCTGTTTTGGTTCATCTTAGGAGAAATCGTTTTTGGGCTCCGGTAAGTCAATGGTTTGAAGCTTGGAACTTGATTTACAGGTTTGGGAGATAAAGAAGCTATAGGTGGTTTCTTCCTTTCTCCACTTTTTGACAGGCCTGTTTTCTGGACTATCTTCCTTTCTCCACTTTTTGACAGGCCTGTGTTCTGGACTATCTTTTTCTCACTGTTCCTTCTAACAGTCAGACTTCCTCCTGAAGGACTTGATGCATCTTTCTCACTGTTTCTTCCACCACTTAAACCACTAGAATGATTTGATGAACTCCTCCGACCAATTTTCCGGACATTTCCATTTCCTGAAGGACTCAATGGAATGCTATCACTGATTTTTCTACCATTCAGCCTTCCTAATGGATTCAATGGGCTGTTCACACTGCTGCTTCTACCACTTGGAACTCCAGACTGATTCGATGGCGATGATGACTTTGCTGTTACAGACCTCTGCTTTGAAGCCATTGCAGGTTTAATGGAGATATCAGTTTTCTTCGCAAATGGAAAAGCCTTCTGATTGATGATTGTAGGTTTTTCCAGTAATTCAATTTTCAATTCAGGTGTCGCCTTGAGCTTTACCATTGGTTTCTTTTTTCTGTCTCCTAGATTAACATTTTTTATCTGATCCTGGTCTTCAACGGAGTTTCTTGCATCTCTGGTTACTTTATGACGAATAGGATGCCTTTCCTTTGCTTCAAAAGCATGTTTTCTACCATATTTACAGAAGTCGTGACAGGAATTTGTAGAAGCCCTCAGATAATGCGGGAGAACCTTTTCAGCGCTATGTGAAGAGGGTAATGAAGTTTCCGTAGTCGCTTGTCCTGTTGAATTCCTCCTTAAATTGCCTCCTTTTGACATAGCAATGTCAGGAGACACTGAGATGATATCCTTTTCCACCTCTTCTTCACCCATAAAATAGAAGCACGATCTTTCGATATCTGTCCAGAGAGAGGTGATCAGTTCTGATTTAAAGCTAATGAAATGAAGCCCGCAATCCTCAATCAAATAAAAGAAGTGCAGTTTCTTTTGAGCCAGGGAAATGGAGTTCTAGAAAGTACTCTACAAACAATGCGTGTAATCATTGTATAGGTGGTGCAGTCATGCATATCGGCTGACAATCAAGGGCAAATTGAAGCCACTAGGCATATTGCTAATTGAATCAGACTTCAAATCACAATTCACCACAACTCAACAAGAAAGTGGAAAGAACTCACCAGTAGGTATATGTTTTTAATATGTAAGTGCAACTGCTTGGAAGTCTAAAACCTTAGCAAGCTTCTTGATCTGAAACCCAAAAAAAGGGGGAAACAAGACAGAAGCATCCAATTAGTTCAATTAAAAAGCCCATCTGACACTGACATAATAATCCTAGGAATGATTTTGTAAAACTAGGAACATTTATCAAAGAAGTCAAGTTCAAAAGCAATAATAAAAAAGGACTGATGTCTAAAGGTTTCCATGCCATTGCAGATACTATCAGCGCTGCATTACCAAACAACAAGAAGAAGACAAAGGCTTCTGTGTTGATGAAACAGCTTCCAGACCACAACCTCTATTTAATCTGCAACATGAACCAACACATAAAAAACCCAGAGGAAATGGGAAAATTTGAACTCTTCACAGATAAAGTCTAATTTAAATCAGCAAAACAACCAAAACAATATGACATCACTTTCTGTAAATTGGGACTTTAAAGTCCAATACATAGATACTTACACCCCAAGAAAAAGGCAACACGGAAAAGCCAGCAATTGCTTTCCAAAATCAGTATAGAAGTTTCCATAGTCCGAAAGATTTTGGTTTCCAATTAAAGAATCAAATATAAAAAAGCCCAACAAGATTGAAACTTTCTATGAAGAAAACAGAACAAAATAAGCATTCCAAATTTCAAAAACAAATAGTTTCTTATTTGAGTTATTTCCATTTCTCTACCAACCTACCTTGAAAAGAAATATAAAAGGCTTACATTGAAGTGACAAAAGATTAAAGTATACTGCGTTATGTGTCAGCATTGCACACCCTTTATTTGAAGGACAGAAACGAAGATCTCTCTCTCTCTCTCTCTCTCTCTCTCTCTCTCTCTCTCTCGGCAAAGATACCCCATTACCAGAAACCCAAAAAAGCCAACCAAAAGCGCACCTTTCTGCAATCACTCTAGCACCAAGTTCAGAGATTATGTAAGAAAAAACATGCCTAAACATGGATTTTCTTCCCTGCTAACCTTATTAAACTCCTTTCTCATTGGATTATGTATCATTCGATTGAGGAAACAACGTCATGGCAATAATTTTTGGAAGAGATGAATCAACAAACTCAGAGAGAGAGAGAGAGAGATCCAATTGAAACATATCAAAAAGTTACATTTTACCAAACAAATTAATTTTGGAAAACGTCTTGAAGTTTCTGCTGTTCCAAGACTAGAAAGACAACAGGAAACACACTAGTCTTTTGGTTTTTTTTTTTTTTTTTTCTCTTCATCAACATCATATATTCTGCAATAGCTTTACATCAGAAATTGGTAGACTGGGGGTAAAATAGCAGAATCCCAACTTTTTTCAAATCCATTAACCAGTGAAGAAAGAGCAAACTGTCATTAAGTCTGCTTACAAAAACAGCAGTCTTTTGGGTGAAAGAAAAAAAAAATGAATCTACAAATCCAAACAAGCCTATCTAAATTCTATGCTCGTGAATAATCTCTCACCCGTTTTTTTTTTTTTCAAAAAGCAATCCATTTCAAAAATGGAAAAAGATTATCATCTTCCCCTTTGAAAACCCAATCAATGAAATCAAGCAAACCCCGTAACATCATTCCATTGTTCAATTGCCTTCGCCAAAAAGAGAGACAGAAAAAAAAAAACAACGACAACCCATTTGCAATCCAACCCATATTCGAAAAAAGACCCACCAAAATCCCACCTTTAATCATTCTCTCCCTCCACAAACTAAAAATAAGACAACCCATTTGAAATCTATAAGACAATCTCTCTCCTCCCTCCTTGAAAAACCAATCAACAAAAACCCATCAAGATCATACCTTTCTCCAACTTCCTCCACCCCATGAAGAGAACACAACACAAAACAACCCATTCATAATCTATAAAGATACATTCTTTCGTATGCAAAACGAACCCAGAAAGATTATAATAGGGAAAAGTAGAACGAAATCAGTACCTTTCGGCACGGCGAAAAGCAATTGAGAAGCAGGTATTAAAGAAGGAGAAGGAAAGCATAATAAATGAAGATGAAAGAGTAGTCAAAACCACTGTCTTTCTTTTCCTTGAATGATCGTGCAAGCAACTAGGCCAAGGCCAAGCAAAGGAGAGGAATCCGAACCATCATCTTCTGCTTTTCCTACAAGACGTGTGGGAGGATCGCTTGCAGACGTTACAAAAAACTATGGCAAGTCAGAGGCAGAGGGAGGTATAGAACTAGAAAGTACCATTTTATGGAAGGCATACTTCTCGTGATTTTTTCGTTAATTAATCGCCTGACGATAAACTGATTTCTCTTTGTTAATTTGTGCAAGCTGATGTATGAGCGTACTCCGGATTTCAATCCTTGAATGTTGACTTTTACCATAAAAAGAAATCCTTGAATTTTGAAGGTTGACTAAAGACTTTCTAACCGCGGATCGGGTCGGTATTGGACCCGAATTGCTAATTGGGGATATGAAACAGCCCAATCAAGTTCCATTAAAGCAGTTATGCAGGTAGACCTGAATTTGAAATGGATCGGTGCTTGATCTTTTGAAGTTCAGGTTATGGACCCTTTGCATAATTGGATTTGTCTTCGCCATCTATAGAGAATCTTATGCCAACTAATACACCCTCTCAATTGCCTTTTTTGAATGAAAAAAAAATCAAAGATAAAATTATGTATAGTTGGTGAATGCAGATTTGATGAAACAATTTCTCCTCGTTTCTACTGGACTTATTTCTACTTACTACAATTCCTTGAGCTGGTAAACAAGGTTGAATGAGTTTGGGTAATAATAACTGAGTAGGTAGTCATACTCAGCTGAGTCACTTGCATTATTGATTCCTTTTGAGCCAAGGGGGTCCTCATGAGTTTTAAACTCAGGTTTACATTTCAAATCAAAACAAAGTGAGAGAACTTTTCTTTCTTTTCTACCCCCTACTTTAAAAAAGGTATGGAAAGAGTGTGGCGTGGAGCAGGCAGAGAAATTAGAAAAAGGATGGGGGCGGTGGGATGAAAGTAGTTGAGCAACGCGGCAAAGCCAAGAATCCAAAGCTGAGATGTTTTTAACAATTACATATATACTCACGTGGATCCGGATGTAAATAGAAAATAATTATAAACATGAGATGAGATTTGACAGTGCTTGTTGTTCCTTTTTAATTAAGCAATGTTTCTTTTAATTAAGCAAATGACACACCACCAATCATATTCTGCCTTCTGGCTGGACAACAAGTGTCAAGAAATTTAGAACCACTCTTCTTCTGATGGGGCCCACTTTGGTTAAGATTAACTAACATACCTTTCTTTATGTCCATATTAACCCAATAAGAAGAAATTAAGTGAGATTCATTGTGGAGGGGCAGACTAGATGTCCCTGTCCGATGTAAAAAAAGGCCCAAGTGCCCCGTTAAACATTATGACCATCGTCTGCCCCCCTCGAACACAAAAATGAGTTCAAACTCTCTATTCATTCATTGCACACCCATCATTGGAATTATATTCACTATTGGATTAACCACTGTTGATAATGTGATTAATTCACTCATTTAATCATTGTAGTACTGTGCTTCAATCCAATGATGAATTCACTTGGATCAGAGCGAGCTCTGCACTTGGAAGTCTTTTGGGAGAGAAGGTTCGCGTGCGTCCCCCAAATGCAATGAATCATTTATTAGGTCATCTAAATTAGAGGTTCAGTGGTTAGACATTTTCTTTCTTATCATGGGACAATTAGATATCAATCCCTAATTGCCCCCTTTGTCAAGCTAAGTATTCCCCAAACGACTTGGGCGAATTGGGATAAGAGGTTGCAGTTTGAGCCTCAACCCTACTGAGCTGACCCACCTGACTCATTTCACAATTATTTTTGTTTGGCACTCCTTTTTTTTATGGAGACACTCCAATTCAAACTAATTTACTTCTCACCAATTATATTGAAAATGAATGCCTCTATAAAAAAAAATGAGTGCAAATATCAATTTTCTTTTTTATTTTTTTTTTTGCCAGAAATGGTGCTAGTACGTTCTTGTGCTAACGTGTAGGTTTGGATGCTATCTATATAACAAGGGTTAGATTTTGGAAAGGTGTGGGCCCTATACATGATATAATTAGAGGCGATGCACCTTTATAGGACCCCAAGGTATTTAGCGTAAGAGGACTAATTTCCCTGGCACACGCGACCCCACAATACACATGCTTCAGATAAGTTTGGGAGATGTTGAAAACATGAAATGGGGGAGCAAGCTCATGTTTTATTCCAACAAACCAAATTACAACTCAAATCTATTCACACTAAAATTATAAAAGCTTTATAATACAATGGGAGCCCTTTTAGTACAAAACTCTGCTTTCCGCAAGAGAAAATCTTTAACTAACTATGATTTGCATAGATATATGAAATATTTAAGGGGTATTTGTTTGCATAGAATATATAGGAATCCATAGTGAAATTAGCAAGGTGCGGGTGAAGAATACGAGGTGGGGAGCAAATGGTACAACGAAGAATCTGATGTGACATTGACTTTTCTCGTGTTTAATTTTGGGAGCATTTATTTTCCATCCTTCCTCGATTAAACTTCAATTAAATGAGAGGTTATTTATCGTGATTTTGGATATTCACTTTTGATTCTTCTTTTTGATCCACTTTTATAAATACAATCCTTCATATGCAAGAAATAAACAAGCATTGAGGATTAAAAGGAAAGTTTTGTAAAAGCCTTGAATAAAGCAGCTAAGGAGAATAAATAATCAAAAGCCACCGAATGCTAAATGGTTTTAAATAGTGTCTATTTAAAAGGTGAAAATCACAAAGTAGTGATACACAAGTACAACGGATAAGGATTCAATAATAATAACAATATGATAATCACCTTGTGATTCAGGAGTGGTCGTCGTCAATTTCTCATTCACATGCTCTCCTACTGTATAATTTTTAGTGATGGATGGGTCCTTTTGTTCATCTTCTTCAACCTCAACATATTTTTTCTTTCTTCCTTTGATGAATGGATGTTTTTCTTTGTTTAGCATTTCTATGCCTGAATCTTGTGTTTCCCAATTTCTCTGCCATTTGTTTGCCAAATTGGTGATTTTGTATTCTATATCTAAAGCTTGTAGAAACTTTAGAATCCGGGTTAAATGAAGGACAAAGTGTGTACTGTGTTAGCAGGTGTGATTCTGTCCTATAAATGGCAAACAGGTACAACGTCTAAGTCATCCATTAAATAAGCCTCAACATGGAGGGCCCATGGACCAGAAAGGCAATTTAATAAGAGAATCCTCCCTCTTCAAATCAAGGTTGATTTACATTTAGATCCAACGGCCTATAAAGAGTCAAAATGCAAGAAAAATCAAAAAGCAAAAAGACCCTCCCTTATTTCCACTTTCTCCTGCCTAGACCAAAATTAAACATCAATATTTATCTTTTTAGACCATTGTATCTGGATGTAGATTTCTAATGGCCGAGACTTCTTATTTTTATAGCAGTATTAAAGTTACTCTTATAAAAGTATTTATGTGTGTGTATATATATATATATAAAAATATTCATGTGCATTTATACCTCACCACATTAAGAAGAGGGACAATATAATTATATATATATGGGAGGCGGTCCTTATTGGGGCCACCGTGAGACCCTACTGGTCATGGGACAAGGGGGATTGAAAGATCCAAGTAAGGTCAACTTACATATCAAATTTGAAGTCAATCTAATATTTCTAACCCCTTCATCCAACGTCCACAAGTTTAATAGCTTTATAACAAAGGAAAAAAAATTGACCCTCAATCCAACTGTCTAGTTCATCCGAATCCATGCAAATTCATGGGATTCATTGCCCATAAGGAGGTTATAAATGAGTGGTCAATTTGAATTGATTATGAGGTGGGCTCCAGTGGGCATTCCGAACTGTAAGGACCGTAACAAGACCGCCTCCATATATATAAGGGAGGCGGTCCTGTAAGGACCGTCCTTACGGTTTACCGTAAGGACCGCCTATTTTGGCCCACCGTGAGACCCTACTAGTCATGGGACAAGGGGGATTGAAAGATCCAAGTGGGGTCAACTTACATATCAAATTTGAAGTCAATCTAATATTTCTAACCCCTTCATCCAACGTCCACACTTATATATAATATCGCTTCTCTCTCTTTCACGTGCCCAAACTGCCTTTTATCAAATGAACCATCCAACAGCTCTCATTTTCATTCACACCTCCCTCCCCCTCTTATCTGTCATGGCCCTGGCCACGAATTAGGGAGCTCAAGCTTGCTCCCTAAGAGTTGATTGGACTCAAAAAGCATAGTAGATGGTCCACACCCCATATCTCTTTTGGATGACAAGATTAAGAAGATGGATAAGAAAGTACATATGGCAATTGTCCACATTTTTTAAAATGACCCAAGAATTGTTAGCTATATATATATTTTTCTTTTTTCCATTGAAGAGTTTCAATTGTCCACATTCCAGATCAAGAGTACAGATTGTGCCGGGCAAATTAAAAACCAACCCCAAATATCACAGTCCCAGCCTTTGTTAAAAAGCAATCCGGGCTAGTCTTGTTTGGGTTCATGCTCTTGTCTTGGTTTTGAAGGTCAAGTGGAATTCAGGCCAGGCTCAGGCTCAGGCTCAGGCCTCACATAGTCGTGTGTGCAAATTGAGCCTGACTATCTGAATTATATATATATAGTTTTGTTAATTACATGTGCTATAAATTAGAGGATTTTACCGATAAAATCCTCAAATACAGTCATTTATCACAATCGGTCATCTCCAAATATGCAGTACTAATTGGATTCGTCAGTACTATTTGAGTTTTTTTTTTTTTAAAAGCATGGGGTAAGTGACGCTAGCGATACTTTTTTGGATTTCTGCCGACACTGACGCTAGCGTCACTCAACGCCCTTCCCCCCATTTTCTTCTTTCCTTCTTTTCTTTTCCTTTTTGTCTCTTCTTCCTCCCCACCTGCAACCCCTTCCCCCACCATCTACTTTCCTTCTTTTCTTTTCATTTTTGTCTCTTCTTCCTCCCCACCTGCAACCCGTTCCTCTCGATTGATTGATTGTAATGTTTACGAGGTTGTATATAATCAAATGTGCAGTAAGATGACTTTCCCACTGATTGAATTGTTTGAATTAGTTGAGGAAATGAGACTTCTAGCCTGGCGGTCCCGCTGGAGAGGAAACCTTTAATTGCAAGGGAAGAGAGGCTCATTCTATGCTAGCAGTTCGTCTTTTTTCTATTTTGATCACCCGTCTAATGCAATGTTCATATCTTTGTGTGCGTGACGCCTAGCTACAAACTTTATATGATTCAGCAGGTGCCACACTGCACATCAGCGGCATAAAAGCTCTAGACGAGTCAGGATGTACCCCCGTGAAACCGTCTAAGTAGAACTTCCAATGATTAGATTGGGAGATCAAACTGCGCTTAGAGTGTGTTAGGTTGTTAGATCTTGCATCTTTTTGCGATTCTCAGCATCAAGATGATACTCCGCATCCCTTCAAAATACACTCTTCCTCGTCTTTTTCCCCACTTGCTCATTTCAGTGAATATAGTACTTGAGAGACGAATCAAGGGGGGGGACGAAGTGAAGTAAATAAGTTGCGAACAGTGACGATAGCGTCCCTCAATATTTTTTTAAGTGACGCTATCGTCAGTGTGAATAAAAAATAAAAAAAATTGTGGCGGGAAGACCCCGTTGGTGCTGCATATCTGGCGATGACCTATTGGGATTAATGACTATATTTGAGGATTTTATCGATAAAATCTTCTATAAATTTTAAAAAAAAATATCTATATCTATATTTGTCTTGACATTTAGAAAAGAGAATTTATCTTGCTAGTAAAATTTGGCAAGAAACGTCCCTTGCATCATGTAGTGTGCATGAATTCGAGCCTTAAGTGAAAAAGAAAAGGAACAAATGCAAAAAGAAACCAGCCTAAAACTGAATTTTTGAAAGTGCCATGTGACCCAACTCATTGTATATGTGTGTCAATTTCAAGGACAACTAAGATTAGAGGTGGGATAAATATTACTTTGATTATGATACCAACATTGATAACTGTAAAAAACTTGGAGAACTTACGTGATAGTTAAAGATCATCAGATTTTACGGAGTGATATTTGCTGACTTAGAATCCACAATAAAGCATTTTAAACCCATCCAATTTATCAACCGGTGGTGAGGCATCTCTCTCTCTCCACGAAAAAACCGACAGAGATGGATCCCTTGCTTGTTGGTTGAGGATTTAGGTGGAGAGTGTGTGGGTGTGTAGATAAGGAAAAAACATGATTTTTAAGAGGGGGAAAGAAAAAAAAAACCCACCTATCCATGCGATTGATACTTCTTATCCAAGTAAACCCTACAACATGGTTTCCAAAGTCTATTTTAGGCATACTTGCAGCTGAATTTTTTCAGTAAAGCAAAATAGTTGCTTGATTTTGTTTTCTCTTTTGGTGACTTTGATTTTGTGGAAGAAGCCGATATTTTTCTGCATTCTAACAATGATTAAAGAGATACAAAAAAGAAAGGTGGGATTGATTTTTATGAGAAAAAAGCACATTGGATACTCTTTTTTCACTTAACTTTTGATCCACCATCATTTACTATAATAATGGCACAGGAAAAAGGTTTCATCCTTGATCCTCTCTTAATTGAGTATTGGAACATGCGCCAATGAGAAGGTTCTATCCCTTGGTTTCTGGTTGTGAGGATGAAGTGCCATCCACTTGGTAGGAGGACAGTAGTCAGGAGGTTGACGTTACAACCAAAAATAGGTGAAATATACAACTCTTCCTCCTCCAATTTTAAGAGGACAAGGGCATGTAACCTTCTTGATTCAGTAAGGCTGTAGATGGGCCCTCAACACCCAATCGACTGACCTGGACTGCTCGCAGTATGAACCATTTAATTGTCCCAATAAATAATCAAGTCCAAGTTGAGATCTAATTATATATGGATCATAACCAATTAATCTACAAGCCTAGCCTGTCTTATGTGACACAGTGGAATGCTTACTATTACAACCATGAGATTTTGAATTTTGAGTTATCTTATCAATAAAAATAGCACATGCACATGAAATATGCATTACTACATGACATTATAGTATTAGGAAAATTATTGAATAAATAATCCACAGCTACTGTGTGTTTGATTTAAAATCAAACAAAATAAAGCGAAAAGAAAATTTCAACTTAAAATTGGGCATGGTCTTTCTACACCAGCTTGTATCTTTTGATCCGTCCATTGAAACTTTACATATTATATACATTTGAAACTCCCTAGGCAAGACGATCAACATGGCACGTAACTTCCTTTTTGAGGGCTAAAAGCCTAAAAAGTAACTTTTCCACCCCAATGAATATTAAGGCTTCCTCTTCTAGTTCTTGATAAGTTTATTGCCTACTGCGTGAGGTTCATTGGGTCTAAGTCTACTGTATGTCTTGATCTTGATTAATAAATGGATAAGTGTTCTAGTGCACCATGGATCTAAACCATACCTGCCTTTTTTCAGTCTTATTTGACTAATGACATGATGAGTGGCGACCAATAATATTATATTAGTCAATTACACTTTGTGGCATAACATTTGCCATATACAGCTGTTCTACATATTTAGCGAAAGCAAAAGGGTTGCTGTGTATATATACATACAGCAATAAAGATTATCTGAAGATTCTGAACCATGTGGTCATTGTTACAACCAAGAGGTTGGATGTTTGTTTAAGTTACAGAAGACAATAAAAGAGAACTGTAATATCCATCAAGCTAGTGGTCATTAAAGGGATGGCTAAGAAGAAACTTTCCGCAGTTTAATTCAATGGACAAACAAATGGTTTTTAGATCATTCGATCAGTATGACTTCATTGACAATGAAGGAGCACAAATTGAGTGGAACTAATTGACCGCAAATACATGCATCATGTGATCAGGTGAGCTGCCATAGATTTCAATTTTGCATTCTCCTCTGTGGAAGACTGACATGGGAGAGTAGAGCTATCTTAGGAAATGGAGGATAATGACCTTGTGTCTCTTACCAGCTGCCAGGGTTTTGAGTTTTGTACTTAGTTGGACCCATGACAAAAGGTGTTGGTCCTCTTCACCAACTTTTCAACTATCCCCAAAAGCAGAAGGGTGTGGTTTTGTGTTTTGACTATCCTTGCCTATGCCTGTTAAAGTTGTACTATCATTATGGCAACCCAGCTCCCAGGGCAACCCAGAAAAGTAAGTGGAATGCATATCATGAGGCATGGAAAAAAGGTTGTTCTAGCATCTTCCACTTGGCATCATCTTCTTGTTTTCTTCTGAAATGCTAAAATAGCATGATATTATGTATTTGATCCCCTCAATGCTGAAACTCAATTAGATATTCAGTGGTACCCATTTGGAGATAAAAACAGGGAATCTAAGTAGGTTATGGGTGATAAATGAACTTCAGAAAAATAGTAAAATAAAGAACCAAAACAATTTTCGATGCAATGAATTCTTTGAGCTCAAAAACCCATGAAGAACCATTGCTGAAAATTCAGTGGTAAAAAAAGTATTTTGAGCTTAAAAGAACCATTGCTATTTATAAGGCAATTTCAATGAAGGGATGTGAAAGGCTACTACTGCTGGAAGCATGAGATTCTTGCACATTCACATTGCAACCATTCTAAAACCTCCCATGTGGCAGACAGAGTACAAGGACCTTCTATCCATTTGTGTCAAATCAGGTGTGAAACATACAATGTCCTCAAAACCACCCGACGGGGTCATTTCATTACTGGGTTAGTAATAGGCAGTTAGAGACAGCAATGAGTCACATCCAACGAGCAGAATTTCACTATAACGGATGGTTAGGATGATCGAATTAAGGCATATTTTGGTTACTAGGCATTAAAGGTAGACCCCACAAGATAGACAGCGCATATCATCTTGGTACGTGTGCTTCTGTGTTGTAAATGGAGGCACACACAACATGGTGTGTATCTCATCATTTACCTTGAATCTAATCTAGTATACTCTTTTTTCCTGGAAAGTATCATCAAGAGTCCACCGAAAAATTGGTCAATACTGATGATTCAGTTTAAAGATTACTTCCCTCTTCAAAACTTCAAGAAGGTACACATTTTACCAAGAAAAAAAAGAAGGTGCACTTGAATTTACTTGAGCAAAATTCCATGTTACTTCTCTACACGCCACTGAATTCTGTTGAAGGAAAAAGAAGAGAGTTGGACAATTTTCACTGGGTTACTACAACATGTGCATTCACTCAATAGGGATGAAGTGCCTATGGAAACATTTATGTGGCTCTTTATATCACCTTTCTTCTTCCAGAGACCGTCTAGACCAACCACTAGGCAAGGGATGACAGGACTCTGGGCCGCTTTGCCCGTGAAGCATGTGTGGACTGAATGGCTCAGCCCTTTAAGCATCATAGGCTCAGCCCAGCCTGCAAAATTATATTACGTCCAGTATATGGGCCATAGGTCATGTTGCATATCCAGCCCATGCAGGCAAGGCTACAGCTGGGCTGGGGTTGGCCGGCCTCATGAGCCACTCTATGACCCCAGGATTTCTCAACGGTTCAAAGGTCTGAAGCCTGGGCTGGCGAGGGATGCCCTGGGTCATAAAAACAAAATTCTTGTGTGGGTCAGAAACAGGGCCTAGAATTCAAATAGAGAGTCCTACATCCTGCGTTAGTGAAATTGCTGATTCAGCCATTGGATCACAGTGACGTCTCATTTGCTGAAGAAGAGAGAACCTATAAAAGAAATAAAAAAAAAAAAAAAAAAAAGGAAAAGAGCTAGTGTGACTAAGATGGAATGGGCCTCACTAGATGAAAGGGGGCTAGTGGATCAGGCGTCTATCAAATAGCAGATTCTTTTTCTTCATTTCTTCTGACATGCCATCTGTGGCAAGGAAATGAAAGCTAACCATGAACGGCTCGCAGCTTTTATAAGAAATCAAAAGATCTGATTTTGGGAGAAGATGAATAGAATCCATGAACACCCCCTTCCAGCTAGTGGGGTTTGTTTGATACAATGCATCTTCTTTAACAGAATTTCCCATTCATCTCCAGCAATAGATTGTCTCTTACAACATTCATTTAAAACTAATAAACAAAATTTCACACTCAGCATAAGGGCTCTTCCCAATTTATGAAGATGCCATAGAAATATTTTTTACCAATCTCACCATATAAAGGAGGATTAATTGATTAACCATACATAAAGATCGGTCTCAATACATTTTAACAGGAGAAGAAAAAATAAAAGAGAGAAAATGCATAAATTGTTAACATTTCAGCGTTATCAATAGTTATGGCTGTAAGAAGACACGTCTGATTCACAAGGTTTTGTGTTGCACAGATGTGCTCATTAAGTTGCACTGGATAAGCATATTCTTTTATCTTCCTATACTTTTACTTTATTTGCCCAAAACACTTTCTAGATTTATTACTTAGTTGATTTATTGTTAGGCTACAGTTAATTGCATCATCTGCATATAATATGAACTAATGACTAAAAAGTATACACTAATGAACTAGAGTTGAACATTCTTCCATCAAAATGTGTCCAAACCCAATAAACCCTTTGATGCAACACCTGTGATTTGATAGAGTTGAACCTTCTAAATCTAAGCTGAATTTAGGTTAACATTTTCAATCCGATTAATAAATGAATCACTACAGATTGAGCCCAAACCTGTTACCCAACCACTGACACCCCTAAACAACAACAGTAATCTACTTTGACCATACCTTTGTTTGGAGCCTGTATGACTGTCAATTCCACACAGCTTTCCTATAATAAGTACATAAATAAATAAAATTGAGAAATGGACAACTACTATGACCAAAAGGGATATATGCTACTAGAAAGAGAAAAAAAAATGAAGTGTCCCCTTCATAAGGTTGGTTGACATCATCATATATTCAAATGTCATACAAGCACATGAATTCACAAAACGTAGTTAAGCAGCCCAACATATAATCTCCTACCACAGTACCACTACAACGGCCAAGTTCAGCCACAAGGTACAGTCTCAACAGATCAGGACCATGACTACATCAAAGTAGCCCACCACTCTTTAACTGATTCTCGGCACAGAAGACCATCAAGGATCATCCTCAGAATGGAGAAGTCGTCGAATTGAAACATTTCTAGGATTGAAATGAGAAGAATCACCCCTACTTCAACGTGGTTCTGGGTTACATTTTCTCATAGAATGCATATGAAACGAATGGTATTTCAGGTGATGATTTCTCTCACGAGCCAATCCAAACAAGGGACTGCAAAATATAATATCAGAATTGAGGGTAATGCAAACAAAAGGGTAACAATGATGTATAAAACCAGTATGGCAGCACTAGTAGGGATGGCATATAACACAATCAAAAGGATCATGAATAGCAATGGAAACTTGGCTGTTAAGTTCACAAAGAAGGCCAGTGACTTACGAAGGGAAGAGTGGAACCTCCCTAGGTTCCAATAATCATCTACAGAGCTAATGTGATTGCGGTCCAAAGGCTGTTCGGGTTGGATATATGGAGGGGGCCTTCTGGGGCTACTAAAATTAACTTGACTGTCTAGATTTGAGTCGGTGTTTGAGGACCAAATGCGTTGATACTCCCCACATAGAGCTGAATGCAACTTCACCCTGTCCCCATTCATGCTTTCAACCATCCAGAGTAAGAAAAAATTCTTGCGGGGAAACTTAAGATCCCCCCTGTAGAGCAGCCGAAAGGATAGTAAATTACACCATGGGCAAGCTATGAAAAGTGGTAGTTGGACTGGAAAAGAAGGGAGATTCACAGTAGCCCATTGGAGCCCAAGGACACAGTTCTTGCAAAGGGTGTGACCGCACCATAAGACATAGGGTATATTCTCAACAATATTGAAGGATTCATAACATATATGGCATTCCAGCCCTTCCTCTCTGCCTGTATTTGAAAAACCATCGTCATCTGAGAACTCCGAACAAACTGGATGGAGCTTCGCATGGTTGTTTTTCGGTCCTACAGCTCCACCAATGGAAGTTGAAGCAAAGCTCCACATGGCAGTGGCATTAGAAAATTGACTGTCTATAAAACTGTTGTGCAGGGTGTTGTACACTGAAACATAAAATTACCATCCTCGGCCTTCAGTAGTCCAATTTGGAAAGGTAACCGTCAACATGATCGCTGCTGGAAAGCAAACCTGAAAGGAACATATACTGTGAGAAAGCAGCCTCAAATCATAGCATTCCTGAACAAAATCTATAGACTTGGGAACATGTGGAAAACAATAAAAACATCTGAGAGCACGAAGATGTGGATATCTAAATCAATTTAAGATATACAAGTGTATATACATAAAAAGGAAAATGATCAGGTATGATGGGTTTGATAAAGGTGTGGATGGCCCACCTGTGATCATGTTACCCCACTCACTACCCCAATGAATTGGCAGAAGCCCAAATTTGACACTCATCCAACTGTTACTGTTGGATTGAAATCCCACCACACCCATACCCATAGCAAACAACCCCACCTTGATTAACATGGCTGCAAGTGGGCCATCATATAGGGTTCGTCTCACCTATGGCACCATCTGATTCATCATACCAAATCAATATATATATATATAGAGAGAGAGAGAGACATTTTTATATCTATTTGACCACATTGTATCACAAACCTTGCAGAATTATTCCTCTAACATATACATATCCATATCCATGATAGTGAAAAACAGCTAGTCAACTATTTTATGTTCTATAACTAAAAGCTTTGAAATCCTTCCAACAATTCTGCAATATAATCTATTTACTCAAATAAATCAAATTAAACACAATTATAGTAATAAAAGACTAAAAACAGAAAAACCAGCAGATGAGGTAAGGTAGGTTAGCTAACTTAAAGTGAGGTGTATTTCAGTCTTTGTAGAGAAGAGATAATGGTCAGAGAGTCAAGGGAGATTGGAGTGAAACCAATGAAACGGGGGGCTTTTGAGATTGTCAAATAAATAATAAATTGATCACACCTGCACAGATACTTTGGCTTAATAGAAGTATCAAGACATGATATGAACAAATATTGGCAGTAAGCAACATCCAAAGCTTATACCAACAAAAAAAAAAAAAAAGCAACATCCAAAGAATAAAATAATATGATACTTTTTTTATATATAAAAAAGAATAAAAGAAGGTTACATTGATCCATTTCAAGAAGAAGTAGACGGCATAGATCTATCTTTCTTCATGCCAAAACAATTGAGGTACAAAAGCAGAGAAGATGACATTCAACTTAATGAAAAATATGTTACCTATAATGCCCAGATATAGGGTGCGCACAGAAAGAACACACGAGGATACAGCAGGGACATTGATCTTACACATAAAAATGATCTGATATGATACAATATGGACCCATTGCACATTTTGAAGCATATGGGTATCATAGCAAAACAAAATGAATGTATAGACACATGCATCCTTTTTTTTTTTTGCTAAAACTCAATTATAATTGCTTCCAAGAATCATGGCCCCTTAAGAGAGTTATTTATGAATCATGGCCCCTTAAGAGAGTTATTTATAGATATTAGGAAAAGGTCCACTTTGCCCAACAAAAACACCTGATGAACAATAGGATACCTAAAATTAAAGAATGAAAAGTAGGCATGGATCTTCAGATGCAAAAGTTAAGCAAAACAGGGGAGCAACAGTCTAGAGTCATTCATTTGACTATCAGCCAAGTGCCAACACTTCTTGTGTGAACTTGCCTAAATAGCAGATGTCCTTGAGAGTGGGGAAAAAAAATGGAGGAGGGGTCAACAAGTTTTGATGATGTCCCATCAGGCTGTCCTCATAGGACTGAGAGTTGAAGTTGATACAAAATAACAGGATATATAAAGAAAAGGGGGATAGCTCAGCTCATTGCAGTTGTTGAGATTTCTTTTGCCAAAACAAAGAAGAATCGCAGATGATCAATCAAACATTTGGAGGCAAAAACAAGAAATTGGACTTTCTGATGCTTTCTATCGTTTTTTGTGCTTCTCTTCTGGTTTATTTTCAGTGTGCCAAAAAAGGATCAAAAGCTGATGCAGACAAGTAGGTCTAACCAGTATCTGAGCCTCTAACAAAACGAATAAAGCAGAGAGAGAGAGAGAGAGAAACAACACCATCACCATCATACCGTCAGCATTCGCCTCTTGATTCACTCTGGTGATCACTGGTTGGTGGTAGCATCGCTGCTCGACCTAACCCCCCACCCCCAAACCATTTTGGAAATTGGGACGCAAGATCGAATCATCAGTCCAGAAGGAGAAAGTAGAAATTGGCGTCATCTGACTCTTATTTACAAAGCCCCAAAACCCCGAAATAAAAAGTCACGGTCTCATGTGTTTAAGCAACAGACAACTGCGAGAGGGTCCGGGCCGGGCCCTAATATTTATTAGAATAAAATCTGGAAAAAAATATAAAATTTAGAGAATGGAAAAGATAAAGCCCCACACAACTACTTACTAGGTCCTATTTTAATCCTTTTCAATAAATTACTTATTAAAGAGGGGAGAGAGAAGATTACTAGATAATCACGTGCATGATCTCGAAGAGCTGAACTTGAGTGCGACCAGCAATGTTCTCTTCCAAGTGTTTTAATAAAGAAATAAAGAATCCAAATGGGTAGCTCAGTTGGCTTAGAACCACGGTTTGCATCCGAAGATTGAAGATTCGAAATTGCACTATCACATTAGGCTACAAGGGAGTTCACTCGGCTTCCCTCTGGGCCCGGGGGATTAGCTCAGCGCAAAGGATTGGCAACCCTTCAATAGCGAAAAAAAATTTACCAAAAAAAAAAACTTTAATATATCCCTGGATCTCCATCATGGCCCCCACATGGTAATGATTTTGACTGCTTATCTTAAATATCTCTCATCTTGTAACACATTCTCAAATTTCACTTTGAAAGGACTTCTTCCCTTCGTTAATTTAGATGACTGATAATGTGATTACTATAATATGACTGGCATGACAAACTCCTATTAAAATAAAATTTGAAAATGTGTGAAGCCCTGCAATTCAAGATAAATAGTCTAAGTTATCATCTTGTGGGACGCCACCCATGATAAAGCCTGCACCGGACGCAACAGGGGTTCGAAAACTGGAAAAGAGTTGTTCCAAGTGAGCAGTAATCTTCACGTGAACGTCACGTGGTAGTTATTGCATGGTTGAGGAGAAAGGGCGTGTTGACATGCTGCTTTCCCATTTGTTGATGTGCGAAAATCCCCATGTTGTTCTGGCACTAGGGGGGCTCCTATTCAAATCCGACCTCCCTTGTTGTATGTGATGTGCCATATCAATCTCTCATATCATGTTTTTTTCATTTGGGGGGCTCCTATATTAAATAAAATAGACGTATTTCATGTGTATTAGTTTAATGTTTGGCATAAAATTAATTTTGAAATGCTGGGAGTTGTAATTCTTTCATGCAAACAATGGCCCCAAAGCAATCTAATTACTTTCACCTGCCAGTTATTCTTTCTATATATTGTCACACCCCGAGCCCGAGATTTCACACATCCCGAGGCGCGACACACGCCCGCTTGGAAATTCGAGTCAAACTAATTGACTCTAGGTCCCCACGTACGGAATTTACCCACAGGATATCATGTGTGAGGTTTATATTTTTTCATAACCTGTACAATTTTGTCAAATAGATATCCAGCCATAATTTATCATGTATCAAAGTATAGAGCATAAGAGTCCATAAGCAATACTTTAAAAGTTCAAGTTTAAGAGATAGAAAGAGAAGAAGTAAGTTAGTTAAGTTACAATCCCAAAAGCTAACAAGTTCATTAAAACTACTACAAAAGATGTGGCAGTCCTAGCCGCGGTCCATGGGTTATTGAAACGTCCATTTCTCATCGAGTGGATGTTTAGAAGACATCATCAGGAGTCCATTCTGCTACGTTATGAAGAGATTCCTCTTCCTCAAGGATCTCCGGGGCAACGGCGTCGATGTATTCACCTGTAACGCCAAGTTTAGCACCATTAGACTAAGCTAAGCAAGACAAACATATACAGTCCATATAACATGTAACAAATGAATAGTCAGACATGTATAAATCATAAGAGATCAAGGAATGATCACTAGGCATATCAGTACATGAATTAGCATGAGACATACGAGTCATAGATAATAGATAAACATATTAACAGTACTAGTTGGCACATCCACACAAGCTATGTTCTCTCAAATTAATCATATAACATGAAATAAAATGAGAGCAGAATATCAGAACAGAACAGGGCGGTGCTACTAGGAGACAGAGGTACCCAGAATTCTCCATCGTAGACCTAGGGTGCCGGTTAACCCTCAGAATAAATTTCCATCTGCAGAGGGCCAGAAGTATACTAAATCCACACTTAGCCGGGTCCGACTTAGATAGGGTCGAAGCTAAGTGGTGCCGACTCATAGAATGCAATGTGCAAACAACAGATCAGGTGCAGAACAGTGTAAATCAGATACAGGACATATACAGGACATGACATATAAATAATAATCGGTACTTACTGAAATATGCTGAACAAAGCCAAAAATAAATATAACATAACAGATGTGTAACAGAGAATACATAACTGAACAGAAGCATGATCAAGTCATACTAGAATGCTGGAAACGGAATGCAATGCATGTACATATAGATCATATACGGAGTCAAGATGTAATTCAAGCCAAGCCTACGGTCTTGGGTACACATGTGGTCTTCACCGTCCAACTCGGGGTTGTACTAAGGATTTCGACATTATCGGGCTACAAAGGACCCCATTGGCGTTACATAATTTGGATGTCGAATCCCTTAATAGAACACATTTGGTTCGGTTACAATCCGAAGAACACAAGGCCCCTTGTGGGTACGGTTGCTCAATCCATATCCACAATTAACAAACCCAATGATCATGATAAAAGTTCAGGGTGCACATCCTACAGGTTCATCTATCAGGCCAATCAACTAGAACAAGCTACGGTTTAATAACCTGCTCATGGAAACATCCATTTGTCACAAATATGTAAAATCCAACATTTATTCTTTTCTAAGGTTCAAATCAAATAAAATCACTTTTTGTTGGGTTCTACACATCATGAGCTTTCCAACGGTATGTAGATCTCCAAAAACGGACATACGGTTAAAAAGTTATGGTCGTTGGAAAATCTGCATACTACAGGTATCAGATTCGCTCGAGCGTCCTTCGCTCGAGCGGACCCCAGACAGAGAGCTGTTCGCTCGACCTGACCAAAAGTTCGCTCGAGCGAACTCTCCCAAAGAGCCCTTCGCTCGAGCGTTCACTCACGCTCTCTCGAGCGAACTGTCAAATCCTGTGTTCTGAAACTTCTTTGTTTCCTTCCAAGCCATTCAAGGCATTCATTCCAGGTTTTACACACTACACATGAGTATCTCTGAGCTTCCAAAATGCTCATAAAAACCATCAATAAACCCATATTACATTAACAAGAGAAACCATCCACAAAAAATCCATTTTTATGAGCAAGAAATGGGTATCCATACATGATTGCATATATTTAAGAGACAAACAATGAAGCATGCATATAAACATGTAAGTTTAACATGCCTTAGGTGCTTGGAAGCTAACTCTCACACCTAATCCTTCTCAAACTCGAAAATCTCCAAAAACACAAGCTCAAATGCCCTAAAAATGGTGAAAACGAAAATGAATGAAATGAATGAGGAAGAAGATGATGCATGCACGATTTGTAGCTTTCCAAGGATGAAAGAAATCAAATGGAAATGATTAATGAAAAAAGAGCTTACCAAAGAAGATGATGGAGTACACTTGGAGGAAATTGAGACTTGGAGAAGATGAAGTGGTGGCTGGTTTCCTCACATGCAAGGATCCTTTGGATGGTTGCTTGAGATGAGGAAGGAAGAAATGAAGAAGAAGAGAAGAGAAGAGAAGGAGAAGAGAAGCTCCCAGCTGGAATGAAGAAGGAAGAAGAAAGTAGCTGGAATAGGGTTTTAACCCAACTTCTCCCAGCATTGAATGCAAGTCCACAAAATGGACTGAAATCTCTAATAAGGGCCTGGGTTAAATGAATGGGCTGGGAATGGGTCTAAATGGATCCGAATTAAATGGGCCAAAGCATGAAAGTTAATGACCATGAAATGCTCTATGCAATGCATTAAAAATCCAAAAATTTCTAAGTACACACAAAAACCAAAACACTCCAAAAGTCATAATCTACCTAGTAAATGGTCAAGCCCCACTAATTCTACCTAATCAAGTCCAATCACAACCAAAACATCTATTAAGCAATTAATCTAAATTAATTAACTCTAAAATGAGATTAAGGCGGGTCGGGGTGTTACATATATTATGTAGTAAATCACATGCGGCCATTTTTTATGATAAGACACTATTATTTTTATTTTATTTTTAATACTATCGATGGGTTTCCAATCCTTTGGGTAGGACTAATCCCTCCGGGCCAGAGGGAAGCCGGGTAAACTCTCTTGTAGCCCCAGTGTGGTAGTGCAGTTTCGAACCTACAACCCATGAGTGCAAATCGTGGTCTTAGGCCAACTAAACTACCCATTGGGGTTACTATTACTCTATCTAACAATATGTAAATAGATTTTACCAAAAAAAAAGTCAACATATAAATGGGTTTTTCTTAGTGAAAGCAAACATATCACGTTTAAACCAGACATGTATTTTTTCTAGATGTTGATGATTTTCTAGTGAGAATTAGTCACTCAAGTCCCAATGCAACAATGTATTAGTTGGTGGACTGGCCATCTTATACATCTAGACTAGGTATTTATATTTTTAAGCTTTCACAGCTTTTGCATAACTTAACTTTTTTACATATCGATTGGTTTATTTCTTTATAATATTTAACAAATCGAATGAGACCATTTTTATGGCAAGATCAGAATATCATCACTTGTAGAGTCATTGAGAAGATGTATATATTTTAGCTTTGACTATTTCAAACTTATATGTGTAGTTTGTTAATTGCACTTGTTAATTATTTTCAATTTGAATATATGTTTAACAAATTACACCCAATCCCTTTTGTGGTTTGCAAGTTAAAAATTAAAAAACAAAAAACTCTTTCATTATTTATAGCTGCCAAGCTACAGAGTAGTTGACATTTCACAATCCATTGAATTTTTTTGTTTCCAACTTAAAAAAATGGTTGTCTCGTGCAAATTATGATAATAGCCAATTTTTAGCTGTTTCGAGATAGAGTACAAAGTATTTGCAGAAGTTAATTTTAAAGTCCGAGGCATTCGAGCATGATCATGTTCACATTGAAGGTCGCAAGTTTTAAAGGGATTGCCCAAGTTAGTTATCCTTTCATATGAACGGCAGGTTGTGAAAAAAGGATTGAGCGTTGAGCTGAGGATTTTGGATATTCTTGATTTGGCTAACAACTTTGTTATGGTAGCTAGATTTTTCCATGTGCTAAGACTTCTAGTATGGCTGCTCATAAGTTGGCCAAGAGGGGTTCACTCTTCTGGGGGAGGTTGTTTGGGAAGACTGTTAACCAGATTGGCTTGCGGGCTTAGTAATTAAGCTGAATTCTTGCAATTTTGTTTCGTTTCCTTTGTCATATGTGGGTTGTTTGGGTTTCGTTTCCTTTACAAAAGTAATAAAAGTTCCAAGATATTCATGCATGTGGTGTTTTAGTCAACTTTTAAATTCCAAAAACACAAATGATAGTTTGCAAGAAATTCATTAAGCTAGTGCAGGAAGAGAGTTCAAAAAATTTCCGGAGGAGGCCATAGCAGATAAAACCTGAACCAATACCATGAGATAGTGAGTCGCAGCAAACATGCTCTGGAGTGCTCTTCAAGGTAGAACTCAGCAAGTTCGAAACAAATTATCAAACTCATTAAAAATGGGGCAACTTTTCTTGTAGATTGATGGGGGGCATCTCTTCCCAAAGCGAGAGCTTAGTAGAAGACCTTTTGAAATGCTTATCCAAGCAACTATATCAATCAAGCGTCTGATTATCCCTTATTTTTCTCTTCTTTGTAATTAGGTTTTGGACCATGTTGCCATTACTATTCCCCGTCATGGTAAAATTTCAATAGGTGAATCCCACACTATAAGCACACTTATGGTCAAGTTGCTTGCATATAATATATAGAAATTAAATGCATAGGAATTTATAATCAAATGAACTCCACTGGACAATTATTATTAAAGAGGTATATAAAGTAGCAATATAAAAACGACCTTCACTTACTAGGATTTCAGTTACCAGGGTAGGTATTCATTACCCATCTTCCCTTGATTTAGTTTTCATTAAACGGGAGAGGTTGTTTGATGGTCTTTTTTGGATATTGACCTTTAATTTTTTTTATTATTTATTTTTAACTACTTCCAGAAATATGAAGTCATAGAATTCTTAGGGATTTAATTACATAAAACAAATGGACCCAAAATGAAAATGCTTTTAGTCTACAAGAATATGATGAAAACTGTGAAATTCCTTCGCTATTTTCCTTCACACATGATTAAAATTGCAGTGTGTTATTATGTCTGCATCTTTGAGAAACACCCTCTAAAAAATGTCAAATTGCCAAATAAAAGAAATCTCATGAAATACACGGCATCAAAATCAAATTTGCTGATTCATTAGATATCTCTAAACTCATGATTCACCCTTTGAATAAAAGATGCAGGGTCATCATGATAAGACATACAAAGAGTCACGCCTTTAGATAAATAGTCTTTATTTTAAAATAGCAATTAATCAATTAGGATCATGCCAAGAGGAGTAAGCAAGAACCATTAGTATATAATTAAAACATTATTCTGCACTTCAGAGAATATGCACAACATTTTTAACTCCAGAGCAAATTAAAGAATGCCAAGAACTCTTCAAGAAGTTGTAAATTAGTAGGCATAAAGAAGAGATGGTAGATAGAGTAGCAAACAATCATGAAATGCCTGTTGTGTATGTATATTTTTGGGGTAGAAGAAAATGCTTATTGTATTGGTGTCTTAAGTCTCACCCGAGGTCTATTCCCTCGCCAGATGGCTTGGGTCCGGGCTCCTAATCTGGATAAAATAAAAATAAAAAATCTCTTACAGACAAATTAAAGGATGAGTGTATATGGTGTCTAGTTCAACAATCTTGTTTTTAAATGTGCATGCAATGGTGGTGGGTTGGCTCCACCGAAGAAATTTTACTGATTCCACAATTGGTTGATGAAAACGTATCATCTGTACCATAGTATCATGAGAGACCCAATAGAAATGTCCTACATGATTCTAGTTGTACCCTTAGAAAAAAAAAAAAGAATTTGGGCACTTTTGGGCCCATGGGTTCCAATACTAAGCACTTGAATATACGGTGCCAGGTATGAAAACTGGGCAGTGTCGGGCGGGCCCAGCACAAACCGTGCCCTAGCTAAGCTGGGCCATGCCGTGCTTCGGCCCAGGCTCCCTGGCCCAGCACAACACGGATATTTCCTGTGCTGTGCCGAGGCCCCAGCCGTCATGTGTCACGTTTCCCATCTAGATCAACTAGTTCACCTACTTTGATAATGTACGTGCAGATCACGGAGGAATGCTTTGAATTCTTTTCTTTTTCTTCATTCAAAACAAAGAGAAAGGTTTTACTGCCAATCTTTCGTCGAGATTGAGTCGGATCCATATATTTCATGTTTTCTCTTTATAGTCTTTCAAAAATCTTCTCTTTGACTAGAGTTTGTTAGTATTTTTACAATCCCAATAATGTCCATACATTCAACTTTATTTAAAAAGAGAACCTTCATACAACTTTATTTAATATTCATATTAATCTTTTTTCTCTGATGCATTTCAGAATCTCTATTGTTTTTCTTGAGTCTTGAGTCTCACTCTCATACAAAAAATACAGAGAACTTTGCTTTGACATCTCTACTATTTTTCAAAATAAGAATATATTATACATTTAAAAAAAATAAAATTTAATATTTTTTTAAAAAAATTGAGCTTAAACTCTTAAAAAATGAGGTGTCAATTTCTTTTACAAATTATCAGCAGAGTACTTCATACAATATACCAATTTTACTTCCAATAAAACGGCCTTGAGTCATGACGAATTGTATTAGAATTCTTTAAATAAAGGAGATACTCACTGAAGACATCACGACCAAGACCATTTTTGACAAGAATAAAATTGACATCCTATACAAAGCACTTTGGTGACAATTTCTAAACTTTCTTATTTGATATATTTTTAAGAGTTCAAGCTTATTTTTTCACAAAATGGCCTAAAAATCCTCTTCTTTCCCAAGTTAAAAACTGCCTCGATCACTCGTGTATCATTATTATTATTATTATTTTAGAAGCTCCACCGGTAAAAGATGGAGAACTAAAAAGATTGCCACACTAGTAAAAGTTGGACAACTAAAAAATCACAAAATGCAACGCCTGTTTATTTACCTTAATTTATGACTAGAATGGGAGGTTGGGGTTTTTTGGACATGATGTGACATTTTGTTCCCTGACATTTGAAATGCAGTGTGTAAGGTCTGTGACCTTACTGGGTCAGTTGGGCCCAATATCAGGCACTGACCCATTTAATTTGTTATTATTTTATTTAATTGTATTTTAGATATTTAAGTGGGTTTAGAGCATGAGCGAGCTTTTTTTATCATTAGAATAGTATCTGCGAAGTTTCGTTCGATTCTGAGTTCGTTTGATCATAGCAGGGGTATAGTTTGTAATTTAGGGAAAATTGAGTGTTTTTCCGAAATATTCCAAACGCCGTGATTTTGGGTTCGTTGGAAAAGTCTCGTCGTTCTGATGATTTTTGTCTCTTGACTCGTAGCGATCCAACGATCGGAAACCTTTCAAGTGATCCATTCTTTCACCGGACCCACTTAAAGGACAATTCGGTCTTTTCCTCTCTATCGTTTTCTTAAGCGAGGTTTTTGCCCTAATCTCGTTCTTTCTCTGCAACGAACGAAAGAACAGCAGCCACATCTTTTTCTTCTTCCTTTCTCAAGCCAGATCGCAGCCCTAGAAGATCCCGTTCAAAGATCCGAACCGATCATTTTCATCCTTGCGATCCCCTCTTGCTTCCGGTATCAACCTGATAAGGTTTCCAGTAACTTCATCTTTTTCTATTATCTTCCTGTTGGTTAGATTTAGGTTAGGATCTTAATTCTTTTCCTTCCTATCTTCTTTTTGGCTTCCTAGTTTGCTTTTTATCGGGTTAGATCGTGAATCTTGAAGTAGATAAACTTCTCCTCAGATTTCACCCAATTCCAATCTTCTTCTGACATTGAGGCAAGTAGATATGCAATTCATATATGCATGTATGTTTGTTTCAATTGATTGGCTATGTTTCTTGTAGATTCCCCTTTAATTCCAAGCATGTTTCTTGTTGATTTGGGAAATATATGTTAGGTTAGATTATTGGAAAGTGGATTAATTGGTGATAATAGGTTGCCAGAATTGTTTATGGAATGTAATGGAATGGGATGAATGAAATGAATTGTTGGGAGAGCAGGAGGCTCTATTTTATGCAGGTTTAAGTCTTGGAAAGGTTTGGGAATGGAGAAAATGGAAATGGGGAAGGAAGAGTTCAGAAATGGCCTGAACCCGTACGAGTTCCGTACTGTCGGTTCACTCGTCGGTTCAGTGTCGGTCAACTGACAGCATGTTATCGATCAGCCGATCACCATCTCGGTCAGAAAACCCGAGAGTATGTTTTACACTGATTTTTTATAGTCGGTCAGCTCTCGGTTCGAACGTCGGTCAGCTGACTAATTCGGTCAACCGAGGCTCGTGTCGGTTCCAAAACCAGCGGGGAAAAATTGGTTTCTGTTCCGTCGGTTAGCTCTCGGTTCACGTCGGTCAACCGAGACCATCCCGTCGATCAACCGACACCATCATGAGGGTCAGCCGAAATTGGCCATTTTCCTTGTCTTTTCCGGACTAAGATTAAAATCTAGGATTGGGACTTAGATGCTGGAAACCTCTAATTTACTATCACATGACCATAAATGGGATTGAAGTCAAATCACGTGGCTTTGTGTGAATTCAATGGGTTGTCTAGGTATTCGTGTATTATACGTAGTGTAACCGAATGTATATAAAGTTGAATTGAATGATGCTCAACATGATTGTATACAAGGAATTTCTGAAAGCATCATTAATCCAAATTTCCATATGTACTCCGTTAGCACACGTAGGATACAGGGATGACACCACTTGCCTAGGATTGGATTGTAATTCTTCCTTGACTTGTGACTTGTATTCGTTGATAATTCTCCTTGTACACTCTCTTGACATAAAACATGTAATCAATTATGAAACATAAATTCTTATAGAATTTAGGACTTGGACCTGACTTAGAGTGTACCTTAGGAAACCGTGTCTTGTTTTGATAAACATGACTGGCTAGTGATGGAAGGGATTATCTCGTGTTGCTTGTCTTGTGATATCTTGAATAAGATAATCCCTATGATCTTGTCTTGTACTTGGAACTAGCCAGACTTGCTTGTCTTGTTATCCTTGTGTCAGAACCACTCTGTTATTATTTGCATATCATGGCCATCTGCAGTTTGGGATTTAATGACGAATCGGTTACTCCGGTTGTCGGGGTGGGCAGTCGGCGTAGGACGGCGTCCATGGCGTTGAATAGCTGGGAGCGGGCTAGGACCGTGCTGCTATTCCCAGGACAGGGAGCTAGGATCCCACTGGAGCCGGACTATGGTATCAGTAGTCCAAGGGGATTGTTACTGGTACCCCGGGAGGTGGCTTTGGACATCCTCGGAGTCTCCCTCTTGCTTGTTCTTGTTTGCATTTGCATGGATAATGGTTATTGTTAGATGATGGCTAGGATTTCTTTTATTGTTCCTGTTGTTTATTAATCTCGCTTTATGCCTAGTCTTGCATTCCTTGTATTCATATGATCTTATACTTGTCATTATTATTCTACACTTGATGCATGTGTGTTTATTATTCTTTGTATATCTATTGCACAACACGTCGTTGACCTTGTTCCTTGGTGTGCAGACACATCAGGTGAATACTACTATGAGGAGCAGGCAGGTGAAGAGATCACAGAGGATCTCCAACCAACTAAGGAGGCACGAGAGTGGCGTGCCGATGACGTAGACTAGCGTCATCATGTCCTGGCATGAGAGAGATACACTGGGTTTCATTAGATTAATCTTTATTCATTTATTCCTCTCTTTGGACCTTTACTTTCATTGACTTGTTCTTTATTGGCCTTATTTCTGGGATGGCCAATGTAATAAATAACTTAACTTCTAGTTTGTTACTTTTCTTGTAAACTTTAAATTAATGAGAGATTATTAATCATTGCTTGAGATTCCATATGCCTAGAGTTCTACGAACTCAATGTCTATTGCATTAAAAGAGGTTTGAAATATTAAATCCTCACCGCGGACTACGATCCGTGGGCCAAAAGGACAAAAATTTTAATTAGACCTAAAATTCACTCTCCGGATCCGGTTATTTCTTTAATCGGGTTCGGGGGACGTGACACAGTGTTTTTTTTTCATTAGTTTAGTCAAAGTAGGACACCTGGTAACATAGAAGTAAGTTTGGGCACACAAAAGATAGTAGAAAAAGAAAACTTTAGGTACCTTGGATCTATGGTGCAACAGGATGGAGGGATTGATACTGATGTAAGTCACAGGATTCAAGCCGGGTGGACCAAATGGAGGAGTGCTTCGGGGGTCTTGTGTGATCGGAAAGTCCCCCTCAAGGTTAAAGGAAAGTATTATAAGGTGGCGGTACGGCCAGCGTTGTTATATGGATCAGAGTGTTGGGCAGTAAAGCATAATCATGTCAAGAAGATGGAAGTTGCGGAGATGAGAATGCTAAGATGGATGTGCGGGATCACAAGGAGAGATAGGATTAGGAATGAGGAAATTAGGGGCATAGTAGGAATAGCACCGATTGGAGATAAAATGAGAGAAAATCGACTGAGATGGTTCGGCCATGTTAGAAGGCGTCCAACAGAGGCACCTGTTAAAAGGTGTGAAAGCATGGAGTTTGCCAAGAGTAGGAGAGGGAGAGGGAGACCCAAGAGAAGTTGGAAAGAAACTATTGAACATGATCTTGCCTACATGGATCTAACGGAGGACATGGCCCTAAACAGATTTGATTGGCGTTGTCAAATCCATATAGCCGACCCCACCTAGTGGGAAAAGGCTTGGTTTGGTTTGGTTTGGTTAGAGTTTTAAATTCCAACCACCTAAAAAACCTTTTGGAATTCTTGGAATTCCACTCTCTAAACCATTTGTTGGAATTTCAAATCCTCTATAAAAAAAAGGGATTTGGAATTCCACATAAGGGCCCATTTCATCAAAATTCAAAGAATTCATGTCTGTGAGAATTTTAAATTCTCCAAAAGTTGTCCCCTTACTTGGAATTCAAAATCCCTCTTTTTAATGAAGGATTTGAAATTTCAACAAACGATATAGATAGTGGAATTTCAAGAATTACAAAAGGTCTTTTAGGTGGTTGGAATTTGAAACTCTAATGAAAGAAACATAACATTTCAAATACCAGGAGACAATATGTCACATCATGTCACATAATATCCAAAAAACCCCAACCTCCCAAATTCTAGTAATAAATTTCGATAAAGAAACAATTTTGAAGGAGACAACGTTTTGGAGAATTTGAAATTCTTCCAAACTTGAATTCTTAAAATTCTAATAAAGAAACGGTCCTAAATAAGAAATTCCTTTTGGAAAGTTGTACATGACAAAAGGAAAATTCTAAACTCACCCACATGGTTTGCTAAGCACACCCACCTTTTAAAAAAAAATTACATATGATGAAAATACCCCTCTCCCTCTCCCTGCTCCGGCGACCTCCGACAACCTTCGCCTGCCATTCCCTCGGTGCTGCCGAAGGGGAGGGAGCGACATAGAGAAATGGAGGGATAGAGAGAGAGACTAGAAGGGGAGGGGGGAATGGAGAGGGCAGGGGGAGGGAGGGAGTAAGGGAGAAAGAGGGAGAGGGCGGGCGGAGGGAGAGGGCAGGCGAGGAGAGGGGAGATGGAGAGGGCGAAGGGCAGGCGGGGAGATGAGGGTAGAGGGAGGCAGAGGGAGAAAGAGGGAGAGGGCGGGCAGGCTGGAGAGAAAGGAGATGGAGATGGAGCGGGCGGGGAGAGGGAGATGGAGCGGGCGGCGGGTGAGGGCGAGGGCAGGGCAGTGGGCGAAAGGGAGAGGAAGAAAGAGAAGGGAGAGGAAAGGAAAGGAAGAGAAGAAAGAAAGGTATTTTAGATATTTTTAAAAATGTGGGAGGACTCAACAAAATAGGTGGGTGCAATTAAAATTGGCAAAATTAGCGAAATGTCCCTATAAGTCAATGTTTACAGCCTCCCGCCCAAGCAAAAACTTATTAAGGCCTCTGGTCCACTCAGCTAGACTTTTTCCAGCCTTAGGTCCCTGCATCCATATGATCTCATTTTTTAGGACTAAATTGCCCTTTCAACCTTTTTAGGCAAGAAATTTTAAATTTTAAAATTTATATTCTCCCTCGATCGGCTTGGGCAATCCTAGCGCATGGTTATTCCTTGCAGAAAAGAGAGATCGGAGAAGAAGGATTCTGGAATCAGTTCATTGCAGAGAACTGATCCAGGATCGCAGAAGATCAGTCTCTTGGTGGGCCACACAGATCGAAGAACTGGAGGAGGCACTGGATCCGACCTGGCGCTTGCAAAGTTGTGTTGTTTCATTTTCTGAAAACAGAACGAGGAAGAAGAGGTGACAAGGCATTGTTTCCCGGACATCGCTGAAGAAGATCTGGTGATCTGGTCTCTCCGAAGCCGAAGGCAGTCCAGCAGAGAAAGTGTTCTGGTTCATTGCAGAAGACGGCCCAGATCCCTATTGATTGATCTCATCCTTGGTTGCATAAGATTGCTGGAAAAGAAACGACACCGCAACTCTTCGTCGGACTACAAAAATCTCACCGGAGAAGTGTCGTGCGTGGCCAGAGTTGAAGAAGATAGTAGGAAGGGGGGCGGTTTGGGTTCTGTATTCTCTGTTTGCAGACCGACGAGCCGCCGTCCCGCTGCTGATGTGCCATCGCCGGACTCGAGGAACGAGTGCTGCTGTCATGCCATCGCTGGTCCTCGATTTCTGGTTGCAGGAACCAGAACTCGAAGAAGAAGACGACCTGGGCTTTTCGCCCAGGCCAGGTTGGTCCCCTCTGGGTTGGGTTTTGACCTGACCCATTCAAGAAGCTCATTAGCTAGGTCAGTCAAGGTCTGGATTTTTACGATAGGTTCCAGGTCAGGTTTGACCCGCTCAGCCCAGAAGCCTAGTAGCATTTACTAACATGATGATTGGAATCCACCATCGTCGTTAATGTTACCGGAGAAGCAAGGCAGCAGGGCCCGGGTTTATCTATGTTTCTGTGAAATTTATCTGTGTTTTTGTACAATTTATCTGAGTTTCTTTGAAATTTATCTGCATTTTGGTGAAATTTATCTGAGTTTTTGTCAAAGTTATCTGTGTTTTTATCAAATTTATTTGTGTTTTTGTCAAAGATAACTATGTTTTTGGCAAATTCATCTGAGTTTTTTTAAATTTATCTGAGTCGTTTGGCAAATCTATTTGCATTTTTTGAAATCTATTTGTGTATTTTAATGTTATTTACGTCTTTTGAAATTTATTTGTGTCTTTTCAAATTTATTGCGTTTTTTAAAATTATTACATTTTTTAAAATTTATTTTTGTTATTTTAAATTTATTTGCATTTTTTAAATTTTCTTTGGATCTTTTGAGATTTATTTGAGTTTTTTAAAATTTATTTACATTTTCTGAAATTTATTTGAATATTTTGAAACTTATATGCATCTTTTTAAATTTATCTGTGTTGTTTGATTATATATTATTTTTTTAAATTATTGAATTTTTGAAATTATTGAATTTTTTAAAATTTATTTTCGTTATTTTAAAATTTATTTGTGTGATTTTAGAATTTATCTGAAAATCTGGGGATTCCATTAATCGTAGGCAATTAAATGTTAGTTGACCATTATTAATGGGATATTCCACCAATCATGGGATATGATTTAAAGAAATGATAAAGTAGACATTTCAAGTATAAAAAAGAGTGAGAGAGACTTTTTGACTGCATGACTTTTTTTTCGAGAACTGTTTGCAATAAAGTCACAATTTAAGGGACTCCCGGCCCCTCTAAAATTTGGGGCATTCGGCGATGGGTCTCTAAACATTTAACTTCATTGCCTTAGATCCACAATATTTTTTCATAGTGTGATAAACCTTTTTTTCAAATTTGAAGACCTAAAATGTATAATTTACCATTTCTTCAAAATCATATCCCATGATTAGTGAGATATCCCATTAATAATGACCAATTAACATTTAATTGCCCACGATTAATGGAATCCCCAGATTTTCAAATAAATTCCAAAAACACACATATAAATTTCAAAATAACGAAAATAAATTTTAAAAAATGAAATAAATTCAAAAAATGCAATAAGTTTAAAAAAAGCAATATATCATCAAATAACGCAAATAAGTTTCAAAATATCCAAATAAATTTCAAAAGACTCAAATAAGTCTCAAAAGATCAAAAGAAAATTTCAAAAAATGCAAATAAATTTAAAATAATGAAAATAAATTTTAAAAAATGTAATTATTTTAAAAAACGCAATAAATTTTGAAAAGATACAAATAAATTTCACTAGACGCAAATAAATTTAAAAAACGCATATAGATTTCAAAAAACATAAATAAATTTGATAAAAAACTCAGATAAATATACCAAAAAAAGAAATATGACAGAAAACAAATGAATTTGAACAACAGTCAGATAAATTTGACAAAAACTCAGATAAATTTACTAAAAACACAAAGAAATATGACAGAAAACAGATAAATTTGAACAACACTCAGATAAATTTGACAAAAATTAAGATAAATTTGAACAAAACTCAGATAAATTTGACAAAAAATCAGATAAATTTGACAAAAGAGATAAATAAAGCCAAAAGTGATCACCTGGGAGATGTCAGTCCTCCACGGAATTTGACAAAAGACAAAAATAGAGCTAAAAGACACTGCTGCCAGTAGAGGTCCTCTTCCTCTCCGGTCAAGGCACTACGACGGCGACCCTCCTTCTCCGTCGATGAGCAGTGGCAGCGGCCCACCTTCTTCTTCTTCTCCCGTTCTGGTTCTGTAACAAGAACCAGAAGACACCGCTGCCATTAGTGGCTTCTTCCTCTCCGGTCAAGGCACGACGGCATCGGCGGCGACCCTCCTTCTCCATCGACACGCAGCAGCAGCGGCGAATGCGTCTCCGTCGATGTGGGGTCCAGACGAGGCGTCTCTGGCGATGTGCCCAACCTGGATATGAAATTGACCCCAAAAAATCGGTCTTCTTCTTCCCCAAACAGAATTGGGTTCTTCTCGTCCTGGAACTAGAGAGCAACGCTGCTGCTTCTCCTTCGGCCACGGCACTGCGCGGAAGCATGGGAATCCGGAGACAGCAACAGTCTTCTTCTCCAACGACTTGCGACGGTGAACTGACGACGCGCTATCAGAGAGTCGCCGATCGACGCCTCTGTGAGGAATCGGAGTTGCAGACGCGCGGACGGCGGCGTATCAGAACCGTCATAATCTGCAGCAACTCTAGAACCGTGTGGCCCACTAAGATCAAAGCCGATCTCTGCTATATGCTTCTTCAAGATATCTCCATAATGGAAATCCTTGATCAGTGTGGCCTACTGAGATCAGAACTGATCTTTCTTGTCTGCAACGAAGACAACGTGCAGCAATTTGACGGTGCTCGATCCGGAAAATGCCTCTCTAAAAGAAGAGGGATAATACAAATTTTGAAATTTAAAATTTCAAAATTTAATGCCTAAAACGTTTGAAAGGGTAAATCAGTCATCAAAAATATATTTAGGAACCTCTCGCCGTAATATATCCAGCTGCATGGACCATAGACCTTAAAAAGTTTTTTCTTAGACTAGAGGCCAGATACATTTACTTATAGGGCCTTTCGCTAATTTTGCCCTAAAATTTTCCCATGACAAAATTGACTTCAAGAAATTCCACTTGCAAAGTTGTTGTACTAGATGTCGAACTGAAGTCAATTTTGGGACAAAATATCTATTTAAATAGAATCTTGGGTTTGACCATCCCAAAGTTCTATCTAAATATCAAGATCCTTAGATCGATTTCAAGATTCGGTCCAAATATTATGACATTTGGATGAAATCTTGGGATCGTCGTAAGGACGGGTCCAAGATTCCGTCCAGGTACGGTGCTCATTTTGGTACGTCATTCGCGTTTTGAAAGGGACTGGATAAAACCCCATCAAAACCCTTGACAGCCTGAGCACTCCCAACTCTGCAGAAAGGAAAAAAATGGAAGAAGGAAGAAGATCAGAATCGAGAGAATTCGACGTTGTAATCCTTGGAGCTTCTGGTTTCACAGGCAAATACGTAGTCCGAGAAGCCCTGAAATTTCTCAACAGCCCTTCCTCCCCCCTCAAAACCCTAGCCCTAGCCGGCCGCAGTCCCTCCAAGCTCTCCCAAACCCTCTCATGGGCCTCCTCCCCCTCCCCTCCTCCTCCCGTCCCCATCCTCCAGGCCGACGTCTCCGACCCCTCCTCACTCCTCTCCCTCTCCCGCCGCACCAGGCTCCTCCTCAACTGCGTCGGCCCCTTCCGCCTCCACGGCCAGCCCGTCGTCGCCGCCTGCGTCGAATCCGGCACGGACTATCTCGACATTGCCGGAGAGCCCGAGTTCATGGAGAAGATGGAGGCTCTCTACCACGATAAAGCTGGAAAGGCGGGTTCATTGGTCATCTCCGCTTGTGGGTTCGACTCAGTTCCTGCGGAGATGGGGCTCATCTTCAATTCGCGGCAGTGGGTCTCTCCTGCCGCGCCCAATCGGGTGGAGGCGTATCTGAGCTTGGAGTCGGAGAGGAAGATTGTGGGGAATTTCGCGACGTTGGAGTGTCTGGTTTTGGGGGTGGCGAATGTGGGGCAGTTGCAGGAGCTGAGGAGGTCGAGACCCAGAAGAGCTAGGCCTGTTGTAAGTGTTTTTTCTTTTTCTTTGGTTGGTTTTTGTGAGGGCATGTTTGTGTAGATGTAACTTCCTCGGAAATAAGAAATTGCCACGTTAGCAAATTCTATGGTTTTTAAAAACTTCTAAAAAGGTTTACAGAGGAAGTCAAAAATTCATGTTTGAAATTCATGTTTGGTGTAAAAAGTTTTTCCTTGATGAACTAGTGCTAATGTTGTTTGGTGCTGCTGCAAATTTCTTACAGGCTGCAAATTTCTTATGGAAAACTAATGTTTATTGTTTGGTGTAGCAATTTTCCATGGAAAAATATAATAAAACGATACAGTGGTATTGTCATTTGTAACTTAGATTCTATTTAATCTTTTGTTCACACTTCTATGTATAAACCCCTTTGAAATCCTGTTTCTATCAAAGATAGGTGGGTTATCCAGCTACCCACCCAATTAGCTTAAGATTGTGCGATTCGAAGTTGTCTTAATTGACCCAATTAGATAGGTCAGGATATCCGTTTGGTAGGGCTGCACAGAACCGGACCGCAGACCGGACCGGACCACAAAACCGGACCGGACCGGTTATTCCGGTCCGGTCCAGGCCTTTTGTGGTCCGGTCTGGACCGGACCGGACCGCATTTATTAAAATAGTAAATTTTTTTTTCATAGATGAGCCCATGAGGCATGAGCCCAACACCCATTTGTAAAATCCATCATTCATTCATTTGACATTTGCCCACTTTTTAGATGTGAGGTGAAAATAAAATAATAAAAAAAAAACGAAAAAAAAATGAAAAAAAAAGAGAGAAAAAAAAAATGGAAACCGGTCCGGACCACTTAAAGTGGTCCAACCGGACTTCATTTTAGGCCGGACCAGAAATCCAGTTGATCACCTCTACCGTTTGGTAGCCTTAAAACATCTTGAACCATACAGGAAGCATACAACAGGGTCAATGAATACCCAAATGGCCTGAACATGTGCCCAATGCTTACTTAAAGTCTGCCTTTGCCTGGTAATCTTATCATGAAGAAATTTCAGGCCTGCAGCTGAATATTGGGCACAAATCGTAATGTGCAGGTTTCTGTGGCATTGGAAGGATTCTTCCCATATATCAAGAATGTGAAAATCGGAAAACACCCAGAATGCATTTTTAGAGAGGGACTTCCATAGAATCATATAAACTACTATTGGGTAGCTGGGCGTGGCTGTTGGGAGAGGAGGGGCGGGGTTGCTGGGACAGGGTGGAGAAGAAAGGGGCACGCCTGCTGGGACAGGGTGGAGAAGAGAGAAGAGGGGGAAGAAAGAGGTGGCCAGGCGTGGTGGGGTGGCTGGGCTTGGTGGCTGGTTGCAGGGGACCCGTTGGCGGCGTTAGGAGAGGGGAGCCGCTGGTGCCGTCCATGCTGCTTGCTCTCGTCGATGAAGGGGAATAGAGAATGGGGTTGCTAGGGTTTTGCATCAGAAATGAGTAGGAAATGTAGTTTATAAAAGGAAGGGGACTTCCCATATCCCTCCCCCCCCCCCCCCCCCCCCCAAATGGGAAGTCCATTTCCATAGTGAGGAAGGAAAAAGCTGAGTTGGCAATAAAGTAATTCCATGGAAAAAAAACTACACCAAACACATGAAAAGTAGCTTTTCTATAGAAAACTGCATCATTTTCCATGGAAATGGGCTACACAAACATGCCCTGAATCTTATTTATTAGTGTGGGATCATTGGTTTTGGAAGTTTTCTTTGATTGTTGTTAGTTGGGAAAATTACAAAACAGGCTCAAGTTTTTCTTAGATTTCAAATCAAGACAAATAAAAACTCAAGATATAAGTTTTTCAGTACATCCGGCGAGAAAGTGGCTTTTCTGGCGACTTGTTCCTTTATCTTTTTTCAAAATACCCAAAACACTCTCAAGCCCTTTCCTCATCTCCTCCCTCTCTCCAGGTCGGCACCGCCACAGCTGCAACGTCTCCAGGGTCGGGCACAAACGCAGATGGTCTTCCTTCGTGAAGAAGCTTAACAAAATCCGGAAGGAGCTAAGTAAAGCAAAGCATCTCCAGGGCAGTAGAAATACAACACCGATCCAAGACATTTACATGGAAAAGAAATCTCCCAATCTCCTCCTCCTGCTTCTTCTTCTTCTTACCCTCTCTTCTCATAACTTGCTTTGTAGTTAGGAAAAGGAGGACATTTAAATAAAGATGGCGACAATTGGCAGAATTTCTCACACTCCTTTAAACTCCATCATACCCAGATCGGCGTCGATTTTATCGCATGCCGAACAAAAAAAATAAAAAACTCGTGTAACTTGACCGTCCAATCCGATCATACAAGAGGAGCGGGGAGATTCAGATCAAAATGAAACAGCTTCTTCCCCAACTCGTGTAACTCCAGCTTTACCAGCCGCCGGTAGCAGTGCGCCAAGATGGTCAGCCCAACATCCGAAATCGCCAAATCATCATACAATTCCTCAACAAACCCAATTACCCGCAGGATCTGGAGATTCTCAAAGGAGGCGATCCTAAAGAGGACGTCGTCAGTGCAGCGGTGGAACTTGAGCTCGTGAAGGGTGGGGCACTCGGCGGCGACCGGAGGCAAGGCCTGCGTTGGTTCTGACAATGAGGGCGAGCTTCAGGAGATTGGGGCAAGTGCGGGTGAGGGTTTTGAGTCCGATGTCAATGTAATTCGGTGGGAGGAAAAGATCATCGAGGGCGAAGCGGGCGGCGCGGCGGAGCATCGAAGTGGATGGGGAGGAGAGATATGGGAGGGTGAGGAAGATGCGGGAGCTACTGCGAGGGGACTGGGAATGGACGGACGAGGTCGATTTAGGTGAGGTAAAGGGAAGTGGGAGGTGAGATAGCAGAGTCGAGGAGCTTGAGGGCATTCTGGGTATTTTGTTATAGAAAACTCATCCTCCAGCTGAATGTCCCTATTTGAAATGTTAATGGAAAACTTATATCTTGATTTGAAATGTCAGTTTTTATTTGTCCTGATTTGAAATCTAAAAAAAAATTTAAGCCCTGTTTTGTAATTTTCCCTTAGTTGGTTTTGAGGCCCAAACGAACTTTGATTCCTTGGATCCAATTTTCTAGCTAGATTGAATCAATATCGAACTGCTTAGTGGGTAGAACTCTGCGGGGGGATTCTCTGAAACACTAGCTAGCAATTAAAACTTAGGACTAGGTAACTATGGTTAGAATCATTTACTCTTGCGCCACAATTTGGATAATAGGTGGTGTTCTAAAGGTTACAAACTTTGGGGTTATTGTCATTAAAACAAAACAACTGCAATGGAGCAAAAATCCTTGTAGTCTAGAATTCTGTAGTGAAGAAGTCATCTTTGATGAAGGTGGAAAAATAGCACATATTGTAGCCGAGGGATGTTCTCATTGGGACAAGTTACAAGTTCAACCCCTTGGGTTGAAAACCCATAGCAAAGATTCTTAATAGAATCAGCCCCTGGATGCAGCGGCCCTTTTTGGTTTAGATCAAATGTTGGTGCACTGATTCTGATTCAGGAACCCCAACACTAGCTCAGGCAGACTGCAGAGAAGGGGAGAGGCGTTGCTAGTCCCACCTCCCACCACCCTGCAAGGAAGAGTAGAATTAAGCCGCATCCCTTTTATCTAGAGATCAAAAGAACCCTATTTTATCAAGGATTTTAGTCTCCTACCATCACTCATATAGTGGGCCACATTCCCCACTAATGAGTAATGTCATAGTAATAAGTGTAAAATTTCAACGACATTAAGACAGGAAGAAATCATAAATAAAAATATCATTTTGTTTTCTAAGAAAAATAAAATAATTTTTTTATGCTGGCAGAAGTTTGCCAATCCAATGTAAGTATGTATGGGCCATGATAATACCCATCACTTAGTAGGGATGTGCACCCACCCGCATGAGTGATGAGCCTGCAGGATGTGTCAAGTACACAGCCCCAGTTAAAAGTTTCTGGATCTAGCTTCTGGCCCCACTTCATGCTCGTTTGGAGTAAGTAGTTAAAGCCCAAAACTTCTCAAAAACCACAACAGAAGTCTATTATAAAGGCTTCTCGAATTTTCCTCTATATCTAATACGGGTCTCTATCCTCACACTCAATTACAAACATCTGCTCTACAAGACAAGAAACAAAAGGCAGTTTTCGAAGTTATTTTCAAGGCTTAGTTTTTGTTGTTTTTGGAACACATCTAAACCCAACATTAGGATAGAGGTTATTCGTCATGCTCTGAAATGGGTAGATGTACTTTGAAATTATGAACCGCCAACGATGACGACTGCGTTGATGTAGAAGAATCCACCAAAATTAGGCACCTTTAAGTCAAGCTTTGCACATGTCTACTTGAGGGATGATATCTAAAATTTCACCCGAAAATCAAGTAGTAGAAGAAATCCATACATCTTTGTAAATGCATTCAAATCTGATCACCTATTTTTTGGTCATTCATGTGGTGACTAACAATCTCTTTCGGTTTTGATTTCTGAGCAGTAAGCCCATCTCATAGTGGGCTAGTGACTTATGGTTCCCTAGATGTTTGCAAAGATACAGTGGAGATGTTAGACATGAGCAAGCCCTCCTTGGAAAGGAATATTGCAAGCCTCCTCCCAAGGTTTATACAAAAAATAAAAATAGGATAAATGCTCTGATGAGGAAAACTACATTTTCACTCGGCCACATACTTGTAGTTTAGGTGCCCATCTTTTTGCTAATTATTCATTCCATCAGCCATGGCCTATGTTTTAAAATTCTTGCCCAATTTTTGTTCTGGCTGTTCCAAAATTATTGGAGTTGTTTGAAAGAAAATCAAGAAGATTGCAATTCCATTTTTAAGGTCAGGGAAAAACTATGCATTTCTATGCTGAATATTCTTCTTTCCCCACTTACTTTTGACTGCAAAAGCTCTGCTTGCAAATCGATTCTAAAGTCTTAATGGGGCATTTATATCGAAACTACGGAGTGAAGTGCTGTTGAAAAACATAGAAGATCAATAGGGTCCTTAGACCATATTGTCTCTCGTCAGTTGTCTGAAGTTGATTTCCATCTTCTAATGGTTCAGAAGATTATCTTGCTAGTTAAATGTGGTACAGATTTCCAAGGAAATGAGAAGTTGGTTTACTGGTTGTTGATGGATTCCTCTTTCAAAGAATATTTAGCTTTCATATTATCTTGGGAAATGTGGTTACCTTGCCACTACCATCATAGTAAAGGAATTAATCCCATGATTCGGTTGGAACCTCTGGCGCACATTTCCAAGTTAGATTAACAAATATTAGGTGAAACTTTAGACTTGTATCACATTTGGAACTCCGAGAATGAGTTGCTCGCTTTTATATAATTGGTATAGCTACATAATATAGTTGATAACAGAATGCCGTTGATGGATAAACTCACTAGACTTTTTATTTATTAGTGGATTAGTTAGATTTCTGAATGAATTTAGGAAAGCTTATAACTATCAATCAAGATATATGTATGTTTTATAAACCATTGGTTGCTATTTGATTGCAGATTCCAGGTCCCCCTCCTCCCAAGGGACCAATTGTAGAACACCAGAAATCCATTGGTCGTTGGGCAGTAAAGTTGCCTAGTTCTGATACCATTGTTGTTAGAAGAACACTCTCTTCTCTCACAGAGAATCCAGATGGCCTTCCAGGGGTTAATGAGGATGAGGATCAGATTGAGAAGAGAAAGAACTTCTGGGCAATGGTAAAACCAGCCCATTTTGGTGTAAAGATTGTCTCCAAATCTCTGTTGGGTATTGTGCGTTATATTTTCATGGGAATCTTGATTGATCTCTTTGCAACATTTTCATTTGGGCAGTCTCTTCTGTTAAAGTACCCTGAGATTTTCACCCTTGGGATGTTTAGAAAGACTGGTCCAACAGAGGAAGAGGTGAATAGTGCCACCTTCAAGATGTGGTTTGTTGGACATGGCTACAGTGACAGCAATCTTGCTTCAAGAGAAAAGAAGAAACCTGACACGGAAATAATCACCAGAGTTTCAGGCCCTGAAATTGGATATGTGACCACTCCGATTATTCTTCTTCAATGTGCTCTTATTTTATTGGGTCAACGAGACAAGTTACCACAAGGAGGTGTGTTAACACCCGGAATTGTCTTTGGTCCGACTGATCTACAAAATCGATTGCAACAGAACGGAATATCCTTTGATATTGTTGCAAGAAATGCCCTCCCTGCTTGACTTCTGGAGTGCCGGGTATGATCTCCTTTCACTACGCAACACAGAATCTTCACGAAATGCTTTATGTTAATGGAACAAAAGTTTTTTTTTTTTTTTCTTTTCTTTTGGTGCACGTGCGTGCAAGAATAAAGAACTCCTTGATAGTCATTAGAAACAAGTCCATGGTAATACAGTAAATGATAGCACTTATGATACAGGTTGTTGATTTTGACACAGGCATTTGCTTCATGCGTATGCTTCAGATCTCGTGCATGGATAACCTGAATTACAGGCATTTCTCTCTCTCTCTATATATATATATATATTTATCATTCTTCTAACATGCCCAGTTAAAAATTCACTGCATTGAGCTTGCATATTGTGCAACACTTCTGTGAATAGGTCATGAGTCAAAATTCCCCCCACGTCTGGGCGATTTGTTGTTCATTTGTAGTGCAATGATATGATGGTCAGGAACTTTCTTTCAATTGTATCACTCCACGTGAAGATTTTAAATTGAAAATGCCTACATTAACCCTTATATATCGCTTTGTTAGGATTCATTTAGTGATAATCCAATAATCCAATCAAAAGTGATAATAGGATTAAATCCTTCATGGCTTCAGATTTTTCACAGTTTGGCCCCTATGAGGAGCCTCACAAATTTCTGGTGAGTTGCAGACTATTCAGATTTGGGACTACTGCATGTCATTCCAAAATGTGCAAGTGCTATTTGTTAAGTCTGATATTATGGTCTATTTGATTTAAAACTAATCTAAAAATATGTTTGAGTGCTTTAGACTGTTAGGAAAGTATATTTTCCTTTCTAATTGAATCCGCATTAAGGTCATTTTCCTCTTTCTGGAGAGAATTCAATCTGGCATTCATGTCCAAAGCAATCTATACAAGTTTGCTCATATGACAAGTTTGTAATATTTATATTATGTGACACGTTTTTACATAAACGTATATGTCAACTTTTCCTTTTCAATTAAATGGGACATGCTATGCATCATCTTACCAAACAGTTTATTTATAAAATATATTAATCGAAACAATTCTATTTCCAACAGAATAGATCAGAGTTCCTAAATACGCCCTTAGCCACAATGGCAACCACATCGAGTATAAAATACCACAAAAGAATTATTCTGTCCAGTTGTTGGTGTTATTTTAAAATTTGTAGTGTGATTTGAGAAAGTGATTCATGTGATGGACTGCAGTGAAATGGCCAGAGAGAAGCCAACACAGCCCCACTCCCATCAGCATCAGATCTACTCTCACTAGGCCTCGGGATCACAACACACATGCCCTCAAAAGGGGTTGACCCTGACCTAGCCCCAGGGGCCAGGGCCTCCCCCAGTAGAAATTGGCATCATGTATAGGCATCTGGTGCCAGCTCGTGATCCTCATATTCGGAATGAACATGGAATTTCTCAAAGGAATTCAGGAATTTCCAAGACATCTGAAATTCTACTAAAGATTGGTTAGAGGACTTTTGTGAACTCTTGACCCCAAGGATTATGAATGTGTCTTAAATGCTGTCCAGGTAGTGGTTTCCGAAATGTTCAAGTACACTTCAGTATAGTATTTACGAACTTACACGTTTGAGAAAGACTTTTTAGGAGGTTGGTGTACCATTTCTAACAATCAATCAATTTCTAACAAAAAGAAAAAAGATCAATAGAATTCCATTTGCCAACAAAAAAGGGAGAATTCAAAATGCTCCAAAGATTTAAATTGATACTCACACTTCAATTATGATTAGAAATACCTTCAAATAAACAGTGCACCCAAGAGCTAAATTCAGAAATAGTAGTTGGAAGAACCGAGGAGAGCTGAAATCGGTTGCTGTCAACCCCACAAAGTACAGAAAATACCATACAAGAATCGACCCCTCCTAATTCCCCATTGTTGGTGCCCACCTAAAATTCGTAAAGTAACTCGCCAAACCTGGTCATGTGATCCGGTTGCAGAGAAATGGCCAGAGAGAAGCCCGCATTCCCACCACCATCATCAGATCCACTCTCAATGGGATTGGGGATCACAAGACACATGCCCTCAAAAGGCATTATTGCAGTCCCAGTAAACAGAGGCCTCCCCCACCCGAAATCTGCCTCATGGATAGGCATTCTGTACCAGCTTGTGATCCTCAGATTTGGAGACCGAAACGTTTCTGACCCAAACATGGCCGTTTCAATATTAGTTCGCACCTGCTCCAGGTAATCCACAGCCGACCTCAGGTACTCATTGTCCATCCGTCCAAGCTCCCCGTGTATGATCCCAGCAGCATGTGCGAGCGAACCCGACCGCATGAGGTCACCCACGACCGCAACAGGCGTAGCTGTGAATAGCACATTCCCAAAGTAGCCCTGTGAGAGCGTGGGCTGAAGTCGCTTGCGGCCATTGACGGGGATGTAGAGCTTGGTCTCTTGGTTGTCTGGAATGTCTCTTGCCTTGCAGACGCACCGCCAAATGTGTGCTGACAGTGTCTCAAAGGTGGTGTAGGTGATGCCATGAGATTCTTCTTTGGTTTTGGACTTTAGGAGATGGAGCTGGTGGGCTGAGATGTTGAAGATGGAGACGGCAGTTGAGTTGGAGTTGTTTGTTTGGGGAGGTGGGGTGTTGAGAGAGGGAGGGGCCTGGTATTCTTGGTGGTGGAAGAAGGGGGTGGGTGGGTTGTTGGCTTGGAGTTGGGCCCGGTCGATGCAAGGAAGAATGGAGGGGTTGGATAGACCACGAGCGAGTTCGGACCAGGTGTTGATGAAGTGGAAAGACCCGGTACCATCTGCTACGCTATGGTGCACACGCACCATCAGAGAGACGCCTCCACATTTGAAGTAAGTCACCTGTTTTAATCAGAAAATCAGTTCATATTTTGTCTTGCTGGCCACTAGCCAATAGCCACGTACAAGAAGATTTTGAGAAATGGTCATATGCAAAATAGTAAATCTTTTGGAGGCTATCAATTGCTAGCTATAATTGAAGTAAAGGGAGGGCCAATGAAATCTCTGTTATAACTGGCCCAATTGTTGCCTTCATTTAGATATTGAACAACATTTTCATGGCTTTGATCTTCTAGAAAGTGTCTAATTGTTAAAGAAATCTGAGGTGATTTACAAACGCTGGTGCTCTCTAGATCTCTCCTTTTCTTTTGATTTTTCTGTGCATTTCCATGGATATCAATATCCATATATATAATGCTCTAGAGATCGGATTTCTCCAGTAAAGCCACGGAAACGGCCCTCCATATTAGTGCAATATATGTGCCTGATTAAGGAAAATCATTGAAGTTACCACTTGTTTGAATGTGGGGGGCCATCATGGTTTGCCCATAAAGCCTCAACAGCTTTTTAGAGTCCCAGTTTTAGAACAACAAAGAAGTTCTGAGAGTTGAAGTTGTAGAGCAATGGGACCTTTACTTCTTAATGTGAAAATTTCATTCCACCAACTTGAATGACAGTTAAGAGGTCAGATTTTGACCCACTGAAAAATCCAACATAGTTTGTGGTGAAGTTTCCTCATATCTAGCTTATTTCAAGTTAAATTGCCTCCGCCAATCTTGGTCACATGATACTAAACAAGCAAAGAAGAGCATTTCTTATATGTACATACCTGGACAAGGAGAAGAGGATAAGAAGAGATGCCATTACTGTCATCGACTTTAGGAGTCAGTTTTAAGAGTTGCACGTTGGGTGCAAAGTCACCAAAATCATCAATCACAGAATCTGTGACCGCTTCGATGAAGAGCGCTCCCTCGCCGTTGCAGTCGATTGCAAGGCAGCCATCTTCTCCTCTCTTCAATCTGCCGGCCAAGGGGTAGAAGTAAACAAGTGCGTATGCTCAGCGCCCGGCGAAGTGAGCAAGGATCAAAGAAATTTGTAGATCCAGTGCTGGGGCGGTAGAAGTAGATGTAGGGGACGTGGAACCTTGGCATCACCAGGTCCATGTTAGAGAGCCACAGGGTCCCACCCGGGGTCTGTGCTGAAGGGCGCACCACGGTCGACTCTCTCAAGCTAATTGTACCAGCTGTCATCTCTGCTACTGGGAATGGGGAACTTGGAGGTTCAGATGAATGTCTATGTATAGGCGATATGTTTTTAGTTTGGAGGGGGTGCATTTTTCTTGTTGACTTTTCCAACCAACCACTCCCCAAGCCAAGTCCAATCTAGACTGCGTAGAAGCAGTCCTTGGTTATAGTAGGTGGAGTCCATCGATAGATAATTGTCTGAGGCCAGGATTGGGCCCCCACTTATGCAATCCAAGCAGCAAAAAAAATCAAGGAAACGGTCCCCGGGGGGGACCGTGTCACAGCCCGCGCACAAGTCCCGGGCTATATAGCACGGCTCAAAAATCAAATGTCCCCCATATGGGAAGGAGCCGTGCTATACAGCCCGGGCACAGTTCCCGGGCTGTAGAGACTTTTTCTATGGGAAGAGCTAAATCTCACTAAAACTGAAGTTGGGGTCAGTATTGGCACCATCAGATTGATCAAATTTAGAATAGATAATTAATGAACACATGATCAATCTAAAAGTGAGATTCTTTCTTTCGGCATCTTTTTTTATTATAAAATTCTTCATCATTGGAACGACATGTATTACAGTAAATATAGATTATATATATTGGGGGATATTTATGTGCATCCTTTCCTCACCATATGGTGAGTGACAAACTTAATCGGGTCCACTTAGGAATCCACTAATTATGGGACTTGTGGGGGATGGGAAGAGACTTGGATGAGACTATCTATCAAATTTGAGGTCAATCCCTTGCCTCTAACCTTTTCATCCGTGACATACAAATTTAATGACTTTATATAAAAGGAAAATATTCGACCCTCGATCCAACAGTCCAATCCATTGGATAAATAAAAACTCAATGTGTCCAGTGTACTTAAGGAGGTTTCATGTGTTTGGATGGTTTGGATGTGTTATAAAGTCAACCCTACTATGTTGTCTCTCACTAATACGGTGAAAAATGGATGTACATGAATATTTTTTATATATATTAATATTGATGCGTTTACTTTTTTAATTTTTTTAAGAGGAGTTTTAAAAAGGAAAAAGTCTACATGGCCCGGATTTTCTGGCCGGGCCATGGTGAACGATCCCACCAGAAAATCCGGGCCATGTAGCAGGTCTCTTTAAAAAGAGAAGAAGAATTCAAAAGTGTGACAGGTGAGTCTCCCTAGGGGTGATCGACCGGATTTCCGATCCGGTTTTCGGACCGGAATCCGGTCGGACCGGATTTCCGGTCCGGCCCAAAATGAAGGACCGGACCGGACCACTTATAAGCGGTTCGGTCCGGTCCGGTCCGGTCCAAACCGGTCCGGTTGGACCACTTAAAGTGGTCCGGACCGGTTTCCATTTTTTTTTTCATTTTTTTTTTATTTTTTATTTTTTCATTTTCACCTCACATCTAAAAAGTGGGCAAATGTCAAATGAATGAATGATGGGTTTTACAAATAGGTGATGGGCTCATGCCTCATGGGCTCAAAGATTATGAAAAAAAAATTAAAAAAAAATATATTTTAATAAATGCGGTCCGGTCCGGTCCGGACCGGACCACAAAAGGCCCGGACCGGACCGGATTTGGACCACCAAGACCACAAATCCGGTCCGGTCCGGTCCGGTTTTGTGGTCCGGTCCGGTCTGCGGTCCGGTTCTGTGCAGCCCTAAGTCTCCCAGTCCTAAGTGCAAAACCGAACGGAGTAGGTGTTCAACAGGCCAATGAAGTTAAAGGGATTGCTTGGTGGTAAAACGTGAAGTAGGAAAGGATTGGACTTGCCAAGTCATCAAGCCATGGTCAACCAAGAAGTAGGTGGGCCGCCGGTTAAAAAAGGAGTGAGTCAAATCAAAGTTCTTTAAAGGGCGATTCTATTCTCACCCACCCTACTTACTATTTGCACCCACTCTACATCCCTATAGGGGTGTAGACTGTACATCAGTCTTTTAAAAAGCAACAAGAAAAAAAAAAAAAAAGAAAAAAACTGACATGACATATCACATACATGACAACGGTGAATAATAATGATTGTGTCTAGACAAAAGTAGAGAATCATCAGATGTGGAATCATCAGATGTGGAGCCTATCCCTTTATGATGAGGCATCTCTCCTTGATCCTCTCTTCAAACCCATCTGGCAACCACTCTGCATTCCTCACTGACCAAATAAATGGATGGTCCAATGCTTCCAATGCCAGTGCGATCTCCATTAACTGAGCCCCACCCATCTGGCTTAAGCTCCCGAAGGAAACATAGACTACCGAGCCGAGGTCTCTTGAACCGAGCCAATTCAAGCACTGGTTGGGGTCGATGGAAGGTGGGCCACCAAATTTTGAACGGTTGGATCTTCCAATCTGAATTTGGGGTGCACTGTATGATCCTGGTGGGCCCGTCAATCAACATTCTGTTGCATCGAGCAATAGCCCCCATCCCACCCATGACCCATCAATCAACGTTCTGTTGCATCAAGTTTTAAGAATACTATGCATCAAGCAATGGGCCCCATCCCACCCAGATATATTGTGGGGCCATTATAAATACACCCAGTCTAATTAATAAACAAACCCACTCTATTATTTAGAGTAGAGATTGTACTTGGCAGGTACTCATGAGAGAGAAAGGACATGACCATTAAAACCTGATGGCCACTAGAGGCGGTACACTAAAACGCATATACTGCATGAATGCATTAATTCACTCCGCATACGGGGTAGCCCATGCAGCTGCACAATCATGCTTGAAGTATACTACGAGTGTTCGTCTTAACAGCAGGTGTTCCAAAGAGTACCAACAATTTGGATCGTGATTTATGGGGCCCACAATGTCCAGAAATTCAGATCAAATGGTTTATTTTTTTGGCAAATATCTTGAAATCTGTGATAGATCAACGGTTGAAATTTGAACCATTGGCCTTGTTTGGCCTTATTAATAAAAATTGAGACTAATTTTTAAATTGTCATATTCTATTGACGAGAGTCTGCACTTTAAAAAGCTATCAAGTTTGTGTCTAATTCTTAAGCCCCTTAGATAGTGGCCCACCTCATCAACGGTTTGACTTGATTAATTTTAAATCTTCAATCAACCACTTCATTTTTTCTTTGCGACATCAAACACATCAAGAGATATAGCAACTACATATATCTCCATGCACGCTAGAAATCCAGTTAATGGCCGACTTAAAAAATGGGCCCCTCCTTTGTGGCCCACCTGGATGCATGAGCTGATTAGGGATGGGCCCAGTATCAGTCCAATCTAATCGTTTCATACTTAACCTAAGAGGCGATAAAGGTCGGATGGGTGTCAAAATTGGGACCGGTCCTCTTGTGAAAACCCAATCCATTCAAAATAAACGCCCTCCTAATATATATTGTATCTTCAAATTTTCTCCAAATAAGAGTTGGTCTCACAATAAGACTGATCACATGATAAAAGAAAAGTGATTAATGACTTTAAAATTATATTAATTACCTTTTTAATCAAATGGTTAATCTTACAATGAGATAAACTCCTTTTGGGTCACCCTATTTTTTAAGAGGGATTTTATTTTAAGCGGCTGGAATTTTTAATAGGTGGGCCACCTGTGAAATTCAGGATTCATGAAATCAAAAGGCCTTACAGGGGATGCCGAGCTCTTTTGGAGGAGGATAGTTGGTTGTTTATTGGGTTCCCCATAAGGTGGGCCCCACCATATCAAATCAGAAATCGGGTCCTAAAAACTAGTCGGTTTTGAGAATACTGCCCCTTTTCCTGGAGGTGGATGTGAGTTTGCTACTATTTGAAAGGACAATGAAGGGATTGACGTTTTGTAGTAGGGTCATTATAAATACACCCACCCTACTTGTTATAAAAACCCACTCTACATCTTATAGGTAGGGACAAGGGAAAAGAAAATAATAATAACTGACATGACATGTCACATACATGACAAGTGAACCCCACTAGTCGAAAAAACCGCTATCGGTTTCGGGATTTCGGTTTTTTCGGGTTGAGAGAGAGTGACCGTACGAAACATAAGCGGAGAATAAGAACAGAAATCAAAGGCTGTACTACTTTAGTCCGCGGGTCCACGGAAGTAGTTATACTCTCGATGGACACATCCACCGTTTTTCAATTTTTCCCTTCTTTTGGACATCCACTTGAGTGTAGGCATGTCAAACCGGCCGTGCCGTGCCGGCACGCTAAAAATTCGGCCCGCCCCATCTAGCGGGCCGGCACGCTAAAAATTCGGCCCGCCCCATCTAGCGGGCCGGCACGACACGGCCTGCCGGGGAAAATCTTTGGCACGGCACGGCCCAGTGGCACGGCCCGCAGTGGGGCGGGCTGTAGCTGGCCGTGCCAGCGGGCCAGGCTTTTTTTTTTTTTTTTTCTAATAGACTGATAGAGTTTACCGTAAGCGTAAGTCCGTAACGACATAGGTTTGAATTTGATTTTCGATTAATAGACATATTAAATTTTCAATAGTTACTTTTCTAAATATTTAAACTTATACAAACATTTAACAAATGATTGAGTGGTTGAAATTAATTTATAGATATTTACTCACATATTACTTAAGTACTATATATGAATTTTCTTTTTCTTATCAGTATTAAATATAAAAATTAGAACACAAGCAGGGAGAATGACAAAGATATTTAAGTGGTTCGGTCAAACTGGACCTACTCCTCTGAGAAGAGAGAACCATTTGGATCTTAACTTCTTGAAGGTTTCTAAATAGGATTACCTTCAAAACCTTACAATCTTTTTAGAAAATAAAAATAAAAAAAGAATGAAAAACTTATAAATTATAATGAAGAAAAAAGTAAAAAATCATATTTGTAGTCCACTAATGTATTTTGCTGGATCAAAATCTTTCATTAATGATGTTAACTCTTGCTTCCTCTTATCTGTCAAGCACCAGTCTCGTAGGCAAACACAACACTCCACCGTTTCTTCAATGAGATTTGTTCTTTTGTCATCTACTACACGTCCACCTGCACTAAAAGCCGGTTCAGATGCTACAGAAGACATAGGAATAGTCAATAGATCATGAGCCATGGCTGCCAACACCGGATAAATGCTTTCTTGTTGCTTTCACCAGGCTAAAAGGTCAAAGCTAGATGCATCATGCATCCTGATTACACCTACGTCAAGATACGATGATAACTCCGTCACAATGTTGTTACTTGAGCTTGAGCTGGATGCCATGCCCGTGGACATGGAAGACTACCACACATCCCACTCACCAACACCTGTCTGCTGGACTTCTGAATTGCCCATACTAAGTCCAGTTGTACCCATTTGCTCACAAAAAGTGCTTGTAAATTTGCCCTTATATTTGAAAAAACATTTAAATCTATATAATTCATATTTTTATTTATTCCATCAATAAAAAACTGTACACCACTTAATTTTAACCTAGGATCAAATACAGCAGCTAAAGAAAATGTCATTGGAGCCTCTTTTCAATATTTATTAAAATTTTCTTCCATGTCTCTAATAGTGCTACCAAGTAAAAAATGATCTCTAAATCTACTGAATTGTAAAGTAATTTTAAAAAGTTTCATTAAAGCTTCATTAGATGTGGGATAATATATCCTGAAAAAAAATAATGTTGAAGTATAAAAAGGTTCTAATAAATCTCTTATATGGGCACATAACTCCCAATGTTCATCACTAATCATTAAATCTTGTGCATGAAAAGCACAAAATTCATTCAAAACAATTTTCCTAGAAAGTGCCTTGTTTAACAAATCATACATAGAATTCCATCTATGTTCTACTTCTTTAGGCATTTTAATAGCCGATACGCCTTGCCTCGCACATATTTGGGCATACAATTGTCTTCTTTATGCGGAGCAAAAAACAAATCTAGCAATTTCTTTAATAGCATCTGTGTAACTTATAATATACTTTAAACCAACCTTTGCAATAAGATTTAAGATGTGACATACACATCTATTTTGAAAGATAGAACTATCTATCAAAGTTGCAAGTGGCATCTACATTCTCATTAATTCAATAGCCATTGTATTATTACTGGCATTATCTAAAGTTACAGATAAAAAATTTTCCTTAATATTATATTCATCTAGTTTTTTCCAAAATTAATGTACTTATCCTAGTTCCATTGTGTGGCCATTCAATAGTGCTAAAACTAAGTATACGTTTATTCATAATCCATTTTGCATCTATATTATGTGCAGTAATACAAAGATAACTATCACCCCCTTTAGAAGTCCACATATCTGTGGTTATGGATATTCTACCAGGAATTTCTGCAAAATAATTTTTTATATTTATTTTCTCTTCCTGCCAGAGTCTAATAGCATCATTTCTGGCTGTATTTCTTGAAATACTGTGAAATTGTGGTTGACAGTATTGCTGGACCCATTGTTCAAAAAACTCATTTTCAACAAAAGCAAATGGTAATTCGGATAAAACAATCATTTTAACAAGACCTTGTCTAGCACTTTGTGCATTAAAAAAAAAAAAACACAAACTGCTACTACTACTACCACCACCAGTAGTAGAAATTTGGGTCTGTGAACAAGGCCCCCCCTGTCTCTGCATTCTCTGGCTTATGCTTTTCTAAACATGTTTTCCTATGTCTTGACAAATGGCCGGTACCCCCTTTTGACTGGGCACTATAAATCTTACCACACAATTTGCATTTTGCATTTTCAACATTCTTTCCATTTTAATAACATCATACCTTGTATATATATCCCAAACTGCTGAAGTTTTACTCCTCTTGTTTGGTTTATGGGAACTCTGAGGAAAGGAGGGGGGGGGGGGGGGGGGGGGGTAAATCACCTACTTCATCTTGTAATTCAATAAAATCTTCTTCTACCTCTAAATTAACGGAAGAAGCTTCTGTGGGAAATCTTCTAGCCATATTTCAAAAGAATAAATTTATAAATAATAACAGTAATATGCTAATAGCCTTCTTTTGTGATAATTTATTATAAGAAAGGGGAGAAAATGAGAGTTAATATAATATAATATAAACTTATATATATAGAATCTCAAATCTAAATACTATAAATACCTCTAAATCTTTGAAGGCCCTTTAATCTTGTCTCTTGATGTCTTGATCTTTGGTCCTCCAAAAACTTCTTAGAGAGAGTGAAAGAGTTGAATGCTTTGGGAGAGAGTTAGAGAATGAGAGAGTTGTGTAAATTGGTGAGAAATGAATGTGTAAATTGGTGAGGAATGAGAATGGGAGGGTTAGGGTATTTATAGACTTAGTATAATGAAAAATGATACAAAATACCCATTATATGACCGTTTTATAGCTGTTTGGGGGGGGGGGGGTAAAATGGTATTTTTTAAAAAAAATAGCCATTTTTTGGTTGTTGGGCGGGCTGGCGGGCCGCAGGGCCTGGCCCACTATGCTGGCGGGCCTGGCGGGCAGTGCCAAACGGGCCAGCGGGCCTGCGCAGCTCGGCCCAGCACGGCCCGCGTCATGGGCCGTGCCGTTGACCGGACCGTGCCGTGCCACGGCCCGTTGACTGGTGGGCCGGTTCGGCACGGCCCACTTGACATCTCTACTTGAGTGGCACCGAAAACTAATTTTAGACGGTAGAGAAAGGAGAAGGGAAGTCCATGTCAAGGATGGATTGGTTTAAAAAAAATGCTGATTCCTGATCCCATTAGGCCTTTAACCAATCCTTATTAGATTAGGATAGGAGCAATTGGTATCTCTAAATTTTACTTCAATATTTATTAATTTGAAAAAAAAAACTCTCATTGAAGTACAATTTCTGTTGATCAATAAATTCATTGGTTTGAAAAAAAAACTCTAATTGAAGTAGAATTTCCGCTGATCTCATTGGTTTGAAAAAGAAAAAAGGAAAAACACTAATTGAAGTAAAATTTGAGGACACCCGAAATGCCAGAAATACATTTATTTTATACGGTTTAAATGTTGAGCTAATTGTGGAGTTCCACTTTCTATTTATGAGACAGATAAGAACGAAGGATTCCTCTTTTTGTTGAAAACAAGATTTTGTATAATGTAGAATCCTTTAGTTTCACAAACTAATATTAGTGACCGTCTATCGGAGCTCAGATGACCCAGATATCATGTGACAAAATTCAAAATTCAGAGGTGACTACAATAGGTCCAAAAAATTTCTGACCGTTGGATTCCAGATTTGTCAATACTACTGGGTAGTGTTCGTCATCATGAATCCAAAGGAGCAAACTGCTCATCGATTGAAGTCCGGATGGACAAGTTACGGCCAGTCAGATTTGTTGTAGCCCGAGGTTGGGCCCGCCTTGTTTCAGTTTCTGCCTCGCAATGACGTCACGCTGACCCAACCCATTCAGCCCTATTGCGCAAACACACGCAGCTATACAAGCTTTGATGCTGGCAGAAGACCTCATGCGTATGACCACCCGCTTTAACCACAGAAGACCACATGCGTATGACAACCTGCTTTGACCACGGCTGCAAAATGTCTAGCTGCGTGGACCTGAGCCCTTAAACAAAAATTACATAGACGAGAGGCTGGATACATTCCACTTTAGGAATCTTTCGCTAATTTACTGAAAAAGTTATGGATGGTCAAAGTTTATATGGACCGATTGGAGCGGGACCTGTGTTTGCATAAGCAATTGCGTTGAGCTGACGTCATTGTACCAGTGCCTCAAAAGATTCTCTGCAATGAAGTGGGCCGGGCTGATGACGGGTTGGGTCAACCTGGCCTGGGCCGAAAAATTGGCTTGCAGCAAAAGATCGCGTGTCACGAGGTTGGAAAAACAGGTGAGCAATGATATTTGAAATTGATAGGATAGTTGCAACTTTTTTAAGGACAGATGCTAGATTAGATAGGGATATAGACTGGGTGTAAATAGCAACACCTCTTTAAAATAGGGCAATGGTTTTGATGGAAAGAGAAACCACTTCAAGATAGAATAATGGTTATGGGACCTTGACATGATTATGCTATAGCATTATCAAGGTTTACAGGGGTTGAGAAAGATGCATGGCCTTCTGCAGTGGTTTGATCCAGGTATGTATAGGGTTGAACAAGGTGCAAAGAAAAAGACCGGGTTGTGTATGGGATAATAACCAGTGCTAGCTTTATGGTAGGGAGGGTCACACTCTTATGACTTTAATCCAAAGTTTTACTGCCAAGTATGTTTTGTGCAGCTTTATTTCTAATGGTTGGGTCACGTCCACATACAGGGTTCAAGATCCAGCTTACCTAACTACTAGGATTTGGGCCCAACTTAGAACAGATTTCTAAAACTGTAATATTTTAGTATAATTTCTAATATTTATATGTTATTCATATCATAGCCATGGACTCAAGACAGCTCTAACTGAAAAAAACTGATTCGGGTCCTCATGTTTGTAGTTTGATCCAAATATGCATAATTGGGTTCATTATGGTTCTACTTGGACCTAACCCTATGAAAATGGAAACAAATAAAGCACAAAGATCATCTTTGGCAATCAATTCATTTGATATTTCTCATCGATATTTCCTGAGAATTTGAAAATTCCAACATTTGGCAATTGTAAACCTTGAAGTTTGGGTAAGTGGAAATCTTCATTTTGAAGATTCTTAGGTTTGATCTCCCCTTATGGGATTTATAAATCCACAGATTTGTGGATTTAGACATCAATACCAATTATACGCACTGCTATTGATGTCAAATTCTCATCTATACAAATCTCAATAAGGAATCTGCACATCTACAGGTTCCTCAAGGAGTCCTCACCTATCACAAAAGTGCCCAAAATGTCGCCATTGTGTGACAAAGTGCATGTTTGCACAATGTTCCAAATATTGATAGGAATAATTTTGGTGGGGTATAGCACTGAGATAAATATAACAATTGCACTCTGCTTGGAATAATATTAAAAATATCATTAAAACTAAAAAATTTAAATTAAAAATAATAAAAATGTAAAATATATGTAATAATTAATTTGAATACGGAGGAAAAATAAAATACACATGAAATGAGCACTCTAGATAACATAAAACTTAATAGGCTTATATATATATATATATATATATGGGAGGCGGTCCTGTAAGGACCGTCCTTACGGTTTACTGTGCGGACCGCCTATTGGGGCCCACCGTGAGACCCTACTGGTCATGGAAAAAGGGAAATTGAAATATCCAAGTGGGATCAACTTACATATCAAATTTGAAGTCAATCTAATATTTCTAACCCCTTCATCCAACGTCCACAAAGTTAATAGCTTTATAACAAAGAAAAAAAAAATTGACCTTCAATCCAACGGTCTATTTCATCCGGATCTATGCAAATTCATGGGATTCATTGCCTATAAGGGGGTTATGAATGAGTGATCAATTTGGATTGATCATGAGGTGAGCACTAGTGGGCGTTTCGAAATGTAAGGACCGCCTCCCTATATATATAGGCCCCCAAAACCTAAGCATCAGTGCTCATGATAAGGTGAGCAACGTTTCTTGTGGGGCCCACCTGGGAATGGGGCAAAGGGTATCAAAAGATCTCTGCCCACCTAACGTGTATGGTGGCAAAAGCTCGAATTATTATCCCAACTACTTGATCAACGGTGAACAAGCTTTCACCATCCAAAACGAGTACACAATTGATCCAATAGGCTAGTCCACTCGGATGAGTGCCAAACTTGGAATCGATGACTAACAAGGGGTCCCTATTTTATTGTTCACCCTGATGGATCACCAGGTGGACCCCACTAAGTATTTAGGCACATGGTGCTCACCTTTAGTAAGTATTCACACCCATATATGGGCACCCGAGCCCAACTCAGGCCCAGCCTGCTTTGGGCCTTAGATTTCAGTACCTCGAAGTCTGACCTGGCCCAAATAAGAGGGATAACTGGGGCATTCCATTCCGTCTGTAAAAATGAAGACTCTTAAAAACACTCATGGCCTCAGATTGAAACCGAACTAGTGAGGATGTGACTCAGAGACAAACATGGGAGAGATGGTGGTGTTAAAGGTGGGCCTCACCTGAGACAAACATGGGAGAGATGGTGGTGTTAAAGGTGGGCCTCACCTGATTTGTTTATCATCTCATCCATGGATTATATACATAAGGCCACTATCTCTCATACACTTTCTAGGATGGTAGTCAAGACTCAAGAAGATTCTATTCCAATTTCTAGGACACACAACTCACCCACCTTCCTCTTTCCTTCCATACCTCAAGCAGACCATGATGGAAAGAGACATTGCTCAATGCTCGACCAGAAGCAATTCCAAGAAAAAGGCAATACAAAACAGACCCGAGCACAATTAAACACAACTAGGGCATTCTGTCTTTTAATTAGGCTAGGGCCAGATTAACTAGGTGGTCCTGGCTTGGGCCTTTCTTCTTTGAGGCAGGCCAGGCACCCATGGCCCAGTCGGTCTTGGGCTGGATGTTTTAAAAGTTGGGCTTTGCCTGGATATGTCTTAGCCCGGCCCAACCTGGCCTACGAACACCCCTACAACCACGCGCACACACTTTTTTGATAAAAAAAACTCACTTGAATATTATTAAGAAGCCATCATAGCATCACTAAATACATATTGCTTTACCAAGTATGAAGTTGAGTGCCCACCACATCACCATCACGTCAACAAACTGAATATTGAATATCAGCTCTGGTGACTAACAAGGCATGGCTTGGACAAGATTTGGCTCGATGCAACTTGGCTCAATAGCCACTCTAATGGCCTGTCTTTGAAGAATATTTGCTAATGATTAAAGTTTTGGTTCTACCTAAACAGAATCTTGGGTTGGGATTGCTTATCCATGAAGACAAGACTAGATTTACCAGCCTAGCATATTTTCAACAAAGGATTAATTGGCTAATATATTTTCAAATCGGACTTGGTCTAGCCTGCCTTATATCTCAAAGTCATAAAACTCAGGCCAGTGGTGTAAGTCCGGGTTTGAGAATTAGCTCCGGTAAATGATCATGGTTTGGACAAGATTTGGCTCAATCCAAGATGGCCCAATTCCCCATCTAATTGCTTTTCTTTGAAGAATTACTTATGCTTGAAGTAATGGACTGCCTTAGAGAAAATCAAAATTGTTAGAAAAATAACTATATAGTAAAAAGTAAAAACTAAGTGAAGTCTTCAAAGGGCTTGTTATATTTATCCTAAGGCCAGGTCCATGAAGGTTGAATCCCCACACCTCACAGAGAGTTGAACTCCACTTTGATTATTCTATACAATTTTGATTGCTATTGGTACATTTTCATTGTAGCAAGCTTCCAATTGTTTGCTATTTAGATTTTAATCACATATTTTTCATGTCATCAATCTAAGGGTGGGTGTAATCACAGTTCAAGGTGAGAAAATGTTTTTTTTTTTTTTTCAGCATTTTGGATTTCAAATGCAGTGCGTAATGATGGATCATCGTTTATAACAGTTTTTTAAGATCAAACAATCTCAATGGCCTAGCATAGAGAATCTGGACTCTCAATGAAAAGGTCAACTATGTCTGCCCGCCTTTGATGGATATGGTCCAGATTAAATGATTAATCATGGCCTTTTTTGCTGTGGAGCAATGGATTGAGGACCTCTTGCTCTTGCCTTTTTGTACGTTTTGAAGGTTTATAATAATCCCTTCCTTTCCCTTTCTTGGAAAATAAAGCTGCCACTTGCATTTTCATACGTCTAATAGGTGTTTAACTCACCATCATATCAATCGTCAATGGATCAGGTGATTTCATTCACCATTCTGCAAGCAATTAATGCATCTCACAGTTGGCGCAACTTGTGTGGCAGTGATATTTAATTCAGGAGTTATGCTATTTGCAGTACGATTCTTCTTTTCAACTCAAATATATTATTGAAAAAAAAAAAACCTTTGAAATTACCTTGGTGTCCACCCTCTTCCTTTCTCTCTCCCTGCCTCCCCCTTTCACCTCCGGCGGCTCCGGTCAGGATCAGCGACGGCCGACTCCCCTTCCCTCCCTCCCCACTATAGTCTCTCTCCCTTCCTCTCCCTCCCCCATTGTTCTCTCTTTCCTCCTCCCTTTCTCTCCCCCCTCCTTTCCTTCACCTGCGCTCCGCCTGGACCGGCGAGCGCCGGCGGATCCTCTCTCCCACTCTCTCCCTCCCCCACTATTCTCTCCCCCTTCTCCCGTTCTCTCCCTCCCCATCTCTCTCCCTTCTCCCCATCTCTCCTTCTCCCTTCCTTTCCCTTGATGGCGTCGGATCTGGACGGTGGCGGTGATGGGGTACCCAGGCGCGCAGAAGCACGTGTACGCGGAGAGGGGGGAGAGGAGAGGGTCCGCCGATGCTCGCCGGTCCAGGCGGAGCCACGGGTGAAGGGCAAGGTGGGGGGAGAGAAAAGGAGGAGGAAAGAGAGAAAACAGTGGGGGAGAGAGGGAGGGAGAGAGAAAACAGTTGGGAGGGAGGAAGGGAGGGAGAGAGAAGGGGAGGAGAGCGATTGGCCAGCTGGTACAGATCCTGGCCGGAGCCGGTGGGGAGAGAGAAAGGAAGATGGTGGGCACAAGATAATTTCACAGTTTTTTTTTTTTTAAATTGTGTGTGGGTGAAAAGAAGAAAGTTGTGTGTCAATAGCAGGACTCTTAATTCAGAACAAGTAAACCGAGGAACATTCGTTCATAGTGATTTGGATCTTAGCCATACAATTTAGCAAAAGGAATTTATGACATATTTAAAAAAGAGTTTGAATCCTCCTTAATTAGCAACCCTACTGGATAAAGACCAATTACATATGACATCATTCAATAAAAGTTGATCCCGCTCTCAAATTGATCAATCATAAAAAAAAAAAAAGTCTTATACTGTAAAATTTGATAGCAGAGAATAAGTCCCCAAAAAGAATTGTCAGCCTCACAACAAATAAATAAAAATCAGCGTCAAATAATCTTTCTCTACAAACCTTAAAATAGGTCAAACCATAGTTACCTAGTTTGTTCAGAAGGGCTTCAAATTCAGAAAAGTAGTCATAGAAAAAAAAGTCTTATACTGTAAACTTTGATAGCAGAGAATAAGTCCCCAAAAAGAATTGTCAGCCTCACAACAAATAAATAAAAATCAGCGTCAAATAATCTTTCTCTACAAACCTTAAAATAGGTCAAACCATAGTTACCTAGTTTGTTCTGAAGGGCTTCAAATTCAGAAGAGTAGGTAATTATGATACAATCTTCTAACTCCCAACAACAAAAGGCAGTTTCTTCGTGAATATAAGGTAATGGTTTCTTTAATTTATCAATTTAAAAATAATTATAATATATTAAGTTGGGAGGTTTTTTCTTCAATTTTAACCGTTGGTTATAATTTTGACCGACGGTTATGTAACTACTCATGCGACTATCCACTCATTTTTCCATCAAACCACTCGTGTTTCAGTTGTTCCTATGTAACTATATCATTTTTGCTCCAATTTCTCTATTTCTATTTTATCCAACTTGTCCAATGAAAAGAGATAATTTTTTTTAATATATGATTATTTATTTTACAGTGCAGGGAGATACATGTTGAGCATGGGTTATTGCGCTAGTCTTAATTAATTCTAAATTAAAAACTCGTAATTTCATCATTTCAGCCTTGACTTGAGGAGGTAAAATCTTAGTTAGGCCAAATTCTCTTTTGTAGCCCTTACTTATCCCATCAATGATAAAACGTGCTTTGTTTAAAAGGGCCACATGCAGGCCGTCATAAATGGAAGTAAAGAACTCGAACTCAATGCTATTTTTATTCATATCATTCTTCATAAAAGAGTACTGCAACCAAGAAGGGATTTCCAAAAGGATTAGACCAATCATAGTTTGGAACATGATTTTCTATTCTCTTGGCGGTGTTTGGATGTATGGCGAATGGTGAGGTGAAGCATCAAATCAAGAGAGAATAAAATATAAGGTATTATGATAGTATTTTATTTTTAGTTATTTGGTACGAAATACTTTTTACTTTTTGTATAGAAAAGAAGAGTTTTTTTTTTTTGTCCTTTAGTGGAGAAAGGATGTTGCTGTTTTGATTTTTTTTTGAAAAACTGGGAGGAAATTTTGAAATTATATATTTTTGATATGACCCCTTGTCATTTCTTATCTGGATTCACTTTACTTTAACTTAACTAGTTAATTGCCAAACACGCAAGAGAGAGGCCAACTAAAAGACTTCTAGGAAAAGTGCCATGTGAAGGAATGTAAGGTGATTTGAAAGGTTTGGAAATGAGAGATACTCATTGGCAAATTGTTACAGAAAAAAGGGTTGTTGTCAAATAAATAAATAAAATAATAATCCCGACTTAGAGGAAGAAATTAGTGATGCCAAAATGGGGCTAAGGACCACTCACAAAATCAAAATCACCTTCCAACCTTGTTTTGCCGAAAAGCAGAATTTCACTTCAACCCGATTTATGCGTATGATCAAATTGATAATGTCACAAACAAAAAATGCAATCTAAATATAATTCTCACTTTTCGTATCGTTATAGACATGATTGTGTGTAACTTGGGATGGTCCCAAGCTTTCCACACCTGATTTGGTTTTCAAGTACAATCCCATTGATGAATTCATTTGCTAACAGGATCTAACTCAAGTTTGGCACCTCTATTTCCAGCCTCGATTTGTTTAAATGTCTAAAGCGGACAGAGGTTATGAAAATAAGAGCGTTTGACACAACATTCTGGCCTCATACTCTTTTAGATATTTAGAGGCACATCCTCTAAAATGAAAATGCTCAAAAAGTGGGCAGCTGAAAAATAGAGCTTTGACATTTTCTTTGTATGAATTTTTTTTTATGGCTCTATTTTTACTGAGTCTATCAGAAAAAGAGCAGAGATATCAAATATGGCCCTAGACTCTTTATCTCTCGGATGCACCCTTTACTGGCGTGTTTGAATGTAAGGTAAATTAGAGCATGGTGAGATAAAACATCAAATCAAGAAATGACAAAATCTATATTACTAAAGGGATGTATACACTTCATGAGAAGTTTTGGAGGAGGACACCTGGCATGTCTTGGAGATGGACACGTGGCAGCAAAGGGATCCAAGACACGTGGCAGCAAAGGGATGTATCACCCTTCCATTCCTCCCTTCCATTTCCAACCCTTCCATTCCTCCCTTCCATTTCCAATCATACAGAAATATCTTCTTATAAATCTCCATCATTTCCTAATATTTATCCATCCACCTTACTACAAAAAGAATTTCCATTCACGTAATATCTTCAACGATTTTGTGGATCAAATCCAAACCTTTAAATTCAAAAAATTTAATTTATATCAATCAATTCATGGGTCCCGGCCCGCTTCATTTGATTTTATGGATGGTTAGAATAAAGATGGTGGACCCCATTCATCTGGGTCCCACTTAAAATATTTGGTCAATTTGTTAGGTCTATGATCATTTGATCATTTGATCTTTCTTAATCAATTCATGGGTCCCATCCCGCATAATATGATTTTATGGACGGTTAGAATAAAGATGGTGGACCCCATTCATTGTGGGGGGGGGGGGGGGGGGGGTGTTCCACTTAAATAGGCTAGGTTTGGTCAATTTGTGAGGTCTATGATCATTTGATCCTTTGACCTTTATCAAGCAATTCATGGGTCCCCGCCCGCATCATATAGTTTTATGAACGGTTAGAATATAGATGGTGAACTCCATTCATCTTTGGGCTCCCACTTAAATAAATTAGGTTTGTTCATTTTATGAGATCTATGATCATTTGAACTTTATGGCCCGCATCATTTGATTTTATGGAATGTTAGAATAAAGATGGTGGACCCCATTCATCTGGGTCCCACTTAAAAATATTTGATCAATTTGTTAGGTCTATGATCATTTGATCATTTGATCTTTTTTAATCAATTCATGGGTCCCATCCCGCATAATATGATTTTATGGACGGTTAGAATAGAGATGGTGGACCCCATTCATTTGGGGGGGGGGGGGGGGGGGGGTTTCCACTTAAATAGGTTAAGTTTGGTCAATTTGTGAGGTCTATGATCATTTGATCCTTTGACCTTTATCAAGCAGTTCATGGATCCCAGCCCGCATCATATAGTTTTATGAACGGTTAGATGGTGGACTCCATTCATCCTTGGGGTCCCACTTAAATAAATTAGGTTTGTTCATTTTATGAGGTCTATGATCATTTGAACTTTATCAATCAACTCATGGGTCCCGGCCCGCATCATATGATTTTATGGACGGTTAGAATAGAGATGGTGGACCCCATTCATCTGGGTCTCACTTAAATACGTTAGGTCAATTTGTTAGGTCTACTATCATTTGCCATTTGATCTTTCTTAATCAATTCATGGGTCCCATCCCACATAATATGGTTTTATGGATGGTTAGAATATAGATGGTGGACCCCATTCATCTTGGGGTCCCACTTAAATAAGTTAGGTTTGGTTAATTTGAAAGGTCTATGATCATTTGATCTTTATCAATCAATTAATGGGTCCCCAGCCCGCATCATATGATTTATGAACGGTTCGAATATAGATGATGGGCCCCATTCATCTTGGTCTCACTTAAATAAATTAGGTCAATTTGTTAGGTCTATGATCATTTGATCTTTCTTAATCAATTCATGCATCACCTAAAGAATATAACATTTGGAAAAAAACATAATGATCAAATTAGCAACAAAAAAAAGGACTCACAAGTTTACTAATTAATAAATTTATTAAAAATAAGTCATATCAGTTTGTGCATTTGGTGGTTTCGTGGTTATCCACGGGGTTTTGCTAGTAACTACCTATTAGCAGGGGCTTATATGTTGCATGCCAATCACACGTGGTAGGGAGTTCAAAAGACACAAGTGGTATGGATGAATACAGTGATTACCATTAACAAATCAATACAGTACAATGGGTATTTTGGATTTTCATTCAATAATGGTAATAAAGCTGTTCTGCTTCAAATATGGGTGATCCGGACTCCACAATGAATCCAAATAGCGATCCACTGTCGAGGCTGAAAGGCCATTAATGAAGAGGGGTACAAAAGTTTCACCGACATAAGTGGACGGCCCAGATTAGTCACATGTGTTAGCTGAGGAGAAACGGACATAGGAGATTTTGCTCTTATCTTCCTGTAAAGTGTCCTCTCTCCTTGACAATGATATACCAATGCATGCACTTGCATCACATCCACACCGAAGTAAATAATACCGCAATCGGACAAAATCGGAGGTCCTAGGAGATGTCAAAAGAATGAGTAAAAATTTCCATATGGTCGATTCATAAATAATCAGTACTGGTCGGTTCACCTAATTCACTTAAGTTGCTTAAAAAAAATATCCTTCTGTCTATTGTCTGCGTGGCAAATTTGTCTTCAACAAAAATTACAAACACCATCAGATTCTTCACCCTTACACCATGTGACTTTATTCATATTTTATTTCATCGAGCATTTTACCTTTGATACATCTCACAGCGGTCCACTGTTGTGCTTGATTGAAATTTGGGTTTTAGCCATACAATTTAGCAAAAGGAGTCTTCATTATATCCGAAGAAGTTTGGATCCTCTTATGTTTGGGGTTTGTTGGTATGCATTAAACATTTAGACTATATATATAAGAATTCAGAATCAAATATGCTACACAAAAAAGAATTTATTAAAGAGGATGACGAGTGAAATATATAATATTGAGGTCAAAATTCACCTTCGCTACTGAACGATCATAATTATGGTCGAACCCTCGCTCTCACGATAAAATTATTATTATGTCATTTCTTATTACTAATTGATTTTGAAATAGATGATAACTCAATAAAATGTAAAATCCAAATGATATCGGTAAGTCGGGTGTTCGTGTTCGAATCAAGGGATCCGGCACCTAATTGTAATTAGGATAAATCCAGTGTCGAGAGTCGAAGGGGAGAACATTTTTTATTCACATGTTTATAGATTGTTTACAACCCTAACCAAATTTTTTTTTTAGCACCAACCCACCGTCCGCGACGACCCTGTCTAACTCATTAAAGGAAACAACTTATTTCATTTCTTTATTTTTAATTACAACGACTACCATTCAAACAGGCACAATTGTCACAAAAATCAAAAGAAACAAAGATGCCAGACACCTAAACAACGACCACTACCAGCCGTAAACTGCGACGAATCCCCCAAAAAGTCCCACCCTATCATTTCCCAGTGGCCTTCGTGAGCGACGTAACGGTCAAGGACGAGCCCAACAACAGCGTGCCGGCCTCGCCAGTAAACGTATCGTAACGGAGAAAGAACTCCACCACCAACAGCCTCCCTATGAACACCACGAAGTCCTTCCCCGGACACTGCTTGTTCGCCACCGTAGGACTCTCAGTCTCAGGACCATTAGACCAAAGCACGTACTTCAACAGCTTCTCTCCCTCACCCAAAAACCTGTTTGGTATGTATTCCTCTGCATTTTCAAAGATCTTCGGGTCCTTGGTCGCAAAGGGCTGAAACCCGAATAACATCTCACCTTTCTTCACTTGAAAGGCAGCATCATGGCTCTCAATGATCAGATCTTTCTTCGCCTTTCCGTACTGGAACATCACTGGCGGCTCAATGCGCAGCGCCTCGTAGACTACCGACTTGGTCAGCGGCATCTTCTCAATTGCCGACAGCGTCACCACCCCGCCGTTGGATTTTACGATGGGTCGGATCTCGTCAGCAAGCTGACGGTGCAGCTTCTCCCCCGCCAGAGCAACGTACTTCATGAGATTTGGGAAGAAGACCTTCATTCCACCAAAGCTGTTGAAGCATGTAGCGAAGAGGATGTTGTGGCATGCTTCTTCTCTCTCCAGACCCATCTTCTCTGCTTCGTCCAGAATTGAAGAGGCGGCAGAGTAGAAGAAGTTGTAGAGCTTCTGGTAGTCGGATTTGACGAGGAAAGGAGGGAGATGGAAGGTGTGGAGGAGGAGATCTTCCAAGATATTGGGTAGTTTGCCGAGAGTCATTAAGGGGTGGAGCTGGAAGAGGAGCCACTTGGAAGCGAGAGTGGGCCCGTTGGATCCGATCGCGGTATCCGACGGGTTGACGCCGAAGTAGGCCCCGGCAAGATAAGAGAAGGATCCGGTGTCGTTGCGCGTATTGAAATTGGATTTCCCGTCTTTGGCGATGTCGGATTCGAGGGTGTCGAAGAGGGTGGTGAAGGAGGTGTGGAATTCGGGTATGAAAGCCTGTTTTCGGGTCGAGAGGAGAGAGAAGAGGAGCTGTTTGAGGAGGGCGTGTTTGGGCTCGGAGGGGTCCAGGTAGGAGAGGACCCGGTGCCCGCCGGTGAGGGAGGTGGAGGGCATGTAGGTGCCGGTGAAGACGTCTCTCTTCTCGACCTTGGAGACGTCGAAGAGGACCGGGAAGCTGGCGGCGTCCAGGAGGACGATAACCCGGGGGTCGCGTGCCATGAATGGGCCCGGCGGCATGTTGGCTCGGAAGACAGTGGACCCGAATTTTGTCACTCGGGTCCGGAAGTAGTTGTCTCTGCCCTGATTGTAGTAGTAGTCTAAGCGGTCTTTGATGGCGCTGATGAAGGGGATGCCATACCCGCCGGGTATTGGTCGGATTGGGAGTTGAGTCGTTGCGTTGTGGTCGTCCGCGGGTTGGATTTGATTTGAAGAGGCAAACGATGACATGGTTAGTTTCTTCTTATAGATACTTATGTTGTGGATGTTTGGACTAAGGAAGGTGGTGATGGAGGAGGAAATGAAGGGCACGGGGCTTCTTATAGGCCTGGAATGCAGATTAGAAAGTGAGGGGGTGTGTGGTCTACAGCCTGCAAAGTTTTATTTCACATGGGGTAATCAAGTCATGCTCATGTTGGTTGGACTATTCGACGGGCCTACGTTATTCTCTAGGGTGCTGCTTGATCCTAATCTGGTGATACATACAGGATTTGTGTGGCTGTGGTGTGGTCTCATTTACTTCTGGGGTGTGTCTGAATTCAGACATCCCAATAATGCAGTCAGTTTTGTCGCTTGGTGGGACTGGTTTAGTTTTGGGCTGTAAGCAGGTTGAGTCAGGATCAAAACTAGAGTAATACTTGGGGTTTGGATGCATATTTAGAATTGATTTTGCAACAAGATGATTTTGCTTTACACTAATTTCTCTTTATAGGAGAGGGTACGTAATCTTTTATTTATAGCCCACTTGTAGGAAATTCATAGCTCCACTTTCTTTAGAAGGGCCATTTACTAATATCATATTTTTTTTTATATATTTTATTCTCACTTGAATTAATTTTTACATCTTAACCTTCTCTATCGCCGAATCCACATTTGATTATAATTGCAGTTGGACCCTGAAAAGAGAGTGCAACAGTGTCATAGAATTAATGAGTTTGCTTATTGTGTTGATTTGTCGGTGGAGATGGTAATTTTTAGGAAAAATTTTAAAATGGGGCCTAAGTTTCTAGGAGATTTCAAAAATGGACAAAATAAGGTGCACATTTGAAATTAGACCTTAAATTTTCCACTTTTCTTTCAAAACAGGACATCCGGCCAAATAAGCCACCATCCGGGGACTTTTTCCCTCTTATTTTTCAAAATCCCAATACTACCCTGCAAAGCCATGCCCTCTACTTTCAACTATTCTCTTCCTCACCCTGCTTCTCACAACTTCACCATCACCAACCCCCGCCATCTAACGTTCTAGCCAATTCCAAGTGCTAAAGATCTAAGCTAGAACCCAAACCCTCCTAATAAAACACGACCCTTCTTCCTTTCATTTCTGCGACGTGCAAGTAATTACCACCAACTTTCATCACTCTCTGCTCCAAACAAACATCACTCACCTTCATCTCCCCTATAACCCAACTATGCCACACATCTAATCCTAGCCCTTACCTCACTCAACTACGCTAACTGCCTATGACGAAACCACTTGAACCCAGACCAGCCATCTTTTTCTTCTCTCAACCCAGACCTACCACTCTGCAATGCTCATTTCCCTTCACTAATGCCCATTTCCCTTCACTTGCACTGAGCACCCAAACTCAGCCATCAAACTCACATGTTCAACCCAGCCAACTCACTCTCAGTCTCAGCCTACAACAAACTCCAATGACCAACCCCACAGTCACCTTCTTCTCTTTCTCCTCTCTTCTCCTACTTCTTTTCCTTTCCTCTCCTCTCTTTCTCCAACCCAACTCACCACCTTCCCTTTCTCACCATCACACCAGCACCCATCTCTCTAATACATGTCCCTTTGTTTCTTTCCTCACCCCATCACTTTCCATCACCACCCTTTTTCTCCATCTTTCTACTTCCTCATGAACCGAGCCAACCAGTCCATCACCTGCATTATAATTGAGCTGAAAAAAAAAAGCAGAAAAGTTTTTTTTTTTTCAAAATATACAGAATCAGGATGCTATATGTTAAATGCAAAAAAATTGCTACCTAAATAGTCATTTTCACCTTGTTATGCATTCATAATATTCCTAGTGACAAAGGGGAAATAACTTTACTACAAAATTCATTTTATTATGGACTGATGGGAGTCCGCACATGTAGCGTTTGTATCAAGTTGTTCCATTTGTTCTTCATCTAATGCCCTCAACATGTAGATCCTGCCTGTAGACGACCTGCTAAAATTATATTCTCCATTGGCTAAGAGGACCAAAAGACCCCAACGAGTAACTGAAAGTTGGACTCATTCAGCTATGCTATCCTGAAAACTTGCTTATGGCTCGACTAATTAGTTGAAATTTATATACTTAAGAACCTTGCCAGAATTGAATGAATGGCAAAAGATAAGACACCCTCACTGCCATCTATGAACTGTTTTCTCTATATCATTTTAAGAGAACTTTGATGACATACAAACGTTGTAGGTCATGAGCCATTCAGCCTACTGTTATTAACAAGAGTTAAGAGAACCTTGCTATATACATAAAATTCCATCACAAGGGAAAATCTCTTCACAACAGAATCTGCAATCTCTCATCTAATAACAAAGAAGGAGAAAAATGAGTGAGAAAAGCAAGGTAAAATGAATAAGTGTGTGGCAACTATTCGCAGGTTAAAGATGAGAGGAAGAGGGGTCTTGTTTTGTTAGGAGAGCCTGGGTTTTAGCTAAGATCTCCGGTAGTTGGGATTGGCTAGGTTGTGAGATGGCTGGGTTGATGATGGTGATGTTGTGAGCGGAGGGTGGGACGAGTTGTAAGTGGAGGGCAATGTTTCTCCAGGACAGTTTTGGGATTTTAAAAAATAAGAGGGAAAAAGTCCGATGGTGGCTTATTTGGCCGGATATCCTATTTTGAAAGAGAAGTGGAAAACTTAAGGCCTAATTTGAAATGTGCATCTTATTTTATCCTTTTTTTGAAATATCCCAAAAATTTAGGCCCATTTTGAAATTTCCCCTAATTTTTATCCGAGCGATTTAATGTCCAAAACCATACAATCGTTGCCATTTATTTTCCAAAAGTTCATCATCATATCATCTGAAAGTCTTAAATTCTTGATGACCAGAAAAAACGTATGAGTGGATTGTGGACTTTCTGATCATTAATCAACAAGGAGGGAAGATGCGTGGTTTGATTTTTGATCGTCATAGGCCAGCTTTGTGGTAGTAGACCGCTTTATAGTCATTGGTTGTTCGGTCAATATCCAACGCTCCCCAACTTTTTACCCAAAAAAAAAAAAAAAACTTTTCCTGGGTTCAATGAATGCAGAATTTGGACCCGGAGGATGGCAATATGTAGCCTGGGCCCACCTGTAGTTCTTTCATTTTTGCGACGATGGCCCACCCCCATTGCATCTGTACCGTTCAATCCAATATTAGGTTACTTAGTTGGCTGCAGATATTGGTTGAAGATTGATGGAACGGTGTGGATGCAGAAAGTGGGGTCCCTACTCCCGATCTCTAAAATAGATGTGAATATTCTATCTCATCGGAAGTAATTGGCCTGAGGTTAAAAGTTTACCACGTGTGGGAAGCTAATAGATATTATATACTGTAATCTGTTCATCGGGAAGTAATTGGCCTGAGGTTAAAAAGTTTACCACGTGTGGGAAGCTATTAGATATTATAGACTCATTGATCTGTATGTATGAATTTTGTCCCTTTGTCATTGATGGTTTCCAAGTTTTATCCTTGGGAGCTCATATTCACGCCCCCTGTTTTTTTTACTCGCACCACAGAAAGCGTGTGATAATGGAGAGGGGAGTTCCAGCTGGTTTTCTACCTCAGGATTCACGCTCATTGTCCTTTTTTTTATTATTATTATTATTATTTTTTAAAGGACAAAGCATGCGCTGCGCTCATTGTCCTTTTTTTATTTTATTTTTATTTTATTTCTTTTTTAAAGGACAAAGCATGCGCTGCTGCTGTGGCCTTTTCCATGAGAAATGACGCGCGACATCAGAGTGACGTCAGCAAAACTTAGAGAGTGATGCAGACTCCTGTACTGCCGGCACATGGCAGGTCCCAACAGGATTTGACTGGAGATATCCTGTTCATCTTAACTCTTCACGTTCACGAGCGATTTGGTTTTACGGATTCGTGGTGACGAGCACCACTCAATAGCATTGATAAATTTTAAATCCAATAATCAGAAAATTTGTTTTTTGGGACCAGATGCAATTAGGGGTGCGAATGGGCGGTTCGAATCAATTTAGAGGAGAAACCATCAACCAAACCTAACCCATCAATTTTTTATTTTTTCAAACCGAACTGAACTGCCCAGGTGCTCAAACCGAACCGGTTCAGTTACGGTTTTTTTTTGTTTTTTATTTTATTTTATTTTTTTAAAAAAAAACTGCAGTTCAAACTTGGTTCATCAAATGGAATGAGGAGAAGTTGTAATGAATACTAAAATATATTTCATAATTCGTTTCAACCAAGGAAGCATATATCAAATGATGGATGAACTTTTTCCATCCATCATCCGGTCACGTGATTGAAAGGACCAGGCCAGGTTCGACCAACTTTTCAAGCCAATGAGATGGGTCTCTTCATAGTTCACTTTCTCTTAGGTCAGACCAAACCCCTGGGCAGTGCTACTAAAAACCTAATAATGCACACTTCTTGTAAAACTTTTATCAAACATGTAACAAGCAAGTAAAACATACAAGCGCTTCCCCTAAAGATAAAATAGCCAAAAGTGATTTAATAGCTTACATTTTTTTTTATTGTCTATGTCAATAAAACATAAAAAAATCCTATCTACAAATATGCATGTCAAACGGGATGCAGGCCGGCACGGCACTGCCCGCCACGGGTCATGCCTCGAGCTGGCTGGGCCGTGCCGTGCCGTTCGTGCTTAGCGTGCCCTTTTAATGTTTTCTCGATTAATTTTTTTTCGCTTTTTCGATTTTACACGGCATTCATCACAATATAAAATTATAACAAAAAATGGATCAACATCTGAGTGGTATTTATTTTTTCTGCTTTTGAATTTTAATTTGATATTTGCATTATCATCTCTTAGATGTAAAAATTTGATGTGTCATGTTTTTTTTTTTAATCCTTATTTTTTATGTGATAGGCCTGGTGGGCCGACCCATATGAATGGGTTGGCCCACAGCGGGCTGTGTCGAAACCATGGATTAAAAAACCGGCCGATACCGGTTCGTACCGGCCGGTATGATCCGGTATCGGCCGGAACCGGTACGATATTGGAACGAGATATCGGTTTCAAAAATATCGGCAAAAAATCCCCAAAATATCGGTATATATCGGCCGAGATGAACTTCATCTCGGCCGTAACGAGATATCGACCGATATTTTCAAAATATCGGCCGATATCCCTTAAAAAAAACACTAACCCTAATTTTTTTCACATTTTTCATCTTCTTCCCCTCTCCTCTCATATCCAAACACCTTAGAGCAGCAGCCACACATTCACACGTCCCTCTTGCATATTTTCTTCAAGAAAAAATTATTTAAGTAAGAGAAAATCATCTTAAAGTATTTTATTATGTATTTATGTGTTTATTTTTTTTTTAGATGAAGCATGAAAATCATGAGAATGTCATTTGTTTTGTATTGTTCACTTAAAACTAAGTTAGATCTATATACTTTCATGCTAGATCTACTACTCATACACATGATTTTGAATTTTTTTTGAATTTTTTTATTTTCGGATTTATTATATATTTATGCGTTTTTTTAAAATGAAGTACGGAAATCATGAGAATGTCACTTGTGTTGTGTTCTTCACTTAGAACTAAGTTAGATCTATATACTTTCATGCTAGATCTACTTATACACATGATTTTGTATATATTTTTTTAATTTTTTAATTTTCAAAATTTTTAATATTATAATAAAAATATATATATTTTTTGAAATTTCATCACAAATATTTCTTTTAGTGATTCATGGAGTGGGGGAAGGTACTCATGGTCGTCATGGGGGTTATGTTGGCCAACAAGGTGCCATGTATGAACATCATATGAATTATTCATATGACCCTAATTGGGTACCCCCTTCACCAACATCGATAATGTCTATTGAACAGAGATTAATTGAGCAAGGGAGGCTTCCCCACCACCACATGATCCTCAACGACCTTTATATGCCCCTCATGGCTATTTCATGCCATTTCTGCACAATTACCAAGAACAATCTACAGGGGATGAAGATAGTTCATCATCTTATCAAGAACAATCTGAATATGGTCATGGGTATGGTAGTGCTGCACAACAGTATGGAGCATATCTTTTTAACCAATACCGAAGAAATGATGATGATGATTGTAGGAGGGTGCGATATCGCGGGCCCTCCCCAGGGGATAGGCGGGGCCCAGGGCCCCGGGCCTATTGTATACACTTCAGGAGACGGACTCCCTAATCATGCATTTGTCCCGGGCAGTATGAATTTCAACGTACCCAGGGGCCTCCCCAGGTTTCGAATCCGAGATCTCACCTTAAAGTGATTGAATGGGGAAACCTGGTACCACTTGAGAGTCCGTCTCCTGAAGTGTATACAATAGGCCCGGGGCCCTGGGCCCCGCCTATCCCCTGGGGAGGGCCCGCGATATCGCACCCTCCTACAATGATGATATTGAGCCTGAGCAATACTCCACTTGGTAATAGGCTGTCAATCTATCAACTATCATACACTCATACTCATCAATCTCTCTCTAGTTTCTACTCTCTAGTCCCCTCTAATTTCAGGTAAACCATGAACCTTTTGATGCTCAAGTGCTTTATGATTTATCTATCTCACTATCATGTTTCAGATTTTAATATGTTATCTTCATGGTCATGAATTTCACAACTAATTTGATGATTGAGTTAGTATTAAATGATGATTGATATGTTTGTTATCTACTTATCTTTATTTTCTTATATTTTACACTAATAAATTGATCATGAGCATCGATAATGGTTGCATTATATGAAATACTAGAGAAGAAAGCGAACAGCGACACAGACATGACTCATAACTTAAGGTGACCGAGATTTTGATTTATTGTTGTTACTAATGAAAAAAAAATATTATTTTCCAGCATTTTCTAATATTCTGGATTTTTTGGATATTTTTGCAAATTTTTTTGGATTAAAAAAAAATTCACACCGCGACGACCGCGACGGACTTATATCCGCGACGATATCGTTTTTCGACCCGGCCGATACCGCGACCGATACCGAGATTTTAAACCATGGTCGAAACAGGCTAGATGTGCCCATTCCCTCAGCCCAGCACGGCCCATGGCATGGGCCGTACCTGGTGGGCCGTGACGTTGATCGACACGGCAAGTCCCGTGGCCCGGCCCATTTGACATCTCTATCTAGAGATAGTGTTTATAGGATCCTATGCCTAGCCTAATTAAATCCGTCAATGGGACTTAAATTAAAATCTAAACCACATAAAGTCACAATTTCCTTTACTACTTCCACGCCAAATTACTGCCTAAGAGGAGTGGGACCCACCATCAAGTTGACATACTTTATTTTTTTTAGTTATTTATCTAATAATGAGTCTAATTGCAAAACCAAACCAAACCAAACCAAGCCTTTTCCCACTAGGTGGGGTCGGCTATATGGATTTGACGACGCCAATCAAATCTGTTTAGGGCCATGTCCTCCGTTAGATCCATGTAGGCAAGATCATGTTTAACAGTTTTTTTCCAACTTCTCTTGGGTCCCTCTCCCTCTCCTACTCTTGGCAAACTCCATGCTTTCACACCTTTTAACAGGTGCCTCTGTTGGACGCCTTCTAACATGGCCGAACCATCTCAGTCGATTTTCTCTCATTTTATCTCCAATCGGTATTATTCCTACTATGCCCCTAATCTCCTCATTCCTAATCCTATCTCTCCTTGTGATCCCGCACATCCATCTTAGCATTCTCATCTCCGCAACTTCCATCTTCTTGACATGATTATGCTTTACTGCCCAACACTCTGATCCATATAACAATGCTGGTCATACCGCCACCTTATAATACTTTCCTTTAACCTTGAGGGGGACTTTCCAATCACACAAGCCCCCGAAGCACTCCTCCATTTGGTCCACTTGGCTTGAATCCTGTGACTTACATCAGTATCAATCCCTCCATCCCGTTCCAACATAGATCCAAGGTACCTAAAGTTTTCTTTCTCTATAATCTTTTGTGTGCCCAAACTTACTTCTATGCTACCAGGTGTCCTACTTTGACTAAACTTGCATTCCATATATTCCGTTTTGCATCGACTTAGCCTAAACCCTTTTGTCTCTAATGTTTTTCTGCCACAATTCAAGTTTAGCATTCACTCCTTCTCTCGTCTCATCCACTAAAACAATGTCATCTGCAAATAACATACACCACGACACCTCATCCTGGATATGTCTTGTAATCTCATCTTCAGGTATGGTCCACCTAAGGGGAGGCCATCATTATGTAATCCCTTTTTCATAAATGGAAAAAAATCTAAACAAATGGATAATAATAACCAGCCAATCAAAGGGTTTAAAAACTAATGGATTATAATACTTTAATGACATATAACTTGTTCAATAAAAAGTCCAATTATAGTACCCTCAACTGGCTACTTAATCATGCTTCTTAACACTAGATTAGAGTAAGAAAAATAAAATATGCAACATATACTAATCATTTGATTCATCCTTTAAAAAAAAGTCTTTTCATTTAAACTAGAAGATAAATTTCTTGAATATTAAAAAATAGATTGTAAATTATTAATATGTAAAATTGATTTTTTCTTAATTTTCAAAATTAGGTTCATTGTTAGAGAGTAATTAAAAAATAAAAAATAAAGTACATCAATTTGATGGGGCCCACTCGAAATGGAATGATTAGAGATAATACATGGAAGAGTGCATTATGAAAGATATAATGAAGGGTATTATTGGAAATATGTATACTTAATTAAGAAAGAACGGATTTAATGAGGTTATGAAGAGTCATTTGAAATCCTCAAAAACAGGGTTGACGTGGCTGATAAACATTGGGGGGCAGCGGTATGGTGCAGCGACGTTGCATGGGAGACCCACCTGGTTTTTTATGCCGACAAACTGTGGTGCACATATTAAAAAGAGGGGTGCCAAAATCAACCTTATTTGCTGCCACAGTTTCATGAATTCTGCATTCATGTTATTTCTCACAACTTTATTAAAGGTATTTAATAGTTACTTTCATCTCCTAATTTCATGTCAAGGTAGTTTATTTCATTTAATCCTAAGTAATGTTTTAATATGATGATAAAGTAACTTATTTCATACATTCTTTTAAAAGTGACACAAGAAGATAGAATTCTTCATTGCATTAGTCCTTAGCACAGATAAAAGAGGGTTAGCGTTGTGGTCTTGAAAAAGATATTACATATTAAAAAATCATTTCTTTCAGCTCTGACCGACCCTAGCCCTTGAGAGTAGGGTAATGGCTTCAGTATTATAGGCCAGCCAAGGACTCTAAGGGCTTTGACTCGACCTAGGTCAAGCCCACATAATCAGGATAGGGTTAGGGCTTACCAGGCCTGGCCCTTTTACAGCTCTACTTGTAAATTTCGTATTATTGACAGGATTTGATCCTTTAGAAATTCATAAAAAAATATATATATTATTGATATGCCGTTGGATATATAATCTTGGCCATTTCTTTTTCACATCTACATTTTCAGCCCGATTAAAAGATAATTAACCCTCAAAGCTCGATGCGACACAAAGGGGCTTCTAATTTAGTGATAATTTATTTTAAACAGTTGTTAGAAAGCCCATCCAATTGACAAAAAGTCTGAATCGGCCTAGCCCAATTGACTAAATGGCAGTCTTGGGCCTGACATTTATCGCACGTGTCAAACTTGGGCTGGATCTAGGCCAGTGTTTTTAAAGTTTGGCAGGGCCTAATATGCCTTAGTGGGAGTGATCCATATTCTTAAACAAAGTGTCATACCCATATCAGGTAGGGCTAAAACCTTGATAGTAAGGCTGATATATTGGTTTATTTTTCACACTCTTTTTTATTTAATATTAATTTTGAAATTTCTAGAAAACCTTACAGAATAAAATAATTTGAAAACTTCATCTTAAAATAAAACCAAAAGCAACTCCCATTTAAGTTATATATATATATATATATATTTGCAGAGACTGATCACTCATGCATGAAAGCTAAGATTGAGAGTGATGTCAGTTTCAAGATCACGGATCCAGAAGCCTGTTGCAAAGTTTTCCTCCCCCTTGGAAAAGTGCCAAATCACAAAAAAATAATAGAGAAAAGAAGAACATGATGGTAATCACCCACAAAAACCAAATAGTAACCACAATTTCAGCATAATTGGCTTAATTGCTAAGCTTGATTGACTCACGAGCTACTAGGGCTGCACATGGGCGGTTCGGATCGGTTTAACACTAAAACTAACAACCAAACCGAACCTGTCGGTTTTTTAATTAACCGATCCGATCCGACCGATGGATAGGGCTTGACAAACCGAACCGAACTGAACGGTTCGGTCCGGTTCGGTCGGTTAAACCGTTGTTTTTTATTTTATTTTTTTGAAAATCAAACAATGAAACTTTCAAAATGATGATATCCCGTCCTTTGCATTTATTCCAATGTTTAGTGCAAACATAAAAATCCAACATTCCAGTGACCCATATAAAAAATAATTCTACTCCACAAAGAGAGTTTGGACTAAATGCAAGCGCACAAAAACGAAACACTAAGGCTAAAATAGTAAAAAAATAATACTTAAGCCATTGTATACTGTCGGTTCAGTAAAGCGGTTAACCGTGGGCTCAATCCGATAACCGACCGGTTCGGTCTGGTTTTACGGTGATATAGTGGAATGGGCAATGCGTTTCTAAATGGAGGTTTCAAACATTCCATAATTTTTAGTGTGGGTGCTGTCTGTTTTGGCCCACGAGCCTCACAGTTTTATTTTTGATAGGCTTCAACCTATCAAAATGCTTCATGCAAGGTAAGGGTCTAAACTTTACATATAATCTCATTCACTTTCCTTTCTATAGTCGATGTGGGATTCCGGCGCATCACAAAGCGAGCTTGAGTTTGTGTGCTTAAGTGAAATTGAGCGGTGTTCGACCTTATCCCATAATCTAGAAGTTGACCTTCATCTACCATTTCGTCGTTTTTTTTTTTTTTTTTTTTTTTTTTTTTTTTTTTTTTTTTTTTGGCTCTTAATAGATCGTTCAACCTGTTCTAGACTGAAAATAACTATTTACCCAAATGGTAAGGAGTGATATTTCTAACAATCTTGGATATGCCATCTTTTCCACGTGTACGGGCTTTCTCCTGAATTCGGGGTAAGATTTTTGTGCATCCAATGGACCCATATATAAAAATTGATCTGTGACCCACAAGTTTAACAAGTTTATAATTAACAAAATTGACCCTCGATTCAACGGCGTAAACACAAGCCCTGAAGGTCTAAGGACTATCAATGGGGATCCTGCGTGTTGGAATGGTTTGGATGAATCATAAGGTGGGCTCTACTGTGTTGCCCTCATTATAAAATGGTGAAAACAGTTTTCACAGGTAGATTTGCCTTTTAAGATATACTTGTAATTATTTTACCTATGCTTACGTATTAAGAGGATCAAGAAATCTAAGAGTAGAGATGTGTCAATGTCAATGGATCATTCCTTAAGGCACTTCTTATTATTTGCTTCTATTGATTTTAGGAGGAAACATTTCGTTAACTAAAAAACACACGAACTACAAACAAGCAACCACAAGCACCAAGAAAAACAACACCCGGCCCTTAACCCTCAATGTCCCATCCCCCAAATAATATCTGAGTTTAAAGAGTTGCTTAATCTAGCTAGCTAATATATAGACCGCCCCATTCAACATTCTAGGGATAAAAGCAAAACTAATGGATTCAAAAGAGGAGGCAAGTGTTTTGATTCCAAAATGATCGGACTGATCGACCAATCCTTGCACCCATTGAGAGCTTGCACCACTTTCTTTCTCCTTAATTACTCAAAGCAAGGAGGATAACCTGTATATCTTGACTTCTTTTGAAGGAGAGACCTTTGATTCTTGTTTAACACCTGCATCAACAGTAGAGCTATTTACATAAAAAAAAAAAAAAAATCAAATGTTGCCTTTCCATTTGCAGGCCTAAAAGCTGCGATGGACAGGACCAGAGCATCTTCCTTATTACTGAGAACTCTAGAAATTAGGGCCCTACCTTCAACTTGTTTTCATCTACAAGAGGATTAATCCTAGATTCCTCTATCATTCTTTTCACTGAGTTTATTGCTTAAGGCAATCTTAGGATGTGTAAAACACTATCCTGGAAATCCGCAAATGTTTTGAGCGTGTTTGTTTGCATGAAATTGAGAGCATAAAAATTGAAGATCAAACTTTCAACAAAGGATTATTAAAGAAGTGCAAGGTGAAGTATATAAGGTGAAAACGTGGAAGGGACCCTGACTTTAATAGGATTTGTATTACTTAGATGATAAAACCACATATGTGCACATTTGTTTGTCCTAATTTACATTATTGAAATTGATCACATATGTCGAAAGTTGGGCAAATGGGTTCATTCTTTTGTAAAGCTTTGCACATCTTACCCATAATACACAGGGCCGGCTTTGAGGGGTAGTCACCCTAGGCCACTGCCTAGGGCCCCCACATGTTATTTAAAATTTAGGCCTCCAATTACCAAATCAATACTCATGTACTCTTTAGGCATTTTTATGTTTGGCCCGGCCCAAGTGCCCAACAAAAAAACAAAATATACTACTCTTTTGGCTTTTTTATGTTTGGTCCGGCCCAAGTGCCCAACAAATAAACAAAACACTTAAAGTCTGCAGATAGGAATAGCTTAATAGCTTATTGTGGCAACCTTGCAGAGTTTCTGAAACATGATGACATCTCAGATATTGAGGGGACAGAGTTACTTTTAGAATTGAAAATCTTGAGAGAAGTTTTACCAGACGATATAAAGAAGGCAGTGGATGTGCTAACTCATTTGAACTCAATGGCTAGTTGCTTTCCAAATGTCCGGGTTGCTTACAGAATTTTTAGACTATACCAGTAATAGTTGCCTCTGCATAGAGAAGTTTTTCTAAGTTGAAAATGAAAATGATCAAGTCTTACCTTCGGTCAACCATGTCGCAAGAAAGATTGAATGGACTGGCTATGCTATCCATTGAAAAAAGGTCGGTAGAGAAGATAGATTATACAAATGTAATTACTGATTTTACAGTGAAAACTGCGAGACGAGTAAATTTTAGATGATTTTTTGCTTTTGTAATTATTTTGGCACTAGTTATGTTTTATTTTATTTTGTTAGTAGGGGTTAAGTTCTAAGTTCTTTCTGCAGAAAAAAAAATTACACATATTTCTTTTTCTAAGACAGGGCCCATTTTTAGGAGCTCGCCTAGAGCCATCCAAACCTCAGAGCCGGCCCTGATAATACAGTGTGATATATATTAATTACACCCATGAAAAAGTGCTAAGATAGCACTTTTATGCCTAATCTCTCTCTCTCTCTCTGGAGCTTCAAGATCGGGACATTCAAATTTCTCATACAACCCCAGGTATGAAGTCTATTATCTTAGATCCTCACACATTTTGAGAAATATGTGAAACATGTAAAAACAACATGCTCTTATTTCTTAATATTTACTCACTATTTTAGTTGTTTAATTATTGATTTGAACTGTTCAATGTCCTCATATAATTATTAAACACTGTAGTATAAAGTTTCATATCTTAGATCCTCATGGACTTCGAGAAAATTGTGAAAAAGATAAAAAAAAAAAGAAAAGAAAAAAAGAACACTCCCATGTTTTTAATTTTTTTCTGGATTATTAGTCATTGCATAATTCATTATTAATCTAGCTATTAATTAACATTCTTGTAAAACCAATAAACCCCAAAATGTTAAATCTCATACAAAGTTATCATAGAACTAATAAACACTAAAAAGGTTTGAAGTTCATATCATAGATCTTCACAAATTTTGAGAAAACTGTTCCATACTCTTGTAGGCCCCAATCCATTATATGAATTGTTAACATTCTCAAATAACTAAAATACTCCAAGGTATAAAGCTTCGTATCTTAGATGGAAATATGTGATAAACTCCAAAACAATATAACTCTATTTTTTTTTTGTTTACTTTTCTAGATAATGTAGGCCAATTAAGAATTCATGATCTGAATGATTCAACATTCACATAGAACCAATAAACCCAAATGAGTGAGGTTTTATATCTAATTAAGATCGTTGCAGGATTTGAGAAATAATAGGAAGATGCAAAACAAAAAAAAATCTTTTCTGATTTTCTGCATTTTTGTGGGGTGCAATTCTTGACCAAGTCATTGACTGTGTATAGGAGCCGCATTTCCTTTCGAGGAAAGTTTTGGGTCTAAAAGCCCACTAAACTAAATTGTACAGAAACTGAGAGACCCTAGCTCCCTTCATTTTTCTTTTCTCCTTCCGTTCTTAAAAGTTAAGTTTTTAAATTCTGAATATTTAGAAATCTAATTATAGCAAACAAGATAAAATGAAATGTGTGGGAAAACTGAATGATAATGAAGTGTGTGATCAAATATTATAATATGTTCATTATCAGAACGGCCCCTTACCTCACTAGCAAGGATGAAAATAGCGGTAGCGGCGGGCGTAGCGGCCCGCCGCCAAAACGCTACGAAGCGGGGGATACGTAGCGGCGTAGCGGTGCGATTTGAAATAATCGCCCAAAAAATCTAAAAAAATTTCAGAAAATTCAGAAAATTGTAAAATGAAAGAATATGTGATTCTTTTGCAAAAGTAAGTAAGAAAAGTGGGTGTAGCGGTGCTCTCAATATATGAAGTCCTGTATCGCTGTATAAATAGAAAATAGTAGTAATTATTAGTTTTTTCACATGTATTAATGTTTCTTAGTCATACTAACTTAGAAAGTAATGGAAAGCTCATAAAAAAAAAGTAGAACATGAAATAAAGGCATAATTGCATAATACTTAAGAGTTACTCATTACTCAATTACTCATTAGTCATTACTCATTAGTGAATATTGAACAATCAAAATACCAAATATCAATACTTCAACATTCAAGGTTCAAATTCAATCAAGTGAATAAACTATGAAGTGATCAAAATAAACATCAATCAACAGTCAAAAGTCAACAGTCAACACCAATTTAGAAATGACAGGATAGAGAGTAAGTGAAGGAAGTAGGAATACCTTGGTCACCACCAAAAGGATCGTCTACCAAGATTCAAGGCACTGTTATCCTCATCCCCATCTGTGTTATCATTTGTATTGGCATCATATTGCATTTGATATTGATAAAAATTGGGATCCACCAATCCAAAGAAGGTGGTAGCCGCATGGCCTGCATCATCATAACTTGGAGGAGGTGGAGGTGGATATCTATTATATTGTGTTTCACCGTAGTCACCATATGAGTAGGACCCTGAAATAGAAGACTGTTCGTCTCCTTGTTGCAGTTGACCATATGGAAAATACTGCGAGGGTCCTTGTCCACTGTAACTAGGGTTCCACGAACCAGTCCATGATGCTGCTTGTTGTCCTCCAACACCTCCACCCATATTTTCTTGTTCATTACTACTACCTCCAGGAGCATGTGGAGCAGGTGGTGAGACTCTCCGACGCCGTTGATAACCACGATTTCCTTTCATTCTTTCCGGAAAGTCTTGTACCTCCTCTACAGGAATGACATCTTCCTGATCATGTTGGTAGTATTCACTAGTAGCACCTGTCCCACTAGTGTCTCCTGCTCCATCTCCCCCATCTCCTCCACTATGGCTACTCGAAGAGACGGTGGTACTCGTCCTCTCAGAAGATGACACAACATGAGCAGGAATAGCAGGTTCTTTCCCTCTAGATTGTGGGTGCGGCTGTGCACTTGTGCCTTCTCCTCCAAGTGGGGCACCCCCTGCCTATCCATTTCTTCATCAAGCAAATCTCTAACCTCCTCCTGAAAGCCTGGATCTAAATCTAGCAATGGATCCTCTATCTCGGCTATCCATGGGAGCAAAGGATCGTCCTCTCTGAATATGTGATCCAAACTAATAGGACAATAGTTCGGACTATCCCTTGCCTTCCTTTCTCTCGTTCTGTTTCTCAACTTTAAATTGTAATGACAATACACAAGCTTGTTGAGTTTTTGCATGGTAAGCCGATTCCTGGACTTTGTGTGGATCAAGGAGAAAGTGCTCCAATTCCTTTCACAGTTTGATGAAGTTGTAACTTGACTAAGGATGCGAACAACCGCTTTCCTTAGATTTGGAGTATCCTCTCCAAGATTCATCCACCAATCAGCTGAGATTCAAAATAAACAAATAAAATTAGATATTCCTTAAGTCCTTCCAATCAATTGAGAGATAAATAACAAAAGACTATTAGGTTGGGTGATTGGGTCTTTTGTTATCATATTCATACCAGGTGTCATTTTTCTAATCACCCTTTGTGTGATTGGGTCAGCAAAGCCTCCTTTCCTTTGTGTGTATGTAGATATCTACAATGTGAAAATTAGGAATAAATCATGAAAGGTTTAACGAACCTATCTTAAGCATATCTGCATATACATATGTGATATGTCATCTCAAATCTCAATCACTAACTCACCTCTTGAATGGCGTTGATGGAATCATCAATTCCCAACAATTGTATCAACACTTGCCTTAATCCTACCCTCAACTCCGTCTCTATTACATCGCTGTGTTGTTGGGCATTGGGGTAGTAGAATTCGGGATTAAGGAAATAACCTACATTGAAAATAAGTTGAAATGCAAAATGATTAAACATCAATCAAAGAATGATAGCTTGCTTTAAAAGCATCAAATATAGATATAACTATTGAGTACCTGCAGCATGCAATGGATGGTGCAGCTGGTCAGCCCACTATCTATCAATAATCTGTATATATTCTTCATGATATCTAACATTTTTCATGATAGCTTGCTTAGCCCGATCCATTGCTTTATATATATATATCCCATTGTTGGCATGTCATCACCATCTACAAGCCGCAACACTCTAACTAAAAGCTCATAAACCTTTAATAAATTAGACACTTTCTTCCAAAACTTATTGTCCCTCATCAAGTTAGGGATCTCAAATTCCGGACCACTTGTTGCATTGCCCCACTTTGAACGAAGCCATTCTTCTGATGCAAACATCTGAATCAGCTCTGTTCTAAACCTTACAAGGCTCTCCATCGCAATGAAATGGGTAGCAAACCTAGTTGATCCCGGACGAATCAAGGCATGATTATTTGTGAATCTTTTCATCAAGCTCAAAAGCCATGAATGATCGTAAATAAATCTAGTAATGCTTCTACATGCCTTGATAACTTCAGCAATTTTCTTTTTCCTTCCAATCTCTTCCATAATGAGATCTATACAGTGTGCTGCACATGGAGTCCAAAACAGATGAGGCATCTTTTTCTCCAACATCACACCGGCTGCCTTGAAATTGGCGCCATTATCTGTAACCATCTGTACAACATGCTCCTCTCCCACAGTCTCTACAACCTTGTCCATAAGAGTGTATATATATTTAGCTGTTCGTCTATGCTCAGATGCATCCACGGACTTCACAAAAACACACCCAGAGACTGAATGTACCAAAAAGTTTATTAATTATGTTTGTGTGCCGCTGGTCCACCCATCACACATAATGGTGACTCCATTCTGTTGCCACATGGGCCTAAAGGTCTCCACCCATGCCTTTATTTCTTTATATTCCTCTCCGAGATATTTAGTGCCCACATCATAAACAGAGGGCGACTGTATTCCTTGCCCAGTTTCGGCGGCAACATCAAGAATTGTTTGGAAATAAGGGGAATCTATTGCTGTAGGTGGTATGTTCTTGTGAATTAGCCATTTCGTTGTAGCTTTGGCTAACCTATCTCTTGCAGACTTCATTGCCCCTTTCATAACACTTGCTATATTTGGTTGTTTAGCTCCCTCGTTTCTATGTGCTAGAGGATCAACAGAGGGAGGAGCTGCTCTTCTAGTAGAAATAATTTCTACATCAACATCCCGTTCCCGGGTGCTAAATGCCCTACGCATTGCTCCCGCAATGCCCTTGCCCCTGCTTGGCACAACAGATGAGCCCCCTGCATCATAACTTTTGCTGCTTCCAGCAAATGCACGACGTTCATATTCTTCTTGATGACTCATGACGGACTCTCGGCGTGCAGCCTCCATCTGTGCATCTTCATCATCAAAACCTTCATCCCCAAATACATCATAACGGGCAGTATCAACATCTTGCTGCCTCTTTTCTTTTATCTCTACCTTTCTAGCTTTGCTTTGGCTAACCAAAGCTTCATTTGTTCTCTGACTTCCCTTGGTGCTTCGGTACAGCCAGCAACATTACTAGAAATGTGGCCGAAATGGTGCTTGAATCTTGTAATGCCCCCATTGGTCACTTTCCCACAAAACTTGCATTTGATTTTTAACTTGTTGTTCTTAACTGCCTCACCAAAGCTCCATGCGGGATCAATATCACGAGGCATTTTCAAAAATTAATTGGCAAACATAAATGCACAATAGAAGACTGAATACCTATAAATATGAACAAGTAGTATGTTAAAAATTAAAAAAAAAAACAAAACATGTTAGAGGAAACATATATCTAACACTTAAAGAATCATTCTCTTGACATTTAATTGGCATTCAATTACTAAATTTTTTTTTTTACAAAAATAAATAAATCAGAAAATAAAAAAAAGGAAAAAATTGAAAACCAGGTATTATATGTTGGAATGATCTATGGGAAACATAGATCTATAATTTAGAAGCCATTTTCAAGACATTTGATTGACATTCAATTACTAAAAATAATTTTTTTTACAAAAATAAAAGAAATCCGAAAATAAAAAAAGGAGAAAAATTGAAAAATAGGTATTATATGTTGGAATGATCTATGGGAAACATAGATCTATAATTTAGAAGCCCTTTTCAAGACATTTGATTGGCAAACAATTACTAAAAATATTTTTTTTTTACAAAAATAAAAGAAATCCGAAAATAAAAAAGGAAAAAAATTGAAAATAAAGCATTATATGTTGGAATGATCTATGAGAAACATAGATCTATAATCTAGGAGCCCTTTTCAAGACATTTGATTGGCATACAATTACTAAAAATAATATTTTTTACAAAAATAAAAGAAATCCGAAAATAAAAAAAGGAAAAAAATTGAAAAACAAGCATTATATGTTGGAATGATCTATGGGAAACATAGATCTATAATCTAGGAGCCCTTTTCAAGATATTTGATTGGCATTCAATTACTAAAAATAATTTTTTGTTACAAATAAAAAAGAAATCCGAAAAAAAAAATGAAAAAAATTGAAAAATAAGCATTATATGTTGGAATGATCTATGGGAAACATAGATCTATAATCTAGGAGCCCTTTTCAAGACATTTGATTGGCATACAATTACTAAAATTTTTTTTTTTTTACAAATATAAAAAAATCCGAAAATAAAAAAAGGAAAAAAATTGAAAAACAAGCATTATATGTTGGAATGATCTATGGGAACCATAGATCTAACAATATGAAGCTATTTTCAGGTTGTTTCATGAGTTTTCCATAAGTGATAATGGTTTTTTTTAAATAACTTAAATCCGAAAATAAAAATAGCAATATTTAAAAAAAAAACAAAAGATATGCATACAAGATCAAAAGGATGCATGGATCTACAATAAAACAAGCCAATGATGCCATTATATTGTGATTTATAGTAGTTAGAGAGTGATAATCTCAAAAGTTGAAAAAAAGTCACATACCTAGATGAAGATTCTTGTTTAGAATCTTTAAAATCTTTTGAATAGTTGAATGTTGGTGATTTGGTGGCAAGAAATCTTGAGAAAATCCACTTAGGAGACACTTGGGACCACTTAGGAGGAAGAAAATGGAAAAGAGGAAGAAAACATAACAGCAAGTGAAGGAGAAGAAGGGTTTTTCGTCCAAAAAGGGGTTTTATACCCCCCGCCTCCCCCGCCCCCCGCCACGGTAGCGGCCGCTACGGGCCGCCACGGGTGTGACGGCCGATATTTCGGCCGTGGCGTGGCGGTGTCGCCCGCCACAGCCGATGCGTGGCGGGCGATTTTTTTATCCTTGCTCACTAGTAAGTGGTGACAGTTCTTGCCTAGTTTTCAGGGTTCGCCTAGGTAAGCATCTTTTTCCACTCGTGTGAGCTTTCTTTCCGTTTGTACGGGCTAATTCTCCACTTGTGTGGGCTGTCTTCCTCTCTTTGATTTCGGTCCCCTTGGCCGGGTTAAATATATATATGTTCAGTAGATCAAATATTATAATATGCTCAATGAATGCAAATTTTATATATGCAAAACCAACATATATAAAATATACAATCAGCCTCATATTGAGGAACGTACAAAACACCATAGTCCTGAATGCCTTGGATGCAGCTACTTCACTGCTATGTCATATGTCTTGTGCTACCCTATTTGTTGCTTAACATTCAGCATTCGGGAAATGTTCACGGCCTATGACCAGACCACATGTAGTTTATATGCAATTGAGCTTGTGGGCCCACTTAGATGCAAGTATACCAACTACGGGGAGGGCAGATTGAAATGTCTTCTAATAGAAAGGGGGATTCATAAGATCATCCCCACTAGATTATCCTAGCCGTTGATTTAATAGCTTTAAAGTTTAATGGGATCTTAATTGTATATTTTTTTAAGAATCAATCAAAATGTAAATTTGGAATTGATGCTTGATCATGAGATACAAAGACTATCAAAGGAGTTTTTTTATTTTTTTTTTGGTAGAAGACTATCAAAGGAGTTGCAATGATGAAAGGTAGCCCCAAGCGGACCCCACAATGCTGAACTACACTTACTAGTGCTCGTAGAAGATGTTGAGGAGTGGGCTCCACTCGAGGGGGAGTATTAAAAAGTATTTATGTTGCATCTACTAATGCTTCGAGGTTTTGATAGGAATGGTTAGGTGAAGAAATTTAAGATAATATCGAGCTACGAAAAATAAAATAAAATAAAAAAGCCTAAGTTTTTTACACATTTGGGTCCAGTTTTTGAGCATGTAAATAGGTGCAGTCTATATCAATACACAACGTTAAAATCGTGAAGCCCAGACTGTAAGGATTGGAAATTCACAACCAAAGCAAGCATAAAATACTTCTTTTTCTCTAAATTAAATTTACACTTTTCAATTGAAAAAAAATACAAAAGTTCTATCTTTTTGTGGGATGTTATTCTACTTGTGGGGTCAATCTGATTTCATATTCAAACCCAGTTCTTACTCAATACAAAACTAGTTTATTTATATGCAAGATTGATTTTTATTTAGATCAAATAAATGGAATTAAAATGAATTTGATCCGACAGAAACTTAAGTTTCTCAAAGCTTTTTTTTTTTTTATAACATAGGAACCCGCTGATCCTCCTTTAATTGATCATTGGTAAACCTACGAATACATAACACATAACCAAAACTTAGTTCTTATTCAAAGCCAAACTATTTTTTGTTCAAAGCACCTAACCAAATTAAATTTTGTTAAAGTATTAAAATCTAATTTGTTAATCTTATCTATTCCTAATTAATTAATATTTGTTTTTCTATCAAAATGACATTAAGTTGACCCTCGGGCAGAGCACCATCCTGTCATATCTGAAACTTTTTCTTATTTTAATTAAAAATGCCAAAGCAGCAAAATTTTTTTAAATTATATTTTATTTGGCAGCTGTCCTTTTTGAAAAATTTGGGCTAACATAAAAAAGAAAGCTTTAATGTCTGAAATACATGAATTTCTATTTCTATTCTTACGTAATTTTAAAATAGGGTTAACTGATATTGGATTAAAATTTGGCAATGTCTCATAAAAAAACGGATGTGCATTGGGACATTTGAGAGTTTCAATAGACAGATTTGGTTAGAAAAAATATCAAGCAATGGAAAACGGTGGACAGTTAGGTTTTAGATCAATACATCCAACGGATGCTAAAAGTTGCAACTGAATGGCAAATAAGATTGGTTCCCTTCTTTTAAAAAATACCATCTTCTTGAAACCGGATCCCTTTTTTCGTCCAAACAGGGAAATCTGTTTGGACGAAATAGGGTGCCACACACGGGAGAGGGCGGAGAAAAGAGAAACAGAGTCCCTTCTCCACCCCCTGTACGTCGCCCCCAATTTTCTATTTGAACGAAACAGCAGGAGATCTGGATCCCATCTTCTCCCTAGCACTAGTCAATAATTGTTTTGTTTTCCTTCATTCCATAAAAAGAACATGCTTTTTTTTTTTTTTTTTTTGGGGTAAAATAACAAGAACGTGCATAAAACGTTAGAATGTTCCTGAACATGTTTTCTCTGTGGAAACTTGTGCCTGAAAAACGGGACAAATGATGGCCACGCCTGCTTTGCACTTGTCGGTTGATATATTAAAACAAGAGATTTATCATAACTTGTGTGTGGGAGAATTTTAAAACCCTTGTGTAACCCACTTAAACGTATGCTAATTAATCCTAGGAGGATTGTGTGGCCAGATAGTCTCATTGTGAGTTGCAACTTGCAACTCATCATTAATTGTTTTACCCAAAAACTATTCTTCATTTATTGTTCAATGAATATGACTTTGGTCCATGTAGGGGCCGCAAATGCAATGAATCAGTTTGAGTCAGGTTTAATTAACAATGATGATACCATTTATATAAGCTTAACTTGAATCCTATATTGGTCAGGTTGAGATTGATTTGGCTGGTGATAATGCAATTAGTCAGTTTGATGGGTCGAATTGCAAGAATGAACTCGGTCCAAATTGAACTCATTCATTAATTAAGTTACAAGTATCAACTTGAACACTAAATTAGTGAGTCTAGGTTCAATTGGTGGGTTAGATTTGGATTTTCCAACCTTGGATCCATGTCCTCTCAATGTAAAGTCCAAATAAGCAAACAATTCAGATTATACCGTGCGACTATGTCAATGGATAGAGAAGTGGAAAAAAAAGAAAAAAAAAAGATTTTATGTTGGTATTCTTATGAAGCAATGGATCTGGATTCTTGGGTGATTTTAACATACGGGCCTCTGGTATGCCTTACAGAAACATGCTTTTGATTCATGTGTCGGTGGACAACACCGACAACATGGGATTGCTTGGTTGGCAAATACAGATGTCACCTAGCTATTTAGGGAGACACCTGGGTATGCTACTCTTTCCATGTGTGGAATCCTCTAACCACATGTTTGGGCTACCTTCCCACTTAACAGTTCAAATTATACCGTGCGACTATTTCAATGGATAGAGAAGTGGAAAAAAATTAAAAAAAGATTTTATGTTGGTATTCTTATGAAGCAATGGATCTGGATCCTTGGGTGCTTTTAACATACGGGCCTCTGGTATGCCTTACAGAAACATGCTTTTGATTCATCTATCGGTGGACAACATGGGATTGCTTGGTTGGCAAATATAGATGTCACCTAGCTATTTAGGGAGACACCTGGGTATGCTACTCTTTCCACGTGTGGAATCCTCTAACCACATGTTTGGGCTACCTTCCCACTTATATGGGCTCCTATTCACACATGTGTGGCCTTCCTTGAGTCCCAGCCCTCTTGACTGGAGTCCAGAAAAACTGACATGCGTCTGTGGGTAATGTGGCTAAAATATCGTGCACCGTTAACGTAGGGCTTCCCTAAGGTGAAAGAAGCACTGAGGTCCTATATAGTAGTGTAGTTAGTGAAAGTTCAGGTATGAGATCTCTCCGTTGGTCAATTCAATAAATTAGCCAATAGTGTGCAAAATATAGTAATTTACCCAACGAAAGTAAAAGCACAAGCATACACTACAAGGACACCATATTTAGCATGGAAAACTCTAATCGGATGAAAAACCACGGATCCGAACTGGATTAACAATCAAGCAATATGAATCTCGCAATTACAAAGAACTTAGATTTCCTCCCCAGATATCCCTACTTAAAGATCGAAGTTACCTTGTGTTGCTTCACGCTTCAATGATTTCACACCGTTGATTGCAACAGACTCAATTATACGCTTGACTCATCAAATCTTCTAGGCAAGAAAATGATCTTTTACAAGGAATGCAGAAGAATCTGCCTCTCTAGAGTACTTGGCAGAACAAATCTTCAATAACTCTCTAGAGAAAATTTCTTTCAATTTGATCTCTAATTCAGAACTTGAGAGATGATCCGTGTCTCTTTGGGTTGTGAGAAACACCCAATACATAGCCAAAAATCCGTGCTTAAGATTTCTTGTCATAATCCACTAAGAATATCAAGTCATCTCAGACTTTTACTTAGAGTCCGAATCCAACTGAGCTTTATGTCGTCCGCCACGCTCGCTATAGCGAGCTAGACTCTCACTATAGGGAGAGTGCTCTCGGGTTCAACAATTATGACAACATATGTCAGCCGTTTTTGTTGACCCTACAGGCATTTTGACCTTACAGTTAGGATAATAAGCAGTTTTGTCATTTGTCAAATAGTGGCTAATGGTTGGTCGTTTGACTGTGAATTTAGTAACATGTACAGTGGAGTGCCTTTCAGGTTATTGTGATTTTCAACTAGGGAGCGCTTGCAATGCTGCTGTGTTGAAATGTTGGTCTACACCTCTAATTCAGGAGGGTTCCTCTCTTTTGGTAGATTGAAAATTCCAGGCCATTTCAACACCGAGAAGTCCTATGGGTTGAAAAACTCTATTTGGAAATATACGGGCCATTTTGAAAAACAAGAACTTTCAATTCAATCTATATATGCAATTGAAACAAAATCCACATATTTTATTTGTACAAGTTTTTCAGAAAATCTTTTTTTGAAACACTTCAGAAATCTCGATTTAGGACTAATATATATCAGATAAAAGTGAAAGATTTAGCTAATAACAGGCCACTAAACTTGGACTTAAAAAAACTCTGGTCTTGGAACCCAGCTTATTTCATTCCAATCACATGCTAAGGTGGATTGGAACGTCTGTCTGCGGATTGGGTCAAGATGACTGTAATGTGGCTAAGACCCTAGTCTAAAGGAGCAGGGTCAAGCTAATAAGACCGAGCCAAAGCCAAAAGAACCAGAGTTCTTTTTCTTTTTTTTTTTCTTTGTTAAAAAAACAACCACCATTAACTATCAATCTTATGCTAATCGATGCGATTTGTTGTTGATAATTTCTACACATTATAAAAGTCATGGATGAAGGCAAAAGTGGGCATCGCAGGTAGATGAAGATCACTACTAAATGAATAATAGCAGCTGTTCCGCTTGGATAATTCCATATTATAGGGATAAAAACAAGTTGGGTCCATAGTGCAGTTGAACCTAGAACTAAAATGCTAAAAGAATCTGTTCCCAACACATGTCCATGGTACAGATCTCTTACCAGAACTGGGTCAGCCCCAAATTAAGGGTACATACTCTTGACAAGTATTAGGACCTGAATATTTGAAACATTTGTTAATTACTTGAAGGGTTGTGCTCTCCTAAGAGCCGACTGTGAGAGCCAACTGTGAGAAACCTCTTCATGGAGCCCCATTGGGCCATGTCAATCATGGGGATAAGATGGATGGGAAGATCGATTTTCAATGGTTTTACAAAGCACCACTGTTATGCAATTCAATCAAATGATGAGTAACTGTTGGGAGAACCTTATCTTTGTGCTTGTGGCAGTTCGAGGGTGTTGGATTAATGATTAAGTCCCATATGGGTGGACCCTACAAAGCTGTCTCTCGCACTTCTCTCAGGAGATCGAGCACAACCTAACTAAATTTATATTTTCTCAAGAACATACTTATAAGAAATGATCTTATGTTTTGTGCTACCATGGTGGTTTTCCACTTGGATTCATTTCAATAATCCAAATTCATATTCGACACGGAATGATTTTCCTATACCTGATTTGGGAATCAATTTAAATTTTTTTGATCCGGTTTCAAATTCAGATTCGAAATGAGATGTAGACCCCAATAGTAAAATTAGAGAAAAGAGCTTAAAAATAAATTTCTTTAGATACATATTAGGACTATTAAATCATAAACTATTAAAGTTAAATAAGTAAACTCTAAATTTTAAATATATCTCAAGTTATGTTGGCCCTAAAATCTTATATAAACTTTTAATATGTGAATGATAATCGTGTATCCAATCCTCAGTTGAGATGTTAATAGGATTCTTTTCAAATTCTAATGCTGAACTAACTTTCTCCCAAATCCAAAAATAAGTTCGCGGCCCAAAATAATGTGAAATCGAACACTTTAAATACTTGGGAAATCAAATACCTATTTACAACAATTTGGTGTTCATGGCAAATGACAACCATCATCATTAATTCCCCATTGCCTGTCGTTTTCCAACTATTTTTGGTTGGTAAATGTCATATTCGAACTTGCAAATGCCACGTGGAATTTGTAATTATTTATTTTTTATCGCATTGTGGGGCCCAGCCGACAACAGTGGCTTCATGTTCCCTATCTTCGACAAGTAGCTATCACTCTAGTACTAAAATTCATTGTCATTTTTTCTTCTTCTCATGCCATTCACATGTCGAGGAGAAAAAGATATCTAGGAAAGATTCTCATGCCATTCACATGTCAAGGAGAAAAAGATATCCAGGAAAGATACCAAAAGAAAAAGAATTCGAATGTGTTTTACATGGATGTACACTTTTTTTTTTTTTTTAAATTCAAAAGAATGAGACCTTTTGTTCCACTCTTATCGAAGTCCTGTACAACGGTGATATCAGAATCAGATTAATTAATGCTTTCATTCTTTTATTATTTATTTATATATTTATGAAAAATATTCAAATGCATCCATCCCTTATCATTTTTGGTGAGGGATATCCCCTTTGAAAAGTGCCAAGTACAAAAAGGAGAGTGTCAAGTACATAGGACTCCCCTTTTTGTACTTGACAATTTCCAAAAGGGGGTGTCCCTCACCATTTTTGGTGAGGGATACCTCCTTTGAAAAGTGCCAAGTACAAAAAGGAGAGTGTCAAGTACATAGGACTCCCCTTTTTGTACTTGACACTTTCCAAAAGGGGGTGTCCCTCACCAAAAATGGTGAGGGATGGATGCACTTGAATACTTCCTCATATATATATTTGGAATGCTCATTGGGCAGGCCCAGCCCAATTTGGGCCAAGTCTGGGCTTGGGCTTTAGTATGCGGCCGGTGCTTGGTTTTAAAGGTAGGCATGGGCTTAACATGTTTGAGGCAGGTCAGCTAGGAGCAGGAAGTTATGGCCCATATTGGGCTTGGCCCAAACAAGGCCTACATTTCTAAAGCGTGACGGGACTTGGTTATGCTTTAGCCCTGCCCGACCAGGCCCGTGAACACCCCTATTATATATCTTTTCTCGTTAGGGGTGTTCATGGGCCGTACCAGCCCGATCCTAATCCTGGCCCATCCCCTATCTGGTTATCATAGATTGTAATTAATACCTTATTTTTATCAGCATTTTTAGGAGTGAATGGGGAGCTTACAAGTCAAGGTTCACCTTCGGTTGGGAATTCTAAAAAAATACACCACTCAAGTTTGTGGGGGTGACTTCCATATAGGGTGTATGTTATTCTGTGATTCTAGCTGATCTCTATGTGATCCATTCGGAGATGGAAAGTCTCATTATAAAAAATATAAGAACTCCATCTAAGAAAAGTGGAGACAGTTTTACTGCATTTTTCTAGAGTATTCTATGACCCTATCTCTCCACATGCTATAAATTTCAAGTAAGCAAATCAAAATTGCCACTTTGATTCCAGCTCACTTCACCCCAACAGAACTGAATATGATTGGTGATCAATAGAGTCGAAGCTATAGATTTGGGCTACTCATATTTTGATTTCATGTGCCCAGATGTGGGCTTTTCTTTTATGGTTTTCCTGTGCCCGGGATGTTGGCTATTTTTTGTAATCTTGTTTAAATGGGTATGCCCATTGGATACTTTTAACTTGAAAGCTATCCTTGTGTAGATATTTATCTTTAGAGAAAATGAAAGACTAACTTATCTTTCAATATATATATATGGAAAATATTCAAGTGCATCCATCCCTCACCATTTTTGGTGAGAGACACCCCCCTTTGGAAAGTGCCAAGTGCAAAAAGGAGAGTGTCAAGTACATAGGACTCCCCTTTTTGTACTTACACTTTCCAAAAGGGGGTGTCCCTCACCAAAAATGGTGAGGGATGGATGCACTTGAATACTTACCATATATATATATATATATGGAAAATATTCAAGTGAGAATTAATTCTCGCCTATTATATGAGAATTTTTTTACGGGGCATAACTAGCAACCCATCCAAACATAGCAACCAATAGGGAACCCCTTGATAGTCACTAATACCAAGGATTGACACACATCCGAATGGACTGAATCGATGGATCGATGGTTGAATATTTTTTTGAATATGAAGCTATTAAACTTGTGGGTCATGAATGAAGGGGTTAGGGGTATGGGTTTGGTGTTAAACTTGATACTTGGGGTGGTCTCACATAGATCTTTCCATCACTCTTGGTCTCATCCCCAAATGAGGCCCACAAAAAAATTTACATATAATATGTGAAAACTAGTTCTCACCTGAATATTATCATATATATATATATATAGCGATGCGATGCGATGCACTGGTAGCGTCCTTATTTATATATTCAAGGGAAGATTTTAAAATAGGACTCGAATTTTGCCCGATTTCAACTTAGGACAGTGAAACTTTTACATTTTAAAGTAGGGCTTAAGCTTTCCAATTGCATTTTTATTCAGGACATCCGGCGAGGTCAATGATTTTCCGATGAGTTTTTTGCCTTTTTCTTTTAAATGCCCAAAATACCCTTAAACCCCTTCTTCTCCAAACCCTCTTCCCCGTCACACCACCTCTTCTACGGCGCCAGCTAGTCACAGCGAACCCTGGCAAGCCCAGATGAGGTTAGCCAGTGATCTCCCCCCCACTCCTCTCCATCGTCGGCGTCTGCTTCCTCACCGTTGGATTCCTCTAACACCTTCTACATCCTCTGGCAGATTGCCAGAGTACCCTCTCGGACCGTCGATCCTGTTCAGATTTCACTCCGATCATTACTTCTTCAGATTCTCGAGTAAGTCACCCTTCTCAACTTTGAAGTCTTAAAACAGCCAAATTGCCTCTATTTTCTGTTTTCAAATTTTCAAAAGTAATGATTTTTGTTTTTTGGGTAAAAAACAGTAATAATTTATTTATTAGAAAGGCATGCTTTTGAGGCCTATGCCCTCACTTTTTGGGTAACTGGAATATCTCCGTCAAGCATCAATCACTGTCTGTACTGTACCTATTGCTTGATCATGTGGCTAAGATCAAGTGTAGAAAACTAAAAAGTAAAATACGGTCTATTGCCCATTGAACCTTTATCTAAAGCCCAATGTGGCCGACATGTCCTGGTACCGAACCTTTATCTAAACCTTTATCATCATGGTACCGAACAAACGATAGACCTGGTGTTGACACCTACCTTTTCTTTTATTTTCCTTTCTTTGGGAGATGATTTAGGTCCCTTTCTTTTATTAAAATTCATTCAATTCATGTCGGATGGTTGTTTGAAAATTATTTTATGGGTGTTGATTTATGCACCCACCCTAGAAGGGTGGGTGTACGGCCTATTTTGGATTTGTACAGTACCCACTTTGCAATTTCAGTTTGAAGAAATAATAAAAAAAGGGGTAATTTCCAACATGGCACATCAATCACTATTCTAACATGGCACATCAATCACCATTCATCAATCAACGTGATGTAGGCATGTTTGTGTAGCCCATTTCCGCGGAACACCTACTTTTCATGCGTTTGGTGCGGTAGTTTTCCGCGGAATCACTTTTTTGCCACATCAGCTTTTTCCTTCCTTACCATGGAAATGGACTTCCCATGGGGGGGTATGGGAAGTCTATTTCCACAGAAAATTGACCCTCCTTTTATAAACTCCATTTCCTACCCATTTCCTACTAAAGAGTAAACACTTGTTTTTTTGGAAGGAATCCGCAGCCGCACCAAACAACATTGCCACTAATTCATCAATGAAAAACTTTTTGCACCAAACATGAATTTTTTACTTCCCCGGAAAACCTTTTCCGAGGTATTTAAAAACCATAGAATTTGATGATGTGGCAAATTCTTCTTTCCATGGAAGTTACATGTACACAAACGTGCCCGTAATGATACTCCAAGCAACTGTAATGTCAAGATTATTGTGACTCAAAACGTGGAAAAGAAAGGTATAATCTTTTTAATCATATATTATTTCTAATCATTCGATTTTGATAGGCCCATCAAATTGATGCACTTTATTTTTTATTTTTTAATTTTTTGAAAAATAAGAAAAATTAATTTTATATATTAATATTTTACAATCTATTTTTTTAATATTCAAGAAATTTATCTTCTAGTTTTTATGAAAAGATTTTTTTTTGAAGGATGAATCAAATGATTAGTATATGTTGAATAAAAAAAAGTATGTCAACTTGATGGTGGGTCCCACTCCTCTTGGGCTGTAATTTGGCGTGGAAGTAGTAAAGAAAATTATGACTTCATGTGGTTTAGATTTTAATCTAAGTCTCATTGACGGATTTAATTAGGCTAGGCATAAGATCCTATAAACACTATCTAAAGATAGAGATGTCAAATGGGTCGGTTGCAGGCCTTGCCGTGCCGGTCAACGACACAGCCCACCAGGTTCGGTTCGGTTCGGTTCAGGAAAATAGAAAACCGATGGGTTCGATTTGGTTGATGGTTTCCCCTCTAAAATTTCTGATCATTGGATTCAAAATTTGTCAATGCTATTGAGTGGTGCTCGTCACCACAAATCCGTAAAACCAAACCGCTCATCGATCGAAGTGCAAATGAGCATGATATGGCTGGTCAAAGTTTCTGTTGACTGTAGACCTGGCCCGCCATGCGTCCGCAGTATAAGAGCCTACTTCACTCTCTGATTTTTCGCTGACGTGATAATGTCGTTGATGAGCCTTGAAATGGCTCGCGTCCCGAGACGGAAAAGGCCACAGCAGCACACATGCTTCGTCCTAAAAAAAAAACTTATGGAAATTGCGGATTTCGGGTGATAGCTGTCTATCTTGGTCTTCACGAAAATCCATGGGTAACTATCCCGTATAACTTAATAGAAGAGTTGCACACATTCAGGACACAGTATGTTGCAATATTTGATAGTGATGACCAGTGGACTCGTGTTTACAACTCACTGAACTTTTTTGCATTAGATAGAGGAGCAGTGGACTGTCAAAGTTCAGCAATGCGGCCATCCAACACTTTCATACGGCTAGGTTCTTGCCATTAAAAATATCAGCCTTAGCAAGATCATGCAATGCTAATTTGGAAGACATAATTACTATTGAATTTAAAAAGAGGTTCAGATACCACTGACCGTTAAAGGAGAAAAATCACCATTTTTTCTGAACTAGTGCAATTTCTCTCTCATATTAAAATTCAAAAAATAAGGATTAAAAAAAAAAACATGACACATATCAAATTCTCTCACTGCATGTGGATGTAGGTTTCACTCTCCTTGTGTGTGGTCATTCCCCATTCCCCATTCAGGAGGTCAAACTCCTTGGACAGCGAGCCATACATTTCCGCCCGAACGTTGATTGATGGGCCCACCAGGATCATACAATGCACCCCAAATCCAGATTGGAAGATCCAACCGTTCAAAATTTGGTGGCGGCCCACCTTTATAGTGTTGATGAGGAACACTGGGTTTTGTCCCTTCTCAACCATCGTCTCTTGCATGTCATCAAATTAAACGGCTAGGGATCGTTCTTTAGAAATGTTGGGTGTGTGTTTGTGTAGGTTTAGTAGGGATACACAAGTCATAAAAAAAAAAACGAGAGTGAATATTTTCATAGTCTATCATATCACAAGCTGCTTAAAATCTAAAATGCGATAAATGTAATAATAATTTTTCTTAATTTAAAAAAACTTTTTTTGGAACACTTTTTCATCATAATAGAAATTCTTAAGGCCTTTCTTGTGTAATTTCTCATTAGGCAGTAGAAACTTTTTTAGAAATAGAAGAAAATCTAATATCGCGAAGTAATGTAATTATTTTGATTTGAAAATGTTAGATATATAGTTAGCCCAATGCTAATTTGCTTGAAAATCGTGATTTTAAAAGTTGTATGAAACTTGAAAAAAAAAAGACAAATTGGATAATAGACTTCTTTACTTTTAGTTTTTTTTTTTACAAGGTAGCTAGAGGGGATAGGATAGGAGTATGAATGGTTATCAGCTATGAAACTTGAACCTATTTGAAATTTAGAAGAAGGAATTATATTGAAAAAAGAATGACATAGGCATGTGTTCTTTGTCACCATCAATTACAGAGTTAATAGGTGACTAGCACAATAACCGGCTAAGCATGAGCATGACCTACATGGCTAGGGTCCCTAGTCTATCTAATTAATTTTAATATTTTTTATTATAAATAATCACATATAAGTATTGCATGGTGTGGTATAGTGGTTAGGTTTATTGGTTTAAAAGGTAAAAGGTTAACGGTTCAAATCTTATAGTTTATATATTTTTAGCTTTTTGTCAAGGCTCAATAAAAAAATTAAAATTAAAAAAATATGGTCAAAATTGAGTCCAAAACCCTCTCAAAGTTTCAAAAGTCCTAACCTGGCCTTGATGAAGAAAGATCAAATGCATATTTATCAATGATAAAGTGCTCTTTATATATGATTTGCAACAATTGAGTGGAGAGTCGAAGATGACTATAGAGCCGTCTGAGTCTGTGTAAAAGTGACTTTTATCATAGATATTATTTTAGTAGTAAATTATGTATAATAAATTTAATTTAATTTAGTTATTTTGTTTAAATTGTTTTAAAAACTTTAACCTTAAAAAGATTTAGTTGGTTATGTACTTATGTGGCAGCTTGCAAGTGTGCTCTACGAATAGTTTGGACCCACCGACACTTAATGGTCACCACTCACCAATGAGATGCATTGCTCATTGTGCCCCTCTGAGTCTCGAGGTGCATGTGGCATGTGGCCCGGGTTACTGAACAGGTAACCAATGTCAGCGTTTGTGTCAACCATATCGAGGCTGGTGCCACAACCCTCATTCAATGCTCCGTCCCATCTGGGTCTTTGGTACTTAGCTGCCCTCAGCTCTAAGTATTTGTAGTGTACTAGATTTAAATGTGTCACCATCACACTTGTTTCTTTTACTGTCTTGGGTAGCTGGTACTTTAATAGGTTGTAGAGTGGGTTTATTTACTAAGTAGGGTGGGTGTATTTATAATGATCCATTATTTATTAGTGACACAAAAATGAGTGAGCTTGCTTTCACTGATATCCGATCAATTTTCAATGTCAATCAGTAGTAAGCTTCTATGTTATCAAATCGCAGTCACCTGTCACTAATGGTAGTTGGAGTATTTGATAGGTGGTTTTGTTATTAATAATATGGTAACGAAGAAATAACTGATACGTGTTTTTATTAGAGGGAAATGTTCATATCTATTTTTTCTTCATCATAGAATGAGGGACACTTTTATTTTTATACATGAAAAATATATTTTGTATCTCACCTTATGTGCTTGAAAAATATATTTTGTACTTGAAAATTTTCAAAAAGAAAAGCGTCTCTCACCCTATGGTGAGAGAAAAAGATGCATATGAATGTTCCCATTTATTAAATTTCTATCTTTAGTATTATACAATTGTTTGTTTTTGTCATTGAATTGTTCCTGGGAGCAGGTTCAGCGATGGTGATGATGATTTTATTTTAATGATAGGTAGGTACCTTGATGGTTCCTTGATGATGAATTCACTAGCATGGTGAGGTATTTTATCTCACAATAGCCAGCTACGACGTAGAACCCATAATTTGTGATCAAGCATTCTAGGCAAGAGCGATGGCAACATTTTGATTTTTTTTGGAACCTAGCCAATGGGGCTAGGAACCCAAGAAAGAGCCCGTACACATGCGAGAAGACAGTTCGGCCCACACAAGTAGGAAGAGGTGGCATACCATCTTTTTTATTGTTCTAAACCCATATAGATTGCGCAGCTGCAGGTCCATATCATCCAGTAGTGGTACATTAAGCAGCGTTAGCTTTCCTTGTTTTTTTTTTGGGGTTTTGACCGTACAGGTATAAAATACCCTGTATTCCTTGAAATGGTGTTGACCAAAAGTATATCCCAAATATGGGTATCATACTGAGAGCCTCTTTTTTTTTTCTACTTTTATCCTTTTTGTGCGATATCGCAAATATTTGCGATATCGCATAAACTGAAGAGTTATTATATAAGCTGCTCGTTTTCCCTCCCTTTTTTTCCTCCGTTTGCAGCAAAAAGTAAGTCGTTTCCCGTCATTATTTTCTTGTAGCTGTCTTCATCTTTATAGGAGGTTCTCAAAAGGATGAAGCAAGATGAAGCAATCGCTCTTTCATTTCTCCAAAGGCATTTAGATGATTCTTCTTACATAATATTTGGACATGTTTGGAATTTTTTGTATACTCTGTCAAATGTTATGTTAAAAATAGTTGGGCATTGAGACACCAAAAACTTATGGTCATGGAGATACTTTGGAATTTATTCTTAATTTTTTTGTTTGATTATATTAGATGAAACAAAAGATATGAAACGTCCTAAAAATGTATTTGCTGTAGCAATCGCTCTTTCATTTCTCCAAAGGCATTCAAACGATTCTTTTTACACAATATTTGGACATGTTTGGAGTTTTCATATACTCTGTCAGATGTTATGTTAAAAATGGTTGGGCATTGAGACACCAAAAACTTATGGTCATGGAGATACTTTGAAATTTATTCTTAATTTTTTTTATTTGATTGTATTAGATGAACAAAAGATATGAAAAAACAATGAGGAAAGACGGCTTACTTTTTGCTGCAAACGGAGGGAAAAAAGGGAGGGAAAACGAGCAGCTATATAATGACTCTTCAGTTTTATGCGATATCGCAAATATTTGCGATATCTGCACAAAAAGGGTAAAAGTGGAAAAAAAAAGAGGATCTTTGTACTATACCCATATTTGGGATATACTTTTTGTCAACACCATTTCAAGAAATACAGGATATTTTTATACCCTGTATGGTCAAACCCCTTTTTTTTTTTTACTTTGATTTTTGTTTAAAAGGCAGCATTACTTAGAGATGTTAATATACTAGTAGCATCATCTGCTACAGCTGGGCTGGGCTGGGAGCTTTCTATCTATTAATTCAAGCATGGCCGAACTATTAGAACACTCCAAATTTCATTTAGGCCCAAACCGAGTAAAAAAACTTAAGCTCCTAAACCGGCCTAAAGTGGGTTGGCCCTGGGTCGGGTCCTGTCTATCCCGGCCCATTTGCAGCCTCGGTTGCTAGGGTTATTCATGGAAGACATCAGCCGGGTCCCCAAAGGAACTTACTGCGGCGTTGGGCTATTTTTTTAGGCTCAAAATTTGGGCCTGAGCTTGATTTTGTGGTCCGATTGCTAACTGGGTGGATCTGGGCTTTTATATGTTCATGGACTTAGCCTAATCCATTATTATTGATTAGAGGAATAATGATCGTACGTCCGTAGACTGCTCTTATATTAGACAATTGCCCCAAAACAGTCGGAAATAACATAATTCCTACAGAGTTGTTTGTACACGAAAGGACACTCTAAAAGTTACGCTCTTACCTTTAATTTTATCCAATATCCTAGGGCTGTAAGATATCGCACAATATGATATCCTTTGACTGTAGGACATTGCACAAATCTAGAAAATGTTCACCTATCTTCTTTTCTACTTGCGATATCCTATGACTGTAGGATATTGCACAAATCTAGAAAATGTTCATTGTCTTCTTTTCTACCGAAGAATCTAATGCTTTTCGATAAACAGAGGAAAAAAACTATGGTAAAAACCCTTTTTATTGAGACTCATCTTCTTCGGTTCTCTTGGTTTCTCCTCCCTTTTCATCTTACCATCTCACTTCTAATATGGCAAGAAGACATCCTTCCAGTTCATTTTGGTTCTTAATTCTTTGCAACTTCTTTGACAGAGAATCTAGTGATTCTCTTATGGTTTTTCCTCCATACTTCTTTGACGAAGAAGCTAGTGACCATCCTATGGTTTTTCCTCCCTTTCGATGCGTCAAAATTGAGATAGGGCCCACATACTTGTTGTGATGACTGAAATGGATGAGATCTGAAAGATAGAAAATGGTATTGTAAGAGTCCCTAACTTAGGAATCTGCAATAAGTATAAGCGATGAAGATAAAATAAAGTTCTAAATTCGTGGTGAATATGTGCTTTGGGTTTGGACGGAAAGGGAAATTGTGCGATATCTTAGAGCTATAGGATATCGCATGGTTCAATATCTTACAGACCTAGGATATTGCACCATAAGATATCCTACAATCATAGGATATTGAAAGACTAAGGGTAAAATCTTTACTTTTGGAGTGTCTTTGTTATACAAGCAACTTTGGAAATTCATGTATTTTTTAATAGTTTTGAGACAATTGTCGGGTATAAGGACAGTTGTACGGTCATTAAAGGAAAATCTATTTCAACCATCACCTTATAGGCCCATGGTTTGAATCTAACCCTGAATATTTAACCCCAATAACAAAATAGGCTGGGCGTAACATTTAACACCTCTCAAGTCCATGAATAATGTGAGACATGCGAAATGGAACTCCTCGTCAGTCTGAACTTGCACTAGGAGAAGAAAAAGTGGAAATCATGGAACAGATAAAAACAATTAAGTGGTGAAATTTCAGAAGATGTGTCGGCAATACCTAATTCTACTTTGATTTTGATGGGTCGAGCACGAATGACACATTCAGCCCCACCAATACCTACTCTGAGATGGTGCACACCATGAATTCTCATGAGAATTGTGCACGAGAGTGGAGGAGAATATTCTCCCCACCATTACATTAATAAACAGTCGATGACGGACTGGGGTGGTTGCCTCAGTCTGATTTGGGTTCCCTCCTGAATCACAATGAAAATCTTGGGTCCACCCAAAAAGGCCTACATGAATATTCCGAATCCTTTCTAAAACTAATCTACCTGATTGGGTCTTTCCCCCAATGAAAATTCTGAATCCGTCAAGCACTGAATCACCAGAAACACAAGAAGGATTCCTCATAAGTTCCCTGCTGTACGTTGACCCTCCTTTGTAGCTTGTGTATATTTAAATTTAAAGACTTCTTCTTCTTGTCCAGTTATTAGTAAAGTAATGAGGTTCTGAACCTTTCTGTATAAACTGTTTTTTTCTGCTCTTTGCATGAGCACATATATAATTATATACTCATGAGTCATGTCAGTCTGTCCCATGTCTGTGTTACATACTGTGTGTCATTTCCATTTTATATATATATATATATATATATCCTTGGCTGAAAAACAGATGAATATTACACGTGACGTGATAAACTGGTGCATAGTTTCTTTGTACCTGTTCTTATCATATACCAAGCCAAGCACATGGGCAGCTCTCACCTAAAATTATAGAGAACTAGCCATGTTAAGCCCAATTTCAGCCAGCCCCAGCTAGCGGGCCGTGCCGTAGGGAAAACCCCTGGCAAATCTACACTAACAATGTAGAACTGAAGAAGAGGGGAGAACATTTCATATAATTTGACATATAAGGTGGAATTCCTACTTTAAGAAATGTCAAATTTTAAACCTTCAAATTACCACATAAGACTTCAAATGGAATTTGACATCTCCAAAATAACATATCCGTTGGAGATGCTCTTAGAGATTCTGATGGCCATTTCTTGTTACTTGCAAGTTTCCACATTGGCAAACGGGAAGGGAGAGAATTTTCCCTGGAAGGGAGTAATTATGGTAGAAAAATATTATTTTTTTACCCTAGTATGGGTGAGTGGTACAAGACATGTGAGAAAAGGATGATCCATGGCCGCATGTAAAATGGGACACCTTACCACTGGGCTATTCCGCGTTCCTCAGTTTCAAAATAAATCATACTTTCATCTTTTTAATAATAGAAAAACAATAAGGTGCACTGTCACATAAGAATTATTTTCAAAGATAAACTAATCAAAACAACCAATTTTTAAAATTTATTGATGTACAATGCATTTTGATTTTTGAGTTTGTCTGCGGAAAAAAAGAAGTAAAAGAATTATCCTTTTCTCAGGAAAAAAACCCTTACATTTACTTTTGTTGAATGAGTGAAGCAGCAAACTTTCTAGTCAAACTCCTCACAGTGTGGGCCTGAGATCAATTATCAGGAACAATGACCTAGCCTTGCTTGGCCACTGGTCCAGAGGGCCCCAGAAGAAGAAATATAATCAATATTCTAGACACATTTGTTCCAAACGGATACCAGTGTACAACTTTGCATGGATAGAATGGGAGGTTCAAGTGAATTATATTTTAGTGTGTGGATTACTTACATTACATACTTCTCTTTGAAATAAAATGGATAATTTTTTTAAAAAAATACCCATTTTTGGGCGTGACTAGCGGGCCGCAGGGGTTGGCCCGTTTGCCAGGCGGGCCTGGTTGGCTGTGCCAAACGCCAGCGGGCCAGCAAGGCTTGGCCCAGCACGGCCCACATCATGGGCCGTGCCGTTGACCGGGCCGTGCCATGCCACGGCCCGTTGACTGGCGGGCTGGGCCGGCACGGCCCACATGACATCTCTACAGATAACTAGATCGATCGTTGTAGTCGTCGTCACACTACTACTATTGTTATTATTATAACATAAGCACCGTCCGGCTCACAATCCAAATAGCAAGAGAAATAAAGAAAATTAAGGAATATTACAAAGGTAAAAGGTTTTGAAAGGAGTTTTAAAAAAATAAGAACGAGAGGTTTAATTTCAGGGCATGGCTATGCAGCTTCCATAGAAAATTAGATTTGAACGAAGATTGTTCTCATTTTTGAGCTCTTCCTTGCAGGTAACGTTTGCAACAAAAGATAAATTATCTTCTCCATGGAAAAGCTTCCCACTTTTCCTCATCTTTTCCACTGTACAAGCATGTCTTTAAGGGCACATTTATGCATTGATAAGAAGTTGATGACCATTGACCTACCTCTTTGGGTTTGATATTTCAATTCAATTATTAAATAGGTTGGTTAGTGTTTTTTTTTTTTTGCTAACGGAGGGTTCCCGGCCAACCCTTTAGACTGGACTAATCCCTCCGGGTATAGAAAGAATCCGGGTAAAAACCCTGTGGCCCTAGGTGGTAACACAAGTGAACTCAACCATCGGTTCCTGAAGAGGGGGAACCGGTTGTTGATACCGAGACCTCTAGTTTTGAAAGAGGGAGGAACTATGGTCCTGACCACTCGGCCAACCCCTTGGTACCTACCGTCGACGGGCCAGCCTATAAATATTCTTTAATAGTTGTCTCAATGGACCCAAGTACAAATGTATTAACTGGGTTTATTTTGGATCCATAGTTACTAACTAAATAAAGTTTAAATAATAAGAAGAATATTATCACTATTTCCTCTAGTAATACTCATAAACCTACTTACACCCCCTATCAAGTCCCTCGCTTTTACCACTATAGCAAGATAATCTATATCTAGTTGTTATTAAAAATTATTTATGCCACCTCTACTAACGCCTCTAGGTTTTGGTCGAAATGATTAAATAAGAAAACTAATTAATATGATATTAAAATAAATCGGTCGTGCGTTTAAATTTCAAGAGGAATGACTCGAAGCTGAATTGACTAGGTTTTGCTAGGAATAGCAAGCTAAAGAAATTTATCAGTTGTTACGAGGTGCTTAAATATTATAGAAGTATACCTATTGCTGACTTAAATTCGATACTTATATTATCTATTTAAATTCAAAACTTTCAGTCAACTTAAATAATTCGTTGGCACAAAGACAGAAAAAAAAGTCTTTAGATGAGAAATAAGAATTAGAATTACTACTTTTAAGTACAGATGAATACCATAGTTATCAATTTCTTCCCGATCACCATCCCGGTTTGATCCTTTAGTGGAACATTTCGAACATTCCAGTCAATTTTCGTATTCCGTTCCGGAAAAAAACGCGATTGAAAATGAAAAAACAAACATAAAAGAACACATATAATTGAAAAAATAGTTGAATGCTAAAATAATACTAAAATTGAGACTTAAATCACTTAAATTAAACTACACTTTACAACATGGCCATTTTTTAGTTTTCACTACATGTGAACGGAAGTATGAAACCTTAGTTGAAATGGGTCAAAATTGAAATCGAAATTTGAACCAGATTGGCCGGAACCGACCAAAATCGGGACTGAAAACATATAGTGGGTCATTCCGTTCTGCTCAAGGCAAATTCCGGAACGTTCCGACCAATTTCAGCCATAACGAAATGAAATTGAAAATATGACTAATACTAACAAATGTTGATAGAAAATACAGAAGATAATAAAAAGGAAGGCATCACCACATTGCAAAAGGGCATCAACCACAATCATCACATTAGATTATTTGTATCCTCAGTTACGATTTTATGGTTTGACTATTTATAATGTTTGGTCGATGTTCTTTCTTTAAATGGTCTAGAGGAGATATAGGGTTGGAGTGCTTGTCCGGTGAGGCGATTGACTCTTTGTACAGGAAACTACGTCATAAATCGCTGAAAACAACTGCTCTAGGGCGTCGCTGCCAATGATGGTCGGTGAATCGATGTAAAAAGGGCAACTTCTATCAGTCGTTAATAAACGATTTTCTAAGGTAGTCGTTTAATTTAATATTTAAAAAAAAATAAATCGAAAACAACTGTCCTGAGCAGTCGTTTTATAATTTAAAAACTAAAAAAACTATTACTAGTAGTACTTTTCTGGAGAGTGAGATGGAAGAACGGTCAATACAAAATAAACTGAGTATCTTATGAAAATACACACAGAGAACATCATGACAACAAGAATCCTATGAAAAAAAGGAAGCAAATCCCCAAAACTTGCATTCTTTATCAATATACTAGTGATTGCCCCGTACATGAAGGCACGGCGCACCATATTCTGAGCACAACTAATTCTAATTACTCTTCTTTTGACCACTTAACAACTAACCTGAATTTTGAAACCCTATGAGGGGTAATTCGGTCCACCCTATTTAACGATGTACTGATTAGGTCCCGAGTCAAAAATCACCTATTATTCATGAACCTCTGATTGCCCTAGGAATTGACTCATTGCAATCTGTTCGTCGAGGGCTTTTCGTCCATATATAGAACTTCGAAATCCGACGGGCGAATCAAAAATCATAATAGTAGGGTCCCGCACCCCCGGGTGCCCACCTGAAAAATCACCTATCACTTCTAGACTCCTGATCGCCCGAAAGTTGGCTCCTCGCGATCTACTTATCGAGGGCTTTCCATCCATATATAGAACTTTGAAATCCGACGGGCGGATCAAAATATGCAAAACCTGGGTCCCAGTGATTATTGCCCAAACCGTACCCCACTGCAGCCCACCTTTTGGGCCCCAAACCTCTAATTGGGCCCTTAATTAAACCCGTCAGACTTGACATGAACCTAACCCAATCCAACCCATCCAACTCTAGCACAAATCAATCCGAATCCAAATCCAACCCAAACCCATCTAACCTGAACCTAACCCCAAACCTGGCCCAGTCTCCTTGACCCGTCGCTCGGATAAGGGAGAAAGAGTCCACGGATCTGGAGAAGCTATGATTTATGTACAAAATCTAAGGGTTCAAAATATGGGGAATTCAAAAACTGAACTCCCTTACAAAATATATATATATATATTTGCTTTTTGATACATTTTTTTTTATCAATGGCAAAACAATAAGAAACTAAACACTCTTACTTTTCTTTTAAATGAAAAAGAAATTACAATATCTGTAAATAACTCAAACTTGCTGCCCCTTTTTGCGCCGTACAAACCAAGATGTAAACGTGCTTTTGATGGGGATGGCCAAAACTTATAAAATTTTCCAACTTTTAGCCCCGTTTTTCATTCCCCTCTTAAATCCAATGGTCCAAAATATCTATAGGATTTATATACATAAATCCATGGGTCCAAAATATGGAGAATTCAAAAACTGAGCTCCCATATTATATAGATAAATGATTATCTATGCATCAACTCTCTAAGTTACATCACAATGTTATGATATCAGATTCACAAATAACAACTAATACAAATTTCACTTCATACAATTAATGAGAAAGATAAACAGTTCCAATTTTGATCATAGATTCAACATATGCTTCCTTTGAGACATCTCCACCATAACTAAGGATAGGCCACCAGCTGCTTCAATAACATGACAAGAATTCTACCAACAAAAAAAAAACTTACCAAAAAAAAAAAAAAAAAAACATGACAAGAAGGAAATTGATGAGTTCTCTAACAGGACAAGAAGAAAAGAACAAACACATTGCAAAATCTCATTATGAGAAGGAAAAAAAAAGGCTTTCCCGTAATACAAGAAAACCTACCATAAGTTGAGCACTTTATTCAGCTTTTAAGAGTTACACAACTCACCTTGGATACCTCTTCATTGTCGTTTGAAGGCTTCGTAAGATTTACAAGTACCTATTATAGAATCAAATACACAAAATGATCAATTAATATATATTGAATAATATTGGCTACATGCACTACTAGAAAAAGGGGTATTAGCAGCCGCCAAAAACCGTCGCTAAAAGTGACGAGGCGGTCGCTAATACTCTTTAGCGACGGTTCACCGACCGCCAAGAGGGGGACGCAATAAATTCGTCGCAAAAAAGTAATTAAGTATTAGCTAGCGCAATACAATAAATAAGTTTTTTATTTAATACCCATTGGCGGTCGCTAATTGCTTTTTTTAAAATTTTTAATACCTTTTGTGACCACCAATGGCGGCCGCTAAAATCTAAATTTTTTTGAAAAGAAAAGAAAAAAAAAGATCAGCTATGAGAAGAATAGGCAGAAACCACACATAGAACACATAGAAGAATAAGCAGAAACCGCCAATGACAACCATGCTGCTCCTACAACAGCTCATACAAAAAGATGTATGATCATTGTTCAGTTAAGGAATTTTAATCTAGAACATTCATAAAGAACAAGCTTTTAGTGTTTCCTTTAGAAAATGGGTGATATATGCAGATAGCTATGATAGCCTCATCTAATTCATCAACAGAGCATCTCAGAAAGAAAGAGAGTTCAATTAACATGACATCACTGTCCTCGATATCTCGATATCTCTCTCTCTCTCTCTCTCTCTCTCTCTCTCTCTCTCTCTCTCTACACTTGGAGGTCTGACTTTTACCAACTGTGATATCATCTTTACCAGAATCACAGGTCTAGGCATAGCTTGCATGACATGTTAAGATGAAAATACTAGAGAGTTCAATTCCAGTTATATATTAAGGATTACATCTCTACTCTGCTATACTATCCACATATGGATTGCAACTATAAGTACACTGCTACAGCATTTATAAATGAATATCGACCTCCAATTCATTGGAGCTCACACTAACCATTCAATCGACTTTTCATCATAAAAAAAAGCTTATAGGTGCCAGTTTTTCATACCAAGTTTAAACTGAATAACAATGCAAAGATCAAATACCAAATTTTATCAGGTTTTGTTCCAGGGTCAAAGTGCATGTACCTACAGAGTCTTACATTTCACAGAGCAACATTTCTATATATGCCTAATACATCACACATTCACACAACATGACATTTCTGTCCTCTCTACACTTGACACCCAAAAGTAAAAATGCTTTCCAGTACACTTTAAAAGCCCTACTGAAATCTTTCACCTCAAATCTACCTGAACCAAAAATAGGATCCATTTCCAGCCTCTACTCATTAACATGCCATCCATTCACAATCTCACACATACAGATACACATGCATACGCCACAAAAAGTGCTTACTACTCTTTACATTTCTTTAAAAAAGATGCAAACAAAAATAGATTCATTTTTCCTTAGGCCTTTACTCATTAAAAACATAAGAAAACCCCTCAACACCAAAACATCAAAGAGAACTATTAAAAACAACAAGAAAAATCCCAACACCATCAAAGAGAACTACACTGAGATGCCAAAAGAAAGTAAAAGTTGAAAATGTAATATCCTTCAATCTCAAGGATGGTCAGGGCAATATAATTTCCACTTTTAAAGGATCCAAATCTGCTTTACCCCATCAGGAATATGGAAAGCTGACCCTTTTCTGTAAGTAAGCTTCACGCCCCCGTAAATGAAGGTAGTCTTGCAGTTCCTCATAGCTTGAGCATTTGCTTCCAAGCAACTCTGGTGTCAAATCACTCAATAAATAGCAATACCTGAGACAGAATAGTGTAAAAATGGAAGGTGAGATTGGAACTTGAATATGGCCCTTGTTTTCCTCATTAAAAAGACTACCAAAGAGAGACCGAATGACACGAAACCGAAACCACAACATCTTTCATGTTGGACCTTGGTTAGATGTTCTTGAAAACAAATGATGCAAGATAGAGAATAAAGGATGCCTCTTACTGTTGCAGTTTTGCAATGAGCTTCACAAGGTCCCAGCTTTCCCTGGGAGTGTCTGAACCAATATTTGCCTGGCAATATGTATCAGATCAAAGGAAAATCAATTAAAATATCATATATAACTTGCTGGTCAAGGGGAAACAAAGGATCAGATAACTTAATCTATAAGCATCAACCATTTCATTTGACAATGCCGGAGCTATATACTGTTACCTCTAAAATGTCATCCATTGTCAATTCAGCATATTCTACAAGGGGCTGTAGGCTGTCAGATTCAAGGGCTTGCCTTCTTTCTGTGTATATTCAATCTCTTTGGCTGTTCAGGACTTCATCAAATTCAAATAATGTGGACTCAGGTAAATGATGGATGAAAAGGATATCCATTTCTTCCTAATTTAAGTAATCAAACAGTACAGATTGCTTGTTGTAGAAAAATTCAAAATATACCAGAAGGCTCTCATTAAGCCCTACATGTTGTCAAGAGAATTTCACGATTTAGCAAGTACCAAGTAGTACATAAAAGTTAAAATTCTAAACAGAAGGAGTTAAAAAGTTAAAATTATATAAAAAAAAAAGTTGATTCTGCAATACACATTTGGTGGTCTAGTCGTTAAAAGAGTTAAAAACCTGTTATATCATATCTGCTTCCACTGTGACTAATTTCTAAACAGGGAATCTAGCAAACCCTCTCTCCTGGTTGGTTTGGCTTCTAGGACACATCCATTTGATCAACACCACTAATTTTGGAAGGGTTTCAGGCTTCCACATTTACCTTTACATGTTTATTTTTTGGTTAGTTTCCTTCAAGACACATGTTGCTTCTAATTGACATCAGGTGCTGACATTTAATGCATTTTAGCATTCATGGTCTTCCATATCCGAATCGCATAGTTCAGGCTAAGAAAGCCTAATTCAATTGTAAACTGATTTCCTGGTTGCTAATTTGTTTTTCTAATTTATTCTCCAAAATAGCAAATCATCCACAAAACCTTAAAAATTACAACTAAAACAAACAGGCAATAATTCACAAAACCCAATTCAAAGCCCCAAAACAGAAGGCGAGATCTCACTGTAATAGGCCGTCCATGTCGGAAGGGAACCACGGCCAGCTTTAACCTTCTCAAGAGCTTCAAACAGAGCCTTCTTTCGCCTCTCCGTGAACCACTGAAGTCATAGCCACAATAACAATAAAAATAAAAATAAACCATCTGTATCAGAATTGGGACTAAAATAAAAATAGCAAATTTCTTAGTCAACCATTTAAAACTTCTTAACAATTTATAATTGATGAAGTAGATCTCAAATTTTCTTCACATGAACATCTAAAAAGCATAACTTCTTAACACATAATTTTGCATGAATGCCCCAAAAACTTTTACAACCCCAAAACCAAACAAAGTAACAAACCACAATATATATATATATATATGGAAAAAATATCCACCCTTCCGAAAACAAGTAATAAACTAAACACAGGCCACCCACAAACACCCAAAAAACATTAAGAAAAAAAAAGAAAAAAAGGGGCTAATTGAATACTCCGGCAGAACAGATGGTTAACCACCATTCCAATTTGCCATATTCTAGGCTCAGCAAGAAAAACCAAAAACCACATTAGGAAGCCAGCTATTTTTGCATCCAATTCCAAAACGATCAACCCCAATAGTGACATTAATTGCAGCAGGAAGGCAGCAAAGGAAACATCGAATTGAAAAAAATATAAAACCAAACAAAACCCCACCCACCTAATATCATTTCAATATCCCCAGTTTCTCAAAAGCCACAGTTCGATGGATAACCACCCATCCCTAAATCTCCAAACCTTTTCCGCTTCCTGTTACATTCAAAACACGTTCTTTCCAATGGAAATCATCCACAAACACGCTTCAACCACTCACCCCATAAACACTACATTCAAAACCCTCAATTCAATCAAACCACCCATTCAACATCAATTGCAAATCCCAATTCCACAAACCATCAAAACCCACAACACATGAAAAATTCCTCACCCAATCACAACACACTTCACATGCAAATTCCATTGCACAAAGAGCACAAACACCAAACCAAAGCCAAAAATTTTCAATCCAAAGACCCACAAACTTGAAAAAAAAATAACGAAAATCAAGTCAATAAAAAAAAATTCTGATAAATAGTGATAGAAGCATATATATCCAAAACAAAGTCCAAAAAAAACCAATCACTCCCCCTTGAAAACAAACCCAAACCCACAAAAGTAGAAAAAAACATCATTATTCCACAAACCCATCTCAAAATTCAACAGAAGAAGAAGATGAAGAAGAAGAACACCTGTCCAAATTTATAAAGAGCCTTCTCCAATACAATAGAGATTATGATAATCACTGCAACAATAGTAGCAACAGCCCATGTTGGCGTCTGATCAAGCTCTCTTGAATCGTTGTCACCACGGCTTAGAAGCGTGGCATGCCAATCCGCAGACGCGAATCCGGTCTGGACTCTGACGAACCCCAGGATCTTGGGGCGGGAGATTACGCCGTTCTCATCGGGAGGGCACAGTGGAGAGAGAGAGAGAGAGAGAGAGAGAGAGAGAGAAGAGAGAGAGAGAGAGAGAAGGAGAGAGGGAAGGGGAGAGAGAACCAGGGGCGGCTCCGGCGCAGGGAGGGAGAGAGAAAGACCGGTGGCGTGATCCGACGCCGGAGGGCAGGAGAGAGAGAGAAGAGAGAGAGAAGAGAGAGAGAGAGAGAGAGAGAGAGAGAGAGAGAGAGAGAGAGAGAGAAGAGAAGAGAGAACCGGTGCCGGCTCCCCCGGCTCCGGCGGGGCTGGTGGCAAAGCGAGGGCACAGTTTCGGTGCGGGAGGGCCAGAGCGCCGGGAGTGAAAAGAAAGGGGGAAGGAACCACTTGAAGAAAAAGTGGGTTTCAGCAGGTGTTAGAAAGAGCTTTTAGTGCAACCGCCAATGATACTTTTTTGCGACCGCACAAACTGCCCGCCGCTTTTTTTCTTGCGCCAATAACTAAAATTCTAGTAGTGATGTTTCACATAACATCGTTATATATAAAGTCTTCAGGCATGGTATAGGATATAGCAGTAGTACAAGCTATATCCATACATTCTTCACATTTTTTTTCTTTCACAGTTCACATAGTACTGGTAAAAGATCCACATCAAACACATGCCAAAATACATGTCTAGTGAGATAAAAATATATAATGGGATTTGGGAACAAGGAATAAAGGATACAAAAGCCACACAGTAACATGGCAAATCTGTGATCTCCATAGAATCAGGGTAGGTGGATTTGATCATAGCATCATGCATTCATTAAAGAGAAAAGTAAAGGTAATGATAACTCTCCATAACAAAAGAAGGTAAAAACTAAAATAAAAAATCTTTAAACTCCTAATGTAATCACAACTGGAAACTACATCAAGGTACAAAATCCACAACGAAGCTCATGAAACTACATTGGGAGCACTAAACATGTTCACTAAGTGCAAAATCCACATCTTACAAAATGTTAAAACTGCTATAACATATCACTATGGACCAAAATTATTCCTACAAAAATCAGACCTATGCATACACTGTCCTACATCAAATATGATTATGCAGACACATATCGAACATGAGCAATAGGTACAAAGGCACATTGAGGTGATCTGCATGCTTGATGACATCTGTCCATAAACATAAAACTATAAAAAAGAGCAACCACAACTCCAACCTAGACTTTGGAGCTAAGCATCACAAAATCTTGGTCATAAGAGTTTGAACCAAGCATCACAAAATCTTGGTTAAGATCCTCAAAATTACAAAATATATATATATATATATATGTAACTGATTACTTTGACCCAAAATGAATTTACAGGACAAAAGTACTAATCACAATTCACAAAAGGAATTGTAATAGAAGCATATAAAATATAAAATAAAAAGGAACAAACATAGAAACGTAGGAACACTGAACATAAGGAACAAGCATGACTCCAGATCCATAAGTAGAGCGGGGAAAGATAAAGCACCAGCAGTTCATACAAATCATAAGGAGCATTACATATCATAGGATAGGATAGAAGCACATTCAAGTGCAGCTCTTAGAAAGTGAAAGCAAACAAATCTCTTCAAGTATGACAAAATATGCAAGTGTAATGTATATAACCATGAAAAAGAAAAAAAATTACCAGACTCAGATTCAAACCCAAGTATGGCCTCTGATTCTCAAATGGGGAAAAGAGATGCTCTGCTTCCTAAAATCTGGTGCCTTCAGTTAAAACATTGTGGTGATAACTGCGCCTAAAATTGAAATAGAAAAATCCATGTCAATAAATTGTGGTAATTTGTAGCAAAATAGAAAACTTTTTGTCTTACAAATGTTAGTAATTTGCAGGAGGGAACATATGAGGCCATTTGTACCAACTTAGTAGCTTTGTCTCTTTCCAAAATCATTTTCATCTATCTGTCACGGCATCTGGCTGCACCTTCACAATAATAGATTAAATTGTTTCTACCATACCAGTAAGAAGATTGGCACATAAAGACATAAAGAATACACACAAACTCCCATAGTTTGAGTCTTACAAAAAGACTAGACACTTAAGGGAAATTTGTCTTGGGATGGTACTAGAGAACCAGCAGCCAACCAGGATCCTGAGATGGTAAACCAAGATAAGTTGGGTCCAGATTTTCAACCAGGACAAAGGCATGAAGCTGGTATCAATCACAAAGCATATGCTGAAACATACAAGTTTGTCAGCTTACTCAAAACTCCCAACTGAAGATGGAAGGGATCCAGTGACACCCTTGTTTAAGATAGATCCCTAAACAAATTAATTAACAAAGACTAAACAATTCAGAGCTTTCTCCATTGTATCAGTCATTCTTTTGGAATATATTCACTTACCATTCCAAAAAAAAAAAACAATCAAGAGAAAAACAAATGGGCAGAGAAGAAAAGAGTGAATGAGAGCACAAATCATAGCTTCCAAAATATACAAGAGATTAGAAAAGAAAGGGAATCAAACCCAATTTCCTCACTAAGGGGTCGTTTGTCTACACCCATTTACATATGTAAATGGTGAATACGTGTAACATTTACGTATCAATCATGTTTGTCTACAATTATTTACGCATCTTGCGTGTAAATCAGATGTGTAAATGGTGTGAAAATGAGCCCATTTTCACACCAAGATTTGAACACCTGTTGAGGTGTGTTTTCAAAGAATACCCGTTATTGGAGGCGGACGGTTTGGTTTTGGGGCATTTCCGTGAAATAGGTTTCAGGTTCGAAACCCCTCCAATGCATTAGAAAAATAATAATAAAAGAGTTCTCATGGGCATTTCCATGAAAGAGGTTTTGGGTTCGAAACCCCCCTCCAACACATTAGAAAAATAATAATAAAAGATGTTTCAAAACGGATGATTTTAAGGGATAAGATTTGCAAGACAAAAAAACATATTAGAAGATTAAAGTAGCTCCAATGATTTTAAGGGACAAAATCTGTAAGATAAAATATATATTGAAAATAAAGATTTTAAGGAACAATCTATAAGATAAATATTTCAATGATTTTTCTATATCAACTTTTAACTAGTTAATTACCTTATTATTTTAGTTTTCTTCCAATATCTCAATGATTTTTCTAAAGTCATTTATTATTGCAATACTTTAAAAATCTTTAAACATGTATATATGAATGTAAAAGAGAAGAAATAATGTATTTTATATAGCATTATGGCATCATTCAAAAATAAATATAATTAGCATAAAGCCTATGAGATGCATGGGTTAAGTTTTATGCAAATTGAATAATGAATTAAGATCAATATTGAATCAAATATCAATTAATAAATATAAATAATAATGTTATTTGCTTAACCATCAAAATATAAATTTATATTTAATTAACCAAACATGTTGGAATGCATTTTTGTGAAGGTGATCACTGATAGAAATGTATTTTTTTTAAAAGTATATTTCATGTTGAAAGACATGCTCTTTTTTAAAGATCTAAAATGCAAATGAAAATTTTGATATAAAATGGACCTTTTTTCTCCTTTTTTAAATCATTATATTAAAATTTAATTTAATGAATAATAAGTATCATTTATAAAATCTTTTAATACGTTTACATATATCATTGAAACAAATATGGCAAAATAAATCACATATATAAATGATGCGAAAATAGTGTTATTAGACAAACGTTGTAAAAAAAAACGCATGTGTAAACGTTACATACTCAAAATTTGAATATTCATAATTTACATGTGTAAATTGTATTTACATATCCCATGTGTAAAAGACAAACGACCCCTAAGACGAGCTGTAGCTTGAGCATGATATTCTTCTGCAAAAGAAATTGATTTTTTTCCACACTAAATTTCTTTTGGTCTTTCGTCCTTCAATGCTCAAATGCAAGAGACATGTGTTAGGATTACTACCGTGTCAAATGTTGTGTTTGTTCTCTTGTGGAGCTCAAAGAAAATGAAAAAAAAAAAAAAACTACAGTGCAGTCAAAGAAGAAGGGGCAAGCTAGTGCCAATCCTTGGATAATTTCCTGCTGGGTGACATCGTATTTTTTGTGAGATTCAATTTTAATGCGTTTCTGAAAAATGCATCAAATAAAGGCAATGCACCCAAATCCAAACTGATAGGAAGAGGAATGTAATCAATAAAAAAAAATTACAAGGTAACGCATTCACAGGAACCAAACAGTTTGCAAACCAAACCCTAGGAAATCATTTACAGAGAAATTAGAAAATCTTAGAAAATCCAAGAATCATCATATCGCAAGATCCACTGAGCATTTGTTATAACCACTTAAAAAAGCCATAACTTGCAATCCACAAATCTCCATTTGCAACAACAAGGGGGAAAGGGAATAACAAATAACCTAATTCGTTTGTGTGAGGCAAACCAAAATGCATCCAGGGAGAAAATAAACGTTGAATCAACATTTTTTGTAGTCGGCAGAGAGCCGAGGGGAAATCGAAGAGGTTTCATAGGAAGATGTGCGGTGGCTCCGATTGGGAGGCAGAGGCAGTGGAGCAAGGTTGGAAGGATGGGCGGTGGCGCTAGGTGAGAACGCTGGAGGCCGGCGCTTGGTCACTGGCGGTGGCTCGGGAGCTGTAGCGCTGGGTTGGGAGGCCGGGGTGCTCTGTCCCTTCCACGCGATTATCTGCTGGCGTTGATGAAGGGGGAGGGGGATCTACTGTTGGCGCCGGTCGATGGGGAAGAGAAGGGAGAGAGAGACGCAATCGACTCTGAATAGGGTCATGACAAAAAAAACATTGCTAGTTTGGTAATTTACTTTTAAAATAAAATGGGGTGAAGTAAAATAAAAGATATGAATAAAATATATAGTAAGTTATGATGGTATTTTATTTTTAGTTGTTTAGGATAAAATATTGTTGACTTTTGGTATGAAAAATAGAATTTTTTTTTTATCTTTTAGTTAATAAATGTAGTTGTTTTAGAGGCATTTGGGCGGAGGTCCCTCAACTGTGATTTTTATTGCAAACGGTCCACACCATTTTTTTCGTACTGACGGCAGTCCTTTTATAAAAGTAACTCATTGAAAAAGACAAAAACACCCTTGTACACGTCAGCAAAAGCAGAATCAGACAATTTATCTGAGTTTTGGCAAAGCCCAGCAATAATTCAAATAAACTTCTCTCATTCCATTGAGGTTTGGATGGCGTTAGAGTTTCAGAACGACAAAGTGGTCTTCATGAAGTTTTTAGAGGACGTCTTAAGCTTTTCAGAAAGGTCTGGTTCGCAAAAATTCAAGTTCGTTTGGGCCTCCAAGCGTTGCTTCAAAATAAGGCCGGAAAAATCGATCCAAAATTCCTGTTTTTACCAGTAAACTTCAATGAGCCATAACTTGAGTTTTCGAAGTCCAAATTGGGTGATTCAAAACCCTATAATCATCTACACATCTAGGCTACAACTTTCATGAAGAAACCAAGTCAAGATTCCACCGTTATGTCATAGAAAAATACCTCACAAGTTGGACACAAACTCAGATAAATTTGTCTGAGTTTTATCAGAAATTCAGATAAATTTGTCAAATGAACTCGTCTCATTCCATTGAGGTTTGGATGGCGTTAGGGTTTCAGAACGACAAAGTGGTCTTAATGAAGTTTTTAGAGGGCGTCTTAAGCTTTTCAGAAAGGTCTGGTTCGCAAAAATTCAAGTTCGTTTGGGCCTCCAAGCGTTGCTTCAAAATAAGGCCGAAAAAATCGATCCAAAATTCCTGTTTTTACCAGTAAACTTCAATGAGCTATAACTTGAGTTTTCGAAGTCCAAATTGGGTGATTCAAAACCCTATAATCATCTACACATCTAGGGCTACAACTTTCATGAAGAGACCAAGTCAAGATTCCACCGTTATGTCATAGAAAAATACCTCACAAGTTGGACACAAACTCAGATAAATTTGTCTGAGTTTTATCAGAAATTCAGATAAATTTGTCAAATGAACTTCTCTCATTCCATTGAGGTTTGGATGGCGTTAGAGTTTCAGAACGACAAAGTGGTCTTCATGAAGTTTTTAGAGGACGTCTTAAGCTTTTCCGAAAGGTCTAGTTCGCAAAAATTCAAGTTCGTTTGGGCCTCCAAGCGTTGCTTCAAAATAAGGCCGGAAAAACCGATCCAAAATTCCTATTTTACCAGTAAATTTCAATGAGCTATAACTTGAGCTTCCGAAGTCCAAATCAGGTGATTCGAAACCCTAGAATCATCTACACATCTAGGGCTACAACTTTCATGAAGAGACCAAGTCAAGATTCCACCTTTATGTCATAGAAAAATACCTCACAAGTTGGACACAAACTCAGATAAATTTGTCTGAGTTTTATCAGAAATTCAGATAAATTTGTCAAATGAACTTCTCTCATTCCATTGAGATTTGGATGGCGTTAGAGTTTCAGAACGACAAAGTGGTCTTCATGAAGTTTTTAGAGGACGTCTTAAGCTTTTCAGAAAGGTCTGGTTCGCAAAAATTCAAGTTCGTTTGGGCCTCCAAGCGTTGCTTCAAAATAAGGCCGGAAAATCGATCCAAAATTCCTATTTTTACCAGTAAATTTCAATGAGCCATAACTGGAGTTTCCGAAGTCCAAATCGGGTGATTCAAAATCCTAGAATCATCTACACATCTAGGGCTACAACTTTCATGAAGAGACCAAGTCAAGATTCCACCGTTATGTCATAGAAAAATACCTCACAAGTTGGACACAAACTCAGATAAATTTGTCTGAGTTTTATCAGAAATTCAGATAAATTTGTCAAATGAACTTCTCTCATTCCATTGAGGTTTGGATGGCGTTAGAGTTTCAGAACGACAAAGTGGTCTTCATGAAGTTTTTAGAGGACGTCTTAAGCTTTTCAGAAAGGTCTAGTTCGCAAAAATTCAAGTTCGTTTGGGCCTCCAAGCGTTGCTTCAAAATAAGGCCGGAAAAACCGATCCAAAATTCCTATTTTTACCAGTAAATTTCAATGAGCCATAACTTGAGTTTCCGAAGTCCAAATCGGGTGATTCAAAACCCTAAATCATCTACACATCTAGGGCTACAACTTTCATGAAGAGACCAAGTCAAGATTCCACCGTTATATCATAGAAAAATACCTCACAAGTTGGACACAAACTCAAATAAATTTGTCTAAGTTTTATCAGAAATTCAGATAAATTTGTCAAATGAACTTCTCTCATTCCATTGAGGTTTGGATGGCGTTAGAGTTTCAGAACGACAAATAGGTCTTCATGAAGTTTTTAGAGGACGTCTTAAGCTTTTCAGAAAGGTCTAGTTCGTAAAAATTCAAGTTCGTTTGGGCCTCCAAGCGTTGCTTCAAAATAAGGCCGGAAAAACCGATCCAAAATTCCTATTTTTACCAGTAAATTTCAATGAGCCATAACTTGAGTTTCCGAAGTCCAAATCGGGTGATTCAAAACCCTAAAATCATCTACACATCTAGGGCTACAACTTTCATGAAGAGACCAAGTCAAGATTCCACCGTTATGTCATAGAAAAATACCTCACAAGTTGGACACAAACTCAGATAAATTTGTCTGAGTTTTATCAGAAATTCAGATAAATTTGTCAAATAAACTTCTCTCATTCCATTGAGGTTTGGATGGCGTTAGAGTTTCAGAACGACAAAGTGGTCTTCATGAAGTTTTTAGAGGACGTCTTAAGCTTTTCAGAAAGGTCTGGTTCGCAAAAATTCAAATTCGTTTGGGCCTCCAAGCGTTGCTTCAAAATAAGGCCGGAAAAACCGATTCAAAATTCCTATTTTTACCAGTAAAGTTCAATGAGCCATAACTTGAGCTTCCGAAGTCCAAATCGGGTGATTCAAAACCCTAAAATCATCTACACATCTAGGGCTACAACTTTCATGAAGAGACCAAGTCAAGATTCCACCGTTATTGTCATAGAAAAAATACCTCACAAGTTGGACACAAACTCAGATAAATTTGTCTGATTTTTATAGAAATTCAGATAAATTTGTCTGAGTACAGAGAGAGATTTGGATAGAGAGATATTTCAAAAACCGATTCCATCTTTGAAGAAATGAAATAGAGAGAATCAGAAGTCATGGCATGGTGGCGATTGAAAAGTGCTCTGCAACGATACTCCAAACCATGGAAAGGAATGAAAAATGGAAAATGAGAGAGAAGAAGAAGGCAGGAGTTCGAATGAGGGTTGAAAGGGAGAAATTAGTCATGAAAATATATGACGTGGCATATTAGGGACCTTTTACCAAAGTATCTCCAACTGTCTGGACTAGAGACATTAGAGAAAAAGTTGTTGTCCTTGATGCCTTAGAAGACCGTGCGCAGGGACTTTTGGCTAATTTACCCTTGTTTTTAACTTTTTATTGGAAAAGTTGGAGTGAGTTTTGGTAAAAAGTGCTTTTGATGTGATGTTTAACTTTATTTAACTCCACTTGACTTTACAAGTGGAATTACAAGGGGAGTTCTATTGGCACCACAAGTATTGCTCTCTCCACCACACTAGAAGATAAAAGAGGTAAGCTTTTTTCCTAAACTACCCCTCCCTCCTCCGTTCCTCCCTCTCCCCTCTCTTCCCTCATCTTGCCCCCCTAGTCTCTTGCGGGGAGGGAGCCCCCCAGCCGGCTGGCCGGTCTCCCTCCCCCCTTTCCCTCTTTCTTCCTCCCTCCCATTCTATTTTCTTTCCCTCTTCTCCTTCTCTCCTTTCCTCTTTTTCCCTCTCCTTCCCTCCCCTACTATTCTTCTCCCTCCCCCGATCCCCCTCCCAGTCGCCGGCGAGGAGGGAGATCGGGCTGCGACTGGGTGGGGGAGGGGGAGGGGAAAGAAGAGTATGAGAGGGAAGGAGAGGGAAGGAGAGGAAGGGAGAGAGGGAGAAGAGGGAAAGAAAATAGAAGGGGAGGGAGGCAGACCGGCCAGCCGGCCGGGGCTTCCGCCGCGGGCTGCTGGCTGGGGCTCCCTCCCCTCCGGAGACCCGGGTGGGGGTGAGATGAGGGTGGGGAGGAGGAGGAGGGGTAGTTTAGGAAAACTCTTTTTTTTTTTCCAGTGCGGTGCTAATAGAACTCCCCTTTCACTAATGTGAATTTACCCAAAAGACATCAAAAAAATACAGTACAGTGGAAATTCTTCACACCTTGAGTTTTCGAAACATTCCATTAAATTATAAGACCTAAGACTAATACAATATCATTCGAACAAACAAATAATATTAAAAAAGGATAAGTTATACCAACTTCACCAACTTATAACATTCATTGTGTCACCCAAACACCATACACCATGGGCAAGTCGGCCAAGTCCAGGAGTGCTTCGGAGCTATATGAGGTCGATCCATTGACTTTATTACACATATTACCATAGGATCATGACCAATTAATCCATCACAAGAACTCATGTTCGGATCGGCCTGCCCACATCGAACGGATCTGATTTTTTTTTTTTAATCCTTTTGTCATCTTCTTCTCATGTAGATTGAGCAGGTGTAATAGATTCATGTCCTCCGGTAGCAGAAGTAGTACAGTGAGCAGCCATTGTCACAGAAGTTATCATAACAGCAGGCCCAAGCTTCTGCTTCTCCACAGTGACGGAAAAAGTATCGTAACGGAGGAACATCTCCACCACCAAAAGCATCGACACCATTACCACGAAATCCTTCCCAGCACACTGCTTATTTCCAACCTCTGTATCGTCCGTCTCCCTTCCATTAGACCATAAGACATACTTGACCAGCTTCTCTCCCTCTTCCCCTACAAACCTTTCTCCAACAAACTCCTCTGCTCTCTCGAAAACCTTGGGATCCTTGGTCGCAAACGGCTGATGCCCGAATATCATCTCCCCCTTCTTCACCTCATAAGCCCACTCATGGCTCTCTATAATCATATCCTTCTTCGCCCTTGCATACTGATACGGTATCGGTGGCTCGATCCGCAAAGCTTCGTAAACGACGGACTTGGTCAGTGGCAGTTTCTCCATTAGGGACAGAGTCACTTCTCCGCCGTTGGATTCGAGGGCTGATCGGATCTCGTGGGCTAGCTTCTGGTGCAGGTATTTCCCGGCTAAGCCGACCCACTTCACCAGCTGTGGGAAGAACACCTTCATCCCACCGTAAGCGTTGAAGCAGACAGCAAAGAGGAGATTGTGGCATGCTTCTTCTCGAGTGATTCCGAGTTTCTCTGCCTCGTCTAGAAACCAGGTCCCGGTTTTGGAGAAGAAATCGTAGAGCTTTTTGTAGTCGGATTTCACGAGTGCTGAGGGGAGAGGGAATGTGTGGAGAAGGAAGTCTTCTAACATGCTGGGCAGAAATCCAAAAGACTTCACCGGACAGACTTGAGGAAGCAGCCATTTCGCTGTTAGACTGGAAAAGTCCGAACCCGTCTCCGGGCTCACACCAAAATACGCACGGGTGAGGAATTCGAATGCCGCGGAGTCGTTGAAGGCAGTGAAAGAAGCTTCCCGACGTGCAGAGAGCTGGACTTCGAGGTTGGAGAAGAGAGCAGAGAAGGTGGTTCTGAACTCAGGGATGAAATGTTTGCGACGAAAGGAGAGAAGAGCGAAGATGAGGTGCTTGAGGGTGGCGTGGCTGGGCTCGGAGGGGTCGAGATAGGCGAGGACGCGGTAGCCGCCGGTGAGGGAGAGAGAGGGGACGAAGGTGCCGGTGAGGACGTCCTTCTTTTCGACGTTGGAGAGGTCGAAGAGGACGGAGAAGGAGGCAGCGTCGAGAACGGCGACGACTCTAGAGTCGGAGGAGATAAAAGGGCCAGGAGGCATGTTGGTGCGGAAGACGGTGGAGTTGTATTTGTGGATTCTGGTTTGGAAGAAGGCGTCTTGGCCTTGAAAGTAGAAGAAGTTGAGTCGGTCGGATATGGGACCGAGAAGAGGAAGACCGTAGTCTCCTGGTATCTTTCGGATGGGGAGTTTGGTCTGGGTTGATTCAGGTGTAGCGCTGGAAGATGTTGTTGATGGCATGTTGATGGTTTTGTAATGGATATAAGTATGGTGAGAAAGAGAGAGAGAGTTTGTTGTGGGGAGAGCGCTGGGAATGAGAAGTTGTATTTATATGGAAAGTGGTTCTCTGCTACTTATTTAAATCTGGTAATGGATATATTTTATGGTCGGTAGCTTGTGGAATAATACATTAGCAAATGCAAGTCACCCAATCAATACGTTTGCTTTTTTGTAAGGACCAAAATAAATGCACGTTTGCTTCCTCCAATTACTCCAATTACTCCAATTCATTTACTCATGGGAGAAGTAATTGTCATTAACTCATTAATTCCTCCAGTTCCTGTTTTCAGTACTGCATGAAGGATACAGTTTCTCCCTGGTTCAGCGAAACAGGTGATCCAGACTCCAAGCTAGACATCTTCGTTCCGACATGTTTGATGAGTGGATTCAAATCTCGGGCCCTAAAATTGAAAAACATGGCCCTAAAATATGGCCCTAAAATTGAAAAACATAAGGCCCTATAATCATAAATGGCATCTTTTCAAATTCCTAAACAGCAAGTGACATACTTTTATTTCTCTCTAAAAATAAAGATTGACCAATGCTTGAAGCTTTAGCTTCTGAGAGAGTTGTGACTTAATTACTAATAGCAAACATAAAACCTCATAATAGCAATTGCAATCTTTTCAAATTCTAAAAAAAACAACTAACTTAATTTGTAATTTTACATCACAAAATGCAAGAAAAATAAATTTTAAATAAAATATTTATAATAATATAAAAAAAGGCCTATTTTAGGATTCTTGCTTCAAGCCTCAAATTGTCTTGAGTCTGCCGTGCGGTGCGGCATCAGGGTTAAGTGGTGATGGTCGATATCAACCGTCACTATCTACTGCAAAATCCCGTCGGTCGTCTTCTCCATCTCCTTCTCAACCTCAACACCTTTAGATCTCAATTCTTCAACCATAGCGCCCAAACTCGCTTCCTCCTCCATAATTTTCTTCAAATCCCCAATCATATTGAATGATGATTTTTGTTGATTTCAAATCCCCCTTCTTCACACTAGTAGAAAGAACAATCATCCTCGCGAAGAATGTGACGAGGATGATTGCATTATGTAATTATGTTTGGGAGCATAAATTGTGAGGAACTAGCTTATACCACAATTGCATTAAATGCCCACGTTTTTCTCTCTTACAAAGAGATCAAAGATATTAAAGATCGAGCTAGAAGGAAGTTTTTCTTTCTCTTGCAAAACAAAACCGATAGATATAAGAGAGAGTAGGTTTTGTTTATGGTTGTACCATCCATTAAATGCTTGATTTTATCAAGACCAGATTTCAAGATTTCAAGTTTTTTCATTCCCACTCTCTTTTGAATTTATGGAATTCATGATAGAATTCGGAACGTTCCTTTGTATTTAAGTATTCAGAAATTCATGTGATAACGTGGGGGTACTTAGCGAGACCTTATCAATAGCATTTAATGAGGAAGATAAGGTAGAGTTGTCTTTAGGGGAGGGACTACATTCAACACCGGTGGCTGAACAGGTTTCTACACCAATGAAAAGGCATGTGGGGGACGGTGAAGGAAGGCCAGTCAGGACAAACTAACATCTTGGATGAGCAGAAGTATGGGCATGCAATGGAGGAAATCTACAGGTTGGTGGTACAGCTCACATCGGAGAATGTAAGCTTGACCATGCTTCTCGTGGTACATTTGACACGGTTACCTAGGTATACAGTGATAAGGCTGAAGTGTGTGCAACAAGGATAGTGATTCAGTAGGGGCACATAAAGTTAATAATACCACTAAAAGGAATGGAGTGGAGATGGGCACTAAGAGCATGTCCAATGGTTATTCTATTTATCCATATGCTTTTTTTAAAAATGAAGGTTTATGTGGCAAAAATGGCATATGAAAATTTGACATCTCACTTGGGCAACTCCAAGAGAGATGTCAAATTATTATTTTATTCATTTTTCATTTAATACTCATTTACTATATTACATACATCTTATTTATATTTAATGGGATTTGGTACAATTTAAATGTTATTAAAGTAATAAATTATTTAAAAAAAAACATTGTTTATTGAAACCCATTTTTCATTGAAAATGTAAAATCAAATTACATAATATTATAGTCAATCACAAGCTTCTTCATATTGACCTTGGAAATGCCACAGGTGCTCCACCAGATCGGTTGGTGCCTCAACAAGATCCAAGCATGGTCCAAGGTGAATCTTGATCCGTATAGATGTTTGAAAACTTTTCTTGCTTCTGCAATCTGAAAATTAAATGTAAGCTCAAATTAGGAATAAAATATAAACTTCATATATATATATATATATATTTAAATTTACCTTATCTTGTTCATTCGTGCCACTTTGATTTCTGAAAATAATTGTGGCAAGACATCCACAAAATTTGTTGACAGAAGCTTGAATCTTTTGCCATCGCTGTGACAACATTTTTTCTGTTCGAGCACTGGAAAATTGCTTATTGTTGTGATAGTACTCACCCACTCGTTCCCAAAAGGCTCCAAGTTTCTGTTCGTTTCCATGCACAGCATCCAGACTGGTGTTTAACCACGAACTGATGAGAAGACGGTCTTCTTCTATACTGAAGCCGGCACCTCGACCAATACTTTTTTTCTTTGGGGCATCATTAATAGGGAATTCGGATGCCTCACCGGAATATTGTGAATCTTGGGTAGAAAAATTAGGAAATTGAGAGAATTGAGAATCCATAGTGTGAATGAGGAAAAACAAGACTTCAAACGTTCCTTATTTATAGATATCCTAGCTCCAAAGATTTCTCAAATTAACATAATTAAAATTTTCAAACGGTAAAAAAAAATTTCTCACTGTGCAACGGCTCTTTCATTCACTGTGTTGGAGTTCCTTCATTCGCTGTGCAACGGCTCTTAAATTCACTGTGCAATAGCTCCTTCATTCAAAATGTAACAGCTCCAAACCATTATTTAATGCAAAAAAAAAATAAAATGGCATGTCACTTTATCCTATGCCATTTTTGGCATACCTCATGGTATGCCAAATGCCAACAAGGAAAAGGCTACTCTCTTGGAGCATGTGCAAGACTTTATCTCATGCCATTTATAGCCGTTGGAGGCTTATGTGGACAAATAACAGGACTGTTGGAGTTGCTCTAAGATGAGACACGTGGGAGTGCTAGAGGAGAAGGGTGTCCTTCAACTTTATGAGACGGGAAGAAAAATCACCAAAGGTTTTAAAAACAAAAGGAAGAGAGATGAAAATTCCAACCCAAAACACGCAATCTCCTGTTAGCAAGAAACCTAGATATGTCTCAAATTGTATGGTGGTGGATGCACTATACTATTTTTGGGCTTTTACAGCGCACCGTAAATGTAAGTTTACGGCTCACGGGGGTCATGCCGTAAAGGTTCGATGTAATTACAGCGTGCATATAAAGGCCGTAAGTAGGATCAATGCACGCCGAAAATGATGCTGTTAGGACTTTTTGGACTAGATTTATGGCCTCCTAAGCAGGCCGTAAATACTAAATTTTTACGACGCGAACTGAGTGCCGTTAAAGCATTGGTGTGCTTAAGTTTATGGCACACGTAGTACGCCGTGAATACTTAAAACAAAAAATATTTTACACAGCTTGCATTTGTGGGCTGTAAATGGGTTGTGTCCAATCTGATTAACGGCTCTAAATGCAAGCCGTAATTAAGTATATGTTTTTACGACTTGCAAATGCAGGCCATTAAAGAATTGGCGAGTTTCAATTTATGGCTCGCAAGACGCGCCTTAATTATTTTTTTTAATAAAAAAAATTAATTATTTTTTAATTAAAAAAATTAAATCCACATATTTTTTATTGCTACAAATACAAATTAATAAACTAAAATAAAAAATGTAAACAGAACCTGCAAATAAACACTGGACTTGCAGTCTATACAAGCTAGATAGGCCATGGGGAAAAAATACATGAAAAGGATCATCCATTCAAATCAATACCAAAACAATGAGGGAATTCTTGTTTGTTCATTTACAAGATTCACACACTTTTCGTCTTCTTTCATTGGGATTTGTCCCTCATTTGTGCTTGACCCTCCAACTTTGAAGGAGTTGCTCCAAACCCAGCCCTCTTACTCGTCCTCGTGGATCAGGACCGAGTACCTTTGCAACAGTGTCATCTCTAAAAGAAGAACCATTTCCTTGTGCTTTGTATTTTTTGACTTGTTGCTGTATTACAATAGAGCAAGAAAATGTCAGCAATAAGAAAATGTGCATAGAATATAGAACTAAAAAAAAATGAAAGGTTAAAAGACAAAGTTGTAATCCTTCAGAAGAAGATGGACCATTGGCCTTTTTCTTCCTCACCATCTTGCACAGGATGAGATGATGAAATAATAGCCTTGCCATTACCATCAGCACCTGCTTGAGATCCATTTGTTCCAATTCTTTGCAAGCATCCCCAACTATGTCTTTATTAGTACACCCCATGTCTCCTTTGTTCACCTAAAAGAATCACACACACATATACTTCATAGACAATTATGGATTTGCAAACAAGATAAAAAGGTGATTGATTCCTCATAGAATCAAGGAATGTTGAGTTAGTGTGAAAATTGAAATTGCATACCAAATGTTTGACAACATCAGCTCGATCCTCCAACGTCTTGACCAAAAAAATGCTTAAAGAAAAAAAAAAAACAACAACATGTAACGGTTACATAGCGCCATAAATTCATTTAACCACCTTAAATTCATTTAATATTGAGGGATGGGAACTTCCAGTGATCCAATCTAACAGTGAATGTGACTGATTAAAAAACATGGACACATACCTATAGAAGGTTTCAATAAAACAAATCCACTAAAGAATGCAACTTACCAGGTAATTTAAATGATTGACCCTTTAATTGATGTTGAGAATAAGTCTCCTGACATTTTCATCTGGTAGGGGTACATATATTCTCTTCGATCACCTGGATATAACAGCAAACAAGCATAGTTAAAATTAGTTGGTGCAGTACAACAGATTACAAGCAAAAAATAAAACAACGAATGTGGTATAGCATTAATCACATTTGAAGACACCAGAATATGCAAAATAAATTCGAACATCTCACCAGAATATTTAATAATTGATTTGTTCCAGACACATAAAATGAGAATCATTAAATTCCCATAAAATGAGAATCACCCACCAACCCAAATTTCCTTCCTACCCACATTCCATCAACAAAACACACAAAATGATTTAAAAAAAAAAACACAAAAGAATTACCTACTGAGTGGTTAAATCCCAAACAGTCACTGTTCCTTCATAATCACTACTTGCTATATGGTTCTTGGTATATTTGTTCCAACTCAAGCAACTAAGTTTAGATCGTGTGGACATCTCTACAACTGGGCAGTGCAACATTATTTGCAGGTTCATTTACAACCTGAAAAGAACTCAATCAGCTACATTCATGTCACTCCAGAAATACCCTGCAAAAGGGAAATGATGCTATGAGAAAGTACTAACCAATCTTCCATTTGATATCAAAACGGATCTAACTAGTCTTCCAAAACCAGAACAAAGCACTCAAACAAAGATAAATTGTATAAGATATTATCCTAGAATCTCATTATAATAAAAACTCCCATTTCCTGATTTAAAAGAGAATAACTAAATTTATTAAGATAGAAGAATTTGAAGCTTAGAAACTTACATCGAGCGCATTTGTTCCCTTGTCCATCATGTCCAGCTTTGTTAACACCCCAAATGTCCTCTCCCCTAAAATGTTTCAACAGTTCCAGCTTTATATAAATAACAGCAGCCCAACAAGTAGTACAAAACAGACTTTTACAAATATCGTTAGACTTCCAAGTCCCAACAAGTAGTACAAGAAACAGACTTTTACAAATATCGTTAGACTTCCAAGTCCCAACAAGTAGTACAAGAAACAGACTTTTACAAAACAGTTTTGGTTGAGAACAATAAAGTAGTACAAGAAACAGACTTTTACAAAACAGTTTTGGATGAGAACTAAAAATATTTGTTTTTGCCGACTAAAAATAAATTAGTCGACGAATTTGTTTAATTTTGCCGATCAATATTTATTTAGTCTGTAATTGTTCGTTATTTGCCAACTAACGTATTTTAGTTGGGAAACTTAGTCGGGAGTGGTGTGATTTGTTGTAGTGAAAAACGCCGGGAAAAATGCAAAATGTTGTAGTGTGAGCCGAACCTGGTGAGCAATGGGTTCTCGGTGGGTATCGTGAGAAGAAGAAGGGGTGCGAAATTTTTTGTGTCAAGATTTGGGTTCTCAGTGGGTATTGTCCATCCCTAATTTGGGGTTAAATTTTGGGTGTCAAAAAAAGGGTACGAAATATTTTTGGAATATTAATTTGGTGGGTTTCTTTTTTTACGGCATGCAAAATGTGAGTTGTGAAAGCTGATTAATCTTACAGCTTCTCAAAGCAGGCCGTGAACTTAATTTGAATGGCTTGGCCTTTTACAGCGTGCAACATGTGGGCTGTAATACCCTAATATTTTTACGGCTTGCGAATGTGGGTCGCAAATGCTCAGTAATTACGGCGTCCTAAATGCACGCCGTAATTGATAAGATCTCACGGCGCGCAAAATGCACGCCTTAATAAAGAGAAGAAAAGGCCCTTTTGCGGCTCACATTTCATGCGCGCCGTACTATTATATCATTTACGGCTTGTATTCAATGCACGCCGTAAATGAGAAGCTGTAAAAGCCCTGAAATGGTGTAGTGATGGGGTTTTGGAAGCGGCGGTGGCTGGTCAACAGCCTCGCCGATCACAATGAAAATATTAAGCTGGAACTGCAAGGGGCTTGGGAACCTTCATGCAGATCGGTAGCATAGAAACGTTGAGGGTTGTTTTGGGTTTCAACAGTGTCTTTAAAGTTTCTAACATAGGAAGAAGTGGGGGATTAGTATTATGTTGGAAGGAAGGGATAAATTTGGAGATTCAAAATTATTCCTCCCACCATATTGACTCTTATGTACGGCACAAGGATGGTAGGGTTTGGTGTCTGATAGGGTTCTGTGGAAGGCCCAGAAGATTACAGGAGGTGGGAATCTTGGGCATTGCTTGATCATCTAAATAGGTTGGCGCAACTTCCGTGGGTCTACCATGGCAACTATAACGAAATTATGTTCCAAGAAAAGAAGAGGGGGAAGCCACAAAAGATCCTTGAAACGGATGTGGGAATTTAGAGAGGTGTTATGGCGCCGGTGCAATTTGGTTGATATGGGCTACCGTGGGTATGAGTTCACGTGGGATAATAATAGGTGGGAACGACAAATGTTCAAGAGTGGATGGATAGAGCTCTTTCCTCCCCCATGTGTTCTGATTGGTTTCCAAATAGTAGAGTCACTCATCTCTTGTCTCCTACATCTGATCACCTCCCAATTCTCATTGAGGTGGGTCAGCAAATACCGGCTCAAGGGAGAAAGAAAAGGCAACACCGTTTTGAGGAAAAATGGTTAACTGACCCGGAGTGTGAGTATGTGGTTAGGAGTCTATGGGATCAAGATACAACTCAAGGGAGCCCGATGTACCGCTTGACTGAAAAACTCAAGCATTGTCGGATGGGTTTGGTGCACTGGATAAGCAGAAGTTCAGTATAGTGCATGGGCAGGTCAAAGCTCGGATAGACACCATTGAAGCTCTTACGCATGATAATCGAGATGGGCGACACTTGGATCATATCAAAGCCCTGAGAGGAGAGATTAACTTGCTGCTCCTGATAAATGACCTACATTGGTGGCAAAGATCAAGAGCAATATGGTTAAGGGTGGGTGATAATAACACACGTTACTTTCATCAGAGTGCTTCACAGAGGAAGAAAAATAATGGGCTTGCTGGTCTTTTGAATCCTCATGGCCAATGGTGTACGGAAACGAAACAGCTGAGCGAGATCGCCGCCAATTATTTTCAAGAGCTGTTCACTAGCAGTGATCCCCACCGGATAGACGAGACCATGGAAGCTGTTGAATGGGTGGTGTCCCCCGATATGAACAAGAAGCTCCTCTTGCCATACACAACCGTCGAAGTCAAACAAGCGGTCTTTCAAATGCACCCGTCAAAAGCACCCAGCCCGGATGGTATGTCTTGCCTTTTCTTTAAAAAATTCTTTCATATTGTGGGTAAAGATGTTGTTCACGCTGTATTATCTATTCTTAGCTTGGGTCACATGTTGAGATAAGTGAATTTCACCCTCATAGAACTTATTCCAAAAATTAAGAACCCTACAAAAATGTCAGACGATAGACCTATTAGCCTATGCAATGTACTGTATAAGACTGTTTCAAAGTGTGTAGCTAACAGGCTAAAGACCATTCTCACATTGGTAATCTTTGATACCCAAAGCACATTTGTACCGGCGAGACTCACAACTGACAACATCATTGTTGCATATGAGGTTTTGAATCACTTGAAAGCTAGAAGTGGGAGAAAATGCTCTATGGCCATCAAGCTTGACATGAGCAAAGCCTACAATAGGGTGGAATGAGGTTTTTTGGAACGGATTATGCAAAAAATGGGATTTGAAGCTAGATGGATCAATCTTATGATGGAATGTATTAAGACCCCATCTTATACTGTTCTCATCAATGAGGAGCCACCGGGCTACATTTCACCCTCTAGAGGCATCAGACAAGGGGACCCCTGTCCTCTTACCATTTTCTTCTTTGTGCAGAGGGCTTCTCAGCTCTTCTCAGAAAAGTAGGGAGAGACAGAAGACTGAACGGCATTTCCATTAGTAGAGGGGGCCCAAGGCTTTCCCATTTGTTATTTGTAGATGATAGCTTGTTATACTGTCAAGCAAATCTGAAAGAGTGCAGGCATTTGCTGAAGGTGCTAGCTTTATATGAACATTCCTCAGGCCAAAAAATCAATTTGAAAAAAATAGGTATTTTCTGTAGCAAAAATACAAGGGCAGATATTCGAGTGGAAATTCAAGGGATCTGGGGTGTTCAGGTAGTTCTGCAATTTGAAAGATATTTGGGGATGCCAGCAATGGTGGGGAGGTCCAAAGAACGTGCTTTCTTGGGGCTCAAAGATCGAATAGCCAAAAAACTTTAAGGTTGGAATGAGAATTTCTTTGTCTAAGGCGGGAAGAGAGGTCTTGATTAAAGCAGTTGCCCAATCCATTCCCACGTTCACAATGAGCTGTTCAAACTATCAAAGAGTTTTTGTGATGAAGTAAATGCCATGGTTCCAAGTTCTGGTTGGGCATCTCCAGCAGTGGTAGAAAAATCCATTGGAAGAAGTGGCAAAAGCTTTGTACACCCAAGGAAAAAAGGGGAATTGGATTCAGAGACTTTCATGCTATCAACCTAGCTCTTTTAGGTAAGCAAGGGTGGAGACTCATTCAAAACACCCATTCATTAGTTTATTGGGTTTGCAAAGCCAGATATTTCCCGAAGTGTTCTTTTATGGAATCCAAAATCAGTACAAATCCATCTCTCATATGGCATAGCATCCCCACGGCTCTGGACACATTACATGAAGGTATGATCTGGAAAGGAATGTGGCGAAGAATTTGGAAAGTAAAAGGGAATGTGGAGAAGAATTTGGAAACTAAAAACTTCGGGTAAAGTCTGTCATTTCCTTTGGCGGGCTTGTAATGAAGCTTTACCAACTAGACAGAATCTTCAAAGAAGGAAAATTCTTGAGGATCCTCGATGCTGTATATGTGAAGGTGATGTGGAAACTACGACCTATATTCTATGGGATTGTCCAATGGCAAGTAGTGTATGGTCTTTGTCTCGCGCCAAGCTGCAAAAACGTCACGTCTCCATGGAAGAGTTTCAGTTGGTAACAAAGTCCTTAATGGAGGTGTTGTCTAGAGAAGAGCTGGAGGAATGGGCGGTGTTATCGTGGTCCACCTGGAACGCCCGTATTAGTTGTATTCATAATGGCACCCAAGTATGCCCCCCTATCATCTTTGATAAAGGCATGGGCCTCCTTCATGAGTTTCGGTAGTTTTAAGTGTCGAATTTCTCTCTTTCTAGAGTCCTCATCTAATTATGCGAGCTCCAGAGGTGTTACTTTGTATACTTTATGTTTTGTTCCCAGTTAATAAACTCATCTCTATCTTTATTATAAAAAAAAGTATTTAGAAATTCCACAAAAGTAAAAGGAGTTGGAACCTTTTAGATAACTGAAATTTTGAGATGTTGATAACGAAATATGACATTTGCAAATGCCAGGTGATAAGATGTCACATCATATAAAAAAATTCAAAAATGGCAAATTCCTATAAAATTTTTAGTAAAACAATAGGCATTAAGTTTCTTCTCCACCAAACCGACCTATAGTGATTTCTAGTTCTCACAAAACCCAAATCCCACCAAATACAGCAGATTGTTCATTTCAAATGGGACGGGACTAGTTAACTATGCTCCCAAGCTCAAGTTAGGACACCTCCCCCAACGGACAATGAGTTCTAAAACCACTCACCAATGGTTGGAAAAGCTTTGGAGTTGAAGGTTTTCCCAAAACGGGCAAAATGGGTGGGCCACTTCGCTTCAGATAAGTCCGGGAGGGGTATTTTGGTCCAAATATAATGTATGAGCCCTTTTGCCAATGTTTAATGGAAAATATTCAAGTGAGAATTGGTTCTCACCGTGGTTACGTGAGAACTATTGGTGGGGTTCACCTAACAACCAATCCAAACCATGCATAAATAGGTATCCCTTGATAGTCACTAATCCCGTTGTTTGTCACTGATTCATGGACCGTTGGATGGAGGGTTTAGTTTTATTTTAATATAAATCAATGAAATTCGTGAGTCACGAATGAAGGGATTAGGGGTATGGGACTAAAGTTAAACTTGATATTCGAGGTGGTCCCACATATATCTTTCCACCTCTTATGGTCCCTTCCCTAAATGGGACTCACAAATGGGCCCCACAAAAAGTTCTCATGGTGACTCCATGAGAACCGTTCTCACTCGAACAAAGCTCATGTTTAAATATTTTTTTTTTCACATATTTGTAGAAAAATAAAAAGTTATACTATTGTTATTTTATTTTATTTTTATAAAACTTTAAAAAATATTTCTGATACCTTTTTAGGACCTAAATGGGCAAGAGTGAGAGCGACTCATCCTCAATCATGATAAGCGAATAAAACATGAAGACTTTAAAGCCTCGTAAATGATGATGCAGATGGAACAACCCATGTTTGGCTTGCTGGAACTAAATGGTGCCGGGATAACAACGGACATTAGGTGACATTCGGTCTCAATAATTATCATGGTCCTTAGAGTTGTGTACATATAGACTAACAAAAAATTCGGAGGTTCTTCGGGCAATTGCAGTTTTCTAATTTAGACATCTCCTAATATTATCTCTATTTCCTAATATAAATGCAAAATTTATACCACCCACAAGGGCCACAACCATATACTAAAAGCAGTCTCCCTTCCTACTTGTGCGGACTCTTTTATTGTGTGTGCGGGCTTCTTTCAAATTTGAATGAGTTGCTTTCCCGTATGTATGGCGGTTTTCTCTTGGATCCGGGGTAAAAAAAAAAATCCTAATTTTAAAATATAAAAAGGAATCTCAATTTCCTAATACGAGAGCCTCTACATCTATACATATATATATATCATCTATTTTGACGGTCTCTATCTTAAAAGCCAACCTGAAACATCTCACTTAGCTCTTTAGCAGTTTGGTTCCAAATTCATTCCCTACAAAGAAGAAGGTAATTCTCTCTTATTATAGTTATTTCTTTTTCATCATGTTCTTTATTTTTAATTATCTATTTTACAGTGTTTTTAATTATTTCTAATTATCTTTATAGTTTTTACCTTCATTGAATTACAGTGTTTATTACTCAATATTTATGATTTATAATGTTTAATTAGAATGATTTAAGCTAATTTTCGATTTAGGGAATTAGGCAAGGCATTATGAATATTATCTATTTAACAGTGTTTTTCATTATCTTTTTAGTGTTAAGTTTCATTAAATTACAGAATTAGAATGATCTAAGGGGGTTACACTACCATGGGGGAGGACTGGAGGGAAAAGAGGTCCACAAAGAATACCCATTTATCCTAGACAAAGCTTGAATGGATTATCCTTTAAACCTTTCCCATCAGTGTCATGTCAGGCTTTGGAAATTATTGTAAAGATGGTTGATAGGTTCCTTTGAAACGTATTGCCAGTGGAGAAAGTCCACTTGGACGTAGCGTGTGGCACGGATCTCGGGGGCAGTGGGATCTCAGCAAAAAGTCCACACAGCCCGGGAAATGTGCCCGGGCTGTGGCACGGATCCCGGGGGAACGTGGGTTTTCCTAAGAGGAGAGTTTTTCCTTTTTGTTCTTTGAAGATACATAGGTTGCCGTTGTCCATCGCATCAAGAAACGGACTTTTTTTTTTAAAATCAAAGGACGAGTTCGGCAAGAATATAATAGCACTAGTGGTAATCCGTGATGTTGGCACGATAAAAAAAAATTATCATAAAATAATTTATTTAGATTTGGGGTTTACGATTTATTTTTCAAATTTTTGATAAGGGGTTTACTTATAGGATTTAGTGTTATTAGAATTTTTTGTTTAGGTTAATTTTTTTTTATTTAGTATATATGATTTAACTGTTATAATTTAAGAGTTTACACTCCAAATTTTAAATTTTTTTATTTTTTTAATGTTCTTAACTTTTATTTTTTTAACACTCTGGCCAACCAAACCGGACCCGACTCCCCTGCTTTTCTTTTCTGTTTTTTTTTTCTATTTTTCTCTCCAATCATCCATTAAGAAATACATTGAGATGATTAGTAAAATGGGGTCCACAAAAAAGTGTGATGCCCCCCCCCCCCCCCCCCCCCCCCCCATCAGGCCCTAAGGGCCTGTTTTGATGTGTGGTGAATTGAAGTATGGTGAGGTGAAACATCAAATTAAGAGAGAATAAAATATAAGGTATTATGATGGTGTTTTATTTTTAGTTGTTTGGCATGGAATCTTTTTGACTTTTGCATAGAAAAATGGAGTTTTTTTGTCTTTTAGTGGAGAAAGGATATTGCTTTTTTGACTTTTTTTAAAAAATTGAGAGGGAATATTGAAATTATGTACTTTTTATGTGACCCCTTGTCAGTTTTTTGTCTAGATTCACTTTACTTCACTTTAACTAGATCAATGGCATAACCTTGTGCTTTTGATGGAGATGGCAAAACCTTGTACCTTGTGCTTTTGATGGGGATGGCAAAACCTTGTAATTATTTTCAACTTTTAGCCATTTTATGTATAGTGCCACGTAAGATAAATGTCACTTCAAACACTATCATGAAATGTAATAGTAATATGTTGGATATACTATTTTCAAAATAAAGGCTTATATGGTATATAAAAAAAAAGACATGTAAATTTGGCTCTCACTTGGACAACTCCAAAAGATATGTCAAATTATTATTTTATTATTTTTTATTGAACCCTTATTTGCTTTATTATATATGTACCATCATTCACTTACCATCACCATTATTTTATTTAAAAAGTAAGAAAAGGCAGCTCACTTTATGATATGCCAAATTTGACATATCATTTTATGATTTAAATCCATGTAGCATATAAAGTAACTGTTGGAGTCTCTCTGATATGCCAATTAGAGCAAAAAGAGGCTGATATGGCCAAAAGAAGTATCTGATGGAGTTGCTCTAACCCATCATGTGAAACACAACATAGCCTGGCATTTGCTTGAGTTTGAATCAACTCAGGTTTCTACCCACATGAATCTTGTCATTTATGTGAGGGGGGCAATCTTAAGATAAATCAAAATCCTTCAAAATAAATATCTTATTTTGTACCAGCTCTTGTGTAAATTTTACTCCAATTTGACCCACTGTTAGATTCAATCCTTACAAAAACATTTGATTTTTTTTAAAAATTATTTAGTCATATGATTTTAAAGCAACAAATTCTAACGGTGGGCCCAATTCCTTTTTTATGTGAAATCTTCTTTTAGGGACTATCAAAATGGAGGCCATGTATTTTCATGGTTTATATTTTTCTTAAATCATTCTAAATAATAAGCCTCAGATAAATCATGCTTTAACCATAGTTTACGGGTTCTTGGCCCCACATCAACCCTAATGTGTCATAGTCCTATCAGATTATGAATCATCCATGTAAACTGTTACATTGATTATTATTCTCATTTTATCGGTGGGTCACAACATAATTAATGGATTGAATTAGACACCGAACTTAGCAAAAAATAAATATGCCAGATTGTTTGGAAGAATTATGAAAATTCTGGTATGAAAAAATTATGAGAATTTCAAATGTTGCCCCCTCAAAGTAGAATTTCAAAAGCTCAAATCCCCTCGAGCATTTGGAATGATGGAATTTTAGAAACTCGAAAGGTTAAAAATACCTTTTCATGTGGTTTAGAATTCTGAGTTCTGATATCAAACATAGTACTTGGAATGCCCTGGTGGGGCCAAGGCATAAGTTGTCACATAATGTTAGAAATCTCCAATAAACCTAATTCTTTATCAGAAATGCCTTTAACCAAACAGGCCCAAAGTCATCCTCTTACGTATCATTTTGTGCAAATGATTAATAAGATGGGATTGAGTTTTATAAATACGATAATTGCCCAAAACATTTTTTTTCCTATTTATTTTTCCTTATTAAACACTCGCTAGTGGAATCTAATATTCAAAAATAATAAATTTATGTTCATTTTATTTAATTTTCTATTAAAATCCACAGTAATAATGATTTGATGGTTTAAATAGTATTAATGGAAACCTATATATCATAAGAGTGTCAAACCGGACCCAACCAAAATCCGATTTAACCAACTTAGTCCCTGGTTTACATTTCATCTGAACTATACGCAACTCGATCGCATCTAAACCTGAAAAGGCCTATCCCAGTGAACCCAAATCATATTTTATTGACCACTTTTAACTGCATCCATGGAACCTCAGCCCTGCGGTAAACTTCATCTTTTCACTTCCAGTGGTTAGGAAAAATTGAATTTAGTGTTCCATTTCCATCATATCATCTTGGTCCCCCATTTAATCATACCCCAACATGTTGGCCCCACATATGTAGTAGGGGTGCTCATGAACTGGGATAACCAAGGCCGGCTTCCATTGAGCTTGATTTGGGTTCTGTTATAGGCATGTGGCCTGTACCTGGGGCTGATTTTTTTTTTTTTTTTTCTGTCGTTGCTAAACGGGCTGTGCTTGGGCCAATATATTCTAAAAGGCCTGGCTCTACATATTTAACGCAGGTGTATATATTTTGAAAATGGGATGGTGGCCTGAATTCGAATTCCAGGCCCATGGGATATGTTTCTATACAGAAATGATCATGTACATCCCTACATTGCACAATTACGATAAGAACTTTGAATAGGCCCACCTTATGATCCATTTCAAATAGTTCACACATGAGAGTAAATTTCATTAATGTGAATTTGCATTTCTTGTCATCAGAGATTGAATACTCGAGGTACATTCTCCATTCATTAAAGTCTCTTTTTTGTTCTGTGGAGCAGACCAACCTTTGATCACTAAAAACCAAATTTTTTATTTATAAAGTTTGAAGTCCGGTGGGCCTGGACCTGCTTTTTCATAGTTTCACTCATATAGGAGCTGACCCTATTCCTATTGTAGATTGATCTGGACTCTCGATCAGGTTTAATTTCTCCGACCATAATGGCAAAGTCCTATAGTAAATGCTCAGTTTTGTTGCCTACATTTCCACAGACAACTAAGTTTTCAACTCGGGTGGGCCGGACTCAAACCCTCGTTCCTGCCCGGACCAGAAACTGAAACGTGAATGGACTTGTTCAGATTCGGGTTGAGCTCAAGACTTGACCTTGAACCCCCCACACTTAGTGGTTGGGTCTGAGTTTAGGCTTTAGGTACCCAAAGTTATTACCTATTGTTGGGAAGTCCCACATCCCATATCGACCAAATCTTAAGTTTAACATGGCTTCAAGTACCTGTTTAGGCCTTACACCTATCAGTTTAAACTTTTGGGTTGACAACTAGTATCTATCTCTCCAATGCTCTCTAACTTGAATGATTACCTATCACTAAAACAGGAGTTTCTCGGTTGGTTGGCAACTCTATATCTCACAATTGTATCTATATGCCACTCTTCCCTCCCACTTGTGGGATTCTTATTCCTACTTGTCTGGGCTCTCTTGAGTCCCAACCTCTACTTTGGGGTACACAAAAAACCTACGACTCCAAAATTAAATTCTAAAAACCTTTTTGAACATTCACCTTTGATTGTAGTTGGAAACCTCTCCGAGTTGACTCGTGACTTGCCCGAGTTATTTCATTTTGATGAAGAACTGAGTCAAATACAGGGGAGACTCGGCTGAGTCATCTCATCTTAATAAGTTATTTGCATGTTAAACTATGAATTGTTTATTTTTAACAATTATGCATGATATTTGGAGTTAGTAACTTTTCAACAATTAATGTTTATTTCTAAGTAATTTTGAACAATTATATCTAATTTTAAAAAATTAATCTTGGGTATATGGGTAATATTCAGGTAAGACTAGTTCTCACATATTATATGATAACTTTTTTGTGGAGCCCAATTGTGGGCCCCATTTGGGGATGGGACCAGGGGGGATGGAAAGATCTATGTGAGACCACCTCAAATATCAAGTTTGACCCCAAACCCATGCCTCTAACCCCTTCATTCGTGGCTCACAAGTTTAATGCATTCATATTCAAAAAAATATTCAACCCTCTATCCAACGGTTCACTCCATTCGGATGTATGCCAATCCTTAGGATTAATGACTATCACGGGGTTCCCTATTGGTTGCTAGGTTTGGATGGGTTGTAAGTTGGGTACCGCATAAAAGTTCTCATATAATAGGTGAGAACTAGTTCTCACTTGAATATTTCCCATTAATGTTTATTTTTAAGTAATTATGCTTGATATTTGGAGTTAGTAACTTAAAAAATGATGTCTAGAATGTAATTTAGAACTTATATTTTTTGTTTACATTCAATATTTGGACTAATAAATTATGTAATATGTAATATTCTTTCTTTTGCTTTTTTTATTATAGTACTTTTCTTACATATATAAATTTATTATAAATTTATATTGATTATCATGAATGAATTCAAATACATATATATTTATATTTTAAGTAACATATGCATTTCTAAATATTCTTGAAATTATTCTAAAAGAAACATGACCTTCCGAGTCTCCGCATTGACTCTATCCGAGTAAGTTTTTTTGCATCAAACGAGTCGAGTCTGAGTCATGTGTTTTACAACCTTACCTTTAATTGACTCTTTGTTCTTAACCACATATAGAAGAGTGATGCTACATGGACAACCCCATGGACCACTCCATGGACAAACTCCATGGTCGATGATGTGACCTTTGAACTATGGAGTTTGTCCATGGAGTGGTCCATGAGAGTTTGTCCATGTAGACTTTTTGCATATAGAAACACAATGCTAAGTATTCATTTAGATGAAACAAACACACTTAATAAACTGATAAAGAAGGCCCCTGCATCAATGGTTGTAGTCATCTGATTTAGTATTGTTTCATTTCCATGGCAGTGATCCTCATAATTCACATGCATCCAATAGTCCCACAAGGAATCTATAGAGGAGTCAGATGAAGAAAACCGGATCAATCGAAACAGAAAAGAAGAAAAGAAAAATAGAACAGTTATTTAATTGTCAATTATCTCACACGGAGCGCACCCACAGCATAGCACTTCATCTACATTCATTTTCAGCACCAACTTTCTTCAAATTCAACATTCAAGATATGTTGACTATTTCTACCCAAGTGACTTTATGCAACCATTTTGTTCATATTTCTCCACCTCTTGATATTCAAGATCCTCTGAAGGGCTTGACATCCATCTAAATAGAATAGAATGACTGCATCCAATGCATTGTATTCGTGGAGCCCCTAATGTTGTTGGAAAGCAAAGCCTTCTATCTGCATGCGAATTATCAAATGGAAAATGAATCCAAAAGTACCAAGCACATAAATCAGGAAAATTGCAGATAAAATTTTGAGCCACGCTGCCACACTGACCAAGATATGAAACTACTACACAAGATTTATAAGGAAAAAAGAAAAAAGAAAAAAAAAAACTAAGGAAAAGTATTAAGAAAAAAAAAAACAAAATATGAAAAGGAGAGATTGTAATGTTTTTTTTCTTTCTTTCTCAAGTTTGTCCAAAACTTGAGGTGTTACATAAAAAATGCATTATTACTTTTTGACATTTACTCAAAATCTACTTTGTCGTTACAGTAGTTTAGACACTGTAAACGCATTGGGATCTTGTGAGCAGGGGTGGCCCTGGGGACAGCCCATACAGGCGGTGGGCTGGGGCCCCAAATTTTGGCCTAAAATGGGGGCCCCCAAGTCTAACAGTTAGGAAAGAAATCTCAGTAGTCAAGAAAAAAAATCTCAGATCTGATATTTCGTTGCCCCACATCAGCATTCCTAATTTCCAATGCCATGACAACAGTAATGGATTTTTATCTCCTTGATTCAAGCAATGAGTTATGAGGCTCTTCGCGTTTCAAAGCTAAATCGCCTCATCAAGAGTCACGACCCAAATGCCATCTTTAAACGCTTCTTCCTCTTCCTCTAACATCTGCTATTCTCAGATTCTCTCTCTCGGCTCTTCAAGTCTGAACTTATGTTGTATCCATTGCCTTTGCCTATCAAGGTATGTCTTCTGCTTCCTAAGGTCTCTGTTTTTCTTAGAATCCGAATTTATTTGAGATGTAATGCACAGATAAGTTATGTTTTTAACCTTTTGTTTCATGGACAGTTGAGATTTTTTTTATAAATGGTCGCGTCTGTGGATTTATATGTAGATTAGGTTGCACATGTAATTACTTTTAATGGCCGACACCCATGGTATGCTTGAATAGTTGAACATTATATAAATATATAATGTGGCTTCCGCTTTGCAGCAAGCCTTATAATCCTACCCCCTATATTTACATGTAGTTGATTTTAAACATAGAGATTTTAAAAAAATCAAATATTTTATGAAGTCCAAATATTTTAGTCTTAAAACAAGATCTGTAATGAGACAACTATCAACACCAACTATAAATCATTTGAAATCGCGAGATAATTGTTTTCTAAATGCATGGGTTGTATATAGAATTCTGCTGACTATACCAGTCACCGTTGTATCTACAGAAAGAAGCTTTTCAGAGCTAAAGTTGATCAAATCTTACATTCGATCAACCATGTCCCAAGAAAGATTAAATGGATTAGCTATGTTATCTATTGAAAAGTCTTTGGTAGAAAAACTTGATTATGAAGACTTAATTAGTGATTTCGCAGCTAGAAATGCAAGAAGACTAGTAGTTTTTCAGTAGTGCTTAGTTTTTGTAATTGAATTTTGGTGTTAATTGGTTAATGTGAAACACAATTCTGATTCGGTAAGAGTAGGTAAGGAGTTTGGACTTAATTTTCGATCAAATAATAAAAAAAACTTATCTTTAATTTATTTATTTTTATCATTTATTGGTGGGTATACGGGTAGGGCCACACTTTAGGAGCTCGTCTAGGGCCCCCGAAAACTTAGGGCCGCCCCTACTTGTGGGAAGTGTTTGCAGTTAATATTGTGCAAACTCGTTTGTGGAGGCCACCTATGACCACGCCTATCACAGGAGAGGAGGGGATGGATCGAAAGATCAAAACAAAATCTAAGGAAGGAAGGTGCAAATATCACCCACATTTAGGGATGTCAAATGGGCCGGGCCGGGCACGGCACGGCATGGCACGTGGGCTGTGCTGGGCTGATGCTCCTTGGCCCGTTTGGCCCGGCCCTCCAGGCTTGGCCAACTAGGCCTGGCCCGCCCAAAAATGTGTATTTTTTAAAAGAAATTATCCATTTTACCCCCTCCCAACAGCATTAAATTGTCATATAAGGGATATAATTTGTATCCTTTTTAAATTTACAAAGTCTATAAATACTCTAACCCTCCCATTATTATCAGTGGAGTGGTTGAGTTTGACCGAACCACTTAAATGGTACGATAAGACTATTAAATATATTGGATTGAAAGTTTGAAGGCAACTTAATTACCGATCTCACGCCCTAAGCATTTTGTTCATTTAGTTTTGAACGTTCTTGTAAATTTAAACAACTAGGGTCAAATATAAACTCCACCAGACTTAATACGAGAAAAATTAGACAACATCTGAAAATGAAATAGGTATATTAAATATTTTTTCAAAGATTTAAAAACTTTAAAAATGAAATTTGAAAATTGATTTTAAACAATTTGCATTCCTTTGAACCAACTAAAAGTCTTAAAGGGGCTCCAATCTCGAAATTAACTATTTAATGCAACTTTTCATGTATTGGATAATCTAATAGTATACATCAATCAGTTGAAACTTGGAATGCTAACTATTCAATGAGAAGTGTGCAATTGTATCAATAAAAAGTATGCCACATATAAATGAAAATCATCTTGATGAAAAGTCTCATGCATTACATATGATCAGTTCTCTTACAAATTTAGATAAATTTAGATTAGATAGGATTTATAAATATGATAATAAATATCCAGATAAGATTTATTATTTTTTTATACTGAAAATCAAATTGATAGTAGAAATAAACTAAGTTGAGTTAAAACTTCGGAATATCCTATAAATAGTATTGACGTTTTCTTAATGATTGTGAATTTAATAGGTGGAGTCTATCATACTGTTTTACACCTTTTACATAATTCACGATTTATAAGAGTCAAAGCCATATAAAAAAAAAATAATAATAATAAAAGAAATCAAACTCTGCCATAGGCAGGTATGCATGGTAGCACATCAACTACATGAAAAGTTTCCCCATCTTCTTCCGTTCTACATTGTTAGTGTAGATTTGTCTTTATTCAATAATGTTATTATTTTTTCTAAGTTATAATAACTTATTATTTTTATTAATCAATTACGCATATTATATATTTATTTGGGTTTAATTTTATTGCATAATGATTATCATAAAAATAAAAGCTTGACCACCATGATTAAAGTACAACACATAAGTACGAAAAAATATTCATTACAATATCTATAGTATGAAAATGCAGTTACTTTTATAAATACTTCATTGCTAAAGTCTAATTACCTTAGGTTCTGATCCTCATCTAAAGTGGTTAGGTTCTCATCCTCATCTAACTAGTTTTAATATTATTTGGATAAATATTTATTTATAATAGTTAGTTGGTATAGTGGTTATATTTATTTTTCCAATCCAATTCCAATGGTTGTAAGATCGAATCCACCTCCCACACATTTTACTTATTTTTAAAAATACATATAGATTACGCAGAAGGGGCCGGGCCCTTTGACATGCTACCCACATTGGACATTCTCATCCCTTAGCTCTAATGATTTTTGAATGCGTCATTTTTCTGAATTTCAATCAAACATCGAGTGATGATTGGAAGTATTGAATTTGGACTTTTTTAAGGTCATGCATGGAGTGTGTAAGTTCATTGAAGGTAGTATCGGCACGGCCGAGAGTGAACACCAACGAGATGCTCTTTCTAGTTTCTTATTTTTCCTCCTGCTTTATTCAAGCAAGAAAAAGAAGGCAACACAACTCAAATAAAACAAGAAATCTTAAAAAATGAGCTACAACTCTGAATATCAAACCTCCAAAGGCATGAGCGGCATTTCATCCTATCTAAACCTTGACTATATATCCCTTTGACAGCAGACAGGTGTAACGTTTAGAATACATATATACTCCCGCTATAAGATTTTACACATCCGGAGCGAGACAATGAGAAAGCATATGTCATGGCAGTAGCAGGTGTCAGGCACTCCATAAAGTAGAAACATGGGGATTTGACATATGAATGAACTTTAAACACTGTTGTTTGAAGTTCATGACTGAAAGTATCGATTGACTTTGGTCTTTTTCTTTTTTTTTTTTCTTAGATCCTATGGGCTTTTAAAAAACCATAACATCATGGAATTTACATGTTAAAAGTTCAAAGAGTTGTGCTATACAGATGGATGTGGAGTCTGGATTCCCAAAATGTGAAAAGACATTGAGCGAAAGACATTGAATGAAAGACATTTGATGGTCAAAAATATCATTACAATACATTTCAGGCCCCATTTCATTTCTCAAATTAAAAAGCTACTTGGATCCCATAATATCATGGGTTTTTGATATTATGGAATCTAAGGTCAAACGACTCTGGTGACATTCAGTGACTTTTAGTCAAGAATTTGGGAATTGAGTGTCTAAAGGGCATTGAATTGTCAAAACCCCTAGAAACATACTCTGTTACTATAGTATTTAGGTTTTGGTTGGATGCTGATTAATTATGGTTGATGTATTATTCTTTTTGGTTTTTCACAAGTAAAATTGCACGACTTGTCAAGAATTGGGAAAGAAACAACTAGATTTTATCGTAATATGGTCAACTGAAAGAAGAAACCTACTACCTATCTCCTTTAATAATCTCTCCCATCTTTTATTTTTCAGTGAAATGACTAATTAGATGTAATGTGAGTGCAATTGAATTCCTGAGATAATGCATGGGGGCACCATGTCACTTTTGTAAGACTCTTTAAGGCCTGTTTGTTTTGTATAATTGATTATGTAGGATTGTATTTATATAAGTGGTAAAAGAGATGAAGAACCGATGGTATATAAATATTCAAAAATGACGGTAACATAGCCTTTCATTTAATGTAAATTGATTATTTAATATGTAAATTAGATCTAGAAAAGATGGAAAATGAATGTCATGTTAAAAATACTTCGGTGGAGCTCATCTCATAATGAACTCTTGTATTGAATTTCAGGGTTTTTTACACATACAAGGAAGCTTCAGTATCTTATAGGAACTTTTAAAAACATATTATTGGGAAGCTATTAATTTGAAAAGTCTCTACCATTAGTACTGCAACAACTCTTTAGGGCCGGTTTCTTTTCAAGCATTTCTGACAGGAATTCACGCTGTCTGTGAATTCCTGAATTCACAGTAAAAAATTCTATGTTCATTTACTAGAATTCGCAGCATTTGAGGCAAGCAGCATTTTGGAATTTCAAAAAAGTGGAATTTCCAAATGCTAGCCCTTGCTCCAGCATTTACAAATTTTGGCATTCCGGGAGGCTTCCTTAGAACTCCGGCTCTCTCTGACGGTCGGTGGAAGGTCATTTTCTTCGCTGCACCTCTAAAAAAAAATCAGATCTGGTTATCTTATTTCTTTCCACTCATTTCATATATCTGGTTTCATGAAACCCCATCCTCCTCAATGCTTGTATAGAAAATCCATCTCCTCTTACATCGAGACCGAATAAACCCTAGAATTCATGTATCCAACCTCTTTGAACGGAACTGTGATACAGGATTCAATTCAAGAGGATTTGTAGGGACATCATTGTGATCTCGATTTCCTTTGAGGCAAGCGGCTCCGAGCTATGATGACGATGGAGATGTTGGATAGGGAAGATGGGAATGGGATGAAGATCATTGCAATATGCAGAGATTCGAATACTCATAAAATTGAAAATTTGTGGAATTCAAGTTGCATAAAATTCTCAGGCAGGAATTGTAGGTATAAAAGAAACGGAGAATTTAGGAATGTTAGAATTTGTAGCATTTCAAAATTCTAGCTTCTCAAATTCTACAAATTCCAACAGACATGAATTCCAAGAATTCTTACCAAGAAACAGGCCCTTAATTACCATTCAAGTCTCTACCATCAGCGCTCCAACCGAATCTTTATATCGGAAAAAAAAAAAGTTATGGTCGAGCTTGTGGGTACACCTCTGAAAACAAAAGATTGGCCCGGTTTCGAATTTTGCTTTGGTAAGTATGTGAATTCATATTCCACTGCCAGAGGCCCAGACAGCGACAAATATTGGCCCGGTTAGATGAACTCTATATGAGTAGCCTTAAAGGTCAATGCAGTACGTGTCACATAGCAACGACATGCTGACATGCAGATAACAGAATTTAGGTGAACCACGGTACCTGTTTTCACGATCACTGGATGCACTGCAAAACAGTAAAGTTTGGATATTCTTATATCCAAGTTCACTGGGTTTTAGTAAAGCTCAGCCATATAGAAGCATGTAAATTAAATATTACAAATACTACTATAAGTATTTTATGGTGTTTGTTTTGAGAGTGAACTCAAGTTTTATTAAGAAGCTGTTTGTATACATTACAATACATAAGAATTTAATTCGTAAGATGGTTAAAAATAAAGATTCAAGGTGAGTTTTCAAGAAGGAAAATTAAATAATACTTAAAAAAAATTAAAAGAATTTTATTATTTGATGTTCGTATTTTTAAATTTACTTTTGATCTTCATTTTTAACAACTCAATATATTTTAATTCAAATAAATAAAACCTAAGTGAAATTTGACTAGGACTAATATAAAAAGGAGTAGATCAAAATCTGCCATCATAAGGATCCAATCTACACCTCAATTTGTTATCCTTCATTTGCATGAAATTAAATAGATAGAAATTTGGGATTTGTGGCCAAAAAGGCTCCAAAGAAAGAATGTTAAACAGATGAGGGATGGAGAATATAAGGTGAAGTCATGGAGGTAGATGAGACATTGACTTTCACAGTATTTGAATTAATATGGTAATGACTGGGTGAGAATATCATTGCATGGTTTTTCATTATAGTGGAGATTGTATTATTTAGTTTTGAATATTCACCTTTGTTTCATCAAATCTAACTTGTATTCATTTTTGTTTTAACTAAATGAGAGATTCATTTGATGGGTATATCTAGATATTCATATATATTTGTTTCTTCAATTTGAATCACTTTTATAAATACAAGTCTTAAGAATTCATAGGAATTTAACTGCATGTAACAAAGATGTTCTTAAATTTGCAATCCACTAATGGTTCAATGGTAAGACATCTTTTTTTCTATAGGATGATCAAGGATCAGTCCCTTAGAGAAATTCTTTTTTGTTAGAAATTGAAAACCTTATACCACCTTTGTATGAGACTTGTTTCATTTTCCATATTCTTTTGATTATGCTTTCATAGAAAGCATATTTATTTACATTATAATAAATAGAAATTGATTACATAGGACTTATGCAATAAGTGGCTAAAATTGAATTTCAATGCTGAATTTTGAAAAATAATCATCCAATAACGTTTTCTTTTGTAAGAATAAGATCAAAAGAAAATGAAAAATCTTCCTTGTGATTTGATTTTCTCAAAAAGAAAGGTTTTTTGATGATCTTCTTTGAAAATTGACCTATGGTCCTCATTTTTAACTACTAACTGTATTAATCTTAAGCATTTAATTTTTATGTATTTTTATTTAAACAAACACCCCAAAAAGGAGTTGTTAATTGACTTTCACTTTTAAAAATCTACCCGTGGTTTTCATCTCTATCCACTTAAACAAAGTTCTATATATTTTAATGCAAACAAGGCCATGATTGATGACTATAAAAAATTTAACAGACCCAACTCCATCCTGCCGGCCAACATAGCCACAACAACAGCAAAAATAAAATAAACCTAAGTAAATCACTTTTGCTATTAATTTAACAGGAATTAGTGGAGTAGTACTAGGTGTCTTTGGTATCAAATCGACACAAAATCTCACTCCTCCAGTGACCAAAATCCGAGTTTGGTCGGTCGTTTACAAAAGGATAAGCGACGGGTGTCATTTCATTTTCAAAATTAAAGCCCCCACGTATCGTTGCGTTTGCATATGCATCGTCGCTCGCTGCGAAGATACGGTGCAAGAAAGCGTCACTTTGTCGTATGCTTGACGTATGTCTTTAAAACGTGTCTGCGTATCGTGTGAAGGACAACATGGAATGCTTTTCATAACACAAGGCGAAAAAAAGAGAACCGGCTGCTATCGATTCACTGTTATGTTAATTCACTGGAGCCTCAAACACTATTCTCTATTTATACAACCCATGTCCCAGCTGCATGAATTACATTTTGTGACTGAATTGCAATATTTATTAATATTAAAATAAATTATTTTGAGTTTTTTGAATTTCAAATGTATAACATTTAGTAAGGTTGGGAAAGAGGGCCTCCTTCCTTTTGGGGAATTAAAAAAAATCATTTGAATCCAATAGCCCTCATTTTATGCAGTTCTTAACTCGAACCTTTGGCTCTCATTTTTATTGTGTATATTGAGTTTGTTTTTAACTTTTTTTATTATTTATTTTGTAAGTTAAGTCTCGCTAGGGGTTGATCGCTAAAGAGGGAAATCCACTACTACAGTAGTATTTTATAATGGACACCATTTTTTTACACCCAAAGCCTTTACCATCTGAAAGTCTGGACATCACAAAATCGTCACTTGGAGCCTCTACTGGGATTCAAAGTGGACACCTCTACGTTGCAACGAGGAGCCTCTACTATCGAAATATATAAGTGATGGTAAACATATAAACGACAGTAACATATAAGTGAGGCTTAACTCAAAGCATTACATCGAGCTTGAGTTAAAGATAAACTTGAATTAGCTCGTACTCATTAGATATTTTATCTTATTTTGGAAATATTGATCAAATTCAAATATGAGCCTTGACAAATAGAGCGTAATCCTATTGGGTCCATCTCAACACGTCGAGTGTGTCTTTTCATTAGATATTTTATCTTATTTTGGAAATATTGATCAAGTTCAAATATGAGCCTTGACAAACAGAGCGTAATCCTATTGGGTCCATCTCAACATGTCGAGTGTGGCTTTTCTATAAGTTGTCACTCGTCGAATCAATAACGAGAGGCTCTCATGCTAGCGAGATTCGTGTTAACAAAGAAACGTATCCAGTTTCCTAGACAATCAAATCTTTACAATGCAAGTAATCTTAATGTTTGGATCGATGAATTATTGGTTCTAACTTGCAGCTTTTGCTGAATTCCCTAGTCCAAAAGCCTGCCACATATTTGCCAAGTTTTGTAAATAAGCATGTGTATAGAGAATACCTTACAAACGCATTCTCATTGGAAACGTATACAGGAAAAAAGATTTGAATGGTTATGCCTCAATTTTCAACACCAGATAAAACTGATCATGACAAATGGGATTTACTTTAAACTAATCTCCGTTTTATGGGGAAAAAAAAAAAAAAACTAATAATAAAATATTAGGTCGTCCGAAGCTCAATTCAAACGCTCTTACACAAACCCAACCATTGAAAAGATTGATACTCAAATCATTATTCAACCCTTATATCCAGTATCTATTTGAACCACAATTAGAAATGTGCTCATAAATCAAATGATTCAAAGCCAGGGCCGAAGTCAAGTTTTTCCCCGGTAGATTGGGTCAGTAGCACATACTCTGAGAACAACCTAAACGCCCATGGGCCAGGAATTGATCACCGGCCAGCTCTGTGAGATTTTCTTGGCTAAACCCAATGGGCAATGGTTGATAACAACTCTAATTTGAGTGAGATTTTTGACAAACTTCTAATTTGCTTCGTACATCCATATATCACAATCCAATTTCTCGAACCACATGGCCCCACACAGCACCAAATCGGGTATCAATGTAACGGAATTGTTCATGATTAATTTCCCGTTTAAGAATCTTTTTCACGTGGCACGACAATTTCCGAAGTCAAATACGTATGAAGAGTCAAAGTCTCATCCTTTCTGAAAACTGAAAACTGCTTACAATTCCATGTTCTCAAATTATCATTCTAGAAAAGTAGAAACCGCCACACCCAAAACGACCGTGTAAACCAGCGCGTACAAAGTTCCACGCCCTTCGGCGTTCTCTTATCTTATCTAACAAGCAAACGACCCTCTACGGCTCTCCAGTTTCCCGGTCACCAAACGCCCACAATCCCTTTCCCATTCGCATTTCCCCACACCCACCGAATTTTCTGTTCACGTAACAACGACATCTCCCACCGCCACGTGCCCCCTCTCGCCATCTTTTTTGTACGGTCACCGGTCTCTCTCCTACCTCTATTTATAAAACCTCCGTCGTCCTCCTTTCTTCCAACTTTTATTTCTTTTGAGCTTTCGGTTTTCTTCACATCTGGTTTTCCCTACTATTCCATCTCTACGAATCTCTTTCTCTCCTTTTTCTTCCTCTATTTAAATTCCATCTCTGCCCCTGTTTCATTCAAAGTAACCAAGGATGCGAGAGGGCAAAGGTAGAACGATAATTGCAGACACGACGACGACGAGGAGCAACAGCAGCAGCCTCCCTCGTATGAAACTCTCAAATCTCCTCTCTTCCAGCACCAACAGGAGCAGCAACGTGGATGACCATGACCATCCTTCCAGAATCAGCAACGCATCAGATATTAACCAATCTAGTGCCGCGAGCACTCCTTACATGATGTCTCCTTACAATGCGAACTCTCCGTTCGCCAGATCACCCTGGTTTCGCAGCTCCATGGTCATTCCCTACTCTACCACCACTGACGAGGGTTTCCATTCAAAAGGACTCATCGGATCGCTAGTGCGAGAAGAAGGACATATCTACTCGCTCGCCGCCTCTGAAAACCTCCTCTACACCGGATCCGACAGCAAGAACATCCGGGTCTGGAAGAACCAGGAGGAGTTCGCGGCATTCAAATCCGCTAGCGGATTGGTGAAGGCGATCGTAATCTCCGGACAGAGGATCTACACCGGCCACCAGGATGGGAAGATCCGGATCTGGAAGGTCTCCTCCAGCAACCCGACAGTCCACAAGCGGGTCGGTACGCTCCCGCGTCTTAAAGACTATATCAAAAGCTTGATCAATCCGAATAACTACGTGGAGGTCCGGCGGAACCGGAGCTCCATCTGGTTCAAGCATTTTGATGCCGTCTCTTGTTTGAGCTTGGACGAAGATCATGGGCTTCTCTACTCGGGTTCCTGGGATAAGACGTTGAAGGTCTGGCGGATATCCGATTCCAAGTGTCTGGAATCGATAGCCGCGCATGATGACGCGATCAATTCCGTGGTCATTGGATTCGACGGTCTGATTTTCACGGGGTCGGCTGATGGGACGGTTAAGATGTGGAGGAGGGAATTGCAAGGGAATAGCGTGAGGCACGTCCATTTGCATACGCTGCTGAAGCAGGAGTCGGCGATAACAGCGCTGGCCGTTAATCAGACGGCTTCCGTTATCTACAGCGGGTCATCGGACGGTCTGATTAATTTCTGGGAGAAAGGGAAGCATCTGTCGCATGGTGGGGTCCTCCGAGGGCACAAGCTGGCGGTGCTGTGCCTGGCCGCCGCGGGGAGTCTGGTGCTGAGCGGGTCGGCTGATAAATCCATCTGCGTGTGGAAGAGAGAGGGTGGGACCCACACGTGCCTGTCCCAGTTGAATGGTCACATGGGGCCCGTTAAGTGCTTGGCCATGGAGGAGGATCAGGAGCATCAGGAGGATGGGTGTGATCGACGGTGGATCGTGTATAGTGGTAGTCTTGACAAGTCCGTGAAGATGTGGATGGTGTCTGAGCAAGGGAATTGATGATGATCATCTAAAGATGATGGCCCACTTACTGTACAAATGTTAGGAGGGTGTATTCTCCTCGGCCGTCCGAATGGGCCCCACACAGTATGAGATACGGACGCGGAGATCTTGCGGACATGTTTGGGCACATGACGTAAAAAACCACCACGTGTAAGAGGTTGGAATCATCTACTATTTCACTACGTGGCGAATTGCTATTGGCTGGTCAGGTAAGGTGGGTGGGGGCTGTAAATAAACTAAACGCGAATGAGTCTTGCTGTACAGACAAGGAATGAAGGGTCGCTGAATACAATATAGAATATAGATGGCAATGGAATGTATTTTTTTTTCCCTTTTTTGATAAATTATTGTAATTCCATTTTACCTTGAAAGAGGTGGGTGGAAGATGTTTGAAGGAGAAAATGAGACTGTTATTAAATTGGTTTTCTATTCATTGTTCTATGGCTATTTGATTGGTTCTTTTGTATTTCTTGAGATCAAACATGGGAATTTGAACTTAGGAAGGAGAATATGCATGTCCTGTGGAAGTAATATCTGATTTCTTATATGATGAAATGTTGATTTATTTCTGTCTTAGTCAGATTTTGATTTCCTTTATGATGAAATGTCGAATGTTTAATGTGAACTTTGGGCTTAGTTATTTGCCTGAGGGGTAAAATGAAATAAAATTCACTACTCAAATTAAAAGGAAAAAAAGAGGAATGGGTTAAAAGAAAACACAAAAAAAAGAAAAGAAACTACACTTAAAAGGCACTAAATGACAGCCGTTAACTATATTTTATTTCACCCATCATATAAATAATTATATTTTTTAGATTTGTTTCTTGGTATGGTTCTAGTTTGTGAAGAGTTGATTAAGATTAGGGCTGTCAAAATTAACCGTGAAAACCGAACCGCCCGGCCGAACCGACCGTTTGGTCGGTTTATAGATTTTCTAAAAAACAAAACCGACCGAACGATTTTATAAGTTTTTTTTTTCAACGATCGGTTTTTATAATTACGTAAAAACCGTTCGGTTAAAACCGAACCGACCGAAGAAAGTCTTTTATCAAAACATCACTTGAGGCCATGATAGTTGAATAATGTGGTTGGCTGGCACATGACGAAATAACAACATAAGTTATTAATTTGTAGAACTGAAAAACAGACCGTGATTTGTGTACATACTTGTATGATTACATTGAGCACACCGTTTTTTTATGTTTATAAAGTGACATTATTGTCTCCATGTGGATTGCTTGTAACTGTAGGAATTTGGATCATTCAAGCTAGCCCTCACAGAATCTTTGAGGCTAGTCTTGTACCCATCAGTAGGGCCCATCTCTTCATTGTAAACTACTCATAAATCATATTGTCGTTTTCAATTTGGGTGAAATTTTTTTCTCTTTCCTGAACACCCCCCAATCCCCAAAAAAAAAAAAAAAAACCCAATTAACAAAAGATCGACCGAAACCGGCCGAACCAAAATCTGGTTACCAATGTCTAGTATTCGTCCCGCGCTTGTTCTTTTGTGCTAAGTGTACGTAATGTAGCACAACGATAGATAGGTACTACACATGGGCAATGACAAATCACAAATGGAGCCATCATTGATTGTTAGAGCTGGCTGGGTTAAGCAAAGGGGCTGTATTTTGTAGTCTCAATTGCCTGACGATTAAAGTCCATCTTTTCCAGTTGCATCCATCTTTTGGGACCACGCAATTGATTGGCTTCCATAATGGAGGTTCCCGTTGTAAGGGTGTCCGACCTTGTTTTCTCTAACAAAACAAGAAATGTTCCATCTACTTCCCAAGTTAAGAAAGACTTGAGGGCTTCCGAATCCGATCTGGTGAAGGAGGTGATTGATAGAAACACAACGAGAGCGATACGTACAGAGGTGATCGTTGTGTGCCAGAAACTGAGAACCAGAGGTTCGAAAAGTCCAAGGAAGAATTCTATTGTCGGTTGCTTTGTCGCCAGTTATGCCTCGCAGTTATGCCCTGGGAACTATGCCATTCTTCTCATTGGAAATATAAAGGGGTCCCACAAGATGAGAGATCAATTGAAAATCCCTTCAGATTGGAAAATTCAAACCTTTGATTGGTGTTCACAAGTGTAAATCTGTTGCTTTTTAAGATAGAATATTAGATTTGTAATCTAAAAGAGTTTGTTTGGATTGGACATGGCTTTAGTGATTGTATCCAAGTTGCCCTTAGGCCATCGGTTTCTTCCAACTGAAAAATGGGGAACATAAAAGGGATGGTTAGGATGGGTTGGACTTGTATTTATTCAGAAAGAAAAAACTAATAAATATGGGTTTTCTTCCGTGGAAATGCTAAGCAGGTTTTGGCAATATGTGCTTCATGGACTATATATCCCTAGGCTTCTAAGCATATCCAGGTTAGTGAACGGCCCTCACTTGAGCCCTCTGTCTGGCATAGCCTTTAGGGCCCACCTGGATGATCCCTAATCATCCTCAAACCTGTGAACCACGGCACATAGCCTGATGTGAAGTCGTATCCGGGGCCCATAGGGCCATGTCAATCATGGACAAGCGGGGGTGGAAAGACCTCAATGAGGTGTTGGGGTGTGCAAAACATCTAACATACTAAATCATCCTATCTATGACTGTGGATCTCTCATTATATCTATTATAAGCTTTCTCTGTAACAAATTCTTATTCTCAAATTTCACTTCAGGAGGAGTTGTTTGATAAAAAAATCAAGTTCGAGATTATGATAAAAAAATCGAGTTAACCCCGAGTCGCTTGCATACTTACTCCCGTGAATTTCAATCATTTAAAACTCACAAGGGATATCATACATACAATATGAGGAAAACATAAATAAATGTACATTGTTCATATTTAAATTAAAACTTATTTACAACTTATACAACTATTCACTTGCATATTTATATACAATGCAAGGATTCAAAAGTATGAAACATTTCTTAAACCCACTCTTATCAAAATTCCAACTTCTCAATTTTATTTCCACTCTAGGAGTCCTCATGGAGGAACCCGACCGGTCTCCTACTTTGTCGGTGCGGTTTCGGGACAGGTAGAGGCATCTGTGCCTGTAATGTTATCAATAACACAATGTGAATTTTAACAATTCAGCAAAGTACAAACCATATTAATCGAGATTAATTAGAGTTAATCTTGATTAACTTGGGACGAAGTGTAACATTATCCCCACCATATTAAAGTGAATTTTAGGGATATATCACTTGAGAGGATGAGAACAAGATAAACTGTTTGAATTATTAGTTCGCGGTTACAGAATGGAATTCAAAACATATATTCCACGGAAAGTTTGTAACAGATGCGACATGGGATCCGATCTCCCTACCTTAAACCCTGAAATCTAATAATTCTAAAAGGCATCATGTTTTTAAGTTTCCAATCCCAACCAAAATGGATGAGTGTCAGTTTCGGCCTCACGCAGGGTCGTGTCCATGAGGGGGTTGACCTTTTCATAGGTGGGCCGGGCCACCTGTACTGAAAACCTAACCCCTTCCCTCTCTCGAGTCTTGACACCTGCCCTCCAATATATGATGCAAATTCTGACACTCATATTACGTCATGTAACAGTTAGGATTTTGTTGACTTCATGTCTCTACTTTTTTGGATATGGGTAGAACTAGTATCTAAGAAGGTTTGGGTGGCTTCCTAAAAAGGACTTGCGTAAATTTCTTGACAAGAAGTTTGGTGTTCCGTAATCTTAATCTCCTCTTGCAATTCAGCACCGAACAAACAACAAGTATGGATTTGGCAGAGTATGCCCAAAAGTGTAGGTGCCAACTCGTGATCACTTGTGGATGGATAATTTCTTTGTTCTTACAAATTGTTTTCCATTGATTAAGCAATGTTCACCACAATTTAATTTGTGGGTTCCATCGCAGAGAGGAAATGTCGAGTGGCTATGATGTTGCCTGTGAATTAGTTGAGGTTGGGATGCAATAGTGTTAATGTGGACTATATGTGAGCAACAGACGAGCATAATTTGAGCAAGAACAATTCAGATGGTTGGTTGGTTCTCTTCGTGTTGCAAATTATACAATCCATATAAATTTGATTTAGGACTTACCTATCAGAGCGATTGAACTCTTGATGATCTACTTAAAATTTTGAATTCTCGTAATCTAAAATCCGAACCTATAATCATATTAGAATTTGGATCCTAGCCTCTTGTATCCATGAAATGTGAATTCTGATGCGATCCAAGTAACCTCGATCATTGGGCTGATAATAGATTGATATTTAGAAGTAACAATGCGTAATATTCATTTACATTCAATTGACAAATGAGTGCACCAACCCACTTTCATGCATGGTCCCATATGATTGGAACTAGCAATGCAAATGGGTTGGATATAGAATAAAACCATGGTGTACCTGGATCAGATCTGTCATTATGGATCTGGATCCAATTAATGCAAAACTCGTGCATTGTATCTAGATTCATCAACTTAAAAAAATGGAGTCGATTTTGAATCTGAATCTATAATAAGATGTGGAGTGTACACTAGACTAAATGGATAAATGATCTTAAAATAATTAAAGCTTTTTATTAAAAAATATCTTAAATATGACTATAGCTCAAGATATGCAGGCCCCTCAAATGCATATTTATATATTTGGTAGGGGAATGTAATAGTCCTTTATCTGAATCTCTAAGCAAAACATATATCCAAATACCAATTAGCCTATATATCTTTTTATTTCTCTTTCATTTACATTTCTTGTACAAGGTGCCTGCCGAACACCTTCACCTAGACAATAATGAATTATTGCCAAAGAGAAGCGATGGGTGTCATTTTCCAAGAAAAGAAGGAACTTTGAGAAATTTTTCTACTTGGTCCCGCATATGTTCTTGGTGTGGACTGCCAAAAACATGTTGGTTTGCATTCCTAGTTCTATGCATGCCCAAGCCAGCGCCTCCAATTCTTTTTTTTTTCTTTTTTTGGGTATCCCAGCTTAGGGGGAGCTGGCCCCCTAGCCCTCCGGTGAGAAGAGTAAATCTCGAGAAAGGTGGGGGTCCTCTGGTAAGGGAAGTAGACCTCTAGTGCCTCCAATTCTTATTCTTCCCAGAAAGAGAAAGAAAGATACCTTGTCAGCTGACCTTGCTTCAGGTAGATTCATGGTGAAGAAGATAAAGATGTTGGGCTTAGTAGGTCCACAAAGAGTCAAGGAGTTTATTCAACAAAGAACATGGTGCGGTTAAGCTGGTAATGAATCACTTGAAGTTCAACTTTTGAATTTGTTGTATATCCACAATTCATTGTGATAATTAGTTATGATCAAGGCATTGAGAGCTGTGTATCTCACATATATACTCCCTTATTGGGCTCAAATAATTCAATGAAGTTTCTCCCAATTTTGTCAGTCTCGATTAAACATATAAATAGAAGATATAACTTGGTTTCAACCAACCAAATCAAGTTTTATCTATGTTTCTTCGCAATAACTTCACGAGGATCCAGAACCTTTTAATTGCCTAACATATGCTAACATATATAGACCATGTCCCTCCAGACCACGCCCTTCATCAAAGGTTCCTACTATATATCAGCAGCACCAGGCCCAAAACTTATTAGGGCCTTCTCGTTAGCTGGCCGTAGCGTGGGCAGAGCCAAGGCACCGTGGCAGTGTGCTGAATTTGACCTGTGTTTTTGAGTTGTTGGTTGGGCCAGGGCCTAACTTTTATGTCTTCAATCTTTATATAGGATTAATTATTGGAGCAGAACCACATAGTTGACCATAGACTGAGCCTAGACCTGGCTATGACCATTTCCAATTGTAGACCTGGCTATGAACATTCCAAATGACTACGGAAAAGACATGGCATGCAATTGGTTGGGCACCATGTGGCATAGATACACGAGTCCAAGCGCAGATCCAGCACTGCAGGCCGACAGCCATGACCTTTCTTCAACCAGTTCCAGTAAGATTATGACTTGATTACCTTTCTAATTAACATTAGCCTCTAAGAGTTTTCAGTATTTAGCCTTAACAACTGTATGATTGTGCTCTGCCTTGTCCTAAAGGGAGTGGGAGTTACAATGCCATCAGTGTGCAGAATCCAATAATGGGACTCTATACGACCGTTGGATTGCACGCACTGAAGTGTAGGGGTGCTCATGGGCAGGGCCTAGCTGAAGCTTGTTCAAGACAGATCAATTTAACTATCAGGCCTAATTTCATTTAAGGGGCCAAAAACTCAGACCCAGCGCAATTTCAAAATCTACACTACAAACCTCTCGGTGCTAAATATGTTGGCGCAGCTGCCAGTACCCCGGACCACCCTGTTTTACTATCTGGTCCTTCATTCTCCTGGTGTCTATTGAATTCGTAAATGCTCATTTTCTATTGTCTATATCTCGGCTGTTAGTTTCATGGCGGTTTTTAGAGCTAGGCCAATGAGCACAACACACACTGCCGCACAGAACTACGAGGGATCCCATACGCATATTAACATCTTCTGTTAAAAGCTATACATGTTCTTATTAGGGGCAAAAACAAGAGGGAAAGGGCTGTTCATGGCCAACAAATGTGCATACTTGCTACCTTTTCAGGATAAAATATTATTTTTCTCCGGGATTTGTTCATTCATAGCTCATGTAATTGACTTGTTAGGAATTGTATGGTGGTTAGAAACGAAGGTGAATATTCACACTGACCATCAAATAATATTCCCCCTTAATAAGAATGAATAAATGAGCAATGGGAAATGGATACTCAGCAAAAGCACTAGTACTTCAAATTCTTGGAAAGTTGTGGTCTCATCTGCTTCACTAACTTGCATCCTTCGTCCTCACCGATTTGATAGTCCTTGGTTGGAGCCCATTTGCGCATTATGTAATCAATTTCACGCACAAAAACAATCAATTTTTTTTCTTCTATAAGCTCAAATTGAGGATTTCATTGAAGGGGAAAAACCTACTGACTACACCCAGACACTTCAGCTAACCTAACTACTCAAAAACAGGCTATATACTAAACAAGCAACACAACTAACAAAAAGACTATGAAGATGACATATTAAGCCTAGGCAGGGCATTTGGAGAATTGCTTATTGGAGGCTGAAGTTGGATATGGAGATGGGGATAGCAGATCTGCAGGTTCCAAACTAGAGGAGGCAATGCATCTTTACAAAAATTGAAAATAGCAGCAGTGATCTTGAAAAGGAAATATACTACTTCATTTGCTGAGCTCAAACAGAAGTGCAAATGGCACTCTTGAAGATGAATAATCAGGTCCAACCATTTAGACTTAAATTGTGTTCCAAACCGCCTTGTGGGGCCCTCTTCATCCATATGAATTCGTGGTGGGTGGTTGGATTAGAAGGGCGAGTGTCAGTGATTCAAAAATTGCCACTTGATGGTCATAAAAACCTGACAAGGGCCCTCGGGAGCAAACAGATAGAATAATTCAGCCTAACTACTTATTTTACATGCTCTTGACTAAAAGTTATCATTATCAAATCAAATTAAAATACCCACACTTAAAATATTCGTGTGGTTAGGAAGTTCAGTTTTAACCTGGAGGTCCTGGTTTCGAATCCATATAAAGCCTTACCCGATATATAGGACTAGTGGGTGGTTCTATATATCTGTGCATTTACCAATGATCAATCGAAGGAGAGTCTGCTGATTCCCATATTACAAAAATAAAATTGAAATTGAACGTATAATCAACATTGGAATTGACAATTCCAGACTAAGCATTCACCAAGCAAGGATCTACTAAGGTAGACATATGTTGAGGTCAACGTCTACCCTCAGTCCTGAGCCGTCATAATTGTAATAGAACCCTCACCCTTACCATAAAACTATTGTTATGCCGTTTTCTATCACCAATTGGTTTTGTGATAAGTTGTAACTCAATGGGGTGCAAGATCCTACAAGTAGTATTAGAGCCTGGTAGGTCGGGTGCTCGAGTCACGGGACAGTGTTTTGCGAGTTCACAGCAGGAGTTGCTGCGGGTGTGCCGTTAAGGGAGGGATTATTGAGGTCAACGTCCACCCTTGCTCCTGAACAGTCATAATTGTGGTCGAGCCCTCGCCTTCACCATAAAAACTATTGTTGTGCTGTTTCCTATTACCAATTAATTTTGGGATAAGTGGTGGAATGGGGTGTAAAATCCTACAACATACAAGGATGACACTTGCTTGGTCACTTCATTGTATAAAATCATTCATAAAGCTTGTAAAGGAGTGAGTTCTGGGGTAGTACTTCCGGCGGGGTCTCTTTGGGCAGGGCCGTGCCCAAGCTATTGCTCCCATCCATGGGTTTACCCATTGTTGTCAAGTCAAAGCTGTAGAGTAGGCAATCAAGAATGCGATCTAAAAGCATGAAATGGATGATCAATAAAGTTTCTACTTGCAAAGGGCGAATGCTCAGAGTTGTTGAACCCCACACATCCTCTCACATTTCCATACTAAAAGGCATATATTGATATTGCAGAAGCTGCTGAAGATCTGGACATAAATCATAAAATCCTATTCTTCTTCCCACGTACTCGTCCACATCTCTATCTATTGCCAGAGCTGCACAGGCAGAGGATGTGAATATAAATGCTCAATTGTCAGAGGGCTTTGAGGATATAGATAATCAGTCCATTTCTTCTTCCCACAATCTCTGCAGCTCCAGGAATAAACAAACAATTTTCCTTTTCCTTCTCCTATAATTACATTATAGGGCAGGAGACTAGTGAAGTTACCATTATAGGGGTGATTGTGAGTAACAGTAGTGCAAGTATGGCCGATGCCCTGGTTTACATTATTACTAAGGGGTAACAACTAGGACTCACATTGCAGGTATGGTGGAATTCCAAGATAATTAACACCAGGGGAACCTCCAAAAGAAATAGTACTGGGGTGAAGCCCGTTGAAGTAGCTATGCTATGTTCCACATTAGAGGGGGACGGTGTGCAACCATTGTACAGGCACAGTGGAAGTCCAACATAACAATCTTATAGTGAGTCCAGAGGAGCCTCCAAACCTTTTTCTCGTTTTCTTTTTTCCGAACACCTGTTTGTAATTGGGATCTTCTTCTCTCTCTTTTTTTTACCCCCTAACCTAGAGATTGCGACATAATAGAACCCACACAAGTGTAAAGAAGAAGCCCACACAAATAAGAAAAAGGGCATCCACATGGATCAATCCATGAGCAGCCAGTGACATGCAGGTTGCCAACTAACTCGGCAACCCAGGCAAACTCTTGCTGTCAATTGGGATCTTCTTAAGGGGAGTGGTTGGACAAGGTTGAAGGGCGACAATCATTTCCACATGTGCCCGGATTCATTTTCACATAGGACGATGAAAAACCATAATTTTTTTTTTATCTAGCCAGCAAGGTTCCATTTTCCCTGCCAAAATTTCCAATCCATCTTGTATCGTCTTCCAGGAAAACCACAATACCAGACCCCAAAAAAAAAAAAAACACATTCCCCTAGAGAAATATTACCAACACCCCCCAAGGATGAAGTTGAACGTCAGTATAACATTCCGAGTTTTTGCCAATGTTCTTGAAGCACGATCAGGAAAAAGTACCAAAAACTTGCCACGTGAAATATACTGGCAAATACTCGATCATTCCCCCACAGTATGGGGCATAGAGTCACAATGCAGACTTGCAGCAGCATTTCAAGCTCCCCAGCTAGCTCTATCACAAAAAATGCAAGGAAAGAAGCTATACAAGATCCAACAGTAAGTCCAACGAACCTCTGCATAATGCCAACTTTAGTCTCCATCCCATCGATCATCAAGAACAGACATTGTGCTCTTTAGATCAGAGTGCCCATACTTGGAAGCTGCAAAACCATATGACCCAATAACCCCCACGAGAGTGAAGAAGACTGCAACGAACAGCTGAAGATTGGCGAGCAGCTCCCCTCGGACCTCATTGTCAGCTGACGAGCAGGAGACCATGTTGGTCTTGAGGAGGCACCCATGTGGCATCATGGGCCCGTAGAGGGTGAAGGCCGTCTGGTAGAACCAGATGCCCTGGAGGGTAATGGAGATGCCACTGACCAAGTCGACCGCTAAACTGGTTGGAAAAAGGGCACCGAAAACAGTGGAGAGTACACAGAGGCCGATGAGGATGACAAGCAGGAGGTGGTAGTAGCCCTCCAGTCCTTTATGAGTGGTGGAGTGAAATGAAAACAGCAGGTATTCAGCACAGAATGCAGCGGAAGCAATCAAACAGAGAGCTCCCTCTGGGAGAGGTAGATACCTGCAAGATAGAAATTGTTGATCTATTGGCAACATTTACAAGTAGGAAGAGAGGGGGGGGGGGGGGGGGGGGGGGGGGATGGGATCAAACAGAGAGCTCCCTCTGGGAGAGGTAGATACCTGCAAGATAGAAATTGTTGATCCATTGGCAACATTTAAAAGTAGAGAGAGAGAGAGAGGGGAGGGGAGGGAGAGATCCATGTATGAAGGTGGCAAACCCGGTGAGATTGCTGTTTGGGAAATCAAACTACAACTACAACAATCCTCACTCAAAATTGTAAGCAAAACACTAAACTAAAAATAAAAAATTAGAATGGTAAGCAATCCGCACTCATCTTGTAGGATCATTTATTCATTTTTACTGAAAGTCAAAGAGTAATAATGCTTCTGGGTAAACTCAGTGGGTTTCTCCACTCTCTTTTCATGGTTTCTAGTTAAATTTTTTTATTCATTTTACTGCAACTTCCGAAAAATGTCAAATTACCCCACGCCCGGCAGCACCAGACATACGAAAATCCTCAATGAGCGCTGCTAAGAAAGCATATTTCATTGGCACATGGGACTGCCATAGGTTCAATCCAACCCCCCTACTCTCACAGGGACGAAAAATTGGCACAAGCCCTACAAAATTAAGACTAATCCAACTATCATTCATCTTGAAATCAAACTAAAAACAGATCCTTCCTCAAAATAATTGAACTCGAGGGCTATAGATCAGAGGCTAGGACAGGATGATCTAATGGGGCTCGCATTTTTATAACTCTCCACATGATTGGTATGGCCTAAGTGGGACCACGGGAGGCTATGCAAGACAACTTGTGGAGCCATCTAGGGCCCCACCAATCATAGAATAGGTAGGTGGATCGAAAGATCTAAATGGGAGCAGCCCATATATAAGATTTCAAGTCAATCTAATCATCTAGCCCCTTTGATATGTGGCCTTCAATTTAAATAGTTTTAGAATACACTATTTTTTTCTATACCAATCTAACGGTCCAGCCCATTCGGATTGGAGTAGATCCCATCACATACATGACATGTGGGGTGGGTTTGACAAGATTCGATTGATCATGTGGTCTCTAGTTGGGCCCCCACAGGTTCGATTTAGGTCCATTGAGAAGAACCCTACCTTGTCAAAAAAGATGTATAGATGGTTCTCCAAAAAATAAAAAAATAAAAAATAGCAGTGGTTGTCATGATTAAAAAAAAGGGTACATGATCATACGTAATCAAGGGGAACAAGGAGGAGAAAAATACAAAGCTAATGGAAGATGAGAAAGGTAGTTGAACTATCTTTTTGTTTTCTTATTTTATTTTATTTTACTTTAGAAAGCTAAGTATATTTTTCTTTTCTTTTTTCTTATTTTATTTTAGAAAGGTAAGTATGCCACCAAAACCCTCCAAATCCCTCACCATCATCGCTATAGCAAAAAATTGATCCCTCTCTTATGTGGAAGGGAGGTCCCTCACCAAGCTACCAGTGGAAATGTGGAATAGAGTAGTTTATTTCAAAAGCAACTTCTAATGAAACTAGGCGTAACTAAAAACAAAACACATGATACATCATGTGAATGCCCCTATCTCTTCCTATATAAAGTAGACACTAATTAAACAAGACGCTAAAACATAACATGTGGTATGACTTGTCAGATCCAATGTGATTGAAAAGAATAAGTCAATATGATAATGCCATCTCTCTCTCATAGGAAGCCATGAAATTCCTTAAAAGCAGAGTTTATATTTTAACCATTTGTTTATAGCCTATTTGGGTTGCAAGCATTTTTTTGTTTGGCTGGAATTTCAAATGATTTATTTGATCAAGGAGAATTGGATTTCTCATATAACAGTTTTGCCATGTAAAAATTCTTAAATATCGAGGATTGGAATGCTACTCGGTCCTAAACATCTCCAACATCCACTTGGAGAAATAGAATCTCCAAATACTCACAGATTACAAAAAAAATAAAAAAAAATCCTTAAATGCTTACAACTAAACAATCCTAGCTGTAGGAATTCTAAGAAATGTGTAAATAAAAGTAAATAAAAACTGAAGAAGAAAAAAAGTGAATAGAGTCATAGATGATGATGAAATAATCTCTCCTTCAATAAATTTTTTTTTTTTTTTAGTGAAGATGAAAATGAATGCAAAAGCACCACCCTACTAAATCAAAGGCCTACCCAATTCCACCTTGCATCCTTTTTTAGTGATCCTTTTGTTAAGCCCATTTTTCCCATGAATTCAATTACTTCCAAACACTGGATACCTAATAATCCAACAACATAGAAGAGACCTGAATCTTTTTTAAAAGATCAGCTATAGATAGATGATGTCTAAAATTACCGGATCCTAACTTCTAGGATCGTGAAATCCTAACTCGAGGTGTCTGATGTGCTCTTAAAAAAAAAAAAAAAAAAAACTCTATTCGTGTTACCGCAAACACCGGCAAAGAAGCATGTGTCTCCTCTTTTGAAAGGAGGCCAAGGAAAGGGCCAAAAAAGCCACCATATGTTGAACGAGGTGGTTTCCATGCAATCTGCCACGTTGATATAAAAGATAGTGGGTCCCTCGTTTGTCAATACCGATCCAACCACTCCATTATTGTTATTGGTGAGAAGTGACCAGGAATAGTAACAAGTGATCCAAAGCATGTGATGTTGTATAGGTACCAAAAGGTCAAGGTCAAGGGAGGAAGGGTTAGTCTTAGTAGGAGGTTTCGGTATCCCTGCACTTTCACGTGATGAAAAGAAAAAAAAAAAAAAGGGCCACCGGAATCGGAATCAAAATCGGAGAAGGTACGAACCTGGTTTTGTCGGTGAGAAGGGCGACGAGACCGAAGATGAAGAACATGAGTAGCATCCCCGAATGCTCGAAATCATTCATATGGGAAGGATTCAAGACCCCTTTGACGAAGAACTTGAGATGAGTTGAGTAGAGCAGCTCTATGCACATGTCGATGAAGGCACCCACAGTCACAACATACAGCTCCAGGTACTTCACTCGCCCTCCTCCAACAGGGCTCCATGCCCTGACCCTGAACGAGCCAGGGCTCGACACATACCTAACCACAGCGCTCCAGATGTGCCAAACCCCCACCAACAGAAACAGTGTCCCCGGCAGAACATGCCCTTTGAAAGACCCCATCGATTTCCACTTTCCACCCAGGACCCCAACCCCCGAATTCAAAATTCAATCTGTAGATGCAAAAACTAAGCAGTTTTCTTCTTCTTCTTCTTCTGTTTTGCCCGAAGGAGAGAGAGAGAAGAGATCGTTGCAATTCTCAAAGGTATCTTGCTTGGATTTTACGCGGAAGACTTAATTCTTTTTTTCTATTCGTGGTCAAAAATGGATTGCTGTTTTGGACAAACATTAACCAAACCGACCCCTGAAATTCGATCGGACCAAAGACACAGAGAAAAGATCTAGTCAACGCAAAAGCTTGTATGCCAGAAAGGAATACGAATCGGTGGAGAAACTGAATGAAAATCTCTATCAACTGGAAAAGAACACAGATCTGATTCAGATCCAACGGTTGGAAAACACTGGACAGGGGCTGTTGAATTTCGAAAGGGCAATCTAAAAAAAGAGACGATAGAGAAAAAAGCGATTGTCTATGTAACTGATTTTTAATCATGTAATGTGCAAAAGGACTTTTTGGGTGATGGATGACGCACCTGAGAGAAACAGAGAGAGAGTCGGCAGGGCAAATGATTACGAGGAGGAAACAATCCTCTCCAAATCAAAGATGGGAAGACGGAAAAAGGCAAAAGCTGATGATGATGAATATGAATATGAAAGAATTCAGGAGGCTGCTACTGCTGGCTGCTGGATGCCTTCAAAATTCCACTCTCAATAAAAGGGGCATGGAACAAAAAAAAAAAAAAAAAAACCAAAGGTACCCTGTAATGCAAGTGCTTCTTCCCCTTCGCCAGAAAGAATAAAAAGTCCATCCAGAAATCCTCATATCTAACATTACTTTAATGTCGAGATTTTCGAGCCGGTCTTTCTGATTCTGTGCCATAAGGTGAGCTGGCGTTCGAGAAGGGATGGGGTCCACACGTTGGGTTGGGTCTTCTTCTTGGCTATTTTCACATTGAAAAGGATACCGTCCCGAAAAACGGATCCCCTGTTTTGTCCAAGGGGTGACACACGTGGGAGAAATAGAATCCTTCGCTCCCACGTGTATCACCCCTTTATTCCACAAACAGGGATCCGGATCCCCGTCGGCGACATAGGATAGATAATCTCGACACGAATCCAAATACTCCAAAGTCCAAATAGAGTTTGGATTTGCTCCGTTATAGTGGTAGTGGACGGGCTCACCAACTGCGAGAAAGTCCAGACCCATGTAGGTATGGGTCTTGACTCTTGACTCCAAATAGAAATAAATTATCAACATAGAAATTATGTAAGGTTGCTTTTGGCAATTTTATTTTAGGGGATTTCTCATTGGTTTTTTATATATAAAATTGTGATAATTTTACATTTGAAATTGAACATCTCTAAATATTTGGGCCGGTGAAAATTCTCATTTTTTAAATTTAATATTCAAGTTTGACTTCTCTCCATGTGTAATTTTTTTCATTTTTGGCGCTCCTGAGTCATTGAGTTGACTATTCAAGTGCATATTTTAGCACTAGACGGGTTGAGAGAAAAATTTTGAAATCTATAATTTCCCTACATATTCTTCACCTATTACAAATCGTGCTCTAAATAACATCAAATTGTTTATACATAAACCATGATTTTTTTTTTTATTTTTTATTCCTCTAAATCATTAGGAAGAAAAGGGTAAATTAAGAGAGAGGTGTAGCTCAATCCATTTGCAAAATAGCGAAAGAGAGAGAATAGGAGGGAGAGATGCTCCAAGAGTCAAGCATAACTTACAATTCTACTAGAGAAAGAATCATAGTCACACATTATTCTATAGTGAAGAATAGTGAAGATCCGATTAGATGCATAATAACTCTCAGATTGAATTTGTCAAAAATTAGGCAATTAAAAGAAAAATAGTCAAATCATGTGTTTTATGCATAATCAACCCAAAAACTAGTGATAAATGGAGAACTTTTCTTCTTGTACTATAAATAAGGCAGTACAACAATTTTGAGCTGTTTGGATTTGATTTTTATACTAAAGCTTACCATTGAGTTTATAAAAGAAAAATATATTTTGTTAATACGGTTGCAAATGAGTATCTAATTATTTGAGCATCTATAGTCTTCGATTTTAAAGTAAGCACGTAGAGAACTTATTTTTAGATCAAGTGAATTTTGGATTCAAATCAGATACATGCATATAAGAACAGAGCATTCAAATTTGGAACTAGATCCTATATATATGCTAGTCCCATGTCAGATTCCAACCGGATCTTGCCATGGATCTCTGTGCGCTCTAGTGTGCAAATGCTTTCAAAATTTGTCGCAAATTTCTAATATCTAGATAATTCATAAAAGGTTCTTTTGCCTCCTATAAATAAGCAATTCCAATGAGTCACGCATTCTTTAAATGTATTTTCAGCCTAAGAGTCACATCTCTTAACAAGAGTTATACAATACCACACGAGTTTGACGCCAATCCATTCCAAACTATTCACCAAGAGTGAGACCCCAACCACAACTCTAGAGATTAAAACTTAATTTGTTGAGTGATTAGCCTCTACAGATAGCCAGTTGGTTATTTTGACATGGGCCTCACATGGCAGATGGACCACACAATTTTTACAGTATATTCCAACCTGAGGATCGGTATTCAAAATGAATTACATTTAAATATTAAAAATATATAGGTTTTAAAAAGCCTAAATAACTTGATTTATTTTCAAATTTAAGAATCTTTTTTTTGCTTTAGTCATGTACAATTCAATAGTCTCACTTGTGTATTTTTTTTAAAAGGTTTTTTTTTTTTTTAATATCTTTCTCCAATTATACTATGCACTCTAAATCTTACTTTTGATTTTCCGAATCAAATTTGTTTCTTTAATTTGAGGGCAGTGTAGCACCAATGTTAAATACATGTGTGGAGCCCACCTTTAAAAAATTCAATCCTTTTATTAGCCTTACCACCAATTGTAGCGATCAAATAATAAACTATTATTCAAATTAATTAGTAAGATGGCCACCGTTGAATCAACTAAATCTGGAATCTGTTATTAACTTTCTTTGCTTTTTCTTTTTAATATGTAAAAATGAAAGAAGTTTCTTATATGTGAAATCTGGTGATCAATTCATTGACTGACCCACTAAAATTGACTTTAAATATTTGGATAGAAAGTATTAAATGGGTGTTAAGGCTCTAGAAGTTTCGATTTTCCGAAGTTGAGCCCCAACCATTCTCATGGTGTTAAAATTGTCTGCATGGTACTTCTGCCACTAGTTTGATGCTGCCACTAATTTGATGCTGAATTCAAATACAACAGGGAGGTTCCGGACTCCATGCTGTGTCTCATTAAAAAATTTAATCGTCATCACCTGGCCATGTGTGGCCAGATCTTTGTCTCTAGGTACTTGTGTAATTTAAAAGGAGCTAGCATAAAGGATCTAGATTTCAGGAGACTTGCAAGTTTCTGAAAAGGCTAGAAGGCCTTCTTCCATCTAAGACATGTGTCAAGAAAGAGGAATCTTTTTTTTTTCTTTCTTTCTTTTCTGAATAAAAGCAAGAGAGTTTATTTGCAAGAAATTTGACAGTTACCTGGATCACAGAGCCGGCTCAGGTGAAGCAAGTGGTGGGGGCCTCACCATGAGGGGGCCTCACAATTTTATAGACGTAGGTGGCTTGGTTGGGTTTTCTAAGGTTACTATTATAAAATAAGTCCGTTTTTAAAGGTATCAAATCTCACTGGGAATCATCTGAAATGAATTCAAATGAACCCGAGCTAGAAGAGAAAATCGATCACAATTTGACCCGTTTTCTAATGAAACTGAAATTATTGAAAAATTCCATCATTGGAAAATTTTCATAAAATCAGAATTACAAATAAGTCCTTTTTTTTTATAGAAAATACTCTTTTTTTTTTCATAAAATGGCATTTCAAATCAATATGGCTCCAAAATAAGAAATGTCCAACACAATACCATAAATTCATTGATACCAATAATTCCATATTATCTTATCATATAATTAATCTAACACATTAATCAACAATAATTAACAACTAATCATGCTTAATTTGCAACTAAACATAATTAATTAAATAAAAACGCATTCCCAAAAATCATAATATGATGTCTAAAGGCCTGTTGGATTGGAAACATTAACATGATAATAGAGCTCTTTCCAAAAAAAAAGAAAATGAAAATGAAAACAGGGCATGTTTGCCAACGAAAACCACATATGCTGATATGCGTAATAAAAAAAATGAAAAAAAAGGAAGATGGGTTTTGAACCCATGCACTGTTGTGACGGAACGTCACTTGTTCTGCACCGTCCGCCGTTTGATGTGGTTTTGTTTCATGTGCAAATTACATACGATTCATTCTACCATCCCCACACATGTGAAAATTAAATCTGAGTACGAAAATAATACATTTTTACACATCATTTACACATCAAAATTTCACACGTGATGCATAAATGACCTCAACCAAACATGAAGGTGTGTAAATGATTCACATATGAGTTATTTACATACGTAAATACTGTCAACCAAACAACCCCTAAAAGAATTGTATATGGATAACTCTTGACCTCTCATTGTTAACCATTACTCTGATAATTCAGTAGTTTTTGTCATCACCATTAATGATTTTATGCTCTTTTCGGTTATTTCATTTAGCAGAAGGATTTAAATTGAGGGCTGCATTTTCTGCTTGGATTGGATATTTGGACTGCGCGTGCTCTTTTGGGATGAGGGTTTTCTCATGTCACACATAGAAGTTAGGGGCTTCGTTTATACTTTTGTCTGAGGCCACATATTATCTTGAGATGCCCCTGCTGGATCAGCGAATTGAAATTTATGGCACCAGGATCATGGTTTGTCTGCTTACAGTTCTCCTTGATTTACATATGGCCATGTTTCAAGTTTTAGAATTTATTAAGACATTTTGAGTTGGTAAATTGGTATATAAGCTGACAACAATATCAAACCGTTAACTAATGTAATTTCTTTTATTATCAAAGGAGAATATTATCTTATGAGCAGACTGTATAGTGGTTGGACGGGATCCAGCTCATGAGGCCCTTAATTAAAACTGTATAACGATCAATGGGAGATGGGCAAATGAAAGCTCTCGTAATGGATAATGGGGAGCCAAATTAAAAACCAGCCCCACATACTATCTTAGTAGCCCTTGATTTAACACCTCAAAGTTTAATTAATTGCATCTTAATTATAAATTTGAGACTTAATACAGGTGAGTGAAGGTTCAGCGAGTGTAAAATCAGATTTGATGATGCCATTTCTTGGGACGAGAAATTGGTTTGCCTAAGTTAGAGTATTGTATTATTAGAATATTTTGTTTTATTCAAATAGTATAAATTACTTGATAGAACTAACCCAGAATTGAAATTACTATAAAACAGATTGCTGTTCCTGGGTGGTATAGCAGTCTAGGTAACCTGAATCCACCATTATTATGAGCATCTAGGTTATGGTGGGACTGAAGTCTTCCACTCAAGTCCGGCCCAACAAGAATTTTGAACTTAAGTTTAGTTCCAAACTTCGAATGAACTGACGCTCGGCCCGGCCCAGTCCCAGTATGCTTTGGCTCGGGCTTATGACTTTGGGTTTAGAACTCAGGACGGGCCTATATTTAAAATCTGTGCCTGTATTATTAATGGGCTGGGCTACAATTACATGGAAGAGAGCCCAAACACATCCCGGCCCCGTCCCAGATAACAATAATAAAAAGGGGGTTTGCCGTCTCGCGTTTATGTTGCCGACCCTTCCACCTCTTCTTTCCATTTTTGAGGTGCCTTCCGGTTGTCTTCTTGCCTTGTCAACTTACAGACCTGCTATTGCTTATCGTTCTCTATTGAGAAGTGAGCTCCACCTGAGAAAAATATTAATCTTGTCTGAACCAATACCTCGAGGTTTCAGTAGAAGTAATTTTGTTGAAAAAATTTAATATGATATCAAAGTAAATCGGTCGTGAGTATGAATCTCAAGAGGACGGAGCTCCATGTGAGTAAATCTAATATGGTATCAGTCAGAACCAACCGGTCCTGTGATCTATATAGTTTGTGTTTGGATTAGATCTTTGTGTCTAACCGTCGGCTTTTCTAGATCTTATCACATATTTCGGTCCAATAATATATTTGTCCAACATTTGCAGGTTCTCATACGTTGTTTCCGGATCATGGGATCAATTAACTAAATCTGACCACCTTTTTTAGGTGTCGGTTCTTTGAGGCGGAGCCTGATCATTTTCTATATCATATCAAAGTCCTTTTGCATCTCCATTTGCACTCCACTGAATCTGATTTGAATCGTCGCTTGGTGGTCATTATCAACTAGTTCTCTCATTTTGATTGGAACTGCCTCATCTACACTGTCGATTTCCAACTTAAGCTAAACGATCCGGGTTTAGAACACTTGCTAAATACTAATACTCAAGAGATTTAAAGTTTCTTGAATTGACATTAGTTCGAGTCAACAAAGAGGAAAGAAGCACTTCTCTTAATAGATCTAAGATCTCTTCTAAGCCAGGAAAATGGTATATTAATATAGTCTGATTAATCTGAAAAACAAGCCTTTTGGATAATCAATATAAAGAAACAGAATATCGAACAGAGAGAAGTGATAGCAGAGGAAGAGAGTGCCATGGGATGTTAATTAAATCTATGCACGGGTCCAAACAGCCCTAAGTCTGCCGTCTGCATGCACTATAATTCCTATAAAATCATTCATAAACCTTGGAAGGGAGGCGTGGTGTGATGAGTACTTCAAGCGGTGTCATCTTTGTGGCTGTTGACCATTGTGCTGGCCCATGCCATGCGAGAGTGACACGCCCATTTGACATCGCTATGGGCCACAACCCGACCAAGGTTAGTAGGACCCCTAAGAAACCACCCCCCAATCCCATTGCTTGAAATGTTGGAATGGAACTAGAGAGGAGGTCAAGCGTAGGCACAAAATTTCTGAAAACTCTTTTTAGTTTTCTATATTCCCCTCAAAATTTGAGATTTTTTGTTCTTTAACTTGAGAGCTACCTGAAAAACATGAAAATAACTGTGGCACGTGGAATTCCTGCATAATGAACTGTCAACAAATATATAATTAACAACTGCTGGTGCCTTTGGAACGCATAAAATAGAGAGAATAGATGAAGTTCTAATCATGGTTTCTCTAAAAATTAACAACTCCTATAACAAAGACCATGCATTTTCCAAAATAAACTAGCTAGCAGGCAGGCGTGGCACTGCATCAGCATGAGCATTCATCCATCACTCGTAGAGCTCCGAAGGGAGACGTGGTGTGAGTAGTACTTCGAGTGGACCCTCCTTTGGCATCGTCAAGCCCAACCCCTCCCTCATATCCACAGGTTCACCGAATGGGGTCACCAGATCAAACCCATGTAGCAGCCGAGCCAGGGTCAGGTGCATTACCTGCGCTGCCATCGATATACCCGGGCACGATCTCCTGCCCGACCCGAAAGGTATAAAGTCCAAATGTTGGCCCCTGAAATCCACGTCTGCTTGAGTGGTGAGAAATCTCTCTGGTCTATACTCCTCAGGGTCCGACCACTTGCGTGGATCCCGATGAATCTTCCAGAGGTTAGAAATCAACCACGTTCCAGCGGGAACATAATAGCCATTGATGTTGCAGCTTTCCATGGCCTGGTGGGGTACTGAGAGTGGGCCTGGAGGGTATAGGCGCAATGTTTCCTTGATGATTGCTTGTAGGTAGACCAACTTCTTTAAATCTGATTCGTCAACGTTCCTCTCCTTCCCCACATGAGTGTCTAATTCTTCTTGGGCTTTCTCCAACACAATAGGATTGTTGAGCAGTAGTGAGAGTGCCCACGTCATTGCCGCTGAAGTAGTGTCAGTCCCAGCTGTGATGAGGTTCTGCAAAATGAAACTATAGAATTTACTGAAGAACCAAAGGTAAATATCAATAAAATGATATGATCAAATAAAATTTCCTTAGGTCTTATTTGTATGCATTAAAAATATATAGGAATTGAATATACAGAGTGGTTAAAAATGAAGATACAAGATGAGATTAAAAAACGAGCGTCAAATAGCATCTTCTTCTCTCTGTATTTCTCTAAAAGAAAATGTTATTCGATGTTCATTTTTGAAATTGAGTTTAATCCTCATTTTAAATCAACCTATATATATATATATGTATTCAGTTTCTTTTAATTATATTGCAAAAAAATAGGCCCACAAAAATAGAATCAATGAAAGAAGAGAAATGAATTTCTGCCATTTGAAAGTAAGGTCGCGATGCAAAACTTTCTACCTCAATTTGAGCTATGCCCATCATTAATTAGATCGACCACATCTACAACATGTTTATAAAACAAGAGAACTGAAAGGAAAAAATATATAAAGGAGTAGAATTATGTGTTTTGAGAGTAAAATAGAAGTGGTTTATTCCACATCAATCATGTTTTCAATCGTACAATCATTCTTATGGTGGGACCCATTCTGATTAAAGTGAAATACGAAGACATGTAAATAAATGGTACGGATGGGATTCATCTTGAATAAATAAGGGCTATCACTCTGTGGGTATGAGGTAGGGTTGTAAACGGGTCGGTTCTGGTCCGGGTCCATGGTGGACCCGGAACCGGAACCATTAAGGAGAAGGTGGAATATATGGGATGGTTTTGGCTCCGGGTCCGGTTCTAAATAGAGAATGATATTAAAAAAAAAAAATTTTTAGGAGAGATTTTCGAAAATTGAGTTAATTTGCTGGGTCTCGGGTCCACCGGTCCGAACCAAGGTTGAACCGGACCCTGACCCATTTACTTATCGGGGCCTAAATAAGGACCCAGATCCGGTTTTTAACGGATCGGAACCTTCGGGTAATGGGAGAGTCGGGTACCCATTTATATCCCTAACTATGAGGGCACCATTATGGAGTTATTGGCATGTAGTACATGGTTTCTGAGTTACAGCTCCGACAGGAGATCTAGACAAATTACATTAGGGGCGGAAGAAACCGAACCAAACCGAACTCTGGACCGTAAACCGAACCGTAAAATTAAGTTCGGTTCGGTTTATCGGTTTTCGGTTCGGTTTCGGCTTTTAGAAAATAATTTCGGTTTAAACCGAAAAATCGAACTATATTTCATGTTTTAAATTAAATATATATATGTCAGTATTAGACAGACTATTACTGTAATTTACATAGACTAATAGACTATAATCTAAAGACTAAAAGAGTAAAAGACCAAATGGGAAAGGAAAAACCGAAAAACCAAACGTTTAATTGAAAAATTCGGTTTAAACCGAAACACTGAAAACCAAACTGTTTAATTATTTTCGGTTCGGTTCGATTTTACATTTTATTCGGTCCGATTCGGTTTGTAATATTTTGACCTTTCGGTTTTCGGTTTTTTCCGGTTTCGGTCTAAAATCGAACCGAAAACCGTAATTCCACCCCTAAATTACATGACTAGCCCATTAATTGATTTATATTTAGAGATACAGGACTGATCGACCGTATAATAATCATTAGATCCTGGATCAGTTGGGCAAATTAAATACCAGTGGGAGTGCTTTAAAAACGGTATCCTGATCGTAATCAGCAGATAGCTTGGCGCCTTCTAACGTGGACAGCATCACATGTATAAAGTCCTCCCTCCCTTCCACATCACTTGAGAGTCTCACCCGACGGTGCTCCTCCAACCAGCTCGCCATTATAGAGTCCAGCTCCTTTGCAGCCTTCTTCATAGCACTCTCGTATCCTCCCAAATCAAACCACTTGAGAAACGGAAGCGAATCCGACAAAAGGAATATCCCACCTAGATAAAACAGCTCGTCGATTGCTTTCTGGAACCGCCTCGCTTCGCCTTCATCCCCTCTAATGTTGCTGCCAAAGCAGCGCTTCCCTGCAATCATCATTACAACTATGTTAAAAATTACTTCCTTCAGCTGTTGCTTCATTTCCACCTTAACGGGTCGATTCCCATTTCTTGCCCATGCATTGTGCAGCTCCTTCATGCTCGTGTTCACCTCAGAGGCTCGGACATGCTTGAGCAGCTCGAGCTGGCGGTTGGAAAGCAGCTCGATTGTAGCTATCTTACGCAACTCGCGCCAGTAGGGACCGTAGGGTGAGAAGCCAAAGAAGGCGTAGTCCTGGCCCAAGTACTTGCCTGCAGCATTTGTGGGACGGCCAGCGAGGGCCTGGTCGTTGGTGGTGAAGCACTCCTTGGCTGCCTCCGAAGTGCTCACGACAACCACGCGGTTGACGCCCAGTCGGAGCATGAAGACCGGCCCGAGCTTATCTGCCATGGCTCCAAGGACCCGGAAGATAAGTTTGCCTCCACCTAGCTGATGAAGGTGACCTATTACTGGCAACGCCCCAGCTGGTTGAGGTGGCTGCTTGCCGTTGGTGCTCTTGTTTTTCTTTCTTTTCCATTGAGTGTAGAAAAGGACCAAAGCAACAAAGCCAGCAATAATTTGCAATAGGGAAGCCGATTCCACCATATTTGAGGTTGAGGTGAGATGGTAATCACTGCTCCACTAGATATGCTTTTGCAGGAAATAGAAGGTTAAACTCTATGCAACTTGCATCCCACGAATGAAAACTCACAGCAACTCACTCATTTGAATTTATACAACAGGAATACAAGCAAATTCTTCTATGTAAAGTGCATGTGCGTCTCCGCGGGACTGTTTTATGGCCCACTCTAAACAGTAGTCTTGTCATACAATGATTTAGCATTAGGTCCAACAGTCTCCCTTGGATTCTAAAAAAAAAAAAAAGAAGCTATGATTAAGATTCCCTTATACTTTAATGATCCTAAATCAAGGGCTAGTTATAGGATAACATTCTCCTGTATCTTTAGATTTACTGAAACTAATGGTGGGAAACTGTCCGCGTTATCTGCAACCAAACAATTAGGTTGGTTTGGACTTTGGACGAAGGACAAAGCTACCATACAATAGCGCTGCATCTTGGTATGATGAACCGCCTGGCATATGCAAGTGGGTGGGGCCACTTTTAAAAAATTTAATCCATTCATCGTCTTTTACACACATCCTCTTCTTCGCATATATATAACTTCATAGTATATTTCGTAGTGCCTACTGCTAGATTCATCTATTGATTTTAAATATGTGCCCAAATTATATTTTCATTAAAGAAAATAGAGAATAAATAAAGTTGAATTCATGTATTTAAAATTTAATTAATTCAGCGGTCTTTATATTGTTAGAACCAATAAATGAATTAGATTTTTTAAAAGTGAGCCCAGCCACTTGTATGTGCCAGGTGCTGCATCAAATTTATGAATGGAAGATTATTAGTGAAGAGTGAGGTGACGTGGTTTTCACAAATAGCACGTGAATGAGTTTGGTCCGAAAAAAAGTTGGGAAGATAGGACAGTGACAGTCATACCTAACCTTTTCAGATGTCGCGAACAGGAATAGAAATAAAATAAGTGCCTTTTTCAATCAGTGCCGAGAACCGGAATAGTGAAATGAGTGGTCCAATTAAGTTCATTGGTGGAAGTTGTCCAGTGCCCACTCAGAAATAATGACAAATTATCATAGATTGAACGGCCCCACTTATACATGCGAGTATGCGACACACAGTCTCCCCCACGACAACCTTTCCTGATAAGAATTACCACATGGAAGTCCTCTATTCCGAGTTCACCTATGAAGTAACTAGTGAGCCCATAAAAGAAAGTCCCAACCATTCATTGTGACCATCCCACCATCTGTTATATATACTTGCAGCAGGTCTCACTAGATTCAGGTGTTGGACAACACCATTAGATTTATCAATCTAGGGCTGGGCTCTGAAGTTTGGATGGCCCCAGGCGAGCTCCTAGAAATGGGCCCTGTCTTGAAAAAAAAAGTACGTGCAAAATTTTTTTTTTCTGCAGAAAGAACTTAGAACTTAACCCCTACTAGCAAGATAAAATAACACATAACTAGTGCCAAAATAATTACAAAAGTAAAAAATCATTTAAAATTTACTCGTCTCACAGTTTTCGCTGCAAAATCAGTAATTATATTTATATAATCAATCTTCTCTACCAACTCTTTTTCAATGGATAACATAGCCAGTCCATTCAATCTTTCTTGCAACATGGTTGACCGAAGGTAAGACTTGATCATTTTCATTTTCAACTTAGAAAAACTTCTCTCTGCAGAGGCAACTATTACTGGTATAGTCAACAAAATTCTGTAAGCAACCCAGACATTTGGAAAGCAACTAGCCCTTGAGTTCAAATGAGTTAGCACATCAACTGCTTTCTTTATATCGTCTGGTAGAACTTCTCTCAAGATTTGCAATTCTAAAAATAACTATATCCCCTCAATATCCGAGATGTCATCATGTTTCAGAAACTCTGCAAGGTTGCCACAATAAGCTATTAAGCTATTCCTATCTGCAGACTTTAAGTGTTTTATTTATTTGTTGGGCACTTGGGCCGGGCCAAACATAAAAAAGCCTAAAAAGTAGTATGTTTTGTTTATTTGTTGGGCACTTGGGCCGGGCCAAACATAAAAAGGCCAAAAGAGTAGTATGTTTTGTTTATTTGTTGGGCACTTGGGCCGGGCCAAACATAAAAAAAGCCTAAAGAGTACATGAGTATTGATTTGGTAATTGGGGGCCTAAATTTTAAATAACATGTGGGGGCCCTAGGCAGTGGCCTAGGGTGACTACCCCTCAAAGCCGGCCCTGGATTTATCATTCATTAGACGCGTGGTCTCCTTACTTTATATTTTATTTAGTGTATAATTAAATCCAATTATAGGCTTAGTTCTGATTAGAGAGAAATTCGAATCGGAAGTAATACAATTTAGCGATGGTAAACTTAAATTAATTGGAAATTAAGATATAGGCCCACATGTTGGATTAGCATTGATAAGCTTACAATTTTCTTTAAGAAGACCTAAAAGGTTCCGTAGTATTCAAGTGTAACACAAAATCAAATCAACTTCTACATCAAATGTAATATCTGAGTTACAGGCGAAACCCCCACCCCCCTAAGATTCTCCTTTTCTACAATGGCCCCACAATGCCTATATCCTGGTTCGCCCCTCTTGAGTGAGATTGTGGATATTTGGCATAGAAGGCTAGTGCCCACTATAATGACATGCAAAATATGGCTTGCGGATTATGACATTGACAAAAATTAGGAATCATCTGAATGTTGTGGGGTATTTAATTAAAGAGAATAATTATAAACCGTTCAATGGTTTTGTGTTCACCATTCATTCATAATACTTTTGATTGGATGATTAGCGACATTAGATGAGATTGCGATTTTGCTAATAGGTAATCCAAGGAATTCTATTCATTTGGGTGGGGCCAGTGGACCACTATCTCTGCCACATGAGTGGAATTCCAGCGTCGCAATGGTAACAAAAACGTACCATATCATCAAATCAAATAGAATTTCATCTTCTTCCCACTACAACAAAAAACACCTTTGGTGACGTGAAAAAATGTCACCGAAGGCCTAATTTTTATCACCTATTATCATTGGTGATACGGGATGGGGGTGTCATTGTATCCATGACACTAAAAGTCAAGGGTGACAAAAAATGTGCACTTGTCACGGAATGATGTCAACAGTGACAAAAATATGGCGTCATTGAAAAAAGATTTTCCATGACATAGTAGGGTGTTACTAAAAGCAATGGTGACAACAGTACGGGTGTCATAGAAAAAAGATCTTTTGTGACAAGAATTGTCACTAAAAATATTTATCCTGACAACTAAATGCGTGTCACCAATAATATTACCAGGTTGACACACAATGGTGACATACTCTTTTTGTCACAAAAAAACACAATCAAAATATTTGTGTCACCCAAATTATCATTTCGCACCTGCTTACAAAGTTTTAAATATTTGTATTTAGATACACCCATTAGCAAAACTTATACCACAAAAGACGCAAAATATCATTCAAATCAAATATCCAACAAGTCAACGTTCTAATATCCAAGTTTACAACCCTTCAAAATATTCATCATTCAACAATAAACACTTCAAAGTTAATACTTTTAGCATAAATACAAAACATCCATACACGGTGTGTCGTGTCAAAATAATTACAAAAATAATTCAAAACAAGTGTTCCAGTTAACTACAAAAAGTCTTCAACTCCATCTTAGTCATCTTAGTTAACTGCCAAAAAGCAACTCCATCTCGATAGTTACCTACATGTATAAAATCGTAACAAAAAAAATGTAATTATTTAACATGTTATGACGCACACAACTCAAAATAAATGTATGAGAAAATAAAATGATACTATTCAACAAATAACTCCATCTCGATAGTTTTAGAAGGTTTTGTGCAATAAGTAAAAGGGGGATCATAATGATCTAATGGTCCGCTTTGACGATGATGAGAGGTGGTGCCACATGCAAATTTCACTCACTTGAATCTGAACTTACATGATATTTTACATCACCATGACAGTTGAAGTTATGGATTTAATAGAGAGAGATGAGTTATTACGTTATGATACATTTTCCCAAAGTAAATACAATTTGGGGCCTTTGGCCACACCTTGATATAGATTTATTAATTGAAAATTACATGGTCTTTCATGTTTAATCACAAATGGGATCTAATTAATGGAGGTGAATGTATCTCATAATTGATGGTTTCTTCATTTGTCTTCATCAGAATAAAAAATGCATTTATCTTCATGTGCTATGTGTGATCTATAGCTGCTAGTCATGCAAAAGAGAGCAAAAATGATGTATTCATATATTTTTATTTTATTGAGAAAGTACCTCATTTTGCAATGTAAGAGGTCCATTTAAATGATAGGTCCTAAAGATTTGGTGGTTAGTTGCTATACTTCCTACCCAAGTATTAGATATATTATATGTTATAGGCTGACATTAGTTGATCTGTGACAATACTAAAATGAACAATTCCTGAAAGAGGGATAGGGGAAAAACAGAAAGCTTGACTTGGGCTAGACCTATTTGGACTGCATCCGGTCCCAATAATGGTTGAAGGGCCCAGATCTGGGTTGGGTCCAACATGGACCCTAGAAGCTAGATTCAATAAGAAATATAGGAGGTCTGAGCCTGCCCAGTGGATGCCCCAATCTAATTAAGCCCCAAACACAAAAAAGGCAGAGCCCATTGAAGGTCTTTCACAAAAAAGGCAGAGCCCATTGAAGGTCTACTTTCAATTAAAAAAAAAACCTCTTCTTTTACTATTGAAATAAACTTTAAAAAAAAAGTATAAACATGCATTAAGATCTATGTATAACTATAGTTTAAATGTACAACAAGCAAAAGGATATGTTAAGATAACTTGGCATCAATTCTAGATGGTAGGAAACATAACAAGTGAGACTGTAAGACTAGATGAAGGTGTTCATGGTGCTTAGATTAAACAAAATAAAAATAAAATGATGCACATTGGAAAATGAATGCATATATGTACTACAAACCATGTGCCCAAACTACAAACACTTGGCTGTTCAATGGTTGCATCTGAATTTTCATCTATTAAATATACCTTTCAATAAAAGATTTATGGATGAGGAGCCTGCCCCTGTTTGGACATAAAAGTAAAAGCCAACAAAAAGGAGTCTGAGAGAATTCAAACCCTCCACCCATCTGTTCAAGACGTAAATTCATCAATCTTCTTCACAACCATTAATAACAACAACAACAACAACAACAAAAAATAAATAAATGATGATAATGATGATAGTATTAGTAGCAATAGTGATAGTAGTTCTTGTTATAATTAATGATGATGACGGCGACGACAACAATGATGATGCAATCATACTTGATCGGCACACTTACTTTGAAAAATTTTAGAATCATGGATTTTAGAATCTCACCATGCTCCATAGACTGAAACAGACGAGCGACAAAATGAATTGACATGGTGTTGATCTGGTTATGTCTTTAGGTGTCTACACATATAGTTTCAGCATATGTCACTATTTTTTAGCATACAATAGCAGATTCAACACTTAATTGACATGGAAAGTTACTTACCGAGAATTAGAGCCTTCCCCAACAAGACCTCCTTGCATATAAGCGGACATAACAGCGTCGAAGCGCGCAAACTTTTCATCATAAGCACGTATTGTCTCCTGTTGCGTTTGGCACAAGTCCTTCAAGGTCTCAAACTGATTCTTTTGTTCTTGGCACATATCCTTAAGTGTCTCAACCTGATTCTTCAGGATTCGTACCTCGTCATGTGATTTAGCACTAGACCGCTTAGATATTGATGATCGCTTCAAACCAACACCATATTCCTTCACATAAAACTTCTTACCAAGAACTTCCATTGGCATCTCCTCTTGTGGCATGGTGACTGGTAGCCCAAGTGCCTCATCATCTTTGTGACGTGACTCATCCTCGCGGTGGCGTACCTCAAGTTGAATCTAATATCAAATAAAATATAGAATCAATATATTGCATGAAATACAAAAATAATGTTGGTGATGCGACTTCTATGGTTAATGCTCACATGTACTTGCTCACATATCGGGGTTACCCACTTCTTCTTCTTTATACTATAATGGGTTAACTTGTAGAAATCTGCAATGTCAGGACGTTGACCCTGCTCTTTTTCCTGAGTTGACATAGCAGCTGCAAATGATTGTGATCCCATAGTATGATTGAGCAGTAAATTTGCTCGAGCTTTCTTCCTTTTTTTTTTACCAATTCCTACGAAATGATGTAAATGTACTTGTAAAGACATCAATCAAATGAATTCCTTACTCCAAATTGAATTTTACCTCTTTATCTTTACTAATCCAGATGTTACCAATCATCCATGCCCAGTCTTCACCACTAACTCCTCTATATGGCTTGATATACGGGTCCTTACCAGCTTTCACTAATGCTTCATAGTATTCTTTCATATTATGACGCCAGGTTCTATATAATTTGTTATACTTGCGGTCAATTCCACGCCTCACATGCTCTTTCTCATATTCCCTTATGTCAAATTTATCCTGCACTTATTCATATAATATAGAATTCTAGCATAAGCAAAAAGGAGCTAAAATTGCATCTGAATTGTATCTTAATCTTAAAAAGGAAAAATAGTGAACCTCAAATAAAATAAAAAGAGAGAAAACTTTGCTCGTGTAGCCTGTATGATGGGCGCTCTAATAGCAGAGGGAATATCATCCCACTTTTCCATATCATTCAATAGTGCCGCTATCCTAATTTGTACACCAAGCCAATTGGCCAACCTAGTAGCATTTATCCCAACGGGTGCTCCTACCTCCAAAGGAACCTCTACAACAAGCTTGGTGCCACTACTAGCAGCAATTAAGCGTTCGGTGTAAATTCCACGGGTAGCACCCCGAACACGCTTTGATGTAGAAGCTGAAAAGTTTAAAAAAAGTAGAGTGTAAGAATAATACAATTAAAATATAATAGAATTTCACATAGCGCTGGTATTGTATTTTTTCTCTTTTTTTTTTTTCGAGTTTGACAATGATTTTGCTTTGGATCTAATAAATACACAGAAGACTGTTGTACAGATAACTCATTCTTAGTTTAAATGTATATGAAACTGACATTGATGGAAAATGTACCTCTCACCATATCCTGCGGTAAAGAAGTTGGTGCAGTAGATAGAGTACGTTGATCAACCAATGAATCTTGGGTGGGAGTAGGAGCCACTGTAGACTCTATTGTTAAAGAACCTGGTATATCTACCATCGATGTTGGGGTAGGCATTGAACCTTGGGTAGAGGAAGGAGGCACAGTAGACTGCATAGGAGGCATCTCCGTATGGGGAGTGGATATATGTTGTGCAACGGTGTTCTTCCTGATTCTTTCATTCCTGATAGCATCAATCTGTCACCATTTGACACAAAATTAATGTCTAATAAGCTAGTTCTATATAATTGAATACACAATACAATTATATATTACCAGTTCTTCCTCATCGCTATAAGAACTTAAATGGTCATCATAACCCAAATTGTTCTCATCCTCAAGTGGTTGATACTCCTCGTCATCATCATCCATGGCCCTCATATTTTTCGCCTCTTTAGTAGTTTTAGTCTTTCCCTTCTTCAGATCAACCAATGAATTCGCCATCCTTTGAAACCCCCTTTCAACCAATTTAAGGTTATTCAATTGAAGTTTTTCCCGCCTTTGCTTTTCATAATCAGACACTGGCTGGCCCATGATCCCGGGTTTGATAAACCTGACCTTGTTTTTTGCCATCTCTCTCCTGTAACAAAAGACATTTAGATTTTAGTATGATATATGAACAAGTAAGATTTAATGTGAAATGATAGATGCCCCATTATATAAAATGTAACGAAAGATCTAAAACATCAAGAAATATTCAAACATACAGGACAAAGGTATATAAGCCACATCCATAGATGATAAGTATCAAAATACAGTTCACTAGGTACTATCCAAATAAAGGTTAAAGGACGATAATACAGAAAACTAAATCAAGGTTCTATGTCCGGATCAATATCCGAATCAGATTCACTAGTAAACTCATTATCACTAGGCTCTCCTACTAATTCATCTTCATCTTCGTCTTCATATTCTTCAGGAAAACTGCTGCTAAGTTGTCGGTTCTGTGTCTCTAGAACCACATTACTTGGAAAAATCTCAGGATCAACATCATCTCTTGTGAGCCGAACCCCAACTGAATCATCAATATCAATATTAGGGATAGCATTAGTGGTTTCATCCTATTGGAATACATCAGTTGGCGCATCTTCTAAATCATCTTCCTTCACAGGTATATCCCAAATCCCTCGATGTTGGAGCCGTTCTACAACTTTCCAATGGTCACCAAATTTGGTATCATTGACATAGAAGTCTTGCTTCACTTGAATTAGCAGGACAAATGGATCATTCTTACACCAATGTCTTCTTACATCAATGCTTGTGAAATGTGCATCGGCTTTAATGAATCTACTTCTACTGGTATTGAACCATTCGCATGGGAAAAGAACTACACGGTGTCCAAACATATAACTCAGCTCCCATACTCTGCATAAGTTCCCATAAAAGCACTACACCATTTCAGGGCTTTTACAGCGTGAAATGCGCACCGTAAATGTAGGTTTACGGCTCACGGGGGTCGTGCCGTAAAAGCGTCTGCCGTAAAAGGTTTGAACTATTTACAGCGTGCATATACAGGCCGCAAGTAAGATCAATGCACGCCGAAAATGATGTTGTTAGGACTTTTTTGGACCAGATTTATGGCCTATTAAGCAGGCCGTAAATGCTAAACTTTTACGGCGCAAACTGAGTGCCGTTAAAGCATTGGTGTGTTTAAGTTTATGGCACACGTAGTACGCCGTGAATACTTAAAACGAAAAATGTTTTACACAGCTTGCATTTGTGGGCTATAAATGGGTTTTGTACAATCTGATTAACGGCTCCAAATGCAAGCCGTAATTGAGTATTTATGTTTTTACGACTTGCAAATGCAGGCCATTAAAGAATTGGCGAGTTTTAATTTACGGCTCGCAAGGCGCGCCTTAATTATTTTTTTTTTTATATAAAAAAAATTAATTATTTTTTAATTAAAAAAATTAAATCTATATTTTTTTATTGCTATAAATACAAATTAATAAACTAAAATAAAAAATGTAAACCGAATCTGCAAATAAACACTGGACCTGCAGTTAAAAACAAAAACACTGGACTTGCAGTCTATACAAGCTAGATAAGCCATGGGAAAAAAAATACATGAAAAGGATCATTCATTCAAATCAATACCAAAACAATGAGGGAATTCTTGTTTGTTCATTTACAAGATTCACACACTTTTCATCTTCTTCCATTAAGATTTATTCGCAAAGGAACCTACCATTACATGAAAGTAAACTCCATCGTTGTCGTGTCATCATTGAATCATAAGGAAAAAAATACATGAAAAGGATCAACCATTCAAATCTTCCACACTACAAACATAGCATCGTCAACGTTGCTTACTAGAATATGGGGAAGCAGAGATTGACAAAAGCTATATGCCCAAATCATCTCAAAAACTCCATATCTTAATTCATGACGAAACGAACACGTCCGGCATATGTATACATCCATTGCAGTTTATGTACACGTCCGGCAGTGATTTTGGAACTCCACATTTTGGGTTTGATCTACAGAAAATGTACAAAAAATCAATCTCCCTGGGAAACAAACATTTTACAAGACACTTCTAAACACATTCTAAGGCAACAATCAACCCAACAACAAAATATACCCACAAAATCCGAACAAAAAAAAATCAAGAAACATAAAAAAATAAAAAATTACAGCATATAGATATTAAAGAGTACATAATATGGTTCTGTTTGTTCATTCAGAATTCTGTACCGTTCAAATTCAAATGCTTTGTCCACGTTCAAATGCTTTGTCAACTATGAACATTATATGGAAGCCACAAAAAATGTAATTCTCAAATCCAACATTGAATATTGAAAAAATAATATTATAACCATCACATTGAACATTACAGAACCTTCAAATATCCCCATTCAATGGCTTATCCCGCACATGGAAAAAATTTCTGAATAAGAGAGAGGGGTTTCGCTTCCAGTGACAAGGTTAGTCCAACTTGAATCAGTCACAGCAAGAACTGCAAATTTTGTGTAAGCAGATAATTAGGTACACAAGAACTACATAGGGATGAACAAACAACATGGTTTAGCATGATGATAATCCTCAACCAGAAATGTGTTTTTTTTTTCTTTTAAAGAATCCTGGATTTCATGCTCTCAATAATGGAATTAGAATAGGTGGAAGATTCAGAAAAAACTGTCCAATCGTCATTCATAATGGTATGAACTCATGAATTTAGGATGCAATGCTTGATGGGTGTAATTAAGCAAATGGACTACATACAGCATGAAAAACACACTAATCAAAGGTCTATAACTATCACAACACCTGGTGCACATGTGTTGCGGGGTTATGTGTGTGCGCCCAGGGGAATAGTCCCGTCAGGTAAATATATCATCCACTTCATAAAAAATATATAAAAAGGAAAAAAAAAAACCTATCACAATCTCACTTACCCTTTATTGAAAAATTAGACAATTTATGAGAAATGGTACCAGGACATGGACTACATCCCTATTTATGATATTGTGAAGATTTCCTTATTCTAGTTGAAATTGCCTGATGATTATCCACGTATGGATGAAACTAGGGTTTTTAATCCTAATAATCACAGGAGGATTTTTGGCTTTGGCTATAATAGCCTGGGAATAGGACACCATTAATGATAATAGAGAAGGAAGATAAAAAAAAAAACTTCATTTCAGCACTCATTGCCGACACATAATAGAAAAGCCCAAAACACCTCACATAGGAATCAGAAATTAACAATCAACCACCACAGGACTTTTCCGTTGCCGTTTTGCATATCAAACCTGATTCACCTGATTTTAGCTTTCCAACCACACATTCAGAGAGAGAGAGAGAGAGAGTTCACATGAAACCACAAGTTCCCAAAAGTTCATGAAAAACTAAAAGCAAAGATTTCACTATCACACAAAATACTATAATTTTTCTTGAAATGGTTATTGAAGAAATGCATTACCTGATGACAGGACAACAATTATGTATTGCCAGCCAAGAGTGGGAGTGTGACGACAAATGGACCGCACATCAGTTAAAGGAACAGCTCTTATAGTGTATAGATTTCTCTCTGCATGAGATAACACAGCAAATGAGTAACTTAAATCAGTAGCAACTATCAGTTATAACAATCACGTGTCATACAAAGGACTATTGTGTAGCCTAACCTTTCTAAAATAACCTGGCATTCGAACCTTGTCCCACATCATTACTAGTATGGCTTGATTTATAAGGAATCCATGTCTGTCAAAATGAGTAACCATACAAGATCAATGCATTGCAAAGGCTTCGTTCTTAAGTTATATGAGACTCAGAGCATAAACAATCCAAAAATCTAAACACCCAGTCCATGGCCACAACCAATCTAAACATAAGCTAAAATAATAACATCCGGTGATCAGAGCTCATAACAGCTAGTATGAAATGCTGGTAGCATCCTCTGTGGCCCACAGCATATAGAAAGCTCACATTGGTTAGCTATAAACAACTTCAGCTCCACTGGTTTCACTAGGCCATCTTCTTTTACCAGCTTCCTTCTGTAAATTGCTTCTTAATCCCTACAAGCAAGAAAAAATGGTGATGGCAATTGGGAACTAACATAATATTTGTTCAGGTCTATGAGACAAAAATAAATAAATAAATAAAGAGAAATAACTGCATCTATAGATTGCGTGAAATCTCAGAGTAAGAGTACAAGGTAAATCAAAGTATTAAATCAATCATCATCAGTGGTTTCACTGATTTCACTACTTCATCTCCACTGGTTTCACTAGGCCATCTTCTTTTACCAGCTTCCTTCTGTAAATTTCTTCTTAATCCCTACAAGCAAGAAAGAATGGTGATGGCAATTGGGAACTAACATAATATTTGTTCAGGTCTATGAGACAAAAATAAATAAATAAAGAGAAATAACTGCATCTATAGAATGCGTGAAATCTCAGAGTAAGAGTACAAGGTAAATCAAAGTATTAAATCAATCATCATCAGTGTTAGGTCTTTTGTTTATAGAATATTTACGGATGAACAATTTCAATCATTCAGTAAATTAATTGCTATTAAAACAACTAGGAGACAAATGCTATAAATGCATGCCCACCGATATTTTCAAACCTAAACCGAGTTCATGGGGACTAATAATCAATTCATGAGGCATATTGCAAACCCTAAAACCAAACATTACATTTTCATTTGCTCAAATATCTGAACTGCATCTTATGTCATCTTTGATTGGGCATAGAATATCAAAAGCCAACTTAAAATTTGCGAATTGGAGTTAGGGTCATCGTGACTGCAAATCAGCAAACTCAAAACCGTTGAATCAAAACCCTACCAACATTGAATGAAATCTCTCTTCAAAAGCAAAAAAGAAACAGAACATGTAAGTTACTAAATTTAACTCTCAGCCGCTTAGTAGATATTTAAGAAGCACACAAACACAGCAGATTGCAAGTGCAGAGTGTGAGAGAAACCTGATCAAGAGCACATGCGAACAAATACAGAACATGCCCTTGATTGACAAGCTGCTTCCCAAGCCCCTCAGATCAGCCCCACCTTCCTTGCTCTTAGAAATCAGATCAGGCCACATCTGATATCATAGAGAACATTATCAACTCAGTAGTCAATGGTGGAAACAAACAGAGAAGATGGAAAGGAAGAAACAAACATCAGCCCAGCTTGTTGTTGCTAGGCTTCTGCACACGAGTCAGGTCAGAACCGACCAGGAACTGGACAAAACCTGGTCTAGCCCAGGCTCGATCATCTTCCTTCTTCGTTTTCTATTCTGTCTGCAACCCAAGCCCTCCTTACTCTCCGGGTACTGCTCAGCGGTGACGAAGACGACTCGTGGAAGTCCTGTCCGGCGACGGAAGCACTGGATCCTTGGTGAGTCTGGGTTCTTTGCAACTTGGGGAAAAATTAGGGGAAAACTCTTCTTCTTCCACACGTCTTCTTTGCTAACAGAAAGCGGCATTGTTCTGCTTCTTCTTCCTCACGTTTTCACTTCTTCTTCCTTCTCCGATCGTTGTTGTTCTACGAGCAGCGGTGTGCACAGAAGATGCAGCAGTCTGGAATCCCCTGAAAGAAAAGCTCCTCTTTCTCTGTTCTCCGGTACGCAGAACCTGAGAGCAATGCCCGAATCTCAGTTTTTTCGAAGGAGACGCTGCAGTCCGGAATCCTCTGGATCCTCTTCTCCGCTGCTCCTCAAAAGATTGACGCTGACATTAGAAGAAGATGCAGCAGTCTGGAACGAGGTATGAGGATTTGGGCGCCAATGGAATGAGATAAAAGGGATTTGGTCACGCTTTAGAAGATTGACGCAAAGGGAATAGATGGCTTTTAGGGGATGGGGTCCGGTGATGGATAGATGCCTTTTAGGGGATGGGGTTCGGTGATTGATGGATAGATGGCCTTAAGGAGAGTGATGGATAGATGGCCTTTAGGGATTTGGTGCTCGATTTCCTGATGGTGTTCACAGCTTGCAGTGGAGATGGAGATGGCCGAAGCTCAATGGGCGAGTCGAGAGATGCAGAGTCGTGCTTGAGAAAAAGAGAGCAGAGGGCAGGAGGGAAAAAGAGAGCGGATGGCGGGAGCAGAGACATTTGGGGAGCAGAGACATTTGGGGAGCAAAAATAATTTTTTAAATTGGAAGAAAATAGAAATTTATCTAGTCTTCGCCGGCGAAAATAAAAGTATGCCGGGAAAAAGTAAATCTTTTCCGGCGAAAAATCAAATATGCCAGGAAAAATGAAACTTTTACCGGCGAAAACAAAAATACGCCGGGAATAACTCGACCTTTGCCGGCAAATAAATATTGCCGGGAAAACTATATATTATCGGTTTCATAATAACCGATATAAAATATAGCAATTAATATCACATATGTGCTAACTGATATTATATATAGCGATTATTATGTCGGTTACTAATATATATAGCGATTATTATATTGACTGATATAAAAAAATATTAACCGATATAAAAAACCTTGACTGAAGATATTATATCGGTTATATTAAAAACCGATATAGGGCAGTTTTTGTAACCGATATAAAATGTCCTTTTTTTAGTATTGATAGACAGAAACAGAGAGAAATAGAGGGAGGTATTGAAGTTTTGGTGTATGAGGTTTTGAAGGAAGATCTGATGAGTCTAGAAGAGGTTGGATAGATATAGTGAGATGAAATTGCATACCCACATAAGAAACGCATAGCAATTTTTTTAGCAAAACCCCCAAAATTTCTAAATTAAAGAAACCCCAAATCCAGAAAGTCTACAAAATCAGCCCTAATTCCCATCTTTATCCATATATTTGAGAACCCCAAAATCAAAAGCATGAGACTCTACCTTTGGATTTTCGCAGTGAGCAAAGAAGGAGCCAGAGAAACGAGAACCCTCTCTCCTATCTCGAGTTGCAGTGAGGGTCGTCTTCAATGGGGCGGAGGAACTAGCCTGGGCCAGGGGGTTCTTCTCTGATGATGATGCAGAGAGGAGGGAGAGAGGCTCTTACCTGTGAATGGGATGAGTTCTACACGTGGAGGGAGAAGAGGGAGAGATGATGGGGCTCTGCGCTGCTGGTGGTGGTGGTGTGGTCTGCGCGTGGAGGAAGAAGGGGCGACGGTCCGCGGGCGTGAGAGAGATGAAGATCAGAGAGACTGGAGAGGGTGGTTGCCTCTGAGATGGGTCTGCGCAAGGGGTTGCGAGATGGAGAGAGAGAGGGCCGAGATCGAGAGGGAGAGGAGGTGATGGTGCTGCGCCTTGGTTCCATTGTGAGAGAGATGAACGAGGTCTGCGTGCGAGGGAGATGGAGGAGCACAGGTCTCCTGGGAGATGGAGGAGAGGGCTAAGGTCGTGAGGGAGAAGGAAATGGAGGGATGACTGAGAAATAGATGAGGGATTGAGGGATTGTTGGGCGAGAGAGGGTCAGATAGATGAGGGATTGAGAAGAGGCGAGGGAACTGGAAACGATATGCACTTGAGCAGGCGCGGGAAATGGAAAATGAGGCGGGCACGGTGGAATGTTATTTTTGGGGCTGAATTGATTTTGAAGGCCCGAGTTAACTTTTATTCTTCCAAAATAAAAATAATGAAAATATAATTTTTCAAGTTAAATAAATTATCAAAATTTGGCAAATTGACATTTGCCGTCGATATAGGTATTTCGCCGGCAAAAAATATATCCTTTGCCCGCGACACAAATATTTTGCCTGTAAAACATAACCTTTGCTGGAGAGAAAGAGAAAAGCACGCAAGAGAGAGAGAGAGAGAGAGAGAGTGAAAAGAGGGGTTTCAGTGGCGGGAGAGGGAAAAAAATTGGGAAATTTACCGACAATTATTTTTCGTCGCAAAAAATAGAATTTCTCATTGGTAAAAATTAATTTATTTTTTTTTGAAAAAAAAGTAGAAAAGTCTACCAACCTTTACCGATGCTTTATATTAAACGTCGGTGATAAATTTTCCGACGCTAATTTTCGTCGGTAAAAAAAAATTTCCGACACATTTTGTCCGGGGCAGACACGGGCGAGGCAAAATAGGAATTGTTGCCACTAACTCTATTGGTGGTGGCAACAAGTAAGAAATAGCCACAAAAACACTAGCCGCGGCAAAAAGTTTGATGCTAAAAGTCATTTTTTTGGTAGTGTGAGCAATGGGTTCTCAGTGAGTATCGTGAGAAGAAGGTGTGCGAAATTTTTTTAGTGTCAAGATTTAGGTTCTTAGTGGGTATCGTCTATCCCTAATTTGGGGTTAAATTTTGGGTGTAAAAAAAAAGGGTGCGAAATATTTTTGGAATATTAATTTGGCGGGTTCCTTTTTTTACGGCATATGAAATGTGGGCTGTGAAAGCTGATTATTCTTACAGCTTCTCAAAGCAGGCCGTGAACTTAATTTGGATGGCTTGGCCTTTTACAGCGTGCAACATGTGGGCTGTGATACCCTAATATTTTTACGGCTTGCGAATGTGGGCCGCAAATGCTCAATAATTTACGGCATCCTAAATGCACGCCGTAATTGATAAGATCTCACGGCACGCAAAATGCACGCCTTAATAAAGAGAAAAAAAAAAGCCCTTTTGCGGCTCGCATTCCATGCGTGTCATACTATTATATCATTTACGGCTTGCATTCAATGCACGCCGTAAATGACACGCTGTAAAAGCCCTGAAATGGTGTAGTGAAGGTAACTGTTTTCCCTTCATGGTTGTTCCCTTCCACGACGATACCACTATTTTGGCTTTCATGATGACTATCCCTGTCTTTAGTGTGAAATCGGACACCGTTGGATATGCAACCTAAATATAGTTTGATAGTCATAAGTGGACCATTGGCTACAGACCATAAGTCATCAGTGGCTTCTTGTGAGCCTTCGTCTCGTAGTTGATTCATCTACAAAACAACGCATGGCAAGCATGTTAATATTCTATATGCCCACAACTTAAATTATCAGAAGATAGTTTGTATCTTACGTGTTTTTTGAACCACTTTGGAAATTTCTCTTCTTGTCTCTTCGAGATGTCACATGCACTTTCATTTGCCAATAGTCTTTTGTGTTCTCTATTTACAAACATACAATAGTGATGGTTAAAAAGGTCGCATACTAAATATAAGTATAGGTAATATCCAAATTAAGTAATAACGTACTCTAGATATTGTTAAAGCTCAAAACTGTTATTTAAGATAAACCAATGAGCCTTGTCTATTTCCTCCTGCGTAAAATTACATGCCCTCGTCATTAAACCAAAAGGACGAACATTTTGGGTGAACACTGCTAACCCCGTTCCACAGACACCACCATCGACATTTCGTTCTGGGCGATTGAAAGTTATTTCCATACCACCGAGATACATTGAACGAAAAGTAAGACACTCTTTAACAATCTAATCCTCAGAAATGGAACTTTCCGGATAGGCTCGATTGGTGACAAATCCCTTTAAGGTACTAAGTAGCCTATTTAATAAATAATATAAAATGATTAAAACTACATCATGTAATATCGACTATTTAAATTTAGGTAGAAAATTACCTTTCAATTGGATACATCCATCGATATTGCACTGGCCCTCCAAGCATGGCCTCATGAGGCAAGTGAATAGCAAGATGAACCATGACATCAAAGAATGCCAGAGGAAAAATCTTTTCCATCTTGCATAATATGAGCACTATCCGATCTTGTAGTTTCTCCAAATCCTTAACTCGTAGTGTTTTTTAGCATATCTCTTGGAAAAAATTCCTTAACTCAGATAATGTGATACATGTCTTTCGGGAGGTAGCCACGCATCCCAATAGGAAGAAGTCGTTGCAAAAGTACATGACAGTCGTGACTTTTCAAGCCCGTTAACTTATCTCCCTTTGTACTCACGCATCTTGATATGTTTGCAGCATAACCATCAGGATACTTGATTGACTTTAAGAACTCATAAAATCCATGTCTCTCCTCCAACGATAAAAGTGTATGATGCTGGGGGCTTTTCGAAGGACCCATCTGCACACCTCTTCAAATGCAGTGCTAGCCTTATTTTCAGATCCTCCAAATCTTGACTTGCTTTTTATGTGTCCTTGTTCTTCCCATCTATGCTCAATAGTATTCCAAGCAAAGCCTCACATATATTTTTCTCTATATGCATCACATCAAGGTTGTGTCGAAGCTTGAGTTTCTCCCAATAAGGAAGCTAAAAAACATGCTTTTCTTTGTCCAATTTAATACTGGATCTCCTCTTTTTCTTTTGTTGCTTGGATGCTTGCCAAATGGCTTGTATGTCCCCTTACATAGTTGTTGCAATATTTGTTCGCCCGTTAAGTCCATAGGCGCCGACCGATGGTCCACCTTACCATCGAAGAGGCGACTCCTTCGCTAAGGATGATCTTTAGGTAACCATCGGCGAGCTCCCACATAACCTAACTTACTTCTCAATCTTTGCGATGATGCATGCTCGTTACAAACTGGGCAAGCCAAGTACCCCTTAGTAGTCCACCCTGACAAATTACTGTATGCGGGGAAACCGTTGATTGTCCACATAACAGCTGCTTGCATTCGAAAAGGTTGCTCTGCTGAGGCATCATAGATGGTTGCACCATGTTCCTATAACTCCTTCAATTCGTCAATTAATGGCCTTAAGTAAACATCAATATCTCTCCCCGGTGCTATTGGTCCAGGAATAAGCAACAACATCATACAATAAGGCTGTTTCATACATTTCCATGGAGGAAGGTTGTAAGGCATAAGAATCACAGGCTGTAGGAGTTGCTCATGTTACCAAAGGGATTGAATCCATCAGTAGCTAGTCCTAGCCTCACATTTCAGGCATCTTGAGCAAAATCAGGATATTGTTGATCGAAGTCCTTCCATGCCTCACCATCAGCCGGATGCCTTAGTACCCCATCATCAACTCGTTTCTCTTTATGCCATCTCATATCTGTACAAGTTATGCTCGACATAAACAACCTCTGTAACCTAGGGGTTAGCGGAAAATATCGCAAAATCTTATGAGGAATCTTTTTTCCCTTGCCATCATTTAGCTTGTATCTAGGCTCCTCACAAACCGAACACTTCTCAAGATCTGCATTCTCCTTCCAAAAAAGTGCACAATCATACTTACATGCACGAATGGGCACATCGCCCAAGCCTAAGTCGCGTAAGAATTTCTTTGCTTCATAAATGTTGCCCGGAATATCTTGCTCACTTATAGGTAGAAGTTCCTTCAATAACCCCAATAGCGTATCAAAGGACTTGTTGCTCCACTTATTCAACACCTTCACGTGAAGTAATTTAATGACAAACGATAGTAAAGTAAACTTGCATCCAGGGTATAACTCTTGATGAGCATCCTTCATCAATTTATCAAAGTTCTGCACACTCTCTGTCTGAACATTGTCAAGCAACTCATCTAGTTCCTCATCATTCAAGATTGCTACCGCATAGTAATCATTAACTAAGCGTTCAATATCATCTGGATTCTCATGTTCATCTGCTGCCACTCCATCCCCAACACTTTCTCCACTAGACTGACGGCTTTCATTTGACACGAATTGATGATTTACAGGTATAGGTTCCCCATGGTGCACCCAAGTCTTATAAGAAGGTGCTATCCCATTTTGTATCAAGTGAAACATAACGACAACACTAACATGGAGTACCACATTCATGCATTTTAAACATAGGCAACGAATCTTATCATCAGAACCGGAACTTCTGACTGCAAAGTCAACAAAATAATTTACCCATCTCGGTACTCTTTGCTCATTCTATTCTTAATTGTCATTCAACTTTTATCCATATTTGCTCAAATACAAAGTCAAGAATAGTACAGATTCCGCTGGATAAAAATATTTAGACCAAACTTCGATATTTAAAGTAATGAAATCATTTTTTAAAAAAAGTGTTCAGATGGTACAATCTTATATTGAATACATAACAACCAATGGATTTCTTAAAAGTAAAGAGAATTTTTACTAGAACAGATGCCTTCAATGCAAATAAATAAATAAACTTGTGGAAGTATTGTCTACACACGTGCTACACATTCCAACAAGGTCGCGCAAGTAATCAGTTAATAAAGAAATATGGCAAAGGTACACAATCACTGGAAAAAAGGCAAACATTTCATACTAACTATCAAAATACAATTTCATTCACTCTATTTAGCACACCTAAGTAATCAATTGTGGGGCCATCACATGCATTGGTTATTTATTAGGCATCAAATGCATTTTTCTACTAAGTTTAGTCTTAATATACACATGTTCATGGTTGGTAAATTGTTATCATCATCTCATCAAGGCCCATAAAATCCATGGCTTAACATTCAAGTCAGATTGCAGCTTGCTAAACCTGACCCATTTAATTACATGCTTAACATTCAGTCCTAGATCTAGCTGACACTGTCACGCCCCGAGCCCAAGAATTCGCACATCACGAGGCGAGACACACGCCCGCGTGGAAATTCGAGTCAAACTCATTGACTCTAGGTCCCCACGTACGGAATTTACCCGCAGGATATCACGTGTGAGGTTTATAAATCCATGTATCTGTATTTTTCACCTGTATGAATTTTGTCAAATAGATATCCATCCATAATTTATCATGTATCAAAGTATAGAGCATAAGAGTCCATAAGCAATAATTTAAAGGTTCAAGTTCAAGAGATAAAAAGAAAAGAAGTAAGTTAGTTAAGTTTACAATTCCAAAAGCTTAAGTTAGTTAAGTTTACAATTCCAAAAGCTAACAATTCATAAAGACTACTACAAAAGATGTGGCAATCCTAGCCACGGTCCATGGTTCATTTATCATCCAATCTCATCGTACGGATGTCTAAAAGACATCATCAGGAGTCCATTCTGCTACGTTAAGCAGAGGTTCCTCTTCCTCAAGGATCTCCGGGGCAGTGGCGTCGATGTATTCACCTGTAACGCCAAGTGTAGCACCATTAGACTAAGCTAAGCAAGACAAACATATACAGTCCATATAACATGTAACAAATAAATAGCCAGACAGGAATAAATCATAAGAGATCAAGGAATGATCACTAGGCAGATCAGTGCATGAATTAGCATGAGACATACGAGTCATAGATAACAGATAAACATATTAACAGTACTAGTTGGCACATCCACATGAGCTATGTTCTCTCAAGTTAATTATATAACATGAAATAAATGAGAGCAGAATATCAGGACAGGACAGGGTGGTACTACTAGGAGACAGAGGTACCCAGAATTCTCCATCGTAAACTTAGGGTGCCGGTAAACCCTCAGAATAAATTCCCATCTGTAGAGGGCCAGAAGTTTACTAAACCCACACTTAGCCGAGTCCGACTTAGATAGGGTCGAAGTTAAGTGGTGCCGACTCATAGAGTGCAATGTACAAACAACAGAGCAAGTGCAGAACAGTATTAATTAGATACAGGACATATACAGGACAGGTCATATAAATAACAAATCAGAACTCACAGAGATGTACTGAACAAAGCCAGAAATAAATATAATATAACAGATGTGTAACAGAAAATACATAACTAAATAGAAGCATGATCAAGTCATACTAGAATACTGGAAACGGAATGCAATGCATGTACATATAGATCATATACGGAGTCAAGACAGAAATCAAGCCAAGCCTAGGGTCTTGGGAACACTCGTGGTCTTCACCGTCCAACTCGGAGTAGTACAAAGGATTTCGACATTATTGGGCTACAAATGACCCTCTTGGCATTACATAATTTGGATGTTGAATCCCTTAATAGAACACATTTGGTTCGGTTACAATCCGAAGAACACAAGGCCCCTTGTTGGTACGGTTGTCCAATCCATATCCACAATTAACAAACCCATTGGTCACGATACAAGTTCAGGGTGCACGTCCTACAGGTCCATCTATCAGGCCAATCAACTAGAACAAGCTACAGTTCAATATCCGGCTCATGGAAATGTCCATTTGTCACAATTATGTAAAATCCAACATTTATTCTTTTCTAAGATTCAAATCAAATAAATTCATGAGCTTTCCAACGGTATGTAGATCTCCAACGGTATGTAGATTTTCTAAGGTTCTACACATCATGAGCTTTCCAACGGTATGTAGATCTCCAAAAACGGACATACGATTAAAAGGTTATGGTCGTTGGAAAATCTGCATACTGCAGGCATCAGGTTCGCTCGAGCGTCCAGGGGTTCGCTCGAGCGAACCCCAGACAGAGAGCTGTTCACTCGACCGGACCAAAAGTTCGCTCGAGCAAACTCTCCCAGAGAGCCCTTCGCTCGAGCGTTCACTCACGCTCGCTCGAGCGAACTGTCAAATCCTGTGTTCCGAAAATCTGAAACTTCTTTGTTTCACCCAAGCCATTCAAGGCATTCTTCCTGGTTTTAAACCACTACAAATGGGTATCTTTGAGCTTCCAAAATGCTCATAAAAACCATCCATAAACCCATATTACATTAACAAGAGAAATCATCCACAAAAATCCATTTTATGAGCAAGAAATGGGTATCTATACATGATTGCATATATTGAAGAGACAAACAAGGAAGCATACATATCAACGTACATATTTAACTTGCCTTAGGTGCTTGGAAGCTATCTCACACTCCAAATCCTTTCTAATAAAAAATCCCCAAAAATGCAAGCTCAAATGCCCTAAAATGGTGAAAACGAAAATGAATGAAAATGAATGAGGAAAAAGATGATGCATGCACGAATTTAGGACATTCTTAGATTGAAAGAAATCAAGAGGGAAAGGAAGGTGAATACTTACCAAAGAAGAAGATGGAGCACACTTGGAGGAAATGGAGACTTGGAGAAGATGAAGTGAAGATGCAAGCTACTCACATGCAAGGATCGTTTGGATGGTTGCTTGAGATGAGCAAGGAAGAAATGAAGTTGAAGAGGAGAAGAGAAGAGGAACTCTCAGCTGGACATGAAGAAAGAAAAAGAAGAGAAGAAGGAAAATGGCTGGGTTGGGTGCTTATGAATCAAACTTTTCCCTGCATTGCATGCAAGTCCACAAATGGCTGAAATTCTCAAAAAGAGGCTTGGGTTAATTAAGTGGGCTGGAAATGGGTCTAAATGGATCCGAATTTAATGGGCCAAAGCATGAAAGTTAATGACCATGAAATGCTCTATGCAATGCGTTAAAAACCCAAAAATTTCTAAGTACACACAAAAACCCAAAACACTCCAAAAGTCATAATCTACCTAGTAAATGGTCAAAACCCACTAATTCTACCTAATAAGTCCAATCACAATCAAAACATCCATTAAGCACTTAATCTAAATTAATTAATTCTAAAACGAGATTAAGGCGGGTCGGGGTGTTACAGACACCAAAGCACAATCCACTTTATGCATACAAGAGAAATTGGACAACCCCCTTTCTTTTCAGGTGGAAAATGGATAATAAGATCCCAGTAGTGTTCCACATTAGGAAAGTAACCTAACATAGTTAAAACTTTAAGGCCTAGACCTAGGCACCCAGCTTAGGCGTTTGTTGGGGCTTGCACTTTGGAAATCAACAAGCATTGAGTGTTTGCATGCCTTAAGTCAAATAAAAACATTCACCCATTTAGACATTCTCACTACTATTCCATAGGGCAAGCTGCCAGGAGGACAACAAATAGCTGTTAAAAGACTTTCTAAAAGTTCTGGACAAGGCCTAGAAGAGTTCAGAAATGAGGTGGTGCTGATTTCAAGAGTTCAACACAGAAATCTTATTAGGCTTTTGGGTTGCTGTATAGAGGGAGAAGAAAAGATATTAGTGGTCCATCAGAAGGACCATCTACTTGCAACGTGGTTAATTTAAACCAAACTATAACAACTTGTTTCTCGTCACAGGAGAAATTCCCATCAACTGGATTCTTTATAATCAAAGAACTTTATCTTCTTTAGTATGTGGAAACTAAAGTTGCCCTTAATTAAGACAAACCCACCCAGCCTTTTTTGTTCTGTTCACATATGAAGTAGGGATCCACAGCCCTCGTATGCCCCCAAGCCCAGCAAATCCACATTTTTTTTTCTGTTCTAGTTTGACACTTTGACCTATACTTTATACGTATGGTGAGAAAGAAGAAATTGATATACAGTATGACAACACAAATAAAACAGATCTTTTAAGATGATTTTGCTAACTGGACACTTTAAGCATTCATAGGCACAGTTGCAGAAAAACAGGTCCAATCCACCCAATTGTCTGAGAATGCAACCAAATCAGAAGCTTGCAGACCTACCCAACTGCCAAATTGAGTCTAGAAAGAGAATTCAAAACCTAGAGAGACCCTGTATCAAATCGTTGAGATACACACTCAATTGCTATTGCTTAAGAAATAAAGCCTAAAAAAGATAACAAAAAAATCCTAAATCTGAGCCTATAAACCGATTACAGAACCAGAAAAAAAACCCTATGTTCATTTCAAGAAGCCAACTTTCATTTCAGATTATACAGAGAAAGAGAAAACAAGTAAATAAAGAAGGAGGAAGAATAGAAGACGTACCTTGGGGACAGACAGTTTGAACCAATAGAGAAGAAGAAGAGTACCGAGGGAGAGAGGGAGTGGTGTGCAGGTGCGCCGGCAAGGGGAGACAGGGGAGGAAGAAGAAGATAGGAAGGGAGGTAGGAGAGTAGACAGGGAGGAAACAAAGAGATGGGGATCGAGGGTGAGAGAGAACAGAGAAGAAATAGAGAGCAGAGGGGGAATGGTGCGCAAGAAGAGGGAGGGGTCACCTGGTGCAGGGGAGGTGTCCGGAGGCACGAGGAAGAAGATGATCGATCTGTTGGTTGCCGGGGGCACCTTCCAATGCTGGCCAGTGCTGGCGATGAGGGTCGTGCACCGCTGGGAGAGGTCTGGAGAGGGAGGGAGAGATAGAAATGGATGAGAGGAGATGAGAGGAGATGGGATCTGGATTGGGTCTTCCGGAGATGAAAGACCTGCGATGTAGATGAGAGGAGATCGAGCAGATCCAGGTGGAGGGAATTAAAGAAAGAAATGAGTTAGGGATTAGAAGGAAAAGGAGAAAAGGGCTTGGAGAGGGAAAATGGGACTGTGGAGGCGGGAGAGGGAAAAATTACATCTTTAGTGACAAATTTTTTTGCCACCGTATCTCCTTTTTATTTGGCATTTGGTTAAAGCTTTTGCGTGACAAGTAAAAAAATTTTTATCACCTTTATGCGCGTATAGTGTCAACATTGATTTTTTGTCACTTAAAAGGTATCACCAATGCTGTTTTTTTTAGCGAACTCCCAACACATATTTCTCAATTATATACTGAATCGGATTACTGGAATCATACTGTTTTGGATTCAACCCGTGAAAAAGCGAACTAGTAACTATGGTTCTGGTCTCAAAAGTAACCGACCTTATCTTCTCATGTGATGTGACACGGGCATTCCTCGCCACTTATTTTTTTTATAGTGAGGTCGTGAACATGTACAGAAAAATATGTGGTGCAATTAATTTCGGGCCCGACAGGGGGCACGGCTCCCGCGGGCCCGAATTTTGGCCCTGCAGCAGGACTTTTGGCACTGACCGTTTGGGACTTTAGTACTAGTAGCAACGTAAAAATTAAATAAAATTTTTATTTTTTTTTAGATAAGTGGTCACATAAATAGTATTTTAATTCTAAATTGTCTTCATTCTTTTAAAAAATAAAATAAAAACAACCTCATTTTTTTACTAAAAAACAAATACACTCCATGCCTCTGTACAAAAACTCAAAAAATTCTATACCAAATAACTATAAATAAAATATCATAATAATCACATTATATATATATTTTTTGATTTAATGCCTTACTATACTTTATTTTACAAGTAAATTTATCAAATGAAAAATGATGCCCAATTGTCATTTTCCTTGGATTTTTTGTGCATGACCCTATCTCTATCAATTCAATTCAAATCATTAATAGATGTGAACAGTATAAGTGGGATTTGCACTGGCTGGGGGATCGCTGTAGTTTACCAAAGTCGACAGTTAGTTATTTATTTATTTCTGCTGACACTTACAACTCATGCACAGACACTCTGCTCAAGTTTCTAATCATCTGCGTTACGGCCAGGATCTGTGTTGGAGGGAATCTGGCCCCATGGCCATTCCAATTTCTGGTATTATGCTCATCTACTCCTATCTAATTGAGTGGGTCCCAGCAGAAATTTGAGGGAATTAATAAATAGAAAAAATGTTCAGACTCATGATCAAATTCATGTCTTGCATCACACACGTGAGCTTGATCTCCATATATATGTAGATGCTAATGAGTAGTAGTGTTTGCTTATCCAGACACTAATTAATGAGTTTCAGGGAAAGGATACTTAAAAAAAAAACTTTTTTTTTAATTTTAAATATGGGTCTGAATCTTTAGTTTTTCGTTTAGATTGAATCATGCACAAGATTTATTTATTTTGAGGCCACTTGATCGCTTGATATAAGCAGTTATAAGGTTTAAAATCCTAATATTAGAAAATTTTGGTTTGCCAGTTGATGCTGTATTAATTTATTAACTAAAACATAAGCTTAGTAAACTATCTGAAGCTTACAGTGTTTGAATCTATAGTTCCCTACAATTTGGCTGGGTTTGGCTAGGTCTATGATTTTGTGCACATGGGCTGAAAGTAGGCCTAAATTTATTGAATAATAACTACATGGCCCAGACTGAGGTCTATGTTTGCATGAAGGCGTTACCTGACCTCACTACTAGAAAACAGGCTTTTAGCGGCCGCCATTAGCCGTCGCTAAAAGTCACCTGGCGGTCGCTAATACTTTTTAGCGACCGCCTAGCGACCGCTAAGTATCGGCCGCGGAAACTTCGTCGCTAAAACTATTAGCGACCGCGCGACCACCTGTAGCGGCCGCCATTAGCCGTCGCTAAAGGTATAAATGGCGGTCGCTAATGTTCTTTTTTTTATTTTCTAAATACTGATAAAACTTTTAGCGGCCGCCATTGGCGGTCGCAAAAGGTAAAATGGCGGTCGCTAATACTTTTTTTTTTAAATTTTTAAAAAAATTTAAAATTATTAGCGACCGCCATTGGCGGCCGCTAATACTCAATAATTTTTTTAAAAAAGTATTAGCGACCGCCATTGGCGGTCGCTAATAGCTCGACCCCCGCCGGGGGATACCCCCCGACCCCCTTCGTAAAGGGCATATTTTAATACCATCAGAACCTACCCAACACCAAAATAAAAAAAGAAAATTTCAAAAGGAAAGAGAGCCATGTACATGACATGCATACATATGATCATTTGCATAATAGTTGAAATCCAAAGCCTTACCCAAATGAGTGCAGCCATTTGTACTTTATATAGAACACAGACTGTTAGTAGCATTATATTTATGTTAATATATTAAACTGTTGATGTAGAATTACTGTTAGTTGTATTGGTGGCTTTCCTTTGTCTATACTTGCATAAAAGGGCAGATTAAACTATAAGAATCAGTGATGCATGGTGTTGTATATCTAAAAATCAGGTTTATAATTGTTTTCATCTTCTAGTTAAATTTAAATCCAACAAATAAAAGGAAAAGAGTACAACATCAGAAATCAAGGTATTCATTAGATAAGTCTAAACATGTTAAAAATATAGAATGCTGCCCATGCCAGGTTTGTCAAGATCCATGCATTCATGACCAACAAGAGCATAGTGTTTATACAACATGCCTAAATGAATTGTTCTAATAGACCAGTAGATGAGCCTATGGTGATTTGGCAAAGGAAGATTTTGGGAGCTGAGAATATGACAGTGACCATGCATGTTGCATATGGGTGCAACTTGAATCACTACTTCCTGATAGAGTTTGGGTTTTTGACTCAGCTGCTGAGTTGGATAGATATGTATCAAAACTCAAAAGTGCACCTCAATGGAGCAGTATTTTGTCACAAGACAGTTTCGTTGGAATGTTGGAAGAAGACGAAATTCCATTCAGAGTCGTATACATCCAGTCGTTGACATGAGAAGGGTCAGGACTCAGGACTGGTTCCATGCCCTCAGTTCCTGGGTCTTTCCATGTGCTTCCTTAACAACTCGGTAAACAATGATTTAAGTTTATATGACTTGTATATATGAATGAAAAACTAACTAAAAGCATATGTAGGGAAAAGGCAAGAAAAACCTTTGTTCCAAGAATAATTGGCTTATCACCCAAATTGGACTGCTGCACTCCATTTGCATTAGCCACAACCTTAGAATTATCTTTCGATGCTCTTCCTCTGTTCTTCCCTCCGTTAGATTTCCCAGCCATTTTCACCCCTGACAACATTTAAAAAAATTTCTAATGTAAAAGATTTCTCGAAATTTCGACATAGTCTCCCCTGTACGTGTAACATTTAATTTTTTTTTTACAACCTGCTGAGTACCTGTACATGACAAAAAAACACTTCATATAAACAACCCAATGCCCCAACACACTACACCCTCTGTTCCCTACGTACGTACTCATCTTGTGCTTCTAGATAAAAATACTCAAACTAAATTTTGAAAAATGAAGCATATTAAATGTCTTCACAGATATTTATCACTATTGCAAGTGCAAATACAAGCCATATAAATGAGGCAACGCAGGGTCATTCCAACCATTCTTATAGACTGCATTGTGGAAACCAGCAACACGCCCCCAAGTTCCATAGTCAATCAGATCTTGTACATCTTTTGCATATTTCAATCCATAAGAGCCAAAAGCACCTATATATATATGGATCTGGGTTCATGGCATGGTGAACCCCACTCTGATGGAAATGAAAGTTAGAAAAATGGTTAAAACAATGAGCAGGTCTAGACAAATCCCATAGAATCCAAAGAACTATAGCTAAAAGAACAAGTCTATCAAGAATTCTATGAGGGAGAATCCAAAGAACTATATTTTAAAGAACCGAAGTCTATCAAGACTTCCATAAGGGAGAATCCAAAGCACTATAGTTAAACTAAAAGAACTCAAGTCTATCAAAGCAACTCATCTCTTATAATAACCAAATGAGATGTCTTAATATCACTCTTCATTATTAATTAAAGAAAGAGTTACAAAAAGCCCGAAGTAGAAATTGTAAGTTACAATTACAAACCTCACCACACGGATTAACCTGCTACCAGCACACACACCATGTTAAGTCAGGAGTGATCAGGACAGATGCAGAAAATATAAGTAGCTCATCAAGTGGGACCCACCATAATAACCACACACACAACTAACCTGAGAGAATGGGCTGCACGCTGTTGAGAAGAATAGTTAAGGCCAACAACACAGAAAGTTTGTTTACTGCTTTCAGAACAACCTTACTTGAGGTGAAGATGAGAGCGAATTTGTCATGGAAACCAAGAATTAGTGCAAAGAAGACTATGCCTATTGCTGTTGAAGTCACCACAGAAACTACTGTTGAGAACATGGCAGCTTTCCCATTTCCAGCTCCTAGTTCATTAGCCACCCTTATTCTGCATTTTCACTTCATATCAGACCTTTACTACATTCCAACAAAAAAAAGCAGAGAAAAAAGAAAGTGTTGTTCATTAGTAGGCTGTTGATTATTACTTACCCTGTAGCTGCAAAGAAGGCAAAAGGAATCATCATCTGCCACCCATTGAGGTTCATGCTGCTCGAAGTAAATGGGATTCGTTAATTGAGATTAATGTATGCCCACATATATTATGGGAAAGTTCCAGTATAATAAGTTTCCCTCTCAAATACAAATAAACAACCACTTCTATCTTTTGTTTTATTTTACAGGTAAAACAGCGCGCGCCTATAGTCCACTTGCATTATCAATCAACCACCTTGATCTGCAGTCAAACTTATTTTTTCGCCATGTTGACTAAGTTAATGGACAATGCTATTTTTTAATCTTCTCACACTCATCAATCCTGCCTTTTTTCATGTTCCTACCAGCAAGTACAGAAACCATTTTCTCCTCACCCAAAAGAACCCTTTCAAAAATTATTTCCTTTATCATAAGATTTCATAGCTTAAAAATTATTTCCTTTATCATAAGATTTCATAGCTAAAGTTACATCAACAAGAAATTATCATAATCAAAAGAGCAGAATACCTAGATTACAAAATAAGGAAAACAAGCAGTTTATTGAAGAAAATCACAACTACATTGACATCATAGCAGTGTAGTAACATAAGATAAAGAGTACCTCTTGGTGTTGCAGAAATTCAGGAATCTGTGATGAATTTGCAGAATGGAATCTGTTGCAGGAGGGCACAGTGCAGAGCCAGAGGGAGAGGGAGAGGGAGCTAGGGAGGGTAATATATGGGAGAATTTGATGCATTTTTGGAACATTATATCACGACGCATCTGATGCATGAGGTAGAGATGCATAAAAAGTACTATTTGGTTTTATCTGAAAGGTTCAGAAGCATTATGTCATTTTCAGTTTCGCAAAGGCTACACCAAGATGGCAGAACATCTACTATATGACAAAAGAGCTTTGGCTTGTTTTCTTTATTCATTTTTGAAATAGCAGTAGAACTGGCCGGTTCGATTGGAGATCAGTAAATAATTACATAAATTCTTGCTGATTTATCAGAAACCAAGGTGTTTTTTTTTTTTTTTTGGGAAATAGAAGTGCCTAAAAAAGACAAGCTTTATTCCATTTTTCTACATAGAGGACGAACAAATGGCAACTATTGCAGCAGAACGCATTGATTTCCTTTTCTTTTTTTTTTTACTAGACAACCAATTCTATTGGAATGGGAAAACATTACAGCACCAATAAACAAACAAACAAACAAACATCACCACACACCCACCCACCCACACACCCAAAAAAAAAAAAAAAAAAAAAACGAACAACCATGAAAGACAACAACATCAGCTGTAAATTTTAAAGTTATTGTTATATTGCAGATCTGAAGGGGAGAAAACTAATCTCAGCCATGGATGTGAATAGAAAATCAAAATCAAAAGTTCATCAAAATAACAGCTTATATTTGCAAAATCTTATGATGGAATGGTAGTTAAATTTCAAGATTTTTCTTAGTTTTAAAAAACTTACAAATATGGAGGTTTTATCCTGTTTAACTGTACTTAAAATCCACTTCAATATTGATTTTACACATGAAAAGAAAAACCACTGCTTGCAAATCAAATACAGGTCTAAAAATATTAAATAAAACCCAACTGATCTTTTGCGCAAGAACACAACTTTCATCACCTGACAAGAAAGAAAATGAAAAGGAAAAAGAAACAAAAAAATCTGTACAACACAAGTGACCACAAAAGACAACTAATTTTAAAGGAATTAAGAAGAAACCAAATTACCTCAATGGAAGGCATTGTTACAGAGACATGGAGATCCTTTCCACCATTAACAGGTTCCATCATGGTGATGCAGTGGGAACTTTCCACGTTCTGTGCAGGATCTTGGCCGGTGGCAATGAAGATCGCAGTGACAATATTGCTAGCATGAGCATTGAAACCTCCCAAGGCACCAGCCACGGCCGATCCAGCAAGGTTCTTAAGCATGTTAAGTTCCACCAGTGCAGATACACTGGTCTTCAGGACACTCCTTACTACCTCCTCCTTGATGACTGCCTCACAAACCACAGACTTGCCACGACCTTCAATCCAATTCACTGCGGCCGGCTTCTTGTCGGAACAGAAATTTCCTATCCATTCCAAAAACACATAAAATTTCAATCAAACCATGTAAAAGAAGAATCAAGGGGAATGCCATATGGGTGGGTTTCAAAATATACAGCTATAAAATTCATTGAAATGGTAACAAATGGAGAATAACCATAGTTTTTGACTCCTAACACTCCATTTACCAATTTAAGTTAACCACCCACATGTAATGAGAATTATATCTCCATCGGAAAAGATCTAGCAAATCATTTAACATTTAACATTGACTTCTGTATATATCTTAAAAGTGACAGATGTAACACAGCCATGAAAATTCTCAAAACGGACATATTACCTGAACTTCGAATTGGATTCTACTATAAATATGAGTTAGATTTTAGCAATTTAGATAGAAAGAGGGAACTAACCTGAGATGCTGATTATATCCATGTCAGGGAAATCGTTCCGCAGGAAATCCAATACATTTTGAACACCTTTGGATACCATATTCATCCCCATTGCATCTCCAGTGCTACAAGTGAATCTTACGTAGAGATTCTTCCCAGCCATTGCACATTGAATCCCTTGAAGCCTGGCAAATCTGCTTGATCTGCAACCCATGAAAAAACAAAACAAATTCATGGTTGGAACCAGAAGTCTCTATCAATATGATGAGAATCAACCAACACAATACGGTCATCAATTGATCAATATAACCAAATAAAGAAGCATCCATAAAAATGAATGAAAGAACTAAATCCCCGTACCCCACAAACAAAAACACTAAAACAGATAAAAACCTAAGCAGATCTTCATCAAAAGTAACAAAATCTGAAAGACCCATTTCATCATTTCTCAAAACAAAAGCACCCAGAACAGAGTAAACTGAAATTTCAGAAAGGGAGATTTTTTTTTAGTAATGCAGACCTATTGAAGAACACAGCCAATGTATCGAAATTAATAGGATCCTCCAAGAAGAACTTCAACTCCGCCGCCCTCTTCGCCGTCGCAAACCTCACCGCCGGTGCCCGCGTCATCCCGTCCCTCAGCAGAAATAGAGATAGAGAGAGAGGGAAGGGGAGAGGGAGAGGGAGAGGGAGGAAGAGAGAGAACGAGGGGCAGCCCCGGCGCAGGGAGGGAGAGAGATTTCCGGTGGCGGCTCCGGCGCGCGGGAGGGCACGGTGCAGAGCGAGAGGGAGAGGGAGGGAGGGAGAGAGAGAGAAATAGAGAGAGGGGGAGGGGGAGGGGGAGGGGAAGAGGGATGGAGAGAGAGAGGGAGAGAGAACGAGGGACGGCTCTGGCGCAGGGAGGGAGAGAGAGAGAAATAGAGAGAGAGGGAGGGGGAGGGGAAGAGGGATGGAGAGAGAGAGGGAGAGAGAACGAGGGGTGGCTCCGGCGTAGGGAGCGAGAGGGAGATTTCCGGTGGCGGCTCCGGCGCGCGTGAGTGCAGAGCGACAGGGAGAGGGAGTGAGGGAGAGAGAGAGAGAAATAGAAAGAGGGAGGGAAAGGGAGACGGATAGGGAGGGAGGGAGAGAACCGTTGGCCGCTCCGGCGCAGGCAGCTCCGGCGGAATCGTTGCTGGGTGCGGCGGGATTGCAAATCGCGGGAGCAGGAGTGCAGAGCGCGGGATGGGGAAAGGGGGAAAAAATTGGGAAGGAAAAGTGGACCGCGTGAAATGTATATACGGCTTCAGCGACCGCCATTAGCGGCCGCTAATGGTCCTTTTGGCGGTCGCTAATAGTACTATTTGCGACCGCCCCAAGCGGCCGCACGCTTTCTCATCCGCCAATGCCTAAAATTCTAGTAGTGCCTGATGTATTTAACATGAAAGGGTGTAACTGTAAAGATTTTGGAGTGTACACATGGGCCTGTTTTTCAGGCCTGTGGGCTGAGGATTTGAGCTAAACATTAGGCATACAACGGGCTTGCTTGGAAAAAGCTTCAGGCCCCGCCAACCCAGCCCATGAACACTGCTAGCATCTGTTTTTCTGGCATGGTGAAATGAGCCAAGCCAACCATTTGAATTGAGCCCTTTACTGAGTCCAGCTTATCCTAGCTAGCTGGACTCATTTTCAGAGCCAGTCTCCTCATTTGAAGGGTTTCCATGCTTCTAGTTACCGAGCACCACTCAGCTTTTGCTACTAGCTTACCAATTTGACGTACCCATGGGTGCCCGGCCCGTGTGGCATTTTACTTTGAAAATCAAGTGGAGTTAAGTGAAATAAAAGGTATGAATAAAATATGTAGTGGGATATGATGGTATTTTATTTTTAGTTGTTTGGGATGGAATATTGTTGACTTTTGGTATGGAAAATGGAGTTTTTTTGTTTTTTAGTTAATAAATGTGGTTACTTTTTGACTTTTTGTTGGAAAAGTTGGATGGAGTTTTGATAAAAAAATGCTTTTGATGTGATGTGTTGGTGACTTTACTCCACTTGACTTTACAAGTAGAAACCCCAAACGGGCCTAGGGTTTGGGATCACTGGATCAAGTAACAAAGTCCACTAGAACCTTGAAATACAGTGTCACGTTTGAGTTGGCTTAGCAGGTACAATTAGAAAATGCCACCTATAGTAGAAGGTGTAGCTAGTACTAATTACACTCTTTTACACCATATATAGCCCAATAAGGTCGGGTTAGGTCAATGGTTTGAGTTCTAAACTTAGGCTTTACCATGGAAAAGGACACGACCTGAGAGAATCATCCTAATCTTAGTCCATGCTCACATATATTATGTGTATATATATATATATATATAAATACCTGAAATCTTGGTGGGATGGTAATGATATATGATGGTGTAGATATGCTAGAATGACAATGGTGTGCTAGAATCTCAATGACATATACCGATGGTCACGGGATTGGGCATGAGTTAATGAGTGTGGCCTCTCTCTCTCTCTCTCCATCTCTTAGCATTTTCATCCTTTTATATACACCTCCGCTATCTTGAGTTAGAGATGATCTCTCCATAATTCCTGTAGGGACGTTAACTCATCCAGCGTCCGCGTGGCGGTGCCCGGATGGTTGTATGTCCCCCACAGGGGATAGGCGCGGGGCCCAGTACAAAAAGGAGTGTGGGGAGATTTCCAGAACCACAGGATTAAGCTAATCACAGCCATCAGATGAGGCTAAGCATTCTCACGTGCCATCCGCGTGCCACCAATCTCACCCCGGCTACCAGGACAGAGGCCTCGGCCGAACTCAAGCATCTCCGGGCCACTAGCGCCGAACTGGTCCACCCCGGGTGCCATCTCGGCGGGGTGCTCCACCTCGGCTGAGCCACCCCGGGTGCCATCTCGGCAGAAAGCTCCACCTCGGCTGAAGAAGCCGGGACAGAAGCTGAAGCAAGAGAGAACCTTCACTTGCGCCCCCCATCCCCGACGTCATCAGGCACGTGGAGGGATAGGGGCACGAGCTAGTGGGACAGACGCGACATCCAGCCGCCCACAATCTTCGCCAGATCCCTGACAGGGCGGCATCCAGCGGCTAAGGCCACATCAGGGCAAGGCCCGAGGGCAGATCCGATGGTACCCCTACCGCCAAAGGCGTCCAACATGATCTGGCCCAACAAGACGTGCATTAAAAGCGACGTGGGCTGACCCGACGCGCATTTAATGCATAGTGGGCTAGATTGGACCGCAATTAATGTAACGTGGGCTGATCGTGACTTCCCTGTCGAATCACAGGACCCACACCACGATATCTCCCAAAGATACGTTCCAAACTCTATAAATAGAGGCTCATACCACCATCAAAGGTACGTACAATTTCATACACAGAGCCGTTACTCTGTCTCTCTTCTCCCTCTCCTTCCATTTTTTCAGTTCCCACACTGACTTTGGCATCGGAGAGCCTTGCGCCGCCCAGGCCAGGGTCCTCTGACCGTTTGCTCTTCCCTTTCAGGCTTTCGGACGGTATCCAGTCATTCCCCGTCACCATCTTCTCGGATAAGTCCTCTAAGGCTCCTCCTTTATTGTGGGTCATTATTTTCTGCACCTACAATTGGCGCCGTCTGTGGGAAAGTAATATCCCAACCTTCCCAACCTTCCCAACCTTCTAGACCTCAATCTCTCAGAAGCCATGCCTCCGAAAGCTAGGAAGGGCGTAGAGTCCTCAAGAGCAGCGCTCGAGCTGCCACCACCGTCAACGGATGTCCCTCCTCAAGGGCGCTCCCGCACGGTGCATGGCACGTCTGCAGGCGAGGGCCGCTTAGGCTCTCAGCTCTTTCTCGAGTTCCCACTCCAAGAGGGACTCGAGGCTTCGATCTCAGCAGAAGAAGTCGTGCCACCCAGATGCGATGAGCGTCGACATGAGCGTCCTCGGAAGGACAAAGCCGTGGCCGTAGGAGAGACGCGCCACGTTCAACCCCCTGCCACTGGAGAGGTTCTCGAAGCCCAAACTGCTCTCCTCCAGAAGCAAGAGCAGATGATTCGCGAGCTCCAGCAGCAGCTGAGGGCAGCGCAAATTGCCCCCTTGAGGCAGGTCTCCGACCCTCAAGGGAAGAAGAGGGACGCCCCCAGCAGGGCAGCCCAGCCTCCCCGCGAGGATCTCGGGAATCATCTGGACCATAAACGGAGCCAGATTCGTGACGAAGGCTCGAGCAACAGCCGGAGTCACCATAGCCGCGATGGCCGAGCTCATAGCCATCGCAGTCCGAACCACCCCAAGCGAAAGTCCAGAGCTCAGACTCCAGAGAAGGACGACGAGCAGGAGCGGTTCGACAAACGCGTCAGGCTAGCTCTTCAGCACAACCTGGACATGCGGGACCAGAAGCAGATCTGTGGCCACACTGATCTGGGGGGCTCACCCTTCATAAAAGAAATCGAGCGCACCCCCTTGCCCAGAAAGTTCTCCGTCCCGCGGTTCGTCCCCTATGACGGACTGTCCGACCCGTCAGCTCACCTCAGACACTTCTCCCAGAAGATGTCCATCTGGGGGAATGAGGGCCACCTAAACTGCAAAATCTTCTCCTCCAGTTTGGGCGACCTCCCCCTGAAATGGTTCTGTTCTCCAGAGTCATCGTGAGCTCAGCTCTCCTGAAGAAGTTCCAAGCCTACAGCGTCGTCCCCAAGAAGGAAGGGGACCTCCTCGCCCTAAGAATGAAGCAGGGCGAGACCCTCGCCGGGTTCGCCCAGCGATTCTGGGCGGTCTACAGCCAGATTGAAGGCGCCAGGGAAGGGATAGCAATCTACGCCTTCCAGCATGCCCTGATCCCCGGCCACGACTTGCGGAAGGACTTGGCCGGGAACCCCCCAGAATCTATGCCGGAACTGATGACCCGGGTGAAACGCTTTATCGCCCAGGAGGAAGACGAGATCCGAGCCCGGGATCAAGACGGACATCCGGAGCCCGAGCAGGAAAGCAACCAGCCTCGGCAGAGAGGCGGGAAGCCCTTCTAGAAGCAGGAGCCCAAGCAGGCTTGGGACGCCAGTTCGGCGGTGCCCACACCACCAAGGTCTGGGGACACCAGCAGGCCAAGGCCTCACGCCAGCGCCTATCAAGGCATCAACGTCGTCTTCAGAGAGCCGATACACCAGATCCTGAACAAAATAAAGGGTAAGCCGTTCTTCGAGTGGCCTCAGCCCTTGAGAAATGAGCCCACTAACGGCGATCGAAGCAAACTCTACTGTTCCTACCACAAAGGTAAAGGACACAAGACCGTGGAGTGCAACTCTCTGAAGTGGTACCTGGAAAGACTCGCCGGCGAAGGCCACCTCCCAGAGTTCGTCAAGACAGAAGGCGCCGGCGGCAGCGGGGGCCAAGTTCGCCAGAGCACGGCTCGGGACCCAGGCAGCGAGGATTCCGAAAAAATCATTAACGTGATCCACCTGGCGTCCTCGGTTCCCTCCCCCTCGTCTCACGGAAGCTCGCATCGCACGGGAAGAAGGTGACGGACGCCGAGCTCGGGCTGGCACTCAAAAAAGCTCGCCGCGGCCGAACTGCGATCAAAGCCCATATTCTGGCAAACTTCAACATCGTATCGCCCAATTCGGCCCCGAGCTGGCATGGCCCGTTCGGGGTGATCTCACGGGCAACGAAGTCGGCCTACAAGCTCAGACAGGGCAAGCCACTGCCGAGATCGCGGAATGCGTCCCGCCTGAAGAAATTCTGTTTCTAAAAAATGTAGCAAGTCTCATTCAATGAAAGTGCCTTTTGCCCTGTCATCAAATCTCTGTCATCTCTCCTTACATGACTTCGACAGCCCCGGGTCCAACGCCCTGGAAAAGGCCTCGAGTCCACACTCGGTCATTTCCTAAAGTCCCGAGTCCAACGCCCTGGAAAAGGCCTCGAGTCCACACTCGGTCGTTTCCTAAAGTCCCGGGTCCAACGCCCTGGAAAAGGCCTCGAGTCCACACTCGGTCGTTTCCTAAAGTCCCGGGTCCAACGCCCTGGAAAAGGCCTCGAGTCCACACTCGGTCGTTTCCTAAAGTCCCGGGTCCAACGCCCTGGAAAAGGACTCGAGTCCACACTCGGTCGTTTCCTAAAGTCCCGGGTCCAACGCCCTGGAAAAGGCCTCGAGTCCAGACTCGGTCGTTTCCTAAAGTCCCGGGTCTACCGCCCTGGAAAAGGCCTCGAGTCCAAACTCGGTCGTTTCCTAAGCTCCGGGTCCTGGATCCTGGAGAAGGCCTCGAGTTCGGACACTCGGCCGGATTCCTAAAGTCTGGGTTTTTACACCCCTCAAAGATCATTGCCGAGCTCACGCTTCCACAGCCGAGATCAGCGGAATGACGACTCCACTTCGGCACAAGCAGCAGCCAGCCATTTCGGCCAAGGGCAATCTGTCATCTCTCTTTGATCGACTTCGGCTACAAGGGTTAACAGCCCTGGAAAAGGCCTCGAGTTCGGACACTCGGCCGATTCCTAAACTCAGGGTCTTCACCCATCTACAAGGGTTAACAGCCCTGGAAAAGGCCTCGAGTTCGGACACTCGGCCGATTCCTAAACTCAGGGTCTTCACCCATCTACAAGGGTTAACAGCCCTGGAAAAGGCCTCGAGTTCGGACACTCGGCCGATTCCTAAACTCAGGGTCTTCACCCATCTACAAGGGTTAACAGCCCTCGAAAAGGCCTCGAGTTCGGACACTCGGCCCATTCCTAAACTCAGGGTCTTCACCCATCTACAAGGGTTAACAGCCCTGGAAAAGGCCTCGAGTTCGGACACTCGGCCGAATTCCTAAAATCAGGGTTTCATCCCACTCTACAAGGGTCTACCGCCCTGGGAGTAGTCTGGAGTTCCTACACTCAGCCGTTTTCTAAAGTCCGGGTTCACAAACCCCTCACACCTCGGCGCAAGGCAGTTCGGCCAAAGTCAGCCATTTCGGCCAAGGTCAGATTCCTGAAATCCGGGTTCATACACCCCTCAGAAGGCCATAGCCGCACTCACTCTCGCCTAGCCGAGTCCAGCTGAACGATGGATCTACCCCGGCGCAAGGCAATTCGGCCAAGGTATGTATCCACCTCGGCGCGAGGCCAGCCATTTCGGCCAAAGTCAGTCTTCAAAAAAGAAAAGAGCTGTGCCATCACTCAAACACAGAAAAGCAGCACAAAAACACAAGTGTTCCAGAACAGTGCAAGGAAAAACTCCTCCTTTTTATTCATTGTAAACAGCTTCGTTACAAAAGTTACAGAACAGAAAGCAAAGTACAAAAAGGAGGATCGCAGTCCTCTGAAAACAGAAAATGAAGCAAAAACCTTACATACAGAAAGACAGAAATAAAGAGGAGCCCGACTACTGTGGCTTCGGCGACTCCACTAGGTCGATCACCGTATCTGCTGGACCAGTGGATTCGGCCGAAACCGCGACCTTGCTGGGAGCGTCGCTGGCAGGAGATTCTTCGACCAGAGCCTCATTTGCTCCAGGGGCAGAAGAGGCCTCACCATGAGGCAAAGCAGAAGCATCACTGGCGACCGGGGCACCGCTCAAGACCGGGGCAGCTGGAGCATCTTCCGGAGCAGGAACCACTGCAGGAGCTCCAACTGGGGCACTTTCGGCTGCAGGAGCGGAGCTCGGCTCAGGAGCCCCGCACGTCTCAGTGCGGCCAGGCATCCTTCCTCGAACAGGATGGCGGTGATCTCCACCACCTTCTTCTCGTACAGCTCAGTGGCTCGATCCACCCCATCCTGGAAGGCGGACTGGGCCTCGGCCTGAAGAGAGGCCTTTTCCTTCTCCAGCTCGGCGTTCGCCGTCTTCAACCTTGCCGTTTCGGCGCGCCCAGCCAGCACTTCCCCACGCAGCCTCGTCCCCTCAGCAGTAGATTCAGCCTTCAATCTGGCCAGCTCAGACTCCAGTTCGGCGGTCTTCTTGTTCCTCGCCCAGACCTCGCCTTTCAGATGATTGGCCTTCGACGTAAGTTCGGCGACATCAGCCAGAGCCGATGCCAGCCGAGCAGCCTCTTCAGCGCTGGCCTTCTTCATCCCCTCCATTCCTTTCCGCGACTCTTCCAGCTCCCTCTTCAGCTTGTCCCTCTCAGACTCCAGCTGAGTGACCCGCGTCGCGTTCTTATCGCTCCTTCCCACCACGGTCAGGAGCCTCTGCACGTTCTGCAAATGGAAACAGAGGGTCAGGTTCGACCAAGACACTTGAAGAATGAAGAAAAGCGTTGCAAACACTTACCAGAAGATTAGCCTGGATCGCCGAGACCATCAGGCTCTCATCGTCGAACCTCTCGTGCGTCTCCATGTCTCTTGGCAGAGCACAGACCTTGGCGAGAGCTCCGATCACCTCGGCATTCCCCAACAGCCGGTCCTCGACATTCAGAGGCTCACCGGGCTGAGTCTCCATCCTCGGCCTCCATGGCGCTGGGGCACTCCGGGGTCCGGAGGCCGATCCAGACCCTTGCCCCACCGAGATCGTCAGCTCGCGGGTCGCTCCACCGGTCGGCTTGCTGACCTGCGCGCTCTTCTCAATAGGAGCCTTGGCTCCGGGGGCCCGCGCAGGGGCCTTATTCTTCGGAGGCTGTTCAGCCCCCGAGTCCTTCTCCCCAGCCTTGGACTTCTTTCTAGGCGGGGACCCCTCCCTTGGGCGCTCCGGCGAGCGTCGCCGCACTCCCGCACTCGGAGCAGGAGCAGGAGCAGGAGCAGGAGCAGGAGCAGAAGCTGGAGCAGGAGCAGAAGCTGAAGTAGCGCCAGCACCTCCCGAGCTCGAAGCAGCGCGGGTGCTGGCAGAAGATGGCGTCGCAGACGAAGAAGACCCCCGCCTAAACTTGGCCGCTAAGGTCCCTAACGACCGGCTCCCTCGACCTTCCCGCCATGTCTTCTTCCCGATCGGAAGAATAAGCGTCCACTATTTGCCTCAGGTTCGACGGTTCCGAACTTGAAGTGGACGCCTCGGAACCGGATGCAGCTCGGCTCGCAACTGGACCGTTCACAGGGATCCCGGCAGGCACGGCAACAGAAACGGTCGGACGGTCGGGGTGCGCCTCGTCCCCCTCGGCGCACGCTGCTTTCGAAATTCGAAAGGACGGACTTCGCGATCCGCGCCCGTTCCATCAACAAAACACCGCAATCAGTGAAGAGGCGACGCGTGTAGCCGTCGACTCGCTTCCCAGTACAGGCAAGACAACATTTATCGCTTCAGAGCAGTTGAAGCGACACTAGACGACGATCGCCACATCCCCAGACGGATTCTTCTAACTTTCGACCACTAAGGGCTAGGGCGCCTAAGAGGTCAAAAGCTAGGGGGCAATTGTGTGGGGAGATTTCCAGAACCACAGGATTAAGCTAATCACAGCCATCAGATGAGGCTAAGCACTCTCACGTGCCATCCTCGTGCCATCCACATGGCACCAATCTCACCCCGGCTACTAGGACAGAGGCCTCGGCCGAAGTCAAGCATCTCCGGGCCACTAGCGCCGAACTGGTCCACCCCGGGTGCCATCTCGGCGGGGAGCTCCACCTCGGCTGAGCCACCCCGGGTGCCATCTCGGCAGAAAGCTCCACCTCGGCTGAAGAAGCCGGGACAGAAGCTGAAGCAAGAGAGAACCTTCACTTGCGCCCCCCATCCCCCACGTCATCAGGCACGTGGAGGGATAGGGGCACGAGCTAGTGGGACAGACGCGACATCCAGCCGCCCACAATCTTCGCCAGATCCCTGACAGGGCGGCATCCAGCGGCTAAGGCCACATCAGGGCAAGGCCCGAGGGCAGATCCGATGGTACCCCTACCGCCAAAGGCGTCCAACATGATCTGGCCCAACAAGACGTGCATTAAATGCGACGTGGGCTGACCCGACGCGCATTTAATGCATAGTGGGCTAGATTGGACCGCAATTAATGTAACGTGGGCTGATCGTGACTTCCCTGTCGAATCACGGGACCCACACCACGATATCTCCCAAAGATACGTTCCAAACTCTATAATAGAGGCTCATACCACCATCAAAGGTACGCACATTTTCATACACAGAGCTGTTACTCTGTCTCTCTTCTCCCTCTCCTTCCATTTTTCCAGTTCACACACTGACTTTGGCATCAGAGAGCCTTGCGCCGCCCAGGCCAGGGTCCTTTGATCGTTTGCTCTTCCCTTTCAGGCTTTCGGACGGTATCCAGTCATTCCCCGTCACCATCTTCTCGGATAAGTCCTCTAAGGCTCCTCCTTTATTGTGGGTCATTATTTTCTGCACCTACAATTCCTATGTCATCTGAGTCGGTTTTCCTCTTATATTAAGAAAGTTATAAAACAAAAAAGAAGAACAGTTGAGGAGAACCTGGTGGTAGTGTTATCTACTTGAGCAGCCACAGCTTCCAAGTGCATTAACTGAACCTATATGAATCTTTCTTGAGATGCATGTATCCCCCGTCACAAGTAATGGCCCAAGAAATTGGAGTTATATCAAAGAAATGTTAAGTTAGATTTGACTTTGAGATGGTAATTTCTTTAGGGAGTGCTATTGGCACCGCAAAATTTTCTCTCCCCACCACACTAGAAGATAAAAATAATAATTTTTCCTAAACTACCCCTCCTCCTCCTCCTCCTCCCTCTCTCCTCTTCCCTTTTTCTCCCACCCTCCACCCTCTTCCCTCATCTCTCCCCCTAGTCTCCAGCCGGCAGCCCCGACCGGCTGGCCGGTCTCCCTCTCCATTTCCCTCTTTCTTCCTCCCTCCCCTTCCATTTTCTTTCTCTCTTCTCCCTCTCCTTCTCCCCTACTCCCCCTCCCCCTCCCAGTCGCAGGCGGGAGGGGGAGGGGGAGTGACGGAGTAGGGGAGTAGGGGAGGGAAGGAGAGGGAGAAGAGAGAAAGAAAATGGAAAGGGAGGGAGGAAGAAAGAGGGAGAGGGGGGGGGGGGGGGATGAGGGAAGAGGGTGGAGGATGGGAGAGGAAGGGAAGAGGAGGAGGAGAGGGGATGGGTAGTTTAGGAAAATCTATTTTTTTATTTTTTTTTGCGGTGGGAAGAGAGATTTTCGTGGTGCCAATAGAGTCCCTCAATTTCTTTTCCTTTTTTCTTTCTTATTTTGTTGGTAGAAACTCTGAGACAGTAGAAGAATTTCTATTATTAAAAAAGATATTGAGATGTCCTCTTCCCTTGGGTGAAGACCTTGTCATGATCTTAGAGTTGCTGCAAAGTGATTTTCATATGATCTACTTCATAATCCTATGGGCAATTAGTGGGAGCAACTTAGAAAGAAGCTGTTCAAAAGCAACAAAATGCAACTTGATTTGAGATTAGAGTGAGAGCGTAATTCCAAAACACCTTAGTAACTCGGGTTGACCAAAGATACATCTTGTTGGGTTTATGTCTTGTATTTCAAGTTTACCGAAGTGGTCTGCTTGACCAAGTTCAGGGACAAGGTATTTTGGTCATTATACCGATGTACTCTGTAACCAGACTCTCAAGAGAGTAAAATGTTAGTCTATGCTCTCTTGCCGTGGATGTCGTAAAATTCTGGTCTCTCTTGTGTGGTATGATCGATCGATCATAAGCTTTGCGCTTCCGCACGCACGCCGGTACGTCTGATACAAACAAAACTTAGGAGGTATAAATGAAAAAGGGAGGAGGAAGGAGATCATACATTTGCATAGAAAATGGGGTAAAAAAAAACAGCATGATTTTGTAGAAGAAATAGAACAAAAAATGCATATGCTTGAACCTAAAAGCCATAGCTTTGGCATTGGCACATGGTGTTGTTGCTGCTGCAAGCCTGCAAACATGAACCACCGGCCACCGGCAACCGCTAGCTGCTGCTCCCGCTTTCTCTTCTTTTCTTGCTCTTTTCCTCTTCTTCTCTCTTTCCCTCTTTCTTTTCCCAATCCCTTCTCCCCGCTTCCGTCAGTGCTTCCATCGGGAGACTAGAATGGCAAAAGTCACAAAACCAGCCTTTCAATGGGTTTTGGTCTTCAATTTGACTCCCACGGTGTGAGTCTTCCACTGTTATATACTTCTATACAGTATACACACAAATTCTTGATTTCATTCCAGTGTTGTGGCCCACATATTTTAAATATAAATCAATTAAATGCCTCCTCTTAAACGGTCCCACAATAAATTTATAATTATAAAATCTAAACCATTAATGCCCTCTCTTAAAGTATAAACTATTGTTGCCCCCTTTTTAATTGCACCACTCATAATAAATTCCCCTCTTAAATGGCCCCTCAATAAATTTTAATTAAATAAGAGTTTGGCCCAAGTCACATTGATTACTTATAAACATCCAAATAAAATATTTAAAAAATGTATTAAATATTAAAATATTTTATTTTACTAGTACCCATCTAATAAATAGGGTATGTTAATGAAAAATCTAATATTACTGAAAATAAAAGCCCTTTTTCTTGAATATAAAGAGATTTTTTTACAAATCCAATATGAAAAGCGATAATTATTTTAAGTGACTAGATTTAGGGTTATAGTTGTGTACTACATGTTGGTTTTATAAACTATAAGGATGAACCAAGGATTAAATACTAAAATTTAACATATTAATCTGTTTCAAATAAAACAGTGATACAGGCCGCCAAAACTTAGAAGGACCGATATTTTGCTTTATAGTATGTTCTAATGCAAAAAGTTTACATTTCCCAGCATTTTACAATAATTTTTTTATTTTTTGGATATTTTTTTGAAGTTCTTTGGAATAAAATAAAAACCCACGCCGCGACGGCCGCGACGGAATTCGAACCGTGACTGATACCAATATCATATCAGTTTTTAGGGTTAACCTATACGATGATTTTAAATCATGGCCCTAACCGTTTGATGGCCTTACGCATTTCTAAAAACTCTTTTTACCAATGTCCCCCTCAAAATTTTAATTTTTTTTCTTTAACGTGAGATCCATCTAATAATCATGAAAATAATTGTGGCACGTGGAATTCCTGCATAATGAACTGTCAACAAATATATAATTAACAACTGCTGGTGCCTCTGGAACGTGGCCGACCAATCCAGCATGTTGTAAAGTGAGCAATAGATGAAATTATAATCATGGTTTCTCTAAAAATTAACAACTCAGATAACAAAGACCATGCATTTTCTAATAAATTAAACTAGCCAGCAGGCGAGGCCATGCATCCATCACTCGTAGAGCTCGGAAGGGAGACGTGGTGTGAGTAGTACTTCGAGTGGACCCTCCTTTGGCACCGTCAAGCCCAACCCCTCCCTCATATCCACAGGTTCACCGAATGGGGTCACCAGATCAAACCCATGTAGCAGCCGAGCCAGGGTCAGGTGCATTACCTGCGCTGCCATCGATATACCCGGGCACGATCTCCTGCCCGACCCGAAAGGTATAAATTCCAAATGTTGGCCCCTGAAGTCCACGTCGGCTTGAGTGGTGAGAAATCTCTCTGGTCTATACTCCTCAGGGTCCGACCACTTGCGTGGATCCCGATGAATCTTCCAAAGGTTAGAAATCAACCACGTTCCAGCGGGAACATAATAGCCATTGATGTAGCAGCTTTCCATGGCCTGGTGGGGTACTGAGAGTGGGCCTGGCGGGTATAGGCGCAATGTTTCCTTGATGATTGCTTGTAGGTAGACCAACTTCTTTAAATCTGATTCGTCGACGTTCCTCTCCTTCCCCACATGGGTGTCTAATTCTTCTTGGGCTTTCTCCAACACAATAGGATTGTTGAGCAGTAGTGAGACTGCCCACGTCATTGCCACTGAAGTAGTGTCAGTCCCAGCTGTGATGAGGTTCTGCAAAATGAAACAATAGAATTTACTGAAGAACCAAAGGTAAATATCAATAAAATGATATGATCAAATAAATTTTCCATAGGTCCTATTTGTATGCATTAAAATACATAGAAATTGAATATATAGAGTGGTTAAAAATGAAGATACAAGATGAGATTAAAAAACGAGCGTCAGATAGCATCTTCTTCTCGCTGTATTTCTCTAAAAGAAAATATTATTTGATGTTTATTTTTTAAATTGAGTTTAATCCTCATTTTAAATCAACCTATATATGTATTCAGTTTCTTTTAATTATATTGTAGAAAAATTGGCCCACGAAAATAGAATCAATGAAAGAAGAGAAATGAATTTTTGCCATTTGAAAGTAAGGTCTCGAGCAAAACTTTCTACCTCAATTTAAGCATGTAGTACGTGGTTTCCGAGTTACTGCTCCGACAGGAGCTCTAGAGAAATTACATACATGACTGGCCCATTAATTGATTTATATTCAGGAGTACTGATCGACCGTATAAAAATGATTAGATCCTGGCTCAGTTGGGAATATTAAATACCAGTGGGAGTGCTTTAAAAACGGTATCCTGATCGTAATCAGCAGATAGCTTGGCACCTTCTAACGTGGACAGCATCACATGTATAAAGTCCTCCCTCCCTTCCACATCACTTGAGAGTCTCACCCGGCGGTGCTCCTCCAACCAGCTCGCCATTATAGAGTCCATCTCCTTTGCAGCCTTCTTCATAGCACTCTGGTATCCTCCCAAATCAAACCACTTGAGAAACGGAAGCGAATCCGACAAAAGGAATATCCCACCTAGATAAAACAGCTCGCCGATTGCTTTCTGGAACCGCCTCGCTTCGCCTTCATCCCCTCTAATGTTGCTGCCAAAGTAGCGCTTCCCTGCAATCATCATTACAACTATGTTAAAAATTACGTCCTTCAGCTGTTGCTTCATTTCCACCTTAACGGGTCGGTTCCCATTTCGTGCCCATGCATTGTGCAGCTCCTTCATGCTCGTGTTCACCTCAGAGGCTCGGACATGCTTGAGCAGCTCGAGCTGGCGATTGGAAAGCAGCTCGATCGTAGCTATCTTACGCAACTCGCGCCAGTAGGGACCGTAGGGTGAGAAGCCTAAGAAGGCGTAGTCATAGCCCAAGTACTTGCCTGTAGCATTTGTGGGACGGCCAGCGAGGGCCTGATCGTTAGTGGTGAAGCACTCCTTGGCTGCCTCCCATGTGCTCACGACAACCACGCGGTTGACGCCCAGTCGGAGCATGAAGACCGGCCCGAGCTTATCTGCCATGGCTCCAAGGACCCGGAAGATAAGTTTGCCTCCACCTAGCTGATGAAGGTGACCTATTACTGGCAACGCCCCAGCTGGTTGAGGTGGCTGCTTGCCGTTGGTGCTCTTGTTTTTCTTTCTTTTCCATTGAGTGTAGAAAAGGACCAAAGCAACAAAGCCAGCAATAATTTGCAATGGGGAAGCCGATTCCACCATATTTGAGGTTGAGGTGAGATGGTAATCACTGCTCCACTGGATATGCTTTTGCAGGAAATAGAAGGTTAAACTCTATGCAACTTGCATCCCACGAATGAAAACTCACAGCAACTCACTCATTTGAATTTATACAACAGGAATACAAGCAAATTCTTCTACGTAAAGTGCATGTGCGTCTCCGCGGGACTGTTTTATGGCCCACTCAAACAGTAGTCTTGTCATACAATGATTTAGCATTAGGTCCAACAGTCTCCCTTGGATTCTAAAAAAAAAAAAGCTATGATTAAGATTCCCTTATACTTTAATGATCCTAAATCAAGGGCTAGCATCGTATAGGATAACATTCTAATGGTGGGAAACCGTCCACATTATCTGCAACCAAACAATTAGGTTTGTTTGGACTTTCGACAAGGGGCAAAATTACTACCATACAAGTATGATGCATCCCCTTGCATATGCAAGTGGGTGGGGGCCATCTTTAAAAAATCTAATCCATCCATCATCTTTTACACACATCCTGTTCTTTGCATATATAACTTCAAAGTCTATTTCGTAGAGCCTATCGCTAAATTGATCTACTGATTTTAAATATGTGTCCAAGTTTTATTTTCATAAAGAAAGAGAAAATGTAAATAAAGTTGAATCATGTGTATCAGATTTAGTTAATTTAATGGTGTGCATATTGTTAATTTAAATAATATTTTTTTATATATATATCCTACTGTAGATGCTAAAATCAATAACTGAATTGAATTTTTTAAAAGTGAGCCCACCGACTTGTATATGTCTCTATGATGCAGTGCTGCTGCATAGTAGCTTTCACTTGGACGAAAAGGGAAGATTATCAGTGAAGAGTGAGGTGACGTGGTTTTGCGCACGTGAAAGAGGTTTTTGGTCGGAAAAAAAGTTGGGAAAAGAGGACAGTGATAGTCATACCCAACCTTATCAGATGTCGTGAACAAAAAAAAAGAAAAAAGAAAAAACATGTGCCTTATCCAGTCAGTGTCGTGAACAGAAATAGAAATAGTGAAATGAGTGGTCCAATTAAAGTTCACTAGTTGAAGTTGCCCAGTGCCCACTCAACAATAATGACAACTTATCATAGACTGAACGGCCCCACTTACACATACGACACACAGTCTCCCCCGCGACAACCTTTCCTGATAAGAATTACCACATGGAAGTCCTCTATTCCGAGTTCACCTATGAAGTAACTAGTGAGCCCATAAAACCATTCATTGTGACCATCCCACCATCTGTTATATATACTTGCAGCAGGCCTCACTTGAATCAGGTGTTGGACAACACCATTAGATTTATCATTCATTAAACATGTGGTCTCCTTACTTTATATTTTATTTAGTGTATGATTAAATTCAATTGTCGATTTAAGGCCCGTTTCTTTACTAGAATTCATAGAATTCATGTCTCGAAATTTCAAATGATGGTATTTGAAATGCTGTCAAATTCTGAAATTCTAAATTCGTTGTTTCATTCATGGCCTGAATTCCTGCATGAGCTCCCGGAATGTCGCCGTCCCTCTCTCGGAATTTGTGAGATTTCCAAATCTTACTTATTAAAGTGGTTTTTCAAATACTGGGATTTTTTAAAATTGAAATGCTTGGAATTTCAAATGCTAAGGAATTCTGTGTAAATTGTAGTAATGAAACACAGAATTCCTGACAGGAATTCTGAATTTCTAGACAGCCTGAATCCTGTCAGGAATTCTAGTAAATGAACAAGCTCTTAATTCTGATTAGAGAGAAATTCGAATCGAAAGTAATACAATTTAGCGATGGTAAACTTAAATTAATTGGAAATTAAGATATAAGCCCACATGTTGGATTAGCATAGATATGCTTAAAATATTCTTTAAGAAGACCTAATTAAAAGGTTTCGTAGTATTCAAGTGTAACATAAAATCAAATCAAGTCAGTCCCGAAAAATCAAGTCAGTCCCGAAAACCCAAACCACCCCCCCCCCCCCCCCCCCCCCCCCCCCAAAGATTTTCCATTTCCACAATGGCCCCACAATGCCTATATCATGGTTCGCCCCTCTTGAGTGAGATTGTGGATATTTGGCATAGAAGGCTAGTGCCCACTATAATGACATGCAAAATATGGCTTGCGGATTATGACAATGACAAAAATTAGGAATCATCTGAATGTTGTGGGGTATTTAATTAAAGAGAATAATTATAAACCGTTCAATGGTTTTGTGTTCACCATTCATTCATAATACTTTTGATTGGATGATTAGCGACATTAGATGAGATTGCGATTTTGCTAATAGGTAATCCAAGGAATTCTATTTATTTGGGTGGGGCCAGTGGACCACTATCTCTGTCACATGAGTGGAATTCCAGCGTCGCAATGGTAACAAAAACGTACCAAATCATTAAATAGAATTTCATCTTCTTCAACCCAAAGAGAGCAGCTAGCGAACTCCTCCCAACACACACATATTTCTCAATTATATACTGAATCGGATTATTGGAATCATACTGTTTTGGATTCAACCCGTGAAAAAGAGAACTAGTTACTATGGTTCTGGTCTCAAAAGTAACCGACCTTATCTTCTCATGTGATGTGACACGGGCATTCCTCGCCACTTAGTTTTTTCAGCTGTGCTACATGATTTGATATTCAAGGAATATCATAGGGGTTATCAAAAATTCAGGCAAAAAAGTTTGTCCATGTAGACTTTTTCTAATTTTTTATAGTGAGGTCGTGAACATGTACAGAAAAATATATGGTGCAATTATTTAAGTTGACAACGAGGAGATTGGCACGGACCGTTTAGGACTTTAATAGTAACGTAAAAATAAATAAATTCTTTATTTTTTAAATAAGTGGTCACATAAATAGTATTTTAATTCTAAAATATTTTTTTCTTTTTTAAAAAATAAAATAAAAAAATAACCTCATTTCTCTATTAAATAATAAATAAACTCCATCTCTCTGTGCAAAAACTCAAAATATTCTATACCAAACAACAACTATAAATAAAATATCATAATAACCCCATTATATTTTATTTTCTTTTGATTTGATGCCTTACTACACTTTATTTTACAAATAAATTTACCAAATGGAATTGTCATTTTCCTTGGATTTTTTGTGCATGAGTATTTATTTATTTAAGTGGGACTTGCACTGGCTGGGGGATCGCTGTAGATTACCAAAGTCGACAGTTATTTATTTTTTTATTTCCGCTGATACTTACAACTCATGCACAGACACTCTGCTCAAGTTTCTAATCATCTGCGTTACGGCCAGGATCTGTGTTGGAGGGAATCTGGCCCCATGGCCATTCCAATTTCTGGTATTATGCTCATCTTCTCCTATCTAATTGAGTGGGTCCCAGCAGAAATTTGAGGGATTAAATAGAGAAAATGTTCAAACTCATGATCAAATTCATGTCTTGCATCACACACGTGAGCTTGATCTCCATATATATGTAGATGCTAATGAGTAGTAGTGTTTGCTTATCCAGACACTAATGAGTTTCAGGGAAAGAATACTTTAAAAAAACATTTTTTTTTAAAAATATGGGTATGAACCTTTAGTTTTCCATTTAGATTGAATCATGCACAAGATTTACTTATTTTGAGACCACTTGATCGCTTGACCTTGCCTACATGGATTTAACGGAGGACATGACCCTAAATAGATTTGATTGGCGTCGTCAAATCCATATAGCCGACCTTACCTAGTGGGGAAAGGCTTAGTTTGGTTTGGTTTGGTTTGATCGCTTGATATAACCAGTTATAAGAGGATTAAAATCCTAATATTAGAAAATGGGGTGGGCTCACCTGAGTTGCAGCTTATAGTGAGAGTAAGCTGCATCATGCGAAGCTCCAGTGTGGCCTACCTTCGTCAATTGAAATAATATTTCGATGGCCCGCTCTTTTTCTTATTTCCCTCTTCTGGATCCCTAAATTAAGCCATCCTCTCTCATCTCAACGAAGCTCTCTCTCTCGCCTCTCTCAACTCTCAGCGACGAAGCGCTCTCTCTCTCTCTCTCGCCATGAAGTCTGAGCGAACCTCTTTCTCTCTCTCTCTCTCTCTCTCTCTCGCTTCTCTCTCTCTCCTGAACCAGCGACGAAAGCTCGGTTTTCACTCTCGCCTCCTCTGAACCAGCAAAGGGCAGCGAACGAGCAAAGATCTGCCTTCACCTCGGCTAACAAATCCCCTCTCTCCCTCGCCCGGACTGTGCCTTGCCTCTCTCCCTCACCACTGCAAATTGCGTCTCTCCCTCGCCTCGCCAGACAAATCCCCTCTTTCCCTCGCCGGACTGCGGAGCTCTCCATCACTGGACTACGCCCATTCAGGGAAGGGGAAAAAAACCTAAGATCTATCGGCGCAACCAGCAACATTGGGTTGCAACCAGCTCTGCTGTCTCCCTCCTCTGTCTTGCAACCTGCATCGCAACCAAGCTGCCTCCCGTTTACTTTTTTGGTACTCTGATGCACGTTGGGTTTTGAATCATTTTTTGGAAGTGTAATTTGTATTTTGATATGCACATTGGAGGTGGAAGGAATGGATAAATACATGGTGTCTAGCCTTATATCACTGCAGTTATAGTTTTTAATGATGGACAGTCATGAAAGCATATTATTTGCTCCTGAATGTTTCTTTTTCAATTGTTGGCATGAGTAACATGGCTCACTGCCTACTTCGGATTTGTGCATCTTTGCAGAGAGAGATAAACATGCTATAGATAGTAACTAAATGGCCCATGATCTTCCCTTCTCCTAGAAATCACACAGAAGTTGTAGGTTACGTGAGCTACCATCCATTTGCTTTCATCCCAATGAATTTTGGCAACTGTGAAGTTCACTACTTTCTCATCATAATCCAAGAGGCAGGCAACCTATGCTACACTGGTTGGTAAAATGGATTGAATAGAGTCCCTTCTAAGACTTTCGTCAGATTTCATCAGGACAGAAACCAGCTGGATACTATCAAGCACAAAAGTGCAACCTTTTAGAAAGCAAGCAGAAGGCAATCTTACAGATGAGAGTTTGACATGATTTCTCATTCAAATCCATATAATGTACATAAACTCATTCAAGGAAATTCCTGGCACTCGGGAATGTGGCAAAGAAGATAAATGAAGAGAAAAACCGAAACCAAAGGAGATAAACGAAGAAGATAATAAATAGTTGTACAGTAACTGTATGTCCATTTTTAAAGGTATTAAATTTCACTGGGGATCATCTGAAATGAATTCAAATGAACCCGAGGTAGAAGAGAAAATCGATCACAATTTGACCCGTTTTCTAATGAAACTGAAATCATCGAAAAATTCCATCATTGGAAAATTTTAATAAAATCAGAATTACAAATAAGTCCTTTTTTAATAGAAAATAAAAACAGATTAACTTAGGGAGCATGTGTCTTATTACATTAAACAATATTGTTTCTCTTTCGTTGCTTCTTCCACTTGTCTCGTCTTCTCCTTTACATGGACCCTTAGCTCCATGTTGAAATCGAGAGCACCCATTTGGGCATTTGACCCCAAATCACCCAAGACTGGCAAAACCTCACAACCCCTGTTCAACAAAACAGAGGAATTCGAAGATGGGCCCGTCAGAAATCCTGCAACTGAATCTTCGGAGAGATCAAACCCACCTTCAAAAGCGTTGTTGGAGAAGGCGCCGAGGAGTGACGTCGATGAAGAATGCAAGCAGTTCTTCAGAGGGAAGAAAGGTTGAGAAGGATCGAAGTTGAAGACGGGCAAAGGAGAACATGAGGAAGAAGAATCCATATGCTGAAAGAGAGCGTTTTCCTGATTTGGGTCGGAAGAAAATGCAATGTCTTTGATTTCTGGGTAGTTTTGGATGGTTTGAAAGCCGTTTTGAGATGGGTTGGAGTTGGTGTTTATGTACCAGTCTTGTGCTTCTCCTTCTTCAAGCAGTGACTTAAAAGTGGGAAATGAAAAAAAAAAAAACACTGGCCCTTTGAATTTCGTTGACTCTATACACTCAATCCGCCCACACACCTCAATCCTCAATCGCACGCTTCCAGCTTACTTTCATTATGAGCTGTAGCTCAGGTGAGCTCTCATCTTAGAAAATTTTAGTTTGTCAACTGTATCTATTAACTAAAACATAAGCTTAGTAAACTATCTGAAGCTTACAGTGTTTGAATCCTTAGTTCCCTACGATTTGGCTGGGTTTGGCTAGATCTATGATTTTGTGCACATGGGCTGAAAGTAGGCCTAAATTTATTGAATAATAGCTACATGGCCCAGGCTGAGGTCTATGTTTGCATGAAGGCGTTGCCTGACCTGATGTATTTAACATGAAAGGGTGTAACTGTAAAGATTTTGCAAAGTGGTACACATGGGCCTGTCTTTCAGGCCTGTGGGCTGAGGATTTGAGCTAAACATTAGGCATACAACGGGCTTGCTTGGAAAAAGCTTCAGGCCCCGCCAACCCAGCCCATGAACACTGCTAGCATCTGTTTTTCTGGGGTGGTGAAATGAGCCAATTGCCAACCATTTCAATTGAGCCCTTTACTGAGTCCAGCTTATCTTAGCTAGCTGAACTCATTTTCAGAGCCAGTTTCCTAGCTCAGTAAGGTATGTTTACTTTAGAGAACAGACTGCATTTATGTAGGGTTTGGGGTCACTGGATCAGGTAACAAAGTCCACTAGAACCTTGAAATACAGTGTCACGTTTGAGTTGGCTTAGCAGTTACAATTAGAAAATGCCACCTATAGTAGAAGGTGTAGCTAGTACTAATTACACTCTTTTACACCATATATAAACCAATAAGGTCGGGTTAGGTCAATGGTTTGAGTTCTCAACTTAGGCTTTACCATGGATATGGACACGACATGAGAGAATCATTCAAATCCTAGTCCATGCTGACATATTATATATATATATATATATATAAATACCTGAAATCTTGGTGGGATGGTAATGATGTATGATGGTGTAGATATGCAAGAATGACAATGGTGTGCTGGAATCTTAATGATATATACCGATGGTCACGGGATTGGGCATGAGTTAAATGAGTGTGGCCTCTCTCTTTCTCTCCATCTCGTAGCATTTTCATCCTTTTATATTCACCTCCTCTATCTTGAGTTAGAGTTGATCTCTCCAAAATTCATGTGCCATCTGAGTCGGTTTTCCTCTTATATTACGAAAGTTACTATTCTATAGAACAAAAAAGAAGAACAGTTGAGGAGAACCTGGGGGTAGTGTTATCTAAAGCAGCCACAGCTTCCAAGTGCATTAACTGAACCTATATGTATCCTTTCTTGAGATGCACGAGTAATGGCCTAAGAAATTGGAGTTATATCAAAGAAATGTTAAGTTAGATTTGACTTTGAGATGGTAATTTCTTTTCCTTTTTTTTCCTATTTTGTTGGTAGAAACTCTGAGACGGTAGAAGAATTTCTATTATTAAAAAAAAAATTGAGATGTCCTCTTCCTTTGGGTGAAGACCTTGTCATGATCTTAGAGTTGCTGCAAAGTGATTTTCATATGATCTACTTCATAATCCTAGAGGCAATAAGTGGGAGCAACTTAGAAAGAAGCTGTTCAAAAGCAACAAAATACAACTTGATTTGAAATTAGAGTGAGAGCGTAATTCCAAAGCACCTTAGTAACTCGGGTTGACCAAAGATACATCTTGATGGGTTTATGTATTGTATTTCAGGTTTACCGGAGTTGTCTGTTTGACCAAGTTCAGGAACCAGAGTATTTTGATCATTGTACCGATGTAATCTATAACCAGACTCTCAAGAGTAAGATGTGAGTCTATGCTCTCTTGCCATGGATGTAGGTGGTTTTGTCCAACTACGTAGAATTCTGGTCTCTCTTGTGTGGCATGATCGATCGATCCTACGCTTCGCGCTTCCGCACGCACGCCATACGTCCGGTACAAACAAAACTTAGGAGGTAAAAAGGAAAAAGGGAGGAGGTAGGAGATCATACATTTGCATAGAAAATGGGGTAAAAAAAAAATGCATTATTTTGTAGAAGAAATAGAACTAAAAATGCATATGCTTGAACCTAAAAGCCATAGCTTTGTCATTGCCACATGGTGTTGTTGCTCCTGCAAGCCTGCAAACATGAACCACCGGCCACCGCTAGCTGCTGCTCCCGCTTTTTCTTCTTCTCTTGCTCTTTTCCTCCTCCTCTTCTTCCCCTCTCTTCCTCTCTTTCGCTCTTTCTTTTCCCAATCCCTTCTCCCCGCTTCCCGTCAGTGCTTCCATCGGCAGACTAGAATGGCAAAAGTCACAAAACCCGCCTTACAATGGGTTTTGGTCTTCAATTTGACTCACAAGGTGTGAGTCTTCCACTGTTCTGTACTTCTACACACAAAAAGTCTTGGATTCCATTCCAGTGTTGTGGCCCACATATTTTAAATATAAACCAATTAAATGCCTCCTCTTAAGCGGTCCCACAATAAATTTATAATTAAAAAATCTTAACCATTAATGCCCACTCTTAAAGTCTAAACTATTAATGCCCCCTTTTTAATTGCACCACTCATAATAAATTCCCCACTTAAATGGTCCCTCAATGAATCTTAATTAAATAAGAGTTTGGCCCAAGTCACATTGATTACTTATAAATATCCAAATAAAATATTTAAAAGATCTATTAAATATTAAAACATTTTATTTTACTAGTACCCCTCTAATAAATAGGGTATATTAATGAAAAATCTAAAATTACTGAAAATAAAAGCCCTTTTCTTGAATATAAAAAGAACTTTTTTACAAATCTAACATGAAAAGTGATAATAATTTTAAGTGACTAGATTTAGGGTTATAGTTGTGTACTACATATTGGATTTATAAACTATAAGGATGAACCAAGGATAAAATACTAAAATTTAACATATTAACATGTTTCAGATAAAACAGTGATACACGCTACCATAACTTACAATGACCGATATTTTACTTTATAGTATGTTCTAATACAAAAAGATTATGTTTCCCAGCATTTTACAACATTTTTTTTTTAATTTTTGGATATTTTTTTGAGATTTTTTGGAATAAAATAAAAATCCACGCCGCAACGACTGGGACAGACTTCGAACAGCGACTAATACCAATACCGTATCGATTTTTAGGGTCAGCTGATACCACGATTTTAAACCATGGTTCGAGCCCTTTGACGGCCTTATCCATTTCTAAAAACTCTTTTTACTTTTCAATGTCCCCCTCAAAATTTTAATTTTTTTTTTCTTTAACGTTAGATCCATCTAAAAATCATGAAAATAATTGTGGCACGTGGAATTCCTGCATAATGAACTGTCAACAAATATATAATTAACAACTACTGGTGCCTCTGGAACGTGGCCGACCAATCAAGCATGTTGTAAAGTGAGGAATAGATGAAATTATAATCATGGTTTCTCTAAAAATTAACAACTCAGATAACAAAGACCATGCATTTTCTAATAAATTAAACTAGCCAGCAGGCGAGGCACTGCATACAGTCTGCATGCATCCATCACTCGTACTCGTAGAGCTCGGAAGGGAAACGTGGTGTGAGTAGTACTTCGAGTGGACCCTCCTTTGGCATTGTCATGCCCAATCCCTCCCTCATATCCACAGGTTCACCGAATGGGGTCACCAGATCAAACTCATGTAGCAGCCGAGCCAGGGTCAGGTGCATTGCCTGCGCTGCCAACGATATACCTGGGCACGATCTCCTGCCCGACCCGAAAGGTATAAATTCAACAGACGTGCTACATGGGCCCTGGACCCTAGGATCTCACTGTGACAATGTGATCCTAGGGTCCAGGGCCTTTCAGGCCATTTTTCGGCCTGATTTTTCAGGCCATTTAGACTTTTACTAAATTCAAAGTGTTGGCACCTGAAATCTAGGTCCGCTTGAGTGGTAGAAACCTCTCTGGTCTATACTCCTCAGGGTCCGACCACTTGCGTGGATCCCGTTGAATCTTCCAAAGGTTAGAAATCAACCACGTTCCAGTGGGAACATAATAGCCATTGATGTAGCAGCTTTCCATGGCCCAGTGGGGTACCGAGAGTGGGCCTGGCGGGTATAGGCGCAATGTTTCCTTGATGACTGCTTGTAGGTAGACCAACTTCTTTAAATCCGATTCGTCAACATTCCTCTCCTTCCCCACTTGGGTATCTAATTCCTCTTGGGCTTTCTTCAACACGTTAGGATTGCTGAGCAGTAGTGAGAGTGCCCACGTCATTGTCACTGAAGTAGTGTCAGTCCCACCGGTGATGAGCGAGGTTCTGTAAAAGGAAACAACAGGATTTACTGAAGAACCGAAGATAAATATTAAGAAAATGATGTTATCAAATAATTTCTCCTCAGGTACTATTTATTTGCATTAAAATTAAGTAAATACATACAATGGTTAAGAATGAAGATTCAAGGTGAGATATAAAAAACGAGAGTCAAAAAGCATTTTCATCTTAGATGTATTTTTCTAAAAGAAAATATTATTTGATATGTTCATTTTTGAAATTCAGTTTAATCTTCCACTTATGATGCAAACAAACAAGCCCACGAAAATAAAACTATGGAAGATGAGAAATGAATGTCCAACCATCTACCAGTGGTCCGAAAACTTTGCTCGCTGTCCTACCAGGGATGACATTCATTTTTGAATGGTTTAGATTCATTATCACTCTTCACTATGCAGTTGGGCTTCAAGGTGAAATTCTACACATCCGATCCGACTCACTGGAAGCGTGTAGGAGATAGTCAGCTAAACCGGATTTACAATTTTGGAAGGGAAAAAGGTACAGTGGGTTAGCTGGGTACAGACACTAGGAACCGGTCCTGGATCAGTTGGGCAAATTACATACCAGTGGGAGTGCTTTAAAAATGGTATCCTGATCATAATCAGCAGATAGCTTGGCACCTTCTAACGTGGACAGCATCACATGCATAAAGTCCTCTCTTCCTTCCACATCACTTGAGAGTCTCACCCGACGGTGCTCCTCCAACCAGCTCGCCATTATAGAGTGCATCTCCTTTTCAGCCTTCTTCATAGCGCTCTCGTATCCTCCCAAATCAAACCACTTGAGAAACGGAATCGAATCCGACAAAAGGAATATCCCACCTAGATAAAACAGCTGGCAGATTGCTTTCTGGAACAGCCTCGCTTCGCCTTCATCCCCTCTAATGTTGCTGCCAAAGCAGCGCTTCCCTGCAATCATCATTACAACTATGTTAAAAATTACGGCCTTCAGCTGTTGCTTCATTTCCACCTTAACGGGTCGGTTCCCATTCCGTGCCCATGCATTGTGCAGCTCCTTCATGCACGTGTTCACCTCAGCGGCTCGGACATGCTTGAGCAGCTCGAGCTGGCGGTTGGAAAGCAGCTCGATCGTAGCTATATATCTTACGCAACTCGCGCCAGTAGGGACGGTAGGATGAGAAGCTGAAAAAGGCGTAGTCGAAGCCCAAGTACTTCCCTGTAGGCTGTAGCGTATGTAGGGCAGCAAGGGCCTGATCGTTGGTGGTAAAGCACTCCTTGGCTGCCTCCCACGTGCTCACGACAACCACGCGGTTGACGCCCAGTCGGAGAATGAAGACTGGGCCGGGCTTGTCTGCCATGGCTCCAAGGACCCGTAAGAGAAGCTTGCCTCCACCTAGCTGATGAAGGTGACCTATTACTGGCAACGCCCCAGCTGGTTGAGGTGGCTGCTTGCCATTGGTGCTCTTGTTTTTCTTTCTTTTCCATTGCGTGTAGAAAAGGACCATAGCAACAAACCCAGCAATAATTTGCAATGGGGAAGCCAATTCCACCATTGTCCACTTGATATGCATCGCCACATGTAGACCACTTGTGCTTTCGCAGGAAATGGAAGGTTAAACTCTATGCAACTTGCAACTCACGAATGAAAACTCACAGCAATTCACTCATTTGAACCTATACAACTGGAATACAAGCACGTGAAACACTCGTGACGCCCAAGTTTGGAAAGGAGTCTTATCTCACATAGCCACCCAGTCAGGGTTTGGCAGGTTGCAACAAATGGAGTCCGGATCCTCCACCGGGCCTTATACATGCTCGGACCCCAACACATGTACGAGACGCCAACCCCACTGATAGGGGTGCACAAAAAATCCATTGATCCGTAAAACCGATCTGATTAGTGGAATTTTAACCGATACGAAGGTAAACGGATTGGTGATGGATTGAAAACCTTGTAATCCGTTAGCAACGGATCGGTGATAGATTTCATCCTCAATCCGTGGATTCAATACGATCCGATTCGTTGACATTAAATATAAATAAAAAAATTTTAAATGGTCTAAATATAAGTTAAGATGTCTAAATATAAAATACGATAAAAAAATTTAAGGAGTCAAATATGAAATTTTTTACTACATGTTTGATATATTTCTTTTAACATTAGATTGAACGAATTGAACGGATTAATCCTATCTGATTCGGTCCTGTACGAAACGGATCAGACTGTTTTTTAACCACAGTGTTGATATAACCACAGTGTCTCCCTAACCATTTGTAGTGACAGTCATTGGAGCTCCAGCAATTACGCTAGAATATTTAATTTTCAACAAATCATTATAGAATGAGAGTGAATTACAATTTCTTAAAACATACATACAAAGAACAAAAAAATATTAAAGAAAAGTAATAAAAACAACAAAAGTACCATTTTCCTGCCTTTGTTGCTTTCAAATTGCATCCCTATAACCTTGAAATATATATAAAAAAAAACACTGAAATCAACATCATAGACAACAACAAAGTGCATAATTATAAGAAAGAAAATGTTTATGTTGATGAAGCTTAATGGCAAGGGATGCAAAATATCTACTGCTGATTACAAAGCAAACAATACAATTCGGTACTAACTTGTCCATAGTTGGCATGTAGTAATCAATAGTATAAATGACCCAATCAAAGAACCCATATACTTGGATAAATATAATTCCACATGCAAAAAAAGAAGAAGAAGAAGATATGACCCACTTTTGCCCATGCTAAGCTTGGGACTTAATTAATAACAATAAATAATTCAATTGACAGAGCCAAAGAAGGATCATTAAAGAAGCTATCATGTATACCAAGTGGGAGTGCAAAAACTAAAAAAAATAAAAAAATCAATGAGATTAAGTCATCCTTAATGATTCAAGGAATTACATGTGGGCCATTAACTCAGCCACTAAAACATTTATATGACATTATTATAAAAATTGCACATGAAGTAGGCTTCCTGTTCTTCTTCTTTTTTTAAAAACAAAAATAACAATAAACCCACAAGGAGTGGGCATTTTGTTTGAAATGAAAGCTTGAATTTCTACTTGGACGACTCATGACCCAATCATATGAAGGCTACATTTTATTTTGCAATGAAAATTTGTAAAGAATAATCCTAATTCCCTAGGCTATAGAGGTTTTGGATTTTGGTGGAACTCGATTCCCCTCCTATTTTATATAATTTTTTTTTTATCGATGATAGTGTTATAACCGCGCATTAAACCAATCCGGATGGACCTCTATTCCAAGTCATAACCCGGTCCAACATCGGACCTGGCCGAAAAGCCCAAAAAAAAACATTAATGTCTTCTTCAGTTCTTCTTCTTCTTTTATAATGCATTAAAGATGAACCACAAACAGAATTCTGTAAAAAGCGAAAAAAAAATTAATTACACCAAAAATCTACGAAAAGAAGAAATTCCAACTTTCACAACGAAGAACATTGCCTATGCCCAAAAAAGATCAACCCAGAATTAACTTCTGTGAATGACAGGCCTGTGACCAACACAGTCCATAAAAAAAAAAATATATATATTTCATTATAAAAGTAATATTTATGTATATATATCAAATAAAGATGTAAACAAAAATATTGAAAAATGGATAAAAAAAAGATATGTAAAGGAAGCAATATAAGGGAAGGAGTAAGGGAAAGATAAATAGTTGGATTGATTAGCTAGGTGGGCCCATAATGATATAGTGCTCTAGATCAAGCTATTATATATAATAATAATAATAATAATAATTGTACACACATCTATATGCCTAATTTAATAATTGAGTATGGTCAATGGTCAAATGTGTGGGGCTTGTTATGCTTTCAATTTTTTTTCTTAATTTCATTTAACCCTCAAATTTAATTATGCTTAATTAAGATTAATCATGTATGATATAGGGTTGGCCCTTTTTGTTGGTTTAATAATTTATGGGGTTTTTTTTACATTTGATTGGTGGGACCCATCTATTAAACCCAAATAAATCAAATAAAAAACAGTATGCTTCTATCTCATTCCAATTGAAGAAAGTATATTGATCACTAAAAGTATGTATCTATTAAATCCAAACCACTAAAGATAATTCATGAGATAAATTATATTGATGATTTAATAGAAATAAGGACCCAATAATGAATCGATTGGGTTCTATCATGGATCAATCATATTAACAATGTTTTACTATCGGCCAGATGGAAGTCACATATAATATGGCATAGGATTAAGTATATGTAAATTAAATTCAGTGTTTTAAACCCAAAGAAATCAAATAAAAAACTGTATGCTTCTATCTCATTCCAATTGAAGAAAGTATATTGATCACAAAAAGTATGTATCTATTAAATACAAACCGCTAAAGATAATTCATGAGATAAATTATATTGATGATTTAATAGAAATAAGGACCCAATAATGGGTTGATTGGGTTCTATCATGGATCAATCGTATTAACAATCTTTTACTATAGGCTAGATGGAAGTCACAAATAATATGACATAGGATTCATATATGTAAATTAAATTCAGTTTTAATAAATAATCAATTCAACAATGCTATTCAATTTCATGGAAGAGGGGTGGGTTCACAAGATGGTAGGGCCCATCATCACAAAGTGGGTTCAATCCGCACCAACTGAAGGAAAATTAATTGATTGGAGAGATGGGCGTTGCACGCTGGGGAGGAAGCAATATAAGGGAAGGAGTAAGGGAAAGATAAATAGTTGGATTGATTAGGTGGTCCCATAATGATATAGTGCTCTAGCCCAAGCTATTATATATAATAATAATAATAATTGTACTCACGTCTATATGCCTAATTTAATAATTGTGTATGGTCAATGGTCAAATGTGTGGGGTTTGTTATGCTTTTCAATTTTTTTTCTTAATTTCTTTTAACCCGAAACCTTAATTATGCTTGATTAAGGTTTAATCATGTATGATATAGGGTTGGCCCTTTTTGTTGGTTTAATAATTTATGGGGTTTTTTCACTTTTGATTGGTGGGACCCATCTATTAAACCCAAATAAATCAAATAAAAAACAATATACTTCTATCTCAATCCAATTGAAGAAAGTATATTGATCACTAAAAGTATGTATCTATTAAATCCAAACCACTAAAGATAATTTATGAGATAAATTATATTGATGATTTAATAGAAATAAGGACCCAATAATGGGTTGATTGGGTTCTATCATGGATCAATCATATTAACAATGTTTTACTATCGGCCAGATGGAAGTCACATATAATATGGCATAGGATTCAGTATATGTAAATTAAATTCAGTTTTTTAAACCCAAATAAATCAAATAACAAAGTGTTTACTTCTATCTCATTCCAATTGAAGAACTTATATTGATCACAAAAAGTATGAATCTATTAAATCCAAACCACTAAAGATAATTCATGAGATAAATTATATTGATGATTAATTCTGAATTTTATATATAATTATTTTAAATGAAGTTTGTTTATGTACTCGGTGTTTACTTTTAACTTAAATTGGGTTTTTCCATTATGAATTAAAGGCTCGCGTTGGACGCCGGCCGTGAAGCGCTAGTAAGGAGAAAAAAGTAGCATAATACAGTCTATGAAAGTGGCTCCCCTCTAGTATCAAAAAAGCTCTTCGTGTGTTGATATATAAAAAAAAAAAAAGAAGTGGCCCCTGTAAATTGTGAGTTTGAAAATAAAGAAGACTTGAAATTTCATAATGGGACTCAGGTTTATTTGGTTAAATTAGTAAATATAAATGATAATTAAAAAATCATGATAAAGATGGAGAATCATGAGAGAAAATTATCTCTCTCTCTCCACCAGTTCAAAGCTCAAACCGGATTGATTCGATGGTTTTGGTGATGTGGAATGAAATAAAATTGTTTGCGAGATCTCGGGATTTGCTTTTTGGTTAGCAATGGTGGATTTTTTTTTTTTTTTTTGCTAAAGGGTAAAATATGTATTAAAGAAGAAAAGAGAGAAGGGCAATGTACCCCCAAAAAATAGGAATGGGAGGCTTACAAAAATGCCAACCCAAACTTAAGCAACCCAAAGGAAGCCCAACAAAAGAGGAAAAGAGAACCTTTAGACAGCCTTTGCCTACATGTGACAGAGGACACTAAAGGAGCATACAACAAAGCATAAACAAAACGGGAAACAGAACCTGAATATACACCAATTGCCTCCAATCCGGGACAAGAAGAGGGAGACTAAACAGAGCTACAGTAAGTCCTTTAATCCAAGCAAAATGGGATGAGAAGGAGGAGGAGAATTCTGATCAGCGGCTGTGATTACCATGCACTTCAGACGATCCAAAAGGGTTGCTTGAGCACGCTGCATAGATGATAACTTACTGCAGTGCTTGGAGTCATTTCTGAGATGCCAAAGAACAAAGATAGTATGGAGGAAGATGGCTGCTGCACTGAACTTATCTGATACATTTCCATTGATGGTTAGGATATCCCAGATGGAGGCGGCAGAGAGAGAGATAGGAAAAGATACTGCACTGAAACTTAGAACCCATCTCCATAGATTCTTAGCTAAAGAACAGGTGAAGAATAAGTGAAGATCAGATTCTTCTGCAGAGACCCAATTGTGGCATCTTGAAGGTAGGGACCAGCCTTTCCTCTTAGCCCATTCTTCAGTAGGGGTGCTTCTGTGCATCAGACGCCAGCTTAGACAGGCTAATCTAGGATTTATCATTTTGTTCCAGATATAAGTTGACCAGCCATTGGTTGTTCCTGGTTTCCTTATGAGATTCCACATAGCTTGAAGGGTAGGCTTGCTGATGTAGCGGAAACGTCTACGAGGAAGATCCACACGGAAGGCTGAAAGACAACCCTCTATTAACCTGTTGATTTGCTTAGAAATACCAAGAAATAGGCATCAAAGTTCGTTGATTCAATAGAATACCGAACGTTGGAAGAGACAAAGGGGAAACCTCTGCAAATTTTATTCAATAATCCCTCCTCTCGCCATCAGGCTTACAAAGGGTATAAATATAACCCTAAAACGAAAAAAGTAACAAGATAAATCGAAAATACTCTAAATATTCAAATTTTTCCAAAAAAGGAAAGATCTGAGATAATGACACCACTAGATAGTATTAATAGAAACTAAATCAACGCAAAAAACGGCAACCTATTTTGACCTTCCTACTAAAAGTTATTAACAAAACAAAATTTACCAAAAATAGGAAAAACGCCCTTTTCAAGGCCTAAATAATGGAATTTGCCCAAAAAAGGCGATGCGTCAGCGGCGAAAAGTTGCCCCAAAAAATGATGTAATTTCGCCAAAAACGGACACTTCGAAAAGTTGCCCCAAAACATTATTTGGCCTTCCGTCGGTCCCACTTTTCCATGAATTCCAACCCTTTCTGCACTGCATCACTTGCCTAACTCTTTTTTCCATGAAAGTGAGTCAGAGATTAATGGAGAGGCAAGGGGGATGAGGTTTGTGGATTGGGAGAGGAGATCTTGAAGGAAAGGTGGCAGGAAAGTAGGAATGACCCACTCAGAGTTAGCTATAAGGTCTGAACATCTGTCCTTCTCAGAGAAATGGATTGAGGGGAACTTGGAAGAGATGGAGTGATTTCTTGCCAATTGTCATGCCAAAGAATGATAGATTCCCCATTCCCAACCGTCCATCTGCTGCTTCTTTGAAGGATTGGCGAGAGAACTCTTATCTTCTTCCAGATTGTGGAGCCATACTTAGGGTTGCTTGGATGCCAGATGGGACGATCCCTACTGTATCTAGAAGAGAACCATTTAGCCCAAAGGGAAGAATCTGTAGCCGCTGACCAGCCAAGCTTGAGCATACAAGCTTCGTTTAGCTCTTTTATCCTCCTTAGACCAAGACCACCTTCAGTCTTAGGAAGACAGATCTTTTCCCACCTCACATAGTGAACTCTGGAATGGTTAGGATCCGCACCCCATAAGAAATTACGCATTAGTCTTTCAATGTGAGCACATGTTTTGCTTGGAATGGGGATGACCAGAGCTGTATGCAAAGGGATGGAGCTGAGGACGTGCTTCACCAAAATAAGCCTTCCTGCAAAGGAGAGAAATTTAGTTTTCCAGCCTGCTAGTCTCGCTCTGATTGAGTCCAGAAGTTTGGAGAAGTAGGCGTGACGGCTTGAACCTAGGAAGAGAGGAACTCCCAGATACTCTGTAGGAAGGGAAGACTATTGGATTTGGAGGGTCTCTGTAACCATATTACTTTTCCTGGCATTACAGTTACCTAGGAAAATTTGGCTTTTCTGCAGGTTGATGATCTGGCCAGAGGAGGCTTGGTAAGCTGAGAGGACTGCTGCAAGGCTCCTGAGATCCTTTTTCTTTGTTTTGAGGAAGTTTAACATATCATCTGCATAAAAGAGGTGGCAGGGGGTAGAAGAGATAGGGGATATGGGAGTTATAGTCCTCTCTATCCTTAGTTTCTCTACCTGAAGACTGAGGATCTCCTCGGCCAGAATGAAGAGATAGGGAGAGAGAGGGCAACCTTGCCACAGACCACAGGAAGAATTAAAGAAACCACAGGGACTTTTGTTAATGAGGACAGAGCCTCTACTACTACAAACCAGCTCTCTCATGAAATTGATCCAAGCTTGGGAGAAATTGAAGAAATTTAGGCTCTAAAAAGAAAATCCCAGAGCATCTTGTCAAAGGCCTTGGCTATGTCCAGCTTCATACAGACTATTCCACCTTTGGTCTTAGATTTGAGCTTTTGAAATAAGTCATGGGCCAACGCTGCATGATGGTGGATGGTTATGCCTTTAACGAAGGCAGATTGGTGCTTGGAGATAAGCTGGGGGATGAGACTAGACAGCCTGGTTGCAAGGATTTTGGCTATGATTTTGTAAGTGAAGTTTAGTAAGCTAATTGGACGGTAATCTTAGAAGGAAGCTGGAGAAGGGATTTTGGGGATGAGGGTTAGAAAATAGGCATTGGTAGCCCTTAGGAGTCTGCCAGAGGTGAAGAAATGGGTTACTGCCAGGGAGACATCTTGGCCCACTGTTTCCCAGCAGTGAGTAAAGAACACCCCAGAGAAGCCATCTGGGCCGGGAGAGCTGTTCCTTTTCAAGCTAAAAACTACCTCGCGAATTTCCTTAGGAGAGGGAATAGCAACCAGGAGCTTATTATGGTCTTCACTGAGAGAGGGACCATTAAGGTCAAAAAGGGATTCCTCCATGGGAGAGTTCGAACCTGGGGCTTGCAACAGCTTTGAGAAGTGAAGGCAGGCTTGAGATCTGATTTCTTCTTCATCCTCGTAGAGGGTCCCATCAACTGAGATTTTATCTAATCTGTTGTTGATGCTTCTAGGCTTGGCCGAGTGATGGAAGAAGCTGGTATTCCGGTCACCATCTTTGAGCCACCTAAGCTTGGCTTTTTGTTTCCAGTGAGTAGATTCTGCATTCAGCCAATTATGCAAAGTAGCCTTCTTAGTGATTAAATCCTGGAAAGACTGATCATTTAGCTCCTCATCATGAACCTGCTGAGCCTGAAGGGTGGCTGCCTCAGCTTCTAAAATATTCTTCTTCAGCTGCCCAAAGGTTTCTTTATTCCAAGCCTTGAGGTTACCTTTGAGAGATTTCAGCTTTTGGGCTAAAATGTATTGAGGGTTGCCACTGACAGGAATAGACCAGCTCTCTTCCACCACAGACTGGAATGAGCTATGAGTGAGCCACATCTGTTCAAATTTAAAAGGGGAATTTTTCGGGGAAGGTTTACTGTTGTGGGAGAGGAGGAGAGGGCTATGATCAGAGGAGATTCTTGGGAGATGTTGAACTGAAGGATCTGCAAATTTGTCTAACCAAGAGGAGTTAGAGAAGGCTCTGTCCAATCTAGCTGTTACATAGGCCTGACCTTGCCTGTTCTTAGCCCAGGTGAAGCAATTCCCTTTGTAGCCCAGGTCCTTGAGGCCAGAAGTGAGAACCATGTCATTGAGATCTCTCACTGATGGAGAGGAAGGGGACCGGGAGGTACTAAGTTTCTCAGAAGCCATAAGAATAGAGTTAAAGTCTCCAATGACACACCAGGGAGCAGTGGCTTGGGAAGAGGCAATGAGATGGTCCCATAGATCCCTTCTTTGTCTATAGTCAGTAGAGCCATAGACTCCAGTAACTATAACAGGGGAGGATGAAAGAGGATCTATTAATTCTATGGTTAGATGTTGATTAGAATGGTCAACGAGAGAGAGACTAGAAAGATGTATTGGGTTATATATGATCCATAGAGAGTTGGTTAGGTTGGTGAAGAAGGATGTGTAGCCAAGAGGGTTAAGAAAGGACATAATTGAAGAGTTGTAAGAGGTTTTTGGTTCAGCTAGAAAAAGTAGATCCGGTTTGTAGGAAGAAAGAAGATGGTGGAGCATGACTTTGGTGGAAGGGTTAGCTATGCCCCTACAGTTCCAGAAGAGGATTTTAAACATTGGACAATTTTGAGGGAGAGGGACCAATATTGCTTCTGGTCTTTGGTCTTGGTGGGAGGGAACCCTTTTGTTTGGTTTTCTTTTTTCCTTTGGCTTTGTAGGGAGAGAGGTCTACCACCAGAGTAGAGTCCTGGGAAGGATTTTGGTGACAGGGGATTGTTGAGGAATTAGGAAAGATCTCTACAGTCTGGGGATTATGATTGAGAAGAAGCTGGCCGGCAGAGGGATTATGGAGGGTGGTGAGGGTTGGGTCTGCTAAGGTACTGGATTCCAGGATGGAGAAAGGGTTAGAGCAATCAAGGGAAGGAGCTGGAATTTTCTCAAAAATTGCATAGGTAACATCAGTGGGGAGGGACAGGATAGGATTATCTTGATTTTGAAGAACAGTTGGACTAGAAGTCGATAGGGAAATGGGGATTGGAATAGGGACTGCCAAAGGGTTTACAGAGGAGGGATGCATAGAGGGGGTGATGGCTTCTGGAACTGAGATGGTCACTGGTTGGGAAGTTGGGGGACCTGCATTGAGGTTTTCTGATGAGGGAGGAGCCGGGTTAGCCTGGGAATTGTTTGTGGGGTTTTGCTGGCTAAGAGAAGGGGATTGTAACAGGGGAGGCCGAGAATATGGGCATTTGGCTGTGAGGTGACCTGCAGAAAGGCAACCAGCGCAAGGAACATTTTCATATAGGATTTCCACTTCAACTGTATTCTCACCTTCAAAGTCCACTGAGAGAGAAGAAGGACCTGGTTTGGATAGTTCGAGGTTGACTAAAACTCGAGCAAAGGAGAGCATTCTTTGAGCTGCTGTGGTTTCATCCAAACGAAGCGGTTTACCAACCGAGCCCGCGATGGAGAGGAGGATGTCACTACTCCAACAATGATAAGGAACTCCCTTCAGACGAATCCAGACCGGCGTGACTGTTGGCCAAGAGGTTTCCTTATCCCCTGGGGACCATGAACGAAGAAGAAGTTTCCTATTTCCCATAGAGAGAGGACTCTGGCTGATGAGAACTTCACAGTCTTCCTTGGTATTGAATCTAAAGAGGAAATGACCAAGCTCTGTGAGAGAGATGAAACAAGGTCTGGATAAACGCCAGTGCCATGAACCCAGTGCTCCAAAGCTTCCAGAGAGGGTCTCCTTCCTATGAACTTGCCTATGGCTGAGAAGGAGAAAGAATCCTTGCTGGTTTGTATCATCTGCTGAGGAATTTTCATGGTTAGCTTTCCTTCCTTCCAGGCTGGGGGAGGAATGGAAGGTGGAGGGGTGATGAGAACAGGGGAGAAGAAGCTAGCATAGGATTGCTGTAAGGTCCTGGGTCTTGGAACTTTTGAAGAAATCTGGAGGAGGGCATTTGGGCGATCCACTATATCAGCTGCTGCCACTGGGCCTTCATTACTGATTGTAGGTGGGGTAGGGATTGGACAACTGGTGATGAGCGACTGGATGAGAATGGGAGGCATCGAAGCTGATTCGGGGTTAACCAGCGGAATAGCTAGGGCTTCGGGAATGGAGGGGTTAGGAAATGGGGGATGGACGGGGACTCCGAGGGTAGAACCTGAAGGACCTGAAGAACCTGAAGCTTTGGGTAAGTGGGGAGGCAGAGGAGGGAGAGGAGGGAAGGGGTCTGGCGGCAGGGGGGAAGGAGCTGTGGTAGGAGGAGAGGGCATGGCGCAAGAGGTGCAATGGTGGATTTATCTTATATACAAGGGAGCTTTTTTACTACAACATTAGTTAGGCTTTAATAAACTTTTTGGTTAGGTATTTCATGTTTGCACAGCCCGGATCAATGGATATGAAAAGAGGATGATGATTACGCATTATTCTACTATGAGGTGGGAGGTCCTAAAAATAGGACCCACCACTACCGTTAAATAATATCCATGATGGCCATCAACATTTAGATGGTCTTTTGGTGGTGTCCAATATAATATGGCTTAATTATGATCATAGCCATCGAATGGTCTCAGTGTGACTTCTAATTTAATTTATTAGTGGTTCTTGCAACGTGTGGGTCCACCATGGTTGCTAAATCGGTGGATTTTGTTAGAATAATTAACATAAATCGTGTAGATTTCCTTATATATTTTTTAAAAAGCTTTTGTGCTTTCATCATCGAAGACCATGATTAACAATGAAAGATGAAGAGAATAGTTTGGAGATCCTATTACGTAGGAAAATTAGAGAATTGATCCTAGCTATTATGTAGGGTGCAGCATTATTTGGAGATCTTATTATATAGGAAAATTAGAGAATAGTGGTTTGGTGAGGTTAGATGAGAAGGGCAATCCCGGAATGTGGTATTGCAAAAAGTCCGAGGATGTGCCACGTGTCGCTCTCCTACACAATCACATGCTGTCTTTTATTATACTAGCGCTTTAGGGCCCGCGCCCAACGCGAGCCTTTAATTCATCGAAGGAAAAACTAATTTAAATTGAAAGTAAACACCTAGTAAACAAACAAACTGCATTTAATACAATTATATAGGGAATTGAATATTGGTCACCATCTTTTGGAAAACCCCATATACGTTTATGCCTTCCCATTCATTGGCATGGATATTTGATAGAGAGATTGGTCAGTTGAAAGTAAATTTTAATATAAATACGAAGTAATTGTTGGTCAAATGACTTTTAAATAAAATTGTGCGTGATTTGATGATTAAGTCCTTAATTACTCTAAAATGATGATGAAATTAAGCATTTTTAAGGACTTATCAAAACCTAGAAGGTGTTGTCATTTTGTTTGAAAAGAAAACTGGCAATTTCTACTTGGTCTCAATGAAAAAAAAACATGAATTCTTCTTATTCACGACCCAAGCATACGAATTGGCATCATTCTATTTTTGCAATGAAAATTGTTAAAAAAAAAAAAAAACAGGATATTTCTTGATGCTATGAGTTTAAAATGTGGCAAAGGCTTTGGTTATTGTTTTAGTTAGGCTTATGAATATAGATAGGTTGGCAGTTACTTTATATTGTTGTTCAGATTTTGTGGTCCTGATGGTTTAATGCAATGATATTTGGATTTTGATTTAATAAAGAACAAAGGGAAAATATTGATTGATGAGTAGAAAAAAAAACACTAATAAAAAAAATTTTGAGAATGGGTTGAAAAGTGAAAAGAAGTGACGTCTGAAATAAAGACATGCAAAAATTATAAAACAAACATAAGAATATCCATAAATAAAAATAAAGTGATAAATAAAATTATAAATTATATAAAAGTAAGCTATCACAATTCCAGATGGGATTATTGCTTAAGCTATCACAATTCCATCTAATGGGATTATTGCTTCTAAAATGTCTCAAATGAACGGGTTAGATTTACCCAATATGAAATGTGGGTTTCACTGTAAGCAGACCAGTAGCTACACTGCACACTGGTCAATAGTGACTACCCTTGTGATGTGTGAGTGGATAACTTATTAATAAACCATCCAAGACCCAACAAGCATCGTATGCTACTGTAAGATTTTTAATGATTTTTTGGACATTTTTCAAATTGAAAGGGCTATTCAATAAGAATTCAAATAAATCTAAACGCATTCAAGCCGATCCGATTAGAAGTCCACCAAGGAATTCTTAGTACTTTAAATTTTTAAGAAGGAACCACTCATGAGTTTTTACAGCTTATAAATCTATTAGTGGGCCCCTTTTTATATTGCGAGAAATTGGGAATATGATACAGTTCTGGAGATCTAATGATGATGAGTCCAATATCTCCTCAGCTGATGAGTTGCAGTCCTTTTTTTTTGGAGGAATCATGTGTAAATATAATTTCCAGCATCATACACTTGTCTATGTGAGAACATTAGTGGTAATCATCTTTTTAACAGGTTGGTGTATGTAATACTAAATTTGTGTATGATTTATCTTTCAGCACTCTTCCAAAGCACAAATTGAGTGGATCTATATCACCTGACATAGGTAAGCTGCGTAACTTAAAGATTCTGTATGTTCTTCGTGGACTTGCTTCTAGGAATATTGTGTTTTGGATCTTATGTTAATTCTCTTTATATAATTTGTATGTCATAGAGCCCTTCATGGGAACAACCTCTATGGAGCGATTCCTTCAGAGTTGGGCAATTGCACCAATTTACGAACTTTGTATGTGTTGACATCAGTTTCCTATAACAGAATATGTATTTGTTAATTTTTGAGAGTATTGTGATCTCATTTTTGTTTGTCTGAAAATTTAGGATTGTAGGGAATATGGCTTCCATAGAACTACATTTAATGTGTTCCTTTCTTGAAACCTTTTTCTGTAACTTTTCTCTTTTGCATCCATCATAGATGTTGAATTTGAATAAAATATGGGAGCTTCTTTTATTTGTATAATGCTCGACATGGGGACTTCATCATAAGACACAAGATAGGAGATGGTTAGGATGGCTTTATCCATTTACAATTATCAAGACATCATTACTTCAACGTTCCAGATCACAAGAAAGTGGACCCACTAATCATAACCCAATGATATATTTAGTTTTCCAACAGTCACATCTCTGCACAACTTCATCATAAAGAACTTATTAATAAACCATCTTGAATTCAGCCAACTCTAAACACGGTTAGTGCCTGATGTACAATGGATGGTGATGGATTATTTAAGAAACTGCACCTAGTGCCACATGTTTTCTATTTAAATCCTGAATTAAAATTTCGAGGTTTGCTAGATGAACATGCAAGGAAAAGGATTAGGATGGAGTCCAAATTTCTTAGTATTTATAAAAAGATATAAATAATTATGATATACTATGATATAATTGGAGAGTTGGCTTTTGGAGATTCTTAAGATCCTATTTTGTAGGAAAATTAGATAATGGTGATTTGTTGAGATTAGATGAGAATGACAATTTCGGAATGTGGCATTGCAAAAAGTCTGAGGATGCGCTACGTGTCGCTCCCCACGAATCCACAAGTATGAGGACGTGCCATGTGTCGCTCCCTCACGAAAAGGGTATTGCTTTACTATATATAATAATAATAATAATTGGATCCCGATTCGAATATATATCATGCCCTTCCCTCTGCAATTGGCATACTGAAATGGATTACTCAAGTGCTATATGATATTAGGTTCTCTACAAAGACTGCCGGTTTTATTTTGTGTTAATCCGACTGTGCCTTATATGAGTGTTAACCTAGTGTTATACAATAGATCATACTCTCAAATATTAAGGTGGGACCAATTTTCATCGACAGTAATTTTGTCACATCACAACTAAGAGGATGATATCTCTTTTTCGAGCTATTTAAATTTATTATATGTGATACCCGCTATATACTTCAACCCAAATCCCTCACGCATCTCAATTCTCATGTCATCAATTTCTATACCTTTAATTTAATCCAGACCATGAGGGAACCTCTTATCATGGGGAAGACGGGAGTCTACACTAAAAGGCAGAAGAAGCAACTTTTACAGCCAGGAAAGTGAAACACCTGGGTTTTTTCTTTTCCATCTTTTTTTAACACGTACTTCAATTTGTTAGAGGAGACCAAGGACTGGGAAAGCAGACCCCAAAGTAGAGAAACACCTAGTTAAAAAAGAAGTTTCAATATATTGAAAAACAACAACGTTAAGCCAATGCACATGTTGGTCGGATCGAAGGGGTCAGCCCCAAAGAGATAGTTGGGTTTTGGGGCAAAATTTAGAATTTTTATATGGATTTTGGGGGCAAACACCAGATTTTTAATATAGATAATGGAAGCAGACCCAAAATCTCAATGTGGATTTTGGAAGCGGATCTAAGTCTGACAGGGCGACTGTCCCCGCCAAATAGATACTTGGTTCCACCCCTTTCTCCCCTCCACAGATAAATTAAGGGTCCCTGATTGTAATGTTGATGGTTGATGCTCAAGGACTTGGGTAACGGCGCGTGTGAGTATTTGCCTATGCAAGGAGACCACCATTATTCCACATTACGAAGTGTGAAATGAAGATTTTATTCCTGATTTCTATAAATTAACATTCTCTGGTGCCAAAAGACCATCCATAGCCATCTTACTGCTTAATATCATTCTTGGCACGACTGCATCATGCTTAGCCCCTGTTTGGCATGTCTATTTTTTACCTCTAAACATCTATTTCTCTAAAGCGAACAGAGGTTTTGAAAAATAGAGTTGTTTGGCAATGATTTATAGCTTCTGCACATTCTTGACCAAAGAGGCAAAGCCTCTAAAAAGGAAATGCCACAAAAATGGGCATGTAGAAATCAGAGGCAATGCCTCTTGAAAAAGCAGAGACGGAACCATTTTTGAAACCCATTTTTTATGACAAAATACCCCCGACGGAATTTTATTGCCAACCAAAGTCCTTTGAATAAAGCCCTCATTCTCGTTCTTTCTGCAACTAGAAACCCATCTTCGTGAAAGAGGCTGGAAGGGAGAACGCTTGTAGCCTGCTGTATTGGTCTTCTGGTAACGCTTGCAACGCTCATCTCTTCTGGTACGATCACCTTCTATTTCTTTTGTTTCTTCTTATTTCTTTCTTTATTCAGAACAGTTGCTTTCTACTCTCTTTCTCTCTCTATGTTCAATCGATGTGGTTGTTTTTTTTTTTTTTTTGAATGATGATGGAAAGGGTTGAAGATGGGGGGTTGTTGGGAGAGATTTTGTTTCTTCTGGTAACAATTTCTATCTTTCTCAATGACTAAAGGAAAAACCAGATGTAAATGCATTTCTTTTTCCTCTCTCTGCTATGAACTCTGGTTTATTATTGTTTTGCTTGTCTGTATAAAAAATGCCTACCATGTGTTTGTTTATATTCCTCTATTAAGAAGCTAGATAAAAAAATGGTTTGTCCAGTCTAAAACATTAGTTGAACCAAAAATATGTCTGAAGATGTTTGGCATTGGTAACCAGTATGTTGGGTCATACGATTCAGTGACCCCGACCATTGATCTGATGGTGTGTTGTTGGATAGGGTATGCTGTGTAAATTTTCTTATAGGAAGGTTTCACTAATGCTGTCTGCTGATCAATGAAATGGGGACATGAACATCTTTGTTCAGCAGTAATGGGGTTGATGTTTGAATGCTTTTGATTTTGGGGGGAAGGGGGGGGGCATCAGATTGGTTGTGCCCTGTTTGAACCCCACTATTGAATCTGCACATGGGGCATGAAGGATGAACTGTTGAGGATCTTAAATTCATGTGCTCAAGGGGGTTAATCAATTTTCTCCGAATCTCTGAAAACCATTAAATTTCTTGTAGTTTTTTGAAGTTTTTATGATTTGATATATATCTAGTTTTAAGATAGGATTAGCATAAGGTGCAACAAGGGGATTGGTTGTTTCTGTATTTGAAGCATTAAACGACAGATTTATATGCTTTTGTGAAATGAGATGGGGTTGATGGATGTAAGAAGAGATTGTCCTTGGAAGTAATTCTTCTTGAGTGGTTTGGTTTCTCTACCATTATGGCTACGATGGTCAAAGTCGTTGTTGCTCTGTTGAGTGATTGGATTGGATGATGCTATTAGTTGGTACCAAAGTTAGCAGAGCGACCATCAGAACTCAATGGTGGTAACTCTTGATTAGAATTTCGGGTAGATAAATAAGGCTAGCGATTTGAACAATGTCTTCACCTTCAGAATAGAAAGGGCCAATTTCTACTTTGTATATACAGGCATGATTATAGCACACCGATTACCCTTTTTTATCAGTATGATTGTACTTTATATGTAGATGAAATAGTAGGTGTTATTTGTGCATTTCCAAAGATGGTTGTCTCTTCTTAGAACTAAATGCGCCATATTTATAATTTAGCTCTTATGGATGCATTATGAAGAAAGTAATAGTTGGCTATCTTTGTAAGATTCTGGTCCCACCCTATATATATTTAAAATATTTTAATTAGATATTATTATTATTTTAATTGAATGTATTTTAGTTATTTAATTGGTTAGGATTACGTGGGGCACACGTTAGATTAGATGCGCGGATTGGTGAGTTGGGTTAATGGGTAGATGACTTAACCCGCAGTTTGACCTGACCCAATGACTTAAAGCCAATAGAATATTCTCTTAACCTAATCCCCCTTATTACGAACGCTCGTCCTTTATCTCTTCCCATTTATCTCTGTAACTCTTCCCGTTCCCCGTTCATCTTCTTCCTCTTTCAACTTCCCAGGCCTCTGCAAGACTACAACTTTAGGATCCAGCCATCAGAATTAAGATCTGAAGATACCATCATTCTTGGTTCGACTTTCTTATCTCAGGTAACCATCTCCTCAAACCATTAGAAGTAAATCTGTACTCAAGTAAATCTGTACTCTTGGATTACATTCTTAATGTTTCCAATGTTGGGTTTTAGGTAGGAATACCATATATCTGTTCATCTGAACATTCTTATCACATCTTCTATTTCAGATTGGTGTTAGGATTGTTATCGAGCGCCCCGATAATCTCGGATTGGGTATTGGTTAGGATCTGTTGCTTTTTCTTCAAACCCAGGTGAAAGGCAAGTACCTAACCATAATTTGTAAATTTAATGCTTGTGTTTCTCGTTGATTCAAGTTTTGATGCATGTAGAAACCCCTTTTATGCCCTAAGTTTTGATTTACTCTATTTGCTTTCTTTTATTTAATCTTGATGTGGGGTCGTGGGGAGATCTGGTCAGATCTGGTCCGATCAAAGGGCCGGACATGCCTCGGCGACTTATGCTTGTGAGGTTGATCACTGGTTATTGATTAGTGGGGTCCACTATCTTAGCATCTTATTACGTCAGGCGTGAGGCTATGTTGGAAAAAAGGGTTCTGTGTAGTTTTCAACGTGTACATGAATTGGAAGAAAAAAAGGGTTCTGTGTTGGGGACTGATGACCTGTAACAAGAACCTGACATTGAATAAAAATAGAGAAGGGAAAAGAATGATGAATGGACACGTTTTGGATGGGAGCATTTGACTTTTTGAATCAACATGGTACTTTTGAAATGTTTACTTTAAAGCATTAGCTTTTAAATTATTAGAAAAAGAGCCCAGGATATTTTATAAATTTAAATTAGTCCCTTGGCTTATTTTATAAGGAATTGAATTTGGAAAATGTTATAGGTGGGGCCCTTGGGTTTTTCTAAAATTATAAATTAAGATTATGATTTATCATTATTATTTGTAAATTAATATTAAATGATATCTTTGGTTTTTAATGTGTTAAATTTATATTTTTGAACTCTATTAATGGGATCATTGGACCTGAGTAAATACCGACCAGGCACACGGTATATTACTAACGTGGGGTTTAGTACTTCGTATAACCTCGGGGAAGTCCTAGTGGATTCGACCCATCTCTATTGGAAAACCCTTAATTGGGTCTATGCACCATTGATTGAGAATGGATGTGTTGACCTTTTATCTATTTAGAGATTCATGTGGTTGTTAGGTACGAGACCTTATGTTTGACTTTAGGATTAGTTTGTGGTTATTCTTTGACCTTCGGGTTTGCATACAAGATTAAGATTGACGTTGGTCTATTAGCAGCATACCCTATATTGATTGGATATGGACCGTGATGTGGCTTGGCAATCGATTGATATGTTGTAGAGGTTTATTCGAATGATTTATCGATGTTGATTATGGATTATTGTGCAGCCAGCCCTTCACTTTGACCTAGATTTTTATGTCAAAACATTACAGATCACTAAGTTTATTCTATTATGATATGTATATATATATATATCGATTGGGTCATAATTGAACTACTGCAATTGTAATGGGACGGCTGATCACCGATGTGTGCGGACACTGTAATATCCGAATTGATTGTTTGACCGGTATTCCGGATTATCGATCGGTTTATGACCACCGACGTGATTTGGATAGCTGACCACCCAAAGCAGTGGCATTGCTTCTGTGTGATTATTATATTGCTCTATTGTGTAGATTGGATTTAGGTTATACATTCTTTTCATCGTTGTCATATTGTTATTCTCTTATGATTATTACCTGTCATTACTCACATTGATCTTGTCTTTTATTTATAAATTATGCTTTCGTACTTGCTGTTTACTTTGTAGTATTTGGTGCATAGATACCGATCCCTACCCTGCCTTGGAGACGGAGGAGGATCAAACGTTTCAAGTATTTGAGCCAGTTGACGAACCCGAGTGGGTTGCCGGAGAAGGTTTCGGAGCCGTCTGAGCCTGCATGAGAGAGAACATCATCTTAGCAATTCTCTAGATGAATTTTCTTTAATGATAAACTTTCTTTAGTAATTGTTTAATTCATTCTACAACTTTAACTATTAGTGTTTATTTGATTTTCGTGTTGGATCTTATTTATGATCATTGAATACCAATTGAATGAAGTTTCCGTTGCATTTAATGGAATTTTATTTGGACTCACCACGGTTTGTGATGTTATGTGGGTCCACTTTTGAAAGCTTGTGTTGTATTAAACACATGAATTTGAATTTGATTTAATTTTTCATGTTTTTCCCCAATTCTTATTTTGGGGACATGACAATCTTGCATTGCTGAGACAAAATTGTAGCTCTTATCAACTACAATAAATTCTATAATCATGAATAATTTAAACTAATGTGTGCTGATGACCTCTTTTTAGGCAAAATTGTGTGGTTGGAAGTGTTTGGTGTAGCTCGCAAGGAGGCTTAAAAAGAACAATCAATGAAGAAAATTCATTGGTTGCATCCACATCGTGAAGGAAGGATCGTTAGTCATCAAGGGTTTTCATTGTGATAGAGTTTGGGTTGATGACATAGTCATTGTAACAAGGGTGCCTCAAATTGGTTAGAGCTTCTGATGAACACATGATTCAAAACTGGGAATATTTATGTACTTTTAGGATGTGTATCTGAGTGGAGTTCCTAGTTATTCCATCACTTGAGCCTCAATTTTACAGTTAAGATTGGATAGCTACTTCTCTCTCTCTCAAGCCATCCTAATTACATGTTCTGTTTTGATGTTTTGGTACCATATATTTTTTAAGATAAGCTATGTAGGCAAAGTTTCTCTGTTCAACTAAAAAGGAGTAATTATTAGGGGTTAGCAATTGGTCAGGTTGGGCTTTATAGATTTAGCTAAGCATTGTGATAGCATTTATGGGCTTAACTGGGAAATGCAAAATTAAAAGGTTCAACCCAACATCTTTTGTGACAGTTGGGTTGGTCTGTGTATTGGGTTTAAGTCAGGTTATAATTTTAATCGATTGTAGAAAGTAATCATATTTTATTTTAATTGCTAGTAGAAAATTAATATTCAGCCTAATTATAAATTTGTTTCATATATACTCAAAGAAACCACCCCTATAATAGCAAATGTGCATAAGATCTTTTTTTAAATAATGACAAAAACTACCCCTTTTAAAAAGAGGCAGACTCTTCTAATAAGAGGCAGAAAGAAGAAGTACCAAACGGTCTATTTAAAATAGAGCATTGCAATATCAAACACTTTCTTTTATTTTAGTTCTCTTTCTTGTAGCTCTTTTTTTCATGACTCTATTTTAGATAGCTCTATCGAAATAAGAATATAGATACCAAACAAAAGACTGAGCATTATTATATTGTATCATATTCCATCAGTCATAAAGCTTGGAAGGGAGCCGCGGTGTAAGTAGCACTTCGAGTGGGGCTACCTTGGGCATTGTCAAGCCCGGTCCCTCACTCATATCCACGGGCTCACCCAATGGGCTCACTACATCAAAGCCATGTAGCAGACGAGCAAGGGTCAGGTGCGTCACCTGCGTCGCCAACAATATTCCCGGGCAAGATCGCCTGCCCGACCCGAAAGGTATATATTCGAAATGCTGGCCCTTGAAATCCACTTCTGCTTGAGTGGTAAGAAATCTCTCGGGTCTAAACTCCTCGGGATCCGACCACTTGCATGGGTCCCTTTGAATCTTCCAAAGGTTAGATATCAACCACGTGCCTTCGGAGACATGGTAGCCATTGATGTAGCAGCTTTGCATGGCCCGGTGGGTTCCTGAGAGTGGAGCTGCCGGGTATAGGCGCATTGTTTCCTTAATGACGGCTTGTAGGTAGACCAAGTCCTTGATATCCGATTCGTCCACGTTCCTGTCCTTCCCTATATGGATATCCAATTCCTCTTGGGCTTTCTTTAACACGTCTGGATTGTTGACTAGCAAGGACAGTGCCCACGTCAGCGTTACTGCAGTAGTGTCGGTCCCAGCAACAATGAGGTTCTACAAAATGAAATAGGAAATTTAGGGCATATGAATATTTGTACCCCTGTTTCAACACCAAGCAAAATCTTTGTACCCCTGTTTCAACACCAAGCAAAATCTTTGACTCCAATTTTACCTATCCTCACCATTAGATTGTACAGATTTATAAACATGCCGTTAAAATGGGGAAAAAGAAAACAGAGAATCAAATTGTGTTTTGTACATCATCGATCAATCTTATTGTGGGCATTATGATGATGGGATGCTAATTAATCCCAGTTATTTCAGATATTTCTAAAGGGGCTAAATCTTTTGATGAAATCTCGTTTTCTCACATTCCTATAATCATAGAAGTTGTGAATGTATTGGATGTTTTGTTTTTCTCTTCTTTTGAAATATTTTTCAATTTTTATATAAAACTAGTGTGCTAGTGTTCTGAGGTTTGAATTTAAATGGTGGACTCATTAATTGATTTGTATTCAAAATTAGTACCGCTGATTTTATAACCATCAGATGGAATGGCACAAAATGGAGCGTTTGTTGGAGGACAATATTTCTATTTTGGCTGCTCCTCTTATGATAAGATCATCATTAATATATCATCTTATAATTTTAATATATATGATTACACCGATTTTTATTAGCTTAAGCTTCTAAAGTATAAATGGTTGTAAAGACTGTATTGCGAGGTCGAGTGTTCCAATTCGCAAGGTATTCTCCCACATACCCCTATGCATATGGAGATAATTTGAACCGTTGAAGATAATTTCATCTACTCCATGGTTAAGAAAGAGTGGGTCCCACCATCCCACCCTTCCTACTTTCGGAAACGTACCGTATTTGTCTTTCTCTCTCTTATTTTCTTCCAATCTAAGTTGGAAAGAGAGTAATTTACACCAAGGACAAAAGTGATTCGGCCTGTCAGTGAGTCATTGGCGGGTGTATGTGTCCTGCTGCTATGGTGTGGTAGTTTGGGCGTTCATTTTAAAAACAAACAGGGGAAAAAAACATACCATAGTGATTGCTTTAGACACGGTATCGTGATCGTAAGAAGAGAACTTGGCACCTTCGACCGTAGATAGCATCACATGCATAAAGTCCTCCCTCCCCTCCACTTGACCGCAGAGTCTCATCTGACGGTGCTCCTCCAACCAGCTCGCCACTATAGAGTCCAGCTCCTTGAAAGTCTTCTTCATGGCGCGCTCGTGTCCTCCCAAATCCAGCCACTTGAGAAACGGAAGGGAATCCGACAAGAGGATTATCCCAGATAGATGAAACATCTCTATAATAGCTTTCTGGAACCGCCTCGCCTCATTTTCATCACCACTAATGTTCTTGCCGAAGTACCGCTTCCCTGCAATCATCATCACAACTATGTTAAACGTTACGTTCATGAACTGTTGCTTCATTTCCACTTTCACGGGTCGGTTCCCGTTACTTGCCCATGCACCGTACAGATCCTTCATGCACATGTCGATCTCGGCGGCTCGGACATGCTTGAGCACCTCAAGCTGGCGGCTGGAAAGCAGCTCGATCGTGGCTATCTTTCGCACCTCACGCCAGTAGGGACCGTAGGGTGAAAAGCCAAGGACGGCATAGTCGTAGCCCAAATGCTTCCCTCCAGTGACTGTAGGGCGGCTAGCGAGGGCCAGGTCGTTGGTGGTAAAGCATTCCTTGGCTACCTCACAAGTGCTTACTACGAGCACGCGGATGACGCCGACTCGAAGCATGAACACAGGCCCGAGCTTGTCTGCCATGGCTCCGAGGACCTGACACAGAGGTTTACCTCCACCCAACAGATGAAGGTGACCAATTATTGGCAACCCACCAGCTGGTTCCGGTGCCTGCTTTTTGTTGGTGCCCTTGTTCTTCTTTCCATGCCATAGATTGTAGAAAAAGAACAAAACAACAAGCCCAGCAATAACTTGAAATGAGGAAGCCAATTCCATGGTTGAGTGAGTTGAGTCCGCTGTTAATTGGAATTTATGGAGGTGGAGAGGGATAGACTTTTTACACGCTTACATATGCAATTACCTGCTCCGGCCAGCGCATTACCATTTCAACAAATGAGACAAACAAAGCCGTCAGTTGAGATATTCTTATATTTAATCATTTTCATCGCGTGCCAAATAATGAAATAAAATTCAAGAGGACGACATATATGCTTTGTCCGGTTCATTATTCTTCTTATTTATCCTTTTTTTTAATTCAAATCATCCTCTTAAGTCTTAACTATCTCATGAATTCGGACCCGTAAAATAAGCTGTGGACCGAGGACTTTCATGTTTGGGGTGCGGACCCAAATAGGTAATTAGATTTTTTTTATTCAAATCATCCTCCTAAATCTTAACTATATCATGAATTCCTCGCCGCAAACCTTTGAAATATCCCGACCCATAAAATAAGCTGTGGACCGAGGAATTTCATTTGTGGGGTGCAGACCCAAATAGGTAATTAGATTTTTGGATGGATGCAGGATTTTCATATGGATTCTTGGGGGCAAATTACCGGAATTTATGACTAGAAATTGGGGGGTTGTGATTTTTTTGACATTATGTGACATCTTGTCTCCTGGCATTGGAAATGCTGTATTTCTTTTATTAGAATTTCAAATTCCTACCACCCAAAAGACCTTTTAGAATTCTTGGAATTCCACTCTTTATATCATTTGTTGGAATTTCAAATCCTCCATAAAAAAAAGAGGAATTTGGAATTCCACTTAAGGGGACACCTTTTGGAGAATTTGAAATTCTCCCAGACATGAATTCTTGGAATTCGGATAAAGTAACAGGCCTTAAGGATTCTTATGTGAATTTTAGCAGCAGATCTAAACTTTTGGTAAGGGTTTTGGAAGCAGACCCACCAAGCATGGGGGCAGGGGGCAACTTCCCCCAACAGCTTATACTTGGGTTCGCCCCCACATAAAATCATTCCTATCATCAGTCACACACATGCACAATCATCATTTGAGTGGGATGGACAATGGTCAATTGAAAATGTCAAAAATTATTTAATTGTACTTTCTTCATATTAATAATAGCAAAAGAGAAAATGTCTTGCATTAAAAGATCCTTAAGCAAGTAGCAACCACACTACAATAATAATCATCATTATGTGAAAGTCAATACCTCTTTGAAAATTAGTACCTCTATCATCGGAATCCCAATAAGACCACCTATATTCATAAATGAGAACTGTCGATATATATGACCATAAACATCAAATGTGGTCCAAACTGAAACAAATTTATGAAAAGAAATCTAATAAGTCGTTAAATATCAATATGTAAAATTGATTAAAAAAAATAAAAGAAAGAGAACTCAATACCAAACAAACCAATGGATTTATACCACTCCCTCACTTTATATCTCTAGCAAAACTTACATTGTCCGAGCTTATTCAGCTTTATATATATATGTGTGTGTGGGGAACATTCATATACATCTTTTCCTCACCATAGAGTGAAGGACACTTCTCTTTTTGAAGATTTCTAAATATAAAATATACTTTTTATGTACATAAGGTGAGGTACAAAATGTATTTTTTATGTACAAAAATAAGTGTCACTCACTTTATAATGAAAAAAAAAATGCATATGAATGTTCTCCTATTCTCCTATATAGGAGAACATTCATATGCATCTTTTTTATAAGGGACACTTTCCTTTTTGAAAATTTCTAAGTACATAATGTATTTTTTAAATACATAAAATGAGATATAAAATACACTTTTTATGTGAAAAAAAAAGTGTCTCACACATTATGATGAGAAAAAGACGCATATAAAAATTCTCCAGGTGTATATCCAAAGACGCATATAAAGATTCTCCAGAAGTATGTCCAATTCATATTGAAGCAGTTAGACCCTCGGAATAAATGGTGGAGAAGTATCTAACATGGAAAAAGTCTACAGCGATCGAAAATGGGTCCCTGAAAAAGGGCATGAAAGGCCCTTGTCCCTTGGATCAAAGAAAATCGGTCCCTAAAAAAGGGCCTGAAAGGCCCTTGTCCCTTGGAGTTCAGGCCCTTGTCCCTTGGATCCAAGTCCTTTTTCAGGGACGGTTTCTGTAGCAGTGCTCATCTAACATACAGTGCATCGAGGAAGATTTGAATCCAGATTCTCATCGGTATAAAAAAATTTCAAACACGTGGTGCCAGTTGGTAAGTTGTGATGTGATAGGAGGAAGAAGAAGTCGTGATGTGATAACGAAAACATGATGTTATAGGAGGACACCGGTCAAAATGTGGTGCCTTAATAGTGATAACGAAAATAGGATGTGATTGGAGGACACCGGTCAAAATATGGTGGCTTCATTAAAAAACACAGTGGCGTTAAAATCAACAAACAACATATATTCCATTTTTTTTTTTAAGAATAACACTCTCAAGTAAATTAATTTTAATAAATTAATTTTCATAATAATATTTATTTAAAAATAATATTTAAAATAGCATCCCGAACCTATATAGCATATTCCATTCTAAATACCAGTACTGTAGCCCACCTAATTAAAGATTCTCTTGTCAACATTTTCACATCCATGCAGCTTATTGAAGCAAGAGGATTTTACCAAAAAAATCCTTCTAGACTTCTTAAAAGCTAAAAGCACCATCAACTTCTCATAAAGACCACAGTAGTCCCAAAGGCCCTGTTGGGTATTTTTTTTAACTTTTAGCGATGAGCGGGGATATCGCAGTTCATTCTAAGTAAATGAGCGGGGATATCCCCGTTCATCGTTCATTACTACTTAAAAGACTGTCGAACTCCCTTTTCCCCTTTGCTTTTTCTGGGTTCCGGACGAATCTCTACAGCATCTCTTCCACATTACCTTGCTTTATGGGAGAATCATATTCTTGAATCTTTTAAGTAGAAAGGTTGGAGGCTCCATTAAAGAGGTTGGTAGTATAGATTTACCTTTTTTACATTTGATTAAACCTAGAAGCACAATCTCCACATGTGTTTTTCTTTTACCCAAAAAGTTGATATTTGGAAGTACTCATTAAAGCTTCCATCTCCTTGATGGATAATTAATATTTACTCCATGGGTAGTCCACAATAACTTTCTTATGATTAAAAGACCATATTTCAGTAAGACAAATGGGCATTGGTTTTGAATGTAATAGAAGATTATAGAATTGGGCATCATCAGCTTTTGCTTACATAGAAATGGTTGGATATGGGTATCTGGGAAGGGCACTGACATAGAAGTGGTTAAGCTTTGAAAATAGTTTTGTTATTATATCAGTTACATACACATGGGCATTAGCTCAATAAGGAATGAACATCCGGTCATAATTCCTCAGATGAGAGATACAAATGGATAAGGGATCACATGTGTATGTTATATTGGTTAAATATAATTTTCAATGGCCATTGCCAATACCACTTTGACCAACCACGTTATGGAGTGCTGAAGATTTGCTTCCAAAGCATTAAAAAAATTAGGCAGTCATATCTCTTTGTCCATCTATTGATATAGTAATACAATTCATTTAATATTCTTTTATAATAATGGATGGAGACCATATTGTAACATTTTTTGTCATAGGAATCCATGTCATTGTTTATATTTGTTATTGGTGTTAAACCCATCTGAAGCATTTTTTATTGAATGTTAGGATGTCAGACAATGAAGTGTTGGTCATCTTCCACTATGATGGAGAGTTTGATTTTGATATTAACCGTCCGACCTACAAAGGTGGAAAACAAAAGATTAGGTATTTACCTACCGACATAAGTTACAACTATTTGCGAGACGTTGCACTTGAAGTATCTAAGTGGGAAGCACTCACTGACGTGCCAGCTTTACAGTACCTTTATCACGATGGATTTGCATTCTCATTGATTACCCTAGAAGAGGATGATGATATTAAGGTAATGTTTAGAGCATTGGAAAACAATACGAATGGTTTGTATTTATATGTTAGTAAAGGAACAAATCCAGCAGCTAGCAACAGAGAAGAAAAACCTATGTAAGTGAGTTTCTTCTATTTATTTAATGTAAGTCGAGTTTTTAATACAATTTCTTACAATTTCATTTGTTATGAATTGAAAGGTTGCAACGTACGCCTTTGCATGGTCCAAGCGAAGACAATTCTTGTGCGTTGAGGGAGAAACACAAAGAGAAAGAGGTAGTACATGCAACTCCTGTCCAAGAATTTCCGACAGTCAACCTCCATGAAGATAATGATATTGAGTTCTCGGGAGCACCCAATCATGTTGTCATTGATCAAAGTATAGGAGCTTATCATGTCGTTGATGAAATAATGTATGATCCAAACGTTGAAGATGAGATAGCGTCTGATAGATGTGAACTTGAACAAGTGGGTAGAAATACAACAACTGTTTCCAACAAAGAACAAAATCAAGCTGCCAAAAATAAAAATCTGGAGGATTCATACAAAGCCGTGGATGTTAATATTGAGGACACAATGGTTCCTGAAGAGTACTTGATTGAAACGTATCAAAATTCTGCACGGGATATGTGGATAGGGCGGAAGTTTTCAGATCGTGACACATTCAGAAGAACGTTGGCGAAGTTTGCAATTTACAATAATTTCAGTCTGAAGCACTTGAAGACCAATCGCACTAATGTTACGGCACGTTGCAGTGGTCAGAGTTGCCCTTGGCGTATTCATGCATCCATTATTGAATCTGGGCCACAGTTCCAAGTCCGTACATATAACTCTAACCATTGTTGCTCTAAACCGATGTTGGCAATGGCACATCGACAAGCTTCTTCAGAGCTAATTGCAGAGTACATAATGGATAGAGTCCGATCCAATAATGATTTGACACCGAAAGAGATTATTAATGATTTTCAAATGGAGTTTGGTTGTCGTATTACTTACAGAAAGGCTCATAAAGCGAAAGACATTGCCCTTCGATTGATCCGTGGATCATATGAGGAGTCATTCCAAAATCTTCCTCTTTATTGTAAAGAATTGCAGATGATGAATCCTGGTACGATTACAAATATTGAAATAAATGATGATGATACTTTTAAGAGGTTCTTTTGGTCTTTCGGCCCGTGCATTCGATCTTTTCAGACTTCATTGAGGCCAGTGATTGCAGTTGATGGTTCACATTTACGTGGCAAATATCCTGGTGTATTATTAGTGGCTGTGACGTATGATGCGGATCAAAAATTATTTCCCATTGCCTTTGCCTTTGCAGAAGCCGAGCGTCGTGAGAGTTGGGAGTGGTTTTTTGCAAATCTAAGCTTGGCATTGGGCGAGCCTATGAATTTGACCGTTGTCTCTGACCGAATGAAAGGTCTCATTCCTGCGCTGATGAACATCATTCCTAGTGCAAGGCACTGCTTTTGTTGTCGTCATATAGCTGAAAATATCAAAAGCAACTTCAAAGATGGTGCTATTGTCCGAAAATTCTGGTGTGCTGCAAAGGCTTACAGACCCTGTGAGTACGAGGCATTTTTAAATGATATCCGGGATGTTGACGTTTCAGCATACAACTACATCAAGGCAATTGGAAAAGAGCATTGGTCAAATGCATTTGTAGAAGGGCGTCGTTATGATATGCTCACCAGCAACGCCGCTGAATGCACAAATAGCCTACTTAAAGACACCAGAATGCTACCTGTAACAAAGCAGGTAGAGGAAATTCGTGCGAAACTGATGGAGTTCTACCAAAGGAGTAGTCTATATTCAGAAACTATTAATTCTCGGTTAACTCCTTACGCAGAACGGATTCTTAGTCAAGGGTTCGAGGAATCTCGCAGACTTCATGTCCGTGTTGCTGGACTTGTTGAATTCCAGGTTCAATCAACAGAATTCATTGATGTAGTACATCTCGATCAAAGAGTATGCACATGTCGCCAATGGCAAATATTGGGTATCCCGTGCTCGCACGCAATAGCCGCAATGCAGCTGAGAAACAAGTGTCCGTATGACTTCTGTGAGCATTGGTTCCTGACAGAAACCTATCGACTCACGTACAATGAGGTTTTGCATGCTACTCGAGATATAAGACAATGGGATCATACGCCAGTTGAAATTATTTTGCCTCCACATGCATCCAAGCAACCTGGGCGACCAAAAAAAAATAGAATTCGCACAGAGGATAGGGACAGGCAGCGTAGGCAAGTAACATGTTCTAACTGTAAAGAGAAGGGACACAACCGACAGAGATGTCGCAATCCACCAGTGCAGTAGTATTTTGAATATGAAAATTACCTAGCACGTGTCTTATTTTGTGTGATATTCTGATATTCTAATGTAGGAAAGTAACATGTCTCAAACTGTATAGAGAGATGGAATATGTTCAGAGATGTCATAATCCACTTAGCATATATTTTGGTGTAGATGGATGTTTAACTGACTGTCAAATGATCTCTTTGATAGATATTTCTTATACATATTTTTGGGGTTAATGGATATTTTTGATAAGTAACATTCATGTAGTACCTTATGTGTTTGTTTAAACTCTATTTGGAGTAGTAATATCTCAGCCAAAAGTTTCAGGTGAGCGGGGATGTCCCCATCCACAATATTGTAGTGTGCGGGGATATCCCCGTCCCAACTGAAACCACCTTGAGAGACAGTACTTTGGTGTGCGGGGATATCCCCGCTCACAGCACTAACTTATGCAGGAATATCCCTGTTCAAATCAATAATTTTGGCAGGGATATCCCCGCCATAACTGAAACCAGTCATTGAGAGAAAGCACACACAGTGCGCTGGTAGGTGAGGATATCCCCACTCACAACACTAACAGAAGCAGGGATATCCCCGCCCTAACTGAAACCAGTCATTGAGAGAAAGCACTCACAGTGCGCTGGTAGACGAGGATATCCCCACTCACAACACTAACAGAAGCAGGGATATCCCCGCCCTAACTGAATCCAGTCATTGAGAGAAAGCACTCACAGTGCGCTGGTAGGCGAGGATATCCCCACTCACAACACTAACAGAAGCAGGGATATCCCCGCCCAACTGAAACCATTCATTGAGAGAAAGCACACACAGTGCGCTGGTAGGCGAGGATATCCCCACTCACAACACTAACAGAAGCAGGGATATCCCCGCCCCAACTGAAACCATTCATTGAGAGAAAGCACACACAGTGCGCTGGTAGGCGAGGATATCCCCACTCACAACACTAACAGAAGCAGGGATATCCCCGTTCATATCACTAATTTGGACGGGGCTATCCCTGTCCGAACTGAAACCATCTTGATGGACTGTATTCTGGTTTGCGGGGATATCCCCTCTCACAGCACTAACACGGATAGGGATATCCCCTTCCAAAACACTGTCATTGGCGGGGATATCCCCGCCCACAAGACAACCCCTGCGTGGATATCCCTGTCTAATCTATAAGAGAAATGCATCTCTACAACTTATGAACTTCTTCATAAAACCTGTATCAAAGGTAGTCATGCTACTTCACATTCACATCAACCAACAAGTTGCTTAACAATCACACATTCGTCCATCAATGGTAGACATTCACATTCACATTTACAACCATCAATTAACAACTGTCTATACACATCAGTTTGTCTTTGTCAAGAAAGGATCTACACATAATATTTGTCTCTGACTAGAAAGGATATGCACATTTAATTTTACAAAACCATGTCAGACTGTGTCAACTGAATATACATGCAAATTGACCATACAAAAAAAAATTTGGTCAATTCCTGACAATAAGTTGGATGTCAATTTCTTAGTCTAAAGCAGTTAAATCCAATCTATAGGAGTTAAGCACCCAGGTCCTTTTGAATATCTCCAGAACTATTTTGCTCCGATAAAATGGAATGTCAGCTTGTGTGAACTTGAGTGGTTTTCTGAAAATGCAGTGTTCGGCGAAAGCACATGCGAAGACCCCACAGTCGTTCCCATTGTCTTGGTGTGGGATGTCCATCTTTTCTTTGAAGGTCCAGACGAAAGGATCATTCCAACCATGAGCCGCAAATTTATGAGTTAGCCAACCAACCTGGGGAGTTTCAAATTAGAATATTAGTTGCAAGTAGTTAGAGAATAAATTGTATCAAGATAGTACAATGCATACTTACAAATTCCTTGCAAGTAGTTAGAGAATAATGATCACTTGTTGAGCTATTGTAAAATTCCCAAACTGCCTCATCTGGGTAACCGACCAGCAAGCTGAAGTGATCAATGTGATGCAGCAAAAACACTAATGTTTTACTTTCCTTCATATCCATCACATTTGTACCATTCAGACCAAAGGCAAGGGGCTCCGTTTGACGGTGTCCTTCTTTCCACATACTCTGTATAATTTGGTAATAAGATATATTATTGTAAAATTCAAGCTTTCGTAGTTTATAAATCGCTATCATATACAATTAACTTACACAAATGCTTGGATCCGCAAGATATGCAGTGTCACACATGTCTCTTAAACAAGCAAACCAATAGTAGATAATATTTGTGTCCAGCCATTTGCCTTCTTCCAAGGCATCATGCAATACGTTACTATCTACCAGCGTGCAAATCACATCCAATTCCTGCTTCCTGTAGAAATATACATAGAAGATTTTTCATAACTCATAAATATAATACAAAAGCACTAACATAAGGCAATGGAAGCTCACCTGAATTTATAATAATCCTTAAACCCATTGAGTAGCTCACTGTCCTGACTATCAAAATGGCACTCGGTGTGATGAATTGTGTGAGAATAACCATCAAATTTCTGAGGAACCTTCCTCGTACGCGGCAACCGCTTAATTCTCCACACCAAAGACTTTATATCACTTTTTGATGGTGAAAGAATTATCGCCTGAGATATCCCCGCATGTGCAGGTGTGGAGAGGATTTCACACAGTTCCGGCTGATTTGTGATGGTACATTTAGGGGATAACACATCCCTAATTGGAGGAAGCTCGTGGGATGAGAATTGTGGACTACATAATGACAATGGTGGCCGGGTCTCATCTATCATTATATTTATTGGGGAAAGCGATTTTCGAGAACTTGGCTCTTTACGGACAGCCTTTCGAATTCGCTTTGGCGTACGATCCTATAAATGATACAAATATTTCTCAAAGAGTGGTGAAATGGTCTAATGCAGAAAAAAAAAAAAAAAACAATGCATACTTACAAATTTGATATACCTGTTCCATGTCCGAGTCCGAAGAAGAGCTATTACATTTTTCCATGCTGAAGTTCTCGAAGGTAGCAGCGAAAGCACCCCTGAAAGTTTCAATCTTCTTGTGCAGCTTGCTAGCAAATTCTTCAAGACTAATTTTCTTTCGGACAGCCCTATCTAATGATCTCTTCAATGTGTCAAGAAACATGTTAACCTGCACAAATTCATGAAGGCATTTAGGGAAAATTGTCCTTACAGGCATAATATAAAAAATGGATATTAGAAAGGAATAGGGATATACATGATCATTTGATGGTCTAGCTCCCTGCGATGTTTCAGCTTCTTGTTGAGGAACATCCGATTTAGCTTTCCTCTCGTCTTCTGAAATGGGTTCTCGCCTATAGTGGCCTATACGCATCTGCGTGTTGGGGATATACCACTTGAAATATTCATCTGTATGACTTGAGGACGCATCCTTCTGTCCTTGTAATATCGCATCTACTCTTGCCTCCCACATAGAAGATACTTCAGGCGGAATATGTGTATAGTCCTTAGATATCCTTTCAACCTTTTCCACCCTTAGTAGAGGCATCCGAAAAGCTGGAGGTACCACTTGACTCAGCCCAAATTGCTTCATGACACGATTAGAGTTATGGTACTCCATGATCCAATAATGAATCAAGATTGTATTTGACATGAACAATCGTCGATCAACTTCTGGTACATACTGAGTAAATTTCTTCACATAAGTAGCATATGGCATCCAAGCAAACTGCAACAAATAAAAATGAAACTTAATAGAAGGAATAAAGTGTTAGTAGTTATTGTTTGCAAATCAACAACTTAACATATTCATTCATGATAGATAAATTACCGAGTCTGATGTCATACTGTTCAATTGATGACGGACATATTTTATAGTAGTCAGAGCTTTATATCCATCCAACCTTGCCTCCCATGTTTTGAACAGTGGAAACTTAATGTCTTTCTTCCAACTATCCTTTGGGGTAGGACACCGACCAATGGACATGCGAGAGTAGGCCCATATCTACCACGCACATTATGCACATAATCAATATCATGAGTATAGTTTTAAATAAGACAACACATTGCACAAGGTTAAGAGTTATTGTAGTATACTTGTAAAAGCTGCAGTGGTCCAGTTAGGGTCTTGAAGTGGACGGTGGAAGACTTTTTTTATTTTTGTCCTTCCCATCAAGTGTAGCTAAGTCTTCTCCACTCTCATTTCTATCAGCTGTCCACTTTACAGCCTTTGCCAGCATTCTGTACAGGTTAGCAAGACATGCCGGCCCCCAGGCATATGGCCTGAACTTTCTAAATAGTTCGAGTAGGTAAGCTGGTCCTCTAGTGCCCGATCCGTTCATAAAAATCTGTCCAGCTACCAAATGAAACAAAAAGGCCCTTGTGTTGCAAATCTCGACTTCTTTTGACAATTTTACATTCTTCTCCGGAGGCAAGAAATTTTCCTCTATCCACTTTAATTTTATACAAAGCCCTTGTGTGTCCACCTCTGGCTGCGGTGAAATTTTAAGAAGATCTTCACATAAACTAACCACCTTCTCACTTGGATGAGTCCATCCAACAACTGGTTCACCTTCGATCGGTAAACCATATATGTAGGCCACGTCTTCCAAAGTAACTGTGGCCTCCCCGAAAGGAAAATGAAATGTATTTGTCTCGGGTCTCCACCTTTCTATAAGACCTGTTATTAATGCATGGTCTATTCTCATCTCATCTATCTCTGCAAGATGATGCAAACCAGTCCGCCTCACATAACCCAATTGTGTCTTGTTCAATTTCCATATTGACTTTTTTGGGTTAGAAGTGATACATCTATAGCGCCCTAGTTCCTATCAACACCAATAATGTGAAAGAAAAAGATAACGAATAAGGACAAATACTATATTTAATCACGTATCAATATAATGAGATAAAGATTCATGATATACCACTCCGTGTGAGATCCCTTCAGATATATGATTCTGTTGTTCATATAGAAGGATATTTTCAGTTCCCTTAGGTCTTTTTTCTTCCATCTGCATGTATGAATCATCAATTATATAGTACATGATAATGAACCAAGTCTTCTAAAAGCAGTTCATCATTGTGTTGCATATGGCACAAAATACAAATATTGCTCTATGTACTTTAGAGGAGCTTCTGATGTTTTGAACACACATACAAATATTGCTCTACCTTTCTTCTCTCATCTGAAAAATTCCTTACACTAGAAAGAAATAATGTTGTTGCTCATGGAAAAGCCTATCGACAAGCATATAACCAAGCATTGAAAAACAAAAATCAATATTATAACCAAGCATTGAAAAGCATATAACCAAGCATTGAAAAACATAGCACTAGCAGAGCATCTGTTTATTGTGTAATGTGTAAGTGGTGTTAGCCAAACCAACCACATGGCCCACTTAACCTATCAAACTTCCAATCATGATAGATTATAATCTTTCCTCTGTATCTATCTCCGTCATGTAATTAGACCTCTTTCTTGTAGGATCTTGATGAGGCCTCTCTATACAATCCCTGTTAGGTAAGATCTCATCAGCCTTAAAAATTAAACTATAAATATACCATCAATACAACATTCCTATATATGTTGGGTCATAGAATCTTGTCATTGTATCAGAGCTTTTGATCCCACTAGCTCTCGATGTTTTTTTTTTTTTTTTTTTCTATCAAATCATTCAGCATATGAACTAATGGATAGGTCTGTGTGCCGTCAACCTGTTGGCTTTGCTACAAATCTATGAAGTTTTCAGACCTTCTGTTCTTTGTAGAACCATGTGGATCTGCTAAATGTGATGTTTTTCCGGTGTGTGGTGGAAGTACAAAATGAAAATCCATACTCTGATTGGTCCAAGGGCCCTTGAGGTTTATTAGCTAACCTTGATTTGCCAAAGGATTCTGACCTAATATGGCGAGGTGCATGCAGCGACGATGGATCACTGTTTTCTTCTTCCTCTGACGTTCTGGAACGAGTTTCGTAATCAGACCAGGATGCAACACCCTGCTGCCTCTGTTCTACTCTATCTCCGGCGAGATGGAACCGGCTGCAAGAACCGTTGTCCGGCAACGTGAGGCGCAACCAGAGAATCCCGTTCTCTTCTTCAATCGATAACCCAGATGAGAAGAAGCCGAATGAGAAGAAGAATCGAGAACCCAGAAGATGGAACCCTTGATTCTGCAAGGAAAACCCAGAAGAGAAGAAGTCGAATGAAAAAGGGGGAAAAGGAGAAAACGTTGAATGGGAAAACGGGGGAAAAGGGCAAAAGGTTTGTTTCTTTTAAGGGATATGAGCAGGGATATCCCCACTTAAAAAAAAAGTTAAAAAAAATACCCAACAGGGCCTTTGGGACTAATGTGGTCTTTATGAGAAGTTGATGGTGCTTTTAGTTTTTAAGAAGTCTTGAAGGATTTTTTTGGTAAAATCCTCTTGAAGCAAACATCAATTAACAAGAGGTCTAAAGTTGATCTATTGAATCTGCCATGCTACATGAATATTTCTCCCTTTTCCAACTCACTATATGGTCAGCAGCTTGATACATGTGTGAATATTTTATGTGATATACAGGGGCGGGCCACGGAGCAATTAGCATCAAATAGATAGACACGGTCAATGGTAGATCTGGCTGCATAAAATTATTCAATAACCAATGGCCATTTGATATGCTATAGACATTTGAAAGGTGAAATCAAATGCATTCACCGGCATATAAAATGCGCAAACTAGAAGCATCAGCCCTCTTGCTGCCCATCCACATACAACTACATACAGAAGTATAAAAAATTCACACCTAACATGCCAAAAACATAAATATAACAGACCTGCTTTGCAAGGCTACACGCGCGATCTGGTGAGTTCAGGATTTCATAATAAAAGACTGAAAAGTTAAGTGCAAGCCCAAGCCTGATGGGATGGGTAGGAGCCAGGTCTGCCAGCGCAATGTCCTACATAAAAAGAAACACACACAAGAGTTAGATCTTTCATGTGCAAGGTAATATGCCAATTAAGTGCAATTAGCACTACAAATCCCTAATTACTGCACTTGCTCCACTTCAGATTCATCAACACATCAGCCACTCTTAGCTGAATTAAGAACTCAAAATGCACAATTCTCCACGTGAGCAAATTTGTAAGCCAACAATGTATTCTCAGCAGCTTCCTTCCTCTCTGCGCCAGCTTTGAATTCAGCAAGGTACGTATGGTAATCTCCCTTCATTTTCAGATAAAACAACTTCGACTCCGCCGAAGTCGATGACGGAATGAGATGCGATTCGAGCAGGCGCAGAATTCCATCGCAGATCTTGTTGAGCTCCTATTCGATCTTTCCCCTGTAGTCCTTGATGATCGCCACATGATCCTCGTTCCCGCGGCTCTCCTCCTTCTGCTCGATCGAGGAGATGATCCGCCACGAGGCCCGCCGCGCTGCGATCGCGTTCTTGTAGGCGACGGAGAAGAGGTTGTGCTCCTTGGCGCCCTCAGTTTCGACGCTTTTCGCCACATTTCTCATGTATTCCACGATCTCCTCGTAGCGCTCGGCCTGCTCGGAGAGCTTCGCCATGTAGACATTCTCCTCTCGAGATGATCCAGCCGGCGACATTGTACTGTTTCTTTTCTACATATCAAAGAAGACGAAAATGGTAAATCGCTAGAATGAAACATCAAGATCTAAACAGATCGCGATTTCAACAAATGAAACAAAAATTAGGCGAAAAGAAAGAGGATCACACACGAGCTTGTTCGGTGAAAGTCTCTGAAGTATAAGGATTGGATATGCCACGTAGGCTCAAAATACTATTCTGAATATTATTTTTAAATGAATGTTATTATAGAAATTAATTAACTTGAGGGTGCTATTTTAGAAAAAAAAAAAACTCCATAGATTCACAGACTATATATCAATATTTGCCACTGGACAGGACTGCACAGGCATGAGTGTCCTCAATCCTGATACTTGATAAGGAAGAACACAAGTTAGTGGACCAAACACTTCATGACACAGCATGTCATCGAATACCGCACACTTCATGACACAACATGTCATCATACGTCAATCGATCATACAAGTGCAGCTTGAGAAGGTTGACCAAAACGATAAGGCAGCACAAAACAAAATTCCAGAAAACCAGACTCAAGTATCTTATCTTACTACTATTATAAAAGAGAATAGATTGCCTCTTTCTTTACAGTATCATTGTGAAGCCCATGTTTATATTTTAATATAAAAAATAAAAAAAGTGTAGTACTTTTTTAATATATATATATATATATGTCTACGCAAATAAAAAATATATAGGCTTAATATTATATTAAATATGATGTGGCCCCACTCAAAATTATAATAGATAATGTATAGTATATATCTATATCTATATCTATACTGTTATATAAAAGAAAGGAAAGTATATTACTTTTTCACTATACACATGCCCAATCAAATGCAAGATCGAGTATTTTTTTTTTAAAGTGGTGGAGAAAAGAAAAGAAAAATATGGATAAGATTTGAATCTATCTCAAATCAATATCTCATATGTTATTTTTTTCCCTCTACTTTTTTTCAATTTTCTTTTAACATCCTTCCTATTCAGATACTACAAGATTTTCCTAAAATAGACTTTGGGTCAGGTTTGGATTTAGAGGGGTTTTGAGGATCCGGATCAAGATGAACTAGAAGACTAAAGTTTAGGAATTAAAAATATCTACCCAACGGTCCCATAATGTCAAAAATCTAAAATCACGAAAAAGCCCCTAAATTCTCTGAAAAATTGCTAACTACCCCCTACTATACTCAAATGAACCCGGATCCAGACCAAACTTAGCAAACACGATCCTAATAATTTTTTTAATTTCTTCTATTGAGTAGATGCTGATATTTTAAACGTAATAAAATTTCATCTTAATACATTCTAATAAATCGACTAATATTTTTTCCTTTTTTTTTTCTTTTTTTTAAGGTGGTGGAGAAAAGAAAAGAAAATTGTGGATAAGATTGGAATCTATCTCAAATCAATATCTCAAATGTTGTTTTTTTTTCCTCTTCTTTTTTCAATTTTCTTTTAACATTCTTCTTATTCAGATACTACAAGAATCTCAATGCAGGGGATTTTGTGGGTATGAGGTTTTTCCTCTGTGAATAATTGCGTAAGGAAGAACATTGCATTTTAACAGATTCTTTAATTCATTGACTCTTAGCTTCTTTTAAAATGGACGGAGTTTTCATGCATACATGTAAGTAAGCACTGTCTACTGAAATTATTATCATTTGATTGTGTCTTTCACTCTTCTTCTTTAATTTTTTTCACTGTTGCAATAAAATCTTCATTCTAAGAAAAATGAGTGCAACCAGAGTTAAGAAAATAATGATGAAGAGTTAGTTTTTTCTTTCTCAATCCTTTTTGCGCCAAAGTTAGGCTCATTGATAGCCTTCGTGCTTTGATAATTTTAATTATATATCTGTTTTATTTCTTCAATCTTAACTGCATGCTTTCAAATTGTGCGTGCCTTATGGTAGAACTTTGCATTTAGTTCTCACTCTATGTTTGAAATATGAATTTATGCATATCATTTAAAATGTACAATTGATACTATTTTGTTATGTGAGATAGGAAAATAGAAAACTCAAACAGAAAGTGTCTTGGTTGCGAAAAGCAAAATAGATAATAACTAAAAGGACGATGCTATGAGGCATGGAAAAGCTTTCCATTATTTGTCAGAATCTATTTTCAAAGTACTTTGTTTACATTATTATTGCTACATTTATTTCTTTCATCATTGCAAGCTTCTTCTTGTTGTTGTTGTTCTTCTTCTTTTCATATATTTCAATGAAGCGTCGTGCCTTTCATTAAAGGGAAAGCGAGAATCTCATAGAAACTGTTTATTATGCTAGCATTACTACTAACTTCAGAGCCAATGAATGAAGTGATCGTTTTAAGTGAAAACAACTAAAATAAGTATTTGATCGATGCTGAGTTGCAACAAATTCAGTTTGTCTTTGTTCGTTTCAAATTTTTCTTACTTTGATCAGCACTTTCATCCTCTATACAGAACAAAGCAAAAGAGTTGAACTAGAATACATGGGTTACATTCTTCTGTATTTCATAAGAAGAAGGTCCAATTCTTTTGGCATATTTGTATTTGTAGTTTTTTATTTTTTTTTGTATTTTTTTCCTACGGATATCTCTATTTGTGAGCTTCCATTTAAGTGAACTTATATGATTACTTTGTATTATCATTTTCTTACAGGGTATAAAATATAGCACTTTGTATCAATCAAAAGAAGATGCTGACTCTTAAAGAGGTATTGCCTATTTTTACCTTATAGTAGTCCGTCTTATAAAATAAAGGGAAAACCGCACTATACCTACTAGGGCTGCACAGAACCGGACCGCAGACCGGACCGGACAACAAAACCGGACCGGACCGGACCGGATTTGCGGTCTTGGTGGTCCAAATCCGGTCTGGTCCGGACCGGACCGCTTATTCCGGTCCGGGCCTTTTGTGGTCCGGTTCGGACCGGACCGGACCGCATTTATTAAAATAATTTTTTTTAAAATTTTTTTTTCATAATCTTTGAGCCCATAAGGCATGAGCCTAGCACCCATTTGTAAAACCCATCATTCATTCATTTGACATTTGCCTACTTTTTAGATGTGAGGTGAAAATGAAAAAAAAAAAAACAAAAAAGAAAAGAAAAAAAAATGAAAAGAAAAAAAAAATGGAAACCGGTCCGGACCACTTTAAGTGGTCCAACCGGACCGGTTTGGACCGGACCGGACCGGACCGGGCCGCTTATAAGTGGTCCGGTCCGGTCCTTCATTTTGGGCCGGACCGGAAATCCGGTCCGACCGGATTCCGGTCCGAAAACCGGACCGGAAATCCGGCCGATCACCCCTAATACCTACCTGGACTTTGGCCGTTTTGCAGAGTACCCCCTATACTTTGGTATTTATGACTAAACCTACATGTAGTTTTAGTTAACTTGCAAAATTAACGGATTCTGTTAGTATTAACGGCGTAGGTCGTATAAATGGCATTTGGTGCATATTGGCGGGAAATTAGTGGCCCAAAAAGACTTATTTGCCCCTGTGGGTTTTGTTGCAGGTGCTGGTGGAAGGCCTCTGAAATAGAACTTCGCTGGTTCGCCTGCAATCGCTTGATGGCAGCCATGAGAGAGTTGGAGTCGCTTGATGGCAGCCATGAGAGAGTTGGAGATGGGCATTAAAGAGAAAGAATTACAGCACTGCAATGCCGCCATGGCAGCGGCACTACAGCTCTGCAACGCAAAGCCCCTTTACTTTTCTGCGCTGCTTCTGCTGCTGCAACTTCATCAATGTAAGGAAAGGGAAAGCAAAAGAAGCGATGATCTAAACCTTCCGCCCTTCCTTCTTATCCGTTGATCCAAACCGATCATGTGGTGGGACCCACTCCATTGCTCCAATCTAGTAAAAAAAAAAGGCAATTAGATCCGAGCCATTGACTTTGTTCTAAGAAGCGATGACTGCTCTTCCCTTCCTTCTATCCCTGGATACCGCGATCTAGGCCCCTTCTATGTCTTTGATTGGGATTCGATCATGTACGTCAATTGCTCACTTCCTGTGGACAATCCTCACCACATATCAACGGCTCGATGCATCAGTGGCCCGCCTGGGATGTATGTCTATGCCATGATGGAAGTCGGACGCTGTATGATCTCAACACCCCTCCTCCTCCTCAAATCCTCTCCCCCCTTTCTCTCTCTCTCAAAACCCAACCAAATTCCCACCTCCTCAAATCCTCTCCCCCCCCCCTCTCTCAACTCGTTCCAGAAGCAGGTTTTCGACCGATTCCATGATCTCGTTGCATCGGACGATGTCCTTTCTCTCTCCTGGATCCGACGGCTGCTAGACGCCTTCCTCTCCTGTCAGGAGGATTTTAGATCCATCATTTTCAGCCGTCGGATGGCCCTCTCCAGACCCCATCTAGACCGTCCGATCGCCGACTTCTTCTAGGAGGGTTTTTGCCAGGGCTTTTGGCTTTGCTGTCATGAACAGAACTCTCTGTTTCAGAGTGATCTGGGACATGAAACTCAGTAACAAAGCGCTTAGAGCCCTCTCTTCTTTTTGGTTGACTTCATGTGATTAGATTCTTCATTTTCGCTAAAAGAATCAGTAGCATCTAGTTCGTTGCAGAGAATTTGTATTTTCCTCATCGTTTTCCCCTCTTCAATATCAGACTTCTTCACTCTCCTGAAGATTGTCTTTTCCTGAGGCATTTTTCAGGAAGAGAAGAAAAACCCAGAACAGAAAACAAAAAAAATTCGCAGAGAGAGAGAAATGAATAAAAATCAAACTCTGTTAAGTGAGAGCGCCTCTAAAGAACAGAAGCAAAAACAAAACTCCTCTTATGTGAAAGAAGAACCTACAAAACCCCAAGTAGAATAAAAAAAAGGAGTAAGAGAGAGAAAAGCCAAAAAAAACATGAACCCCAGAAAAGATGAAGTGGGTATTGAAGGGTTTAAGAAGAAAACAAAACCGTTTGGATGGCAGATACATGAGAAGACCTTTTCTTCTTTTGAGACCAGATGGAATCTTGAAAGATCGTGATGAAAAAAGCCAGAGCTGTTTCTTAGCTGCTCCAATAATCACCAGGCTAAAACCCTCCCACATAAATCTCTATTGCCCTTCTCTTCTAGAAAATGTAAACCCTAACTGCAAGATCGCCCAAAATCACCAGACCATGTGAACCCTAACAACAAGAGCAAAATGGGAAAATGAACAAAACACGAATTTAGAGACTTTATATATGGAAGGGTAATTTTGCCATTTTCTATATTCCATCACGGCCGTTTGTATTTGCAAGTCAACTAAAACTACAGGTAGGTTTAGTCCAAAATACCAAAGTACAGGGACCACTCTGTAAAAATACCAAAGTACAGGTAGGTATAGTGCTTTTTTCCCTAAAATAAAATAAAGCACATGTTAAATACTAATATTGATCAACAGGTGCTCTGCAAATCTTACCCGTCAGAGTTCATATCATAGTTCCACCATTGTTGATCCATGTCGCTTGAAGACAAGCCGGATTACTTCATTATTCTTGACGGTCGGTGTGAGATGTTATTCTTCTTTGTAAGTTAAGACGGAAATCACCATCTCAATTTTTTATTTTGATGTCCTTAGGTAGGATATAATTAATTTTTTTTCCTTAATAGGATTTGATTTTGTAGTGAACATATAATGTTCATGGTAATTGGTTAGATCAGTGAGGTAACCTAGTTCTTAGTTTTTATTTTTATTTTTTATAAAACTGCAGGTTATCAATTTGACTATGTTTTCGACTGGACTCCAACTTTAGCAGATCAAGTGTACCAGGAAACTGATAAGTCGACCTAACAGGTTAAATAAAGTAAATTTAATTTTTTTTGTGCACGTTCATGATAAAATATCTAGAAATATGTGATTTATATCCTCAAAAAGTTATATAAATTTCATATCGATTGTTTTTTTAGATCTCATTTTTCTCACTACATCATTGTTTTATTATTTTCAAATGTATAGGAAAAAAGTACTATCAGCTGTATTTGGACATTGCACGGGCCTTACAATTTATAATCACTCATTTTCTGTTGAGATTTAATTCTTAAATGTATTGAAGCTTCTACTAAATTTTTTAAGAATTCTATTTTTTTTAAAGTTTTCATAATAAAACTATATTTTCGGTGCATGTGCATTGCATGTGCAAGGCTCCACTAGTAATAGAAAATACAACATGATTGCTTAACTTTTCTGTGATGGTGGGTTTGTCCTAAGCGGAGGACATGATTTATCGTTGTGTAGCACTTCACTCATGAAGAGGTCGAATCCACAGAGAACGGACTAGGGTTTCAGCTCTAGAGGACTTCTTTCGGTCGAGAGTGACCAACTTTTGTTCGATGGGTGTAATTAATTCTAAGCTAAGGACTGATTAAAACTGCAGAAAACTGAATGAAAATGTTATGCTAAAGAGATGGTTCAACCTAGGGTTCAAACCACCTAGATTTTTATGGTTTCATCTTCCTCTTCATTACGCAGATAAGAATTGAATCAATCCAGTTCTCACCTGGAAGATTTCTTCGTGAAAATCAAATATCAATCTAAGTGAATAATTCCCAAAGAGATTCCTAGACATTCAATTCGATAATCTGAGAGTCATCGACCCAAGCACTAGTTGTATCATCTTAGATGAACACAATTAGTCAAAGGCTTAACATCTCAATTATGATTTCTTGAAGCAGAACATCAATGGAAATTATCTTTTATCATGAAAACATAATCAGGAAGAATAACCCATACAACACCCAGGTTGAATTCCCCTTAGGTTAAACCATCTGTAATTCTACCCCTCTATTAATGGAGAAGTCTTCAAACAGATTAAATGAAAGTAAGAGAACAGTAAAGACATAATTGAAAGATTACCTCTAATAAAACTTGAATTAATATGAAGGATTCTGTCTTAAAACAAGAATTGAACAAAATTGAACACCCATATTCAATAGAAACTACCTCTACATTTATCTAAGGAAGGAAGAGAGAAAAAGGAAAGGAGGCTGCTGGGAAACTAACACAATCCCCAGATAACCCTAATTTTTGAGTTATCATGCTTTATATAGGTTCCCACAACTTTAATTACAAAACTGCCCCAAAAACTAAAATTCTATCCAAATCCGAGTGTTCTACCGGTAGAACTACCGGTTTAACAGATGAAATTCTCATGTCCAAACCTCTGCTAGAATATCAGCCACTTCTACCGGTAGAACTTGCGGTTGACTGATGGAAATCTCAGGGTCAGCATTTTCTACCGGTAGAACTATCGGTTGACAGATGGAATTCTCGTGTGCAAACTCTCTGCTGGAATATCAGCCACTTCTACCGGTAGAACTTGCGGTTGACTGATGGAAATCTCAGGGTCAGCCTTTTCTACCGGTAGAACTACCGGTTGACAGATGGAATTCTCGTATGCAAACTCTCTGCTGGAATATCAGCCACTTCTACCGGTAGAACTTGCGGTTGACTGATGGGGAACAGTTTATTTACTCTCTATTTGATCCATTCATCCTCCAGAAGCTTCATTCTTTCTGCAATTGACCAAAAATCAATATTTGTGCAAAATTATATGAAATCAACGGAATTAAACACGAATGAAGGTGATGGAAAGGCAATTAAGTCTCTAATTGCTTAATCATTAGGTACTTATCAATGATCGATCGGACAACACAAGTCAAAGATTGGATTGGGTCTAAATGGAGATCACTTATGGACTAATACAGATGAATTGTCAAAATACTTTAATAGAAGAAGTTAAATTTGCTCACTCAATTATAATCAAAATTATCGTTTTCCTCATGATTCATGCGGATGTACCTCTCAAGTCGGGCGTGCAGAAGAATCCGGCTGGATTTTTGCTAACAAAGCCGGTACTCTCAAAAATTTTGGGCACACATGTCACAACGAGCTAGCCACAAGGTCAAGACAAAATTAAACTGTTCGGGCCTGTTTCTCTGCATGAATTTAAACTTAGAAGAATTCTCAACAAAATGAGAGGAATATTGAAGCGGTGAAGGGGTATAACAATATGAGGTAGAGAGGTAGGATCCTCACTATTTTGAGATTTAATTTGTTAAGATCTATTTTCAATAAATGGATTTACTAAGATGATAGCTTGATATTAATGTTCTTCCAAAGGAGAAGGGTTTTTTCTTTTCTACAGCTATTTGTGTATTTTTATCTTTATTTTTTCAGTTTTATCTGTCTTTAATTATAGGAATATGCTTCTTAATTAGAATGCATAAGAAAATAACTATATGTAAATAAATAGGCCCTAAATCAAGTGTTTTAATTATTACATTCATCCATTTAGATAGTGATAGTACATTTAACCCATACGTGCACTTGGATGTCACCTGGCCGGCCCCAACCAGCCAAGCGTAAAGAAAAAGAAAAGATAAAATAAAATTCTCTACATAAATAATTTTTCTATATGTTTGTGTTATTTTAGATAAAATAATTTACTTACCTTCTATTATTTAGCAGGAGATTTCTTTATTCCCATTTGTTCCTTTTAACGTAGACTTTCCCAACAATATAACAAGAACTCTAATTTTAAATGGGAAAAACCGACCGTTTACGCTATGATTTAATGTTTATTTTGTGGTTTCCTCGTGATATTGATTTGTGACTCTGACTATGGGGATACGCACGAGCCCCGAGCTTGAGCCTGATCCCCTGTTTTGATTGATTCAAGCGAATGAGCCCGGCTCCCCATGGGTGACCTGGGATCCAACGGCACCCATGTGCCGGGCCACATCCCGGGCTCCCCATCGGTGTAAGGAGACTTTCTCATGAGGAATTTGCCACATGAACTACCAAAACATAAGGAGGTTACTTGGGGCAAGTCCAACTCGGCACAAGATCGTTCCAATTCTACCCTTGCCCTCTCAGTTTTTCATCTATTAACCTTTGGCCCCTCCATTATGTGATGGATGCCCCTCTATTTTTTTGGACTTTTTCTAACATGATTTTGACTCTTGAAAAAGGAAATAAAAATATTCTTGATTTTAGAAAAAATCTTTAAATGAAAAAAAAGAGGAAAAAAAAAGAAAAAGAAATAAAGTAAAAGAGAACAAATAAGGAAGGCTCGATGGAGATTGGAGATGAGATTTATCAATTTTCAAATTAAACTATCTACACTTGTCCTAAATCTTTGATCCAAGAGAGGAAGAGGAGAATACATGCCTTCTGGTTGGAGATTTTGAAAAGCAAACTTGCGGAAACTTTGAGGCATGAAAAAGAATGACAAACCCACTTTCTCTTTTATAGATTTATTTTACATTGCATAGATGTATTGATTTTACATGTCATTGGATTTTATTGAAATCCAATCTGCTTAAAATCAACATCTATTTGTGTTCTATTATTACATTAATTTTTAGATCAATCAAATAATCCATCGTGGATAAAGAAATATAGTTTTATTTTTTTTATTTTAATTATTCTTATCAATGTCAGAATAATTCGGTTAAACAAATCCAGGCCTCCATATAGAAACAAATCCAGATCTAGATACGCCATGCACGTTCACACTGACCAGTGACCATGTTAGATGAAATTGAGGCTTTAGTATGGATCTTATTGATTCAGATACGCCATGCACGTTCATGCTAGACCAGTATTTAATTTGCATACCTTATAAAAAGAAAATCCACAGGTTTTATAGCTCACACAGAATGATTATCAAATGTGGGTTTTATTTTTCAAAACTAAATAAATTTTTAAATACAAAAAACACATTTTCTTTGCTATCTTCAGTCACTATAATTTCCAAAATCTGAAATTCCACGACATTTGTGGGTTTTTTTATTTTTTGGAATTTATAAAAAAAAATTCACAAATTTATAGCTTCCATTGAATGATTACTAAATATGAATTTCGTTTTCCATAAAAAAAACATTTGGAACAAAATCCCAAATAAGATCATGGATTTTGGGCAGAATCATGGAAAATGACTTTTGACCTGAGGCAAAAGACTTTTTTATTATTTTGGGGTCTTTTGTTATTATCTCGTGAAACTTAAGAGGGACTAATTCATCAAAACTCCTAAATAAAAAATAAAAATAAAAAAAAACAATATCAGTATATGACTTTATATTGTTTGCCCTCTGCAAATGAGACGTATATGACTTTATCTTCTGAGTTTGTCTTTCATTTGGACATAGCTTCAGGAGCGCTCTCTCAGTCACTCCAAGCCGGCCTTCCTTTTCTATATACAATTTTGCATTTTCGCAACAAAAAAAAAAAAAAAACTCTACGTGTGATTTTATATATCATTATCATCATCGTTGTCTTTGTTGCTCTCATCCAACTATTGATGTTGATGTTGTTAGCTGTGTTGGCTCTTAACAATAAGGGCTGTTTTTTTTTTTTTTAGCCAGGTTTACTTTTATACTCTACTTGGGGTTTTATGTATGGGCAAAGCTCTTCTAAGCTTAAGCTTAGAATAAAATTCCATAAATTAATGTTTTTGGGGTCCATCCTGGGTACATTCAAATGGACCAAACACACGACCCTTCTAAATTGCATATATCCACCAACTTTTGGTTATATCCAAATTTACTTGACCGTTGGATTGACTGTGTACCAAGCCGAATGGACCATTGACCATTAAAGTTTTGGCGCCCAGATGAAGATAATAAAAACCACGCTTGAGGCTGATTTTTTGCAGGAAGGAGGGTCCTAGGGAGTCCTTGAAATCCCCCCACCCTCATCCCCATGTGGGTCCCCAAGTGGGCCCCACTACACAATTGAGCTTACTTCAGCTTACCTTATCCTAAGCTTTAGCTTAGGAGAGCTATCCCTTTTATATATTATCATTGTGTGGTTGGACAATGATGTTTTTATTTGTAGGAACATATATCACATGTTGTAGTTAAGATCAACCACTTTCTAGTTTTTACAGGAAAGAACGAATGTCAGCATTGAGGAAAATTGTGCTTCAATCAACAGCTAATAATAATTCTTAGGAACTATTTCCGTGTTGCTGGGACCTATCTCTCTTTTTGCTATGATTCTTTCCTTGTTGCTTCGACCTCCTTTCCTTTTTACCTACTCCTCTGCTTTTCCTAGGTCGGTTTTTCTCTTTTTGATCTTGCCCTACCTGTTGGGTCCTGTTTTGCTAGATCAAATAGTTGACCTTGACATCCAATTAAGTGCATCGATACATGCAAGGAAGATTAACATTTTGAGTTCATTAAGTGTAAACGCTCCCCTGAAATATGTACTTCTATCGAAAATCTTGATTATAACTACGTCTTTCAATACGAAACCAATAGAGATTGCTGCTGTGAATTGTGGACCTATCACTTGTGTGCCCATGTTTTGATTGATTTGCATGTTCTCAATCTATACATGTAAATTTAACTTTATTTAGACGAACTTACAAGCAGAGTCAATCTAATATGAATAGCATCATCAAGAACGTGATCATTAAAAAACTATCATTATTACTATTATTATATTACTTTAGCGTAAAGACTCGTGATATTACTGTGATTAGGGTTGTTCATGGGACGGGCCAGCCTGGGCCCATCCCACTTTATGTGGGGCTGGACTATATTTGGACCCGTTTAATTTTGGACTGGTCTTGGATTAAGAGATAGAAAGCCTAAAGCCCAGTCTAACCCTGATTGACTTAATGGGCTGGCTTGGGCCATATACTGTCCATATTTCAAAAGTCGGGCTGGGTCTAGGCCCATGAACACCCCTGTGATCGATATGGAATCCTAAGTTGACAGCGAGCTATGTATGTATGTATGTATGTGTAGTCATAAAACCAAATAAATTGAAGTTTTTGAATGTGATCACACAACAATAATCACCATTGTCTTTTGAGAAAAAGATAAATAAATAACGAAAATAAAAGGAATCATGGTTGTTGTTTCTTTCTCTCTTCATGTGGACAGCGCTGGGAATCTCAGGAAGCAAACCCCATATCTTTTCAGCCGAAGTTCAGTTATTGGGCGTATATAAGCCCGAGTCAATCCCCTGTGCAAAATTATACACCCTAATAGGAAGGTTGGGTAATTTAATGACTTGAGTCAAGTTTTTTTTTATTTAGCGGCTTGATAATGTTTCTTTTTGACTTTTTTAAAAAAAAAAAAAAAAAAAGTGGGAATTTTAAATTCTTGTACTTTTGATATAACCCCCTCATTTTTTTTTCATGTCTTTTAAATAGAGACTTCACCGCACTTCACTTTAATATAGTGAAGTTACCAACCAATATCAATAGGGATATTGATGGCTTAATATCTTTCGGGATTTCTAAACTCTTTTCTACAAAATCGTGAAAAACCAATGATTAGCATTTATATATAAATCCCTGAGGATTTCGGCCATTATATTTAAATGCAAACGAGCACTCCTTTAAAAAAACTTTATAGCCAGTGGCCATGTGTTTATAGGTTGTTTGTTGAGAAGAACCTATTCTTATTTCCATTAAATATCTCTTTTGCATTTGGATGATCTTTGTTATTACACTGATATATATGAGAAACAATCTACTGTGTTAGTGGAGCATACGGCCATTAAAAAATCGAAAAGAAAAAGATAGTGAAGCATGTGAGATGAATTTTTAGGGCTTTCTGCATGTGTGCCAAGTGCCTACTATAGAAGGCAGGAGGATTGAAAGATGTCGATGGGGATTGAAAGCTTTATCGTAAGTTGGAATAATGCTGGTCCTACAAATTAAAGTCGATTATCGTTGTTTTTTGCATAATGATCGTCTTCAAAATCAAGATAAATTCAATCATAACTGGATTTTTCAGTTCCATCATGCAAAAAATAGATATAATCAACTTTGATTTATGAGACCAACACTATTCCAGCTTAGGATAAGTTAAGCTGCAGCATAGGAGAGCCCTGCTATATATATATATATATATATATGAGAATTTCTAAAAAACGCCTTACTTTAAAAATGCCCCCTTTTCCGTCTTTCTTTTTATTTTTTTTTATCATGGGGCCTATATTGAGTCAATCAAGTCTTTTCACACACGTTATCCCCCCCCCCCCTAATAGTCATAAGTCCAAGTTTGATACTCATCCAACTTTTTGTCACCGTTGAATTAAGATCATGATAAAATGATGTCTCTAAACCATTAAATTTTATGGTCATGGATCAAAAGGTTATGATGATCTTACAAACTCAAGATTTTACATATAAGTATATCTTATATGGATCTTTCCAACTAATGGACTTCTATGATCGCCATATATCCTAGGTGACCCAACTAAGCTGGGGATTTTCTTTCGGAGAATGTGTATCGCTCGATATATATATATATATTCCGGTATAACCCTTATAAAATCAACCACATCCCAATGATTTATATATTTTTAACAATAGAACCCTTATTCGAAAACCAAGCAGACAAAATTAGATGAAGGTAAGGTCCTCAGAGGGTTTATTGAACTATTAATAAGATACTAAACATTTGGGACTACACCAGTAATTGATGCTGGTACCATTATTACAATCAGTTTGTCATCACCTCACATGGAAGCATACAGCTTCTCAGGCAGTCTCGGCTTGCATACGCAGAGGGTTCAGTTTAATGAGAGAAGGCCCAAATCCTTCCTCCATGTCAATGCCCGCAACCGGATCGATCATCCAATCAAAAGCATGCAACATCTGTGCCAATGTGAGCTGCAGGACTTGGAGGGCAAACAATGTTCCAGGGCACATCCGACGGCCGGATCCAGATGGCAAGACCTCGAAGCTCTGACCCTTAATGTCCGTGCTCCCACCGATGAATCAACAAGTGTGTAGATGGTTTAGATGGATCAACAAGTTGGCCACACTATATTGTCCCTCACCACAACATGGTGGGGGATGGATGCACATAAATATTCCCCCAACCTATATATATATATATAGAGCAAGGCTCTCCTAAGCTTAAGCTTATAATATGATTCCGTAAGCTAACGCTTCTAGGGTCCATCCTTGATCCATCCAAATGGACCAAACACACGATCCCCTTAAATTGCACAAGCCCACCAACTTTTGGTCAAATCCGAATTTACTATACCGTTGGATCGACTATGTACCAATCCGAATAGACCGTTGACCATTAAACTTTTGGTGCCTAGATGGAGATGATAGAAACCACAATTTGGGCTGAGTTTTTTGTAGGAATGAGGGTCTCAGGGAGTCCTTGAAATCCCCCAAACCCCATCCCCATATGGTTCCCCAAATGCTTTCGTTCCCAGACCTTTTGAAAAAGTGCTTAAGTGGTCAGCTAGAATCAGGGCACTTGGTCCCTGCAAGACCAAACCAGGACTCAACTCCAAACTCAGACTTGGACACAGGTGGGTTGGCCCTAACCCGGCCTGTTGCCAAGCCTGTCTATCTATCTCATATACAGAGTAATATTCTTACCATGGCCGTGGCCTTGATAACGGTATCGACGTCGGTTTGAAGGGCTTCAAGGCTGCCATCCACCTCCATGTCCAACAAAGCATCAATAAAGTTCTGGTCATCCTTGTTTGCAGAGTTGTCATACAACCCCATCTTCATCTTCTGCCGATGCTCGTCCACCCATCCATGCATTATTCTATGCATTTCATCATGTTTCTTCTTCGTCGATTTGATATCCCCCTTCAAATCCAACCACCCTAGAAACGGCAGTGCATCATAAGGTATGGTCACTGCGATGAAGCGGTTGAACTCTTTCGCCGCCTTCCTGAAAGCCCTCGCCCCGGACACCTCTTCATCAAGCGCCTCCTCGCCCAAGTACCTCCTTCCGTCAGCCATCTGCATGATGACGTTGAACACAAGATCTTCCAGCCGGTTGTTCATCTCGAGGCTCACCGGGCGCCGTCCATTCTCCACCCAGAGGCCAATTAAGCAAGCTCTTCATGGCCTCCCCCACCTCTGCGGCCCTCACATGCTTCATATGCTCGAGCTTCTTTGCCGTTAGGAGCTTGCAGGTGGCGATCTTGCTCGCCTCACGCCAGTAGCTGCCATAAGGGGAGAAGGTGAACATGCGCTGTTGTAGCCCATCGTCTTGTGGACGAAGCTGATGGGCCTATTGGCCAAGGCCAGATCTTGGCTGGTGAAGCATTCCTTGGCAATCTCTGCGTCGCTCACCACCAGGGTCTTGCATACACCGGGCCGGATGATGTACATAGGCCCGTATTTTTGAGCTAGCGCTGCGACGTGCCTGTGAGGGCGCATGGGGTATTTAAGCAGGTGGAGGTGGCCCATTATGAAGCGAGCACCAGGGATCTCTGGTGGTGGCTTGTATTTGCTGCTCGTGCTCTTCTTTCTTATGATTCGATTGAGCCATGTGAAGGCCACTTGGACGGCCAAGAGGGTCTGGAGAAGAAGAAGATTGATTTCCATAGGGGATGTGTTGGTTTGGTTGTGGAGGATGTTGGTGATGGGGTTGGGAAGGTGCTATGTATATGCCTATGCTTTGGTGGATTAGGATGAACTTAATGCCTCATGCGTTATGTAAAAACTATTTAGGTCGAAGAAGATCCTTAACAGCCTGTCTGTTCCTACTTTTGTAACAACAAAATTTTGTTGCTGACTCACACAGAGTAACAGAAGAAATTAATGGAGAAGTTTTAAAAGGAGTGAGTGAGAGGGTGGGATGACTAAAGATTACAATGTCTCAAAATGTGCGGGGGGCGGGGCGTGACCTCCGTAATTAGCTCATACTAATATGGGATTTGCCAGCTGATCAATGGATGAAAGTGGACGGTAACTGTTAAACAGTGATAGGTAACAATGTCCAATTGAGATCAGTATGTATTTCAATAGGAAATAGGAGATGGCTAGCCCACCAGGGGACCTTTTATATGGTGGGACCAACAGTCCCCACATGGACCACATGTGTGACCTGCTTTATATATAGTAATTAACAAAGGAAGTATGTCACTGCGCTAGCATTAAAAAAAAAAAAAAATTATGTACAGAAACTCGGGTGTGTTTGGCATTATGCCATAAAGATGTTTTCATGTTCCTATGAGATGAGTTTGTGGAAAATATATTTAGGAAGAGTAACCTATTATTGCTAATTTTGATATCTTTGAAAAGAATCTCAAAATCTTAACCCTCCCTATTATTGCTAATTTTGAAATCTCTGAAAGGAATCTCAAAGTCTTTACCCTCTAACATAAGAAGGTTGGAAAGAAAAAACTATTTTTTTTTAAAGAACTTGGTGGCACAGTTGTTTCCTAATTATCTCGTCTTTTAAAATAGAATGTCATTTAAAGACCCAAAATCCTCTCACTTATCCTAAAGTAGGCCCATGTTCACAATCTCAAAGAAAGTGACCTAAGTATGTCATTCCTAAAGATGTGTCACATTGTCACAATCACATAGGTCCTACTAGCAAAATCCCGTGGATAACCACGAAACCACCAAATGCACAGACTGATATGAATTATTTTTAGTAAATTTATTAATTAGTAAACTTGTGAGTCCTTTTTTTTGTTGCTAATTTGATATTTATGTTTTTTTTTCAAATGTTTTATTCTTTAGGTGAGGCATGAATTGATTAAGAAAGATCAAATGATCATAGAGCAAACAAATTGACCTAATATATTTAAGTGGGACCAAGATGAATGGGGTCCATCATCTCTATTCTAACCATTCATAAAATCATACGATGCGGGCTGGGACCCATTAATTGATTGATAAAGATCAAATGATCAAATGATCATAGACCTCTAAAATTGACTAAACCTAACCTATTTAAGTGGGACCCCCAAGATGAATGGGGTCCACTATCTATATTCTAACCGTTCATAAAACCATATTATGCGGGATGGGACCCATGAATTGATTAAGAAAGATCAAATGATCAAATGATCGTAGACCAAATATTTTTAAGTGGGACCCAGATGAATGAGGTCCACCATCTTTATTCTAACAGTCCATAAAATCAAATGATGCGGGTCGGGACCCATGAATTGATTGATAAAGATCAAATGATCAAATGATCATAGACCTCTCAAATTGACCAAACCTAACCTATTTAAGTGGGACCCCCAAGATGAATGGGGTCCACCATCTTTATTCTAACCATCCATGAACAATATGATGCGGGATGGACCCATGAATTGCTTGATAAAGATCAAAGGATCAAATGATCATAGACCTCACAAATTGACCAAACATAACCTATTTAAGTGGAACCCCCCAGATGAATGGGATCCACCATCTCTATTCTAACCATCCATAAAACCATATTATGCGAGATGGGACCCATGAATTGATTTAAAAAGATCAAATGATCAAATGATCGTAGACCTAAAAAATTGACCAAATATTTTTAAGTGGGATCCAGATGAATGGGGTCCACCATCTTTATTCTAACCGTCCATAAAATCAAATGATGCGGGCCGGGACCCATGAATTGATTGATAAAGATCAAATGATCAAATGATCATAGACCTCTCAAATTGACCAAACCTAACCTATTAAGTGGGACCCCCAAGATGAATGGGGTCTGTATTAAATAGAGATTTTAGGGAGGGAGGGATGGAGAAATTTTAGATGGAGAATGAGAGATTTTAGGGATTGCATTAGCAGAACACCATTCTAGGCTGCCACATGTCCCTCTCCAAGACATGCCAGGTGTCCTCCTCCAGGAATTCTCATGAAGTATATACATCCCTTTAGTAATATAGATTTCTTTAGTGGAATTTCTGGACATGATGTGACATGCTGTCCCCTGGAATCTCTGGATTCCATGTTTCTTTACAGGAATTTTTGGATTCCAGCCATATGAAATATCTCTTTTGATCTTTGGAAATCCAGGAATTCCACTCCCTTTGCATTTTGGTGGAATTCCTGGATGCTCAAGCCCAAGAAGCATCCAGGAATTCCACTATGTCTGGGAATCCAAGAATTCCTGGAATTTCAGCAAAGAAACAGGCCCAAAAGGTGGGCTCATATATATAACAGTTCTTGTAATTGTGGGACCACATTATAAGTCTTATAAATGTGGGCCTCATATTATATTTTCTAAAGGTGGGCATCACATTGTAATTTATAAAGGTAGACTCCATGTCCACAACCATAAAAAAGGTGGCCCCAATTTATAATTCTTATAAATGTAGGTCATATGCTCACTATCACTAAAGGGTGGAGCCACATTATAAATCCTTTAAATGTGTCATATTTTGATTTCTAAAAGTGGGTATGTAGAGGTGGCTAAATGTTGCCCAACTCCTTAACCCGTCCCTAACCCGACCCACAAAATATATGGGTCGGTCAAGGATTAGGATTTCCTAACCCATATAAAAATAGGTCGGGATTAGGGTTGGCCCGCCTCGGATGACCCATCATTTGAACAGTTTGAAAGTACAGAAATATTAGAGCTTATTTCCATTTTATTTAGTTTGTCGTCTAATTAGTTTAAATTGATTTTTTATAAACATTTACATGAAAGAGTCAGTTCGTCTAGTGGTAGAGATGGTCCTGGATATGCAAAGTGTTGCGGCTTTGAATCTTCTAAACCATATTTTTTTAGGGCGGAAGAGTAACAAACTGAATTAAATGGGTCACGTTAAGACTAAACTAACCTGACCCACATCTAATGTGGGTTAGCCCGACTCGAAAAAATTTGGGTGTGGGTTGCAATTTTGCGACTCTCTTAAAAATGAGTAGGTCACAGGTCAGCGCCCAAAAAGTAGGCCCCGCCTTCAACCTGATCTGAATTAGCCCCGTCCGATCCGTTTGCCAGCCCTGGTATCACGTTGTAATTTTTAAAGGTGTGTCTGGTGCTCACAACTAACAAAAAAGACGGCCACACATTATAATTCCTATAAATGTGAGTATACATTGTAAATCCTATGAATGTGCTCCCATGTTACAATTTCTAAAAGTAGGCACTACATTCTAATTTCTAAATGTGGGTCTTGTGTCCACAATCACAAATGTAGGTCACATGGTCACTATCATAAAAGGTGGACCCACTTTGTAAATTCTATGAACGTGAGCCTCATATCAAATTTATGAAGATGTGTACAACATTGTGATTTCTAAAGGTTGGTCTCATATTTTCATTCATAAAAGGGAGACCCCACATTATAATTCCTTTAAGAGTGTGCCAACATTGTAAATCATATGAACTTGAGCCCTATTTTCTAATTTTCAAAAGTGGGTAGCACGTTGTAATTTCTATAGATGGGACCCATGTAAGATAATAATCGAGTGCTGCAAACAATGAAAGGTTACTCCCACATTGTAAACACTATAATTCTCTTCCTTTCGTTCCAAACAAGTTCTGTACGATATATTCTCAATCCAGTGATTTAATATAATGTTTGCCAAACAAGTTTTGTAGGTAGAGTATAGTCTCGGCTAGCTCTCATCCAATCCCTTTGCAACCTGATCTAAGCACAAAAATGGGAAAGAAGATACCACAAAGGTACCACAAATTTTCAGGGAAATCGTAAAGAGTGGGGAGAGTAACTTTTGGGACTTTCTTGAGCCTCTTTTGCGGTCGAACTGAACCCTGAGCGCAAATTTCCCTTTTATCAATGATATAGCGATGCTAAAATTTCTCAAATATGACATTCTTCATATAGTTTTTGTAAAGCTTGCGGCTGATCATGTAAATTTGGTACTTGTCCACATTATTTCACAACAAAAAAAATATATCTCTCGATTTGGAGGCCCTCAAAACAGTTTTCCATTATAAGTAGTTCGACACAAACACGGATTGAAATTTAGCATTAGGCTCAGAGTATAGCTCTTCTAGTGGGGTTAGATTGGCTCCAGCCCAACCCAAGTTGCAGCCCTGATTGGAGGGCTGGAACCAGGCCTTTTTTTTTTTTAGAACAGTAGGTGTATTTTTATCCACAAGAATCAGGGGGGCCTGCACTTGGCATCGTAAACTTGAGAACTTTCAAACATTTACTACCTTGTTGCCGTATCTAACTAGATGGAACTCACGACACATTGATCACATCAATGAGTCAAACAACAGATTTCAATTAGAACAACAAACAGGAAAGCAAAATAAATGCCTTGAAATACCCTCTCAATGGATAATGATTATACAACTTCTATCCCATCAATATCCATGTCATCTTTTGATCCCTTCTGGGCTTCTTTCAGTAATGTATCTACCACTTGGTGGTACAGACGCCGGAATGTTGGCAGCCTCGAAAGTGTCAGAGAAAAGCCTTGCAGCCTGATTCAAACATCGAGTCACAAGCACATCTGAGAAAACGTTTTCATGAAAATAAAAAAAAATAAAGAAGCAAATGAGAGAAGAGGTGTTTCTGAGTAAACAGCCGGAACACAACCCATATCTATGTGTAATAGAGCCTTCTAAAACTTATGGAACATGAACTGCAAAGCATCAGCCTTCCTCACAAGCGGTGTATTGGTAAATGCATATCCTCCCTTTACGAGAGAGGTCATGATATCAAGCCACATAAGACCTTTGATGTACTGGTTTCCTTCGCAATCTAACATGCTCCTAGTGATACACGGTGGTTTTCCTCAAAACATTTTGAGGAAGGCCTCCAGTGAAGTTAGAAGGCCTCATTGTTTCAATGACAAGGTCTCAGATTTAGTCGTGAAAAAATAAAAACCCTGAGGCCCTCAAGTTAGTAAAATTCACCCTCAAAGAGGTTAAATGAGCTTAGTTTAAGAAAGTTGACACTCATCATGAAAGAGTTTCTTGTATGATCATAGTTCAAGGGTGACTCATGATTAAAAAAAAGGGTCTTTTCGGTCACAGGGGACCAGATCAGAGGACATCCAAATCCAACCAATGCACCAGGCACTCTTGGTGATTTCTGTCGCTCTAACCATTATGAAAAAGAGTTTCTACTTTTAAGCATGCAACTCAAAATCATAGCAATGAAAACAGCTCTTGTAAGAACCATGTAATGTTCCTTGAAGTAACTAGTTCAGCACAAAATTAAGAGAGTCAACTAATAGTGTAAATCATATATCATATAAAGCTGACTAACAACTCTGTATGAAGGCACTTGAAAACACAAAACAAGAAAGCGAAAAGTCTACCATGTGAAGAGGCCCAGTGGCACTGCCGCTTATAGGAGGCCCATAAAGAAAGAAGAAAACAACAGAAACTGTAAATTACAAAAGACTTTAACTAGCATAGATAGCTATGGGAATATATTACAAGACTGGTGTATGAACATAAAAGAGTAAGAGTAAGTCCTCATTTTCATATTCAAATCAAATTGATGAGAGACTGATGAATCGGAACCATACAAACTCTAAGGTGCCACATTCTAAAGAGAATAACACATACTTCAAGAAAATAAAAAACACATCGGCAAGCCAAGCTAAACATACATGGACTAACCATCCCGATTGCATGCCACCTCTTGAACTATATCAAGGACTCATCCCACTTGAAAAAAAAAGGTCCTAAAACAAGTGGGCAATAACAATAACCAACAATTTTAAATCACTAAATAACATCCAGAATCTCAAAAACCCAACATTTAGAATGGTCTTCAGTTTCAAACCTTATTTATATTGAAGAAATATGACTTTGATTGCTAAGAAATATGACTTTTATCAAGAAGCAACACATGAATGTTGAAATAGATGTGTGGTCAAACTAGGAAAAATAGAATCAGAAATGAGAGCTTTCGAGATCATTTAGGAGTAGCATCAATGGGTGATAAATAAAGAAAGACTCGTTTGAGATAGTTGGGACATGTCCAATGTAGCATAGCAACAGTGCCATCTAGGAAAAGTTTTTCTATGCAGGTTGATGGCCCACCAAAGAGAGGAGGTAGGCCGAAGAAGATATGGATAATAAGAATAGATTTGAAGAAGCACAACCAATCCAAGGATTTGGCTAAGGATAGATTGGAATGGAGAAACAAAATTCATGTAGCCGATCCCAACATAGTTGGGACAAGGATTTGATGATGCTAATGATCTCTAATGGAGCATTTAATTATCCGCAACATAATGAAGTTTCATTTTTGGAAGAATTGAGTAATTATCCTTCCTAGAATGTGTTAAGGGCTAAGGCATAGAAATCAGAAACCGCATTAAACAACTGCTGGTTTGCCAACCAAAACCCATGCCATATTTTATGCTCGGCACTGATAATGATCCAAGTTAGAAAAGGGAGAAAAAAGTGATTTCAAATTGAGATAGGCCCAACCCAAACTTGAATACTGTCAATTAGGTTGTCAGAAAATGCCAACTCAATTACAATTGGAATTCAGGTCGGGTTTGGGTTGAGGCATCATGCAACCTGATGCTAATTAGTATTATCCTCATATTTCATATTATTCACATAATATACATGAATATAATATATATACTACATATATAACTCTTGTACCATAAGAATTATATACCATATATAAGACCCACCCCACCAAAGCCTGATTCTAAAAAAAAAAAAAAAAAAAAAGATTAGGTTGATTGGATCAGGTTTGAGTTATAGGAACTTGGGTCGGTTTTTGGTTTAAGTTGAGAATATACACAGCCGTCTGAGCCCAATGGGACCCAAGTTCCACCTCTAGAAAAACAGTATTCCTTTTCCTCTAGTTTCCAGTTTCTGCACCATCCGAAGTACATTGTATCAGAAGAAGAGATAAAATCTGTTCTGCTGAAATACTCAAATCAGTATGAATTTGAGAATATCTATTACCCACTTTCAAAATGATAATAAATAGTTAACCAGAACCAGGAATTCTTATTTAAGGTTGGACAAGACAAATGAGTATGGTACCTTCTACTGATACTCTGCAACAGGGCTCTTCTGATTTCATCGTCGGGTGGATATCCACCATTTTTCCAAGCCTCAACTCTCTCTGCATCACCACAATAAAGAGTCAATTTGTACAGATATGCCTCTTCTGTCTCCTGTAGATGTGCAGCTTTAATCTGCTCTTTCATGATAGACATTGGCTCAAACAACCAGTCAAAAACCCTTCCCTCGGGCCTATTAACATTTGTGAGCTCAGTATTATCACCTGGCAGCATCAGAGTTATATTAAATCCATCAATTGTACTTACATCAAACAGACAACTAAACAAACTTCTAGCATAAGTTCAAGAAACTTTAAATCTTCTGGCCCTGCATTGCTCACTCTTGTGATCCCCTCAGACTTTTTAAGTCCTGCAGTTTCCTTCCAACAAAATGATTGCAGGGGCCCAAGGCAATTGGAGAAAACTACAAATGTCAAGGGCCTTCACTAATGTGTCAGTGCGGGCACACCAAATTGATTGAAAATGTTCCTTTCCAAATTTTGATCTCAAAGGCAGCCTGAGGCCCTAAATAAATATATAAAATTTCAAAATGTACAATCAATGACCAAGATGAAGGTCATAAGTCATACGCATGAGAAATCCGGAGGAACCACTCTTTATAGAGCGGATAAAACACAGAAGAAATGCATATGCAGGAATTCCAATGTTAACTATCTTGTTCTTCGAATATTGCCATTCCTTGAGATCTGATATCCCTATAGCGTCGAGTCTGATTAACTCTTTCCCTATCTGTTCGCATGATTGGAAGAAGTTTTGCCATATCTGATGCATGTCCATTATTAATTAGAAAGTGCCCTTATGGATACAAGCCACAAGATTGACTAGTTTTAAAGTACTCTTACCACCATTGCTTTGAGATCCTGCATTTTCATAGAAGGTTTCTTTATTGGAGGCCGTTTAGCGCGAACACTCTCAGACTGCTCCCGCAATTGTTTTATAGGAAGCCCCAGTGAGTTGGGTGCCACTGCCATATTGCGGTACCTAGGTCTAGCCACTCACATGAATAAATGATAAGATAATGTACATTAAACAGCAAGGACATATGTATATAACAAATCCTTCAGTACTTGCACTTCCACCTGTCAGAAAAAAGGGTGCATATGAAAAGAAAATCATGCAACTTTGGGGTAAAAATAACAAACTGTTGGATGGCGGATTTTTGGGAGTCAAAAAGAAGGATTATGTTCTCTAAGTTCCCTAAGATTTTTAATTTTCAATAGATGGAAAAACGAATTCCAGATATACATGAAATATTTGGTGCAAACCAATAACCAACATTAAATATTTAAAATAAATGGTAAGAGATTCTTGATTTTATCATAAAAAAAAAAAAAAAAAAAAAACAACTACAAGCCAGATTGATAATCCATGTTTTGAAAAGAGATTATTCTGAATTATCCCGAAGGACTCCCATAGCAGGAAACATTATGTGGATTCGAATGAGCATACTGTCTGATCCACTGCACACATACCTCGGAAAGCAGGATCCTTCTCGCAAGTAGAGAAAATCGTTTGTGTATTCATCAAACATGGATATGATAGAAACAATATAAAACAATCCTCTCTTAGCTGAACTTTCCTAGAAAGAAATATAATGAATAAGGTTAGAATCCAAATAAAAGTAAAAATTGACCTTTGAATTCAGACTATTTCAGTTTCAACTTAGCTGTTACATAACAAGAGGAACAAAACAAGGAGCAGTTACATCATGATTATAACTTGGAAGGGCTGGGGTATCTAATCCAATTCACTTCCCTAAGTTTAGATAAAGTCAAACTAATTTGTATCATGTGATGAAATAAGAAATAAGATTGGTTTATCTTTTTAAATGTAAGAAAGACGATTGATTTGAGCATCAGACAGTGAAATATACCTGGTATGCAACAGCGGCAGCATAGCATCCTAGAGGAAAGCTTGATATGATTCCAGCTGAAGTAGCTAATACAACAGCAATTGGCCACAACAAAACTAAAAGCCCAGCAAAGGGGACACATACTGTTTCCAAAAAGGGACCTTCCCTCCCAATAAGATCACGGAGCAACCGCTGCCATCCTTTGAAAAGCATGATAGGAGCTTTGTAAATTACTAGAACAGTGATAACAGGCACATCAACCATCAGTCCTAATATACCTACCAAGGCACACCCAGGCATCTGAGAAAGCCTGAAAGGAAAAAGGAATATGATATGAGTAATTCAATATACCAATCTAGTTCTCCAAGATCATTAAGACTGAACAAGGATTTTGAGAAACCAATGGTAAGGGACAAATAATGGAAAAGTAAATTCAGAACAAAAGCAATAGTAAGAAAAGGGCTCATATGTCATCCAGATTGAAGACGTCGCCATCATGCATACACGTAACTCTGCCCATAAGAAATTATGAGAGACAACATCCTACATTCCTACCACACCAAAGAGGGACCCATTACATATACCAGTTTTAAGAGCATGAAACTTGATGAGGACCACAGGTCTCATCAACTTTAAGTTGAAACTCAATCAAGCTTCTCAATATTGAAAAAATCTCCATATTGTAGAATAAAGCTCAGGGAGCCGACTTAAATCAAAACTCCCAAGTTAAAGGGCATTATAGTTCTCTCTAAATGCAAACAATAAATAAACACTTGACAGAGTACTCAAAAGGGTAGATTAAGATATTAAACACTTGAATTGGTACTCAAAAAAGTTAGATTAAGATTTCAAATTTGGCTGAGTTTCTAGTTGATCAAAATCATGTTCTTGTTGTACCTAAGTTCAACTTCAAGTTCCTACACCTCAAAAATTTTCTAGATTTAATAGATTCCAAAATTAATGCTTCATAGAGCTTTAAAAGTGTTGGAAATTAGATGGGCCTCTAGGATAGATTTCAAAACTTTTAATCCACTTGATACAGGGATCAACTATCCATAAGGCTATCAATGTTTCCAGGACGCAAACCCTCTATCTCATCTATCACGATCAGTAATATAATCTATCTAGGAGATAGAAAATAATAACAAATATGCAACAAAGATATATATCATACAAGGAAATAGATTATACCTTTGGAGCTCGGTTGTGCTCTAATGGAGAATTTGCTACTTTCTTTAATGACGAACCCTTTCGCGAATCAAATAGGTTTCTCCAAAACCCAATGGCCTTCACGCTATTACCCGAATCAGAATATCTTTCTCAAGAAGATGGGTGGGATCTTCAAGAGAAGGCAACTAGGAACTTAAAGGAACTAGAAGAAGGAGAGAAGAGATGTGCAACTCTTGCACAAAGGGGGCTGGGCGTGAATTCCAAGGATGGACGTCCAAGCCCCCTTTGGTCCCTATTTATAGCTTTTGCAAACTACTCTTTACTAATTTAATTAGAAGTCTCACTTCCAAATTAATTAGTAACTTTCTTCTCTTTCTTAATTACAATAGAAGTCTCACTTCCATTAATAATTAGAAACATACTATTACCACTATTAGAAGTCTCACTTCAAATAGAAATAGTAACTTTCCTTTTAAAGTTCAACTAGAATTAGTATTCGTCTGATGATTGGGCTAGCGTGGGGACCACTAGGGATTCCTTAGAAAACTGGCTCCAACTGGAACACGCGACCCCACATCTCATGTGCAATCCGGGCCCACAGTTAATTGCAAATAATTCCACTATATAAATGCAATTGAACTCCAGTCTTAGGAAATTACATAGAAGACCCTAAACTTCCCTATTACCACAAGTAGGCCCCTCCATCAATATCCATGGATCAATTGGACCTGTCTTCCAAACTAGATCCATATCTTATTATCCTTGAGCCCCAATTAATTGTAATGATCAATGGTACCTTTCCAATTAACTCTTAATCGGAATGGGTGTACACTTACCAATGATTAAATCCATTAATTGGCACAAGGGGATATTACAGATAGATTCCATCTTGACCATTGAATGTTCTCACAGCTCTACTACCACGTACCCAAATCACCGAGGTGTTGACCTACAGTTGGCCTCACTCATTGGTGATTCAAAGCAAATGAATAGATAGAAACTTGAGTTCATTAATGTCTCAGGATTGAGAGCTTACTGCTAGGGAATTATGAGAAAAGACCTTAATATAAAGACAGTGTTTATAAGGTGCTTCTCATGGTCCTTCAATACATCCAATGTACCAGCACTATGATCCAGAATCTTTCATTCTGATGATCGAGACAAATCACACTATCTCATAGTGATCAAAATGCTGCAACCTTGTCAGTATGAGATGTCCAGTCTCATCACTGGTTGTGAAGATATTCAAGTATAAGATTTGTTATACATGTCTCCCGTATGTGGAACTCATCCATACACATGTATTATATTTAGTATACTTATGGACCCCGGTTCATCTCATGAACCATTATGTCATTTGTATTGGTTATGTGCAAGTATATAATTAAACATCATTCATCTCATGAAATGGAAAGCATGAATATATTGATTAATAAATTAAAATGAATCAATTTATTACATCATATGCTGGTATTGAGACCATAAAACTAACAATAAAGTAGGGATATAGTCGGCTCATGGAATTCCAGTGTGAGCGCAAGGCCTTTTTGTGGCTCAAGGTGCACATATACCAAGCCAGGGACGACTTGCTTATTTTATTGAAATATTCCTTCCTTTCTCTACTTGAGTAGGATAAGGATTCTTCATTAAGAAAGTCATTGAATTTCTTTTTTTCTGAGGGTTTTATATATATATATGTAAGAACCTTCAGTAATCCAAAACCAGAACAAGAAATAATATTAACACGACACCAGTACAATCACTGGTACAAAACAGGGAATAAAAAAAATAAATGCCAGGAAATCTTGACCCAATAGACCCTTACAACAGTTTGAAATAACCAAAAGGTTCTAATCATCACAAAGGTCCCAATTCTCTAGGAAGGAAAATCCTTGGATTTCTTTAGAAGGCTACGATTCTTTAGTTTTCTGAATGGCTTAGATCAAATAAGGTTCCCATTTCTCTACCCATAGAAGAAAATGTATTCAAGTAATCGATTGTGAGATGTTGGAATGATATCATTATTTGTTTAAGGTTCTTCTGTGCAAATGTCTTTGGATTTAGAGTATTGCAAACGTCTGCCTTCTTTGCACACATCTTCTTCATTTTCACTGTATCTTACACCTATTTACTCAAAATCACTTTCATGCAGAAGTCTGCTCCTTTGCACACATCTTCTTCATGTGATCCTGTTCAACTGGATTCACAACTATTTTGGCGATAGGATCACGATTCTGCAACCCTTGGATTTTTTTAATGTAGATTAGATCATCCTATTAGCTGCCAACTGTGCATCAGAATATGGAATCAACTTGCAGTTTGTCAAATCATCAATACTCCAGTGGCAAGGCACGTTAGTATCACCAGAGAAAGCAAGGATTGATCCCCGGTCCTCATATTAAGAGGATCAATTTTCTACCACTGTTCCAACCTAGCAAAAGCAGTTGTGGTCTGTTGTCATGTTTGGTTGCTGAATATAAGAAGGTAAGCACAGCCATTTCACTTGCTGTAGCACGGGTCAACCAGTGGCCTGACAAGGGCTTATTTGTAGTTGGATCAAAAGTGCAGAAACATGGACTGCTCCACAGCCAAAAACAAGTTCTCCTGTACAGATAATTAGATGACCCTCTAATTCAGATTAGTAGTTCTTCTCTTTGCTGAAAGTTATACATGTACTGGGAGTTAACTGCTCATCAGACTGTCCCCATTGAGGGTTATAACTAGCAAGGTGTGGCTGGGCACTTTTCAAGGACCTCAGTATTTGAATAGTGGACTGGATCACTGGATGATTAGTATGTGTGTTAAGCACTTGATCTGGCCCATTGCACTAGATTTGTTGAATTTGTGTTAAGCACTTGATCTGGCCCATTGCACTAGATTTGTTGAATTTGTAACCTATCCATACCACTTGAGAAAATTAAGAGGCTGATGACTAGCATTTAAGTGGGTCGTTACAAGAATATACTTGAGTTCCTAGTCTCTTTTGAGGACTTTATTGGGTTGTTATAGTGAGATCAATACTCCTTATCAAAAACTGTGGCCGACATCAGGTAGCCATTCTATCTGACGATTGACTGAGTCATCTTTGTGATAAGACTTCAGGTCTACGGAAACAGGTGTTATCTTCTAAATATGGCGTGTCAAGGGATAATTGGGACATCAGGGTTTCTTCTTTTCGTCATTCCAGGCATCAAAGGAATCTTTTGAGGTAAATATGAGATATCGCGTTGGTATGGGCGATGTTAAAAGAAAAATTGCTGGTCCAGATACTTGGCTGGGGAATGGGCCATTAGCAACCCAATTCCCTGGCCTCTTTCAATTCAATGTGCACAAAATCAGAAAGCAATGGTGAGTGATTACTTGGAAAGAATTGGAGATTGCTTGGTTTGGGACCCTATTACTTGGAAAGGGCTGGAGATCAAACATGGTTTACGGACCTATCTCCCGAAGAAATCTCTCAGAAGCCGAGGAGTCTCAATACCAGTGGATGCTATCTCTCATTGGAGAAGTCTATTTTCCAAGGGATGGAATGAACAGAAGAATCTGGATGGGTGCATCAGATGGGACTTTTTCAGTTGCTTCCTGCTTTTTGGATTTGAATGAAACTTTCAGTTGCTTGCAAGTCCCTAGCCAGCTTATTGTTGGAAGATCAAGGCTCCTCCTAGAGCTCTTGCTTCTGGTCAGACAGCATTTCTAGGAGGTATTTTGACTATGAAAATTTTATGGCAGCGAAAGAATGTCATAGTCAATGCATGTCCTAGTGCTTAAAAAACTCAAAATCTGAGGATCATTTAGTCCTTACTAGAGAGTTTGCTCAAATGATTTGGAGTTCCATCCTGAGGTGGTTCGGGAGTTATGGCCTTCTCCCTTGCTCATTGGTGCATCTTTTTGAGGCATAGAAGACAAGTGTGTGGAGCATCAAAAGGGCAGGATAATATGGAAGGCATCATTCATGGCTTCTTTGGACCATTTGGAAGGAATGGGATATGCATTGTTTTGAAGGAAAGTCATCCAATGAACACATGCTAGCAAATAAAGTCTAATTCTTGGTGGCCTTGTGGGTCTCTCATAATCCTTATTTTCCAAGATATTCACATATCTACTATGTTGACAAAGTAGAAAGAAGTGATTCTCCTCCCCTGCCAAGATGGGAATTCATCCTAGATGGTCCCCTGCCCCTCTTGGTGATTTGAAACTTTAGTGTGATGGCAGTGCTCTTAGGAATCCAGGATTGGATAGTGTGGGTGGTGTCATTTGCAATGATGAGGGGCATCCCATCTTATCCTTTTCTGATCCAGCAGCCTACTATTCAGTGAATAAGGCGGAGCTTCCGGCCCTTAAGATTGGTCTTCCTGAGGCTGGCAGGAATCTTAAGCAAATAGGGTTGAGGGAGACTCTTTATCTACTACACAGTGGGCATCAGGTCAATCGAAGGCTCCTTGGAGATTGGCAGATATTTTGGAGGAAGTGGACTTGTCTTTGAGGCTTGGAGCTACCTTTTCACATATGTCCAAAGGACTGTTAATTCTAAGGTAAACCATCAAGCTAAAGAGGGAGTGCAGTGCACTAAACTCATTTTAGATTTTGACAGAATTGTTCTCCCATGACCATGCTTGTGTCTGCGTGTGTGCTTTTTTTTTTTTTTTTCTTTTTGCGGGGAGGGGGGGTTGGTATTCTGGATCTTTGCAGGCTCTGTTTTCAGTATATGTCTCTGGAACTGTACAGATTTTTGATACATTAAAATAAATAAAAAGTACAGTTACCATTTCAAAAATAGAAAAACTGAATGTTCTTTTAGTTTCTCAATTAATTTAGCTTTAGGGCTTGTTCGTTTCAAAGGTGAACATCCAGAAATGACCATCAAATAACCTCCCCTTTAATGGAAATTGAATCAAGTGAAGATAGGAAATGATACCGGCCATCACCCTAGTAATTCAAATCCTAGGAAAGTCAAGGTTCCAGCTACATCTCCACCTTGTATCCTTCACCCCTCACCTATTTAATAATCGTTAGGTGGAGCTCATTTGGCTATGAATTCCTATGTATTCTGTGCAAACAAACAGGCCCCTAGAGTAGAAATTCTTGTTTCTTGGGTTAAAATGAACCGTCACATTACTCCTCCTAAACTTCAGTTGTTTTCAAGGACCAGTACACATAAGTCCTGTGTCTATTGGCATAGCCCACTTACGTAGACTTTGCAATTCAAAGCACTTCAGCTTTTGCATTGTTGAGAAAACCTAATTCTAAACTCCTCTTTCTAACTGTTCCCCAACACTATGCCATGTATAATGTTACACATCCACGTGTCTATTCAAAAGACTCCAACATAGAAACTAAAGATTACTTATACGGTTATACCCGGTGGTGAGCATTGTTTACAATTTCACAGAACAGGAGACGTGATATTCCATTTGGATGATTCTAGAAATCTTAACAGGATATACGTTTGGGGTGGTGAAAGGTTCAAGAAGCAAATTATGCAAGATCCAATCTTATCCTCCATTTTTTTTCCACCCTAAATCAACATCTATAACCCCTGCCAGCAGACCATTACTAGATTTCCAAATATGGCCCAGCCAAAAGGGTGGTATGAAACCTTTTAAAAAATTGAGAAGAAAGAAAATTCAACTTTCCTCAATGCAGCCTTAAGTACTAAATCCAAGAACAATCAAATGTATGTTAGACATGAATGTGGTCATGAGGACCACTCATGTCTAACAATGTAAACAAGTAAGAGAGGGTTGAAATGAGCTTGGCAGAACAAAAGCAGACATTACTTGATTTCTAAAGGTGTCTCGCCTTTTGATTCGAGCAACTCATCCATCAAAGAGAAGTAAGAATAGAAGCATACATCCGCGAAGTCACGAACAATTGTACAGCCTCTCAAAATAGAACTCCTAGTACCATCCTGTATAGGAAGTGGAAAATAAACATATTATTTCACTACTTGAAAACTGCAAAATAAAACAATAACATGAGATCTATAAGATATAAACTCAAATCTCAGAAAACCATATAACCATCTCCATATTACATAAGTATAAAACCCATACCAAAAAGCATCTGACAAACTTATTTGGAACGTCTTCAACAATAGCCTCGAATGTGGCCATCAAAGGTGAAAAGAATCCATATCCAAAACCCGTAAAAAAGCTCCCAATAATTCCGAGAATTGGCCATAATATCAGTGGAATCAGAAAGCAAAGGAACAAAAGACCCTTCAGTAATGGACCGAATTTCTTCGTTCTAACCAAAATGAGCAGCAGTCATTTAGCATATGACCCAAAAAAGAAAAGCAAAGAAAAAGATGAAAACTAAATTGACCAAAATTCTTACTTTGCTATGCAGTAATAAGTCCAAATGGCATGACAAGGCCATAACCCAAAAATCACAGCCAAATTCCCAAACATGATTATGAGAAAAACAATATGGCCAATTAGGGCCGCTGCAAAAGGATCACACTACATCATCAAGAAAATTAGAATGAAAAGAAAGGAAAAAAATATATATATATATGTAAGAGAAGTACCTTTAATGATTCCAAGAACTAACAGAAGACAAAAGAAGGGTAGAAATGCCAGCAAGTTCCATAGATGAGAGATGAATCCTCTGGGTACTTCCATTTTCAGGTCTTCAATATAATCACACTGAAAATAATTATAAAAACCCCAAAACTCATTATTGAATATTTGAAAAAGTTCAAAAACCCCAATTGTAACCTTGCAGTTGTGGATTCAACTCTTGTAACCAATTTAAAAAAAAAAAACAGAGAGAGAACAGAATTGCTTGAGAATTATGTAAATCCTAAGAACTCCAAATGAGCAAAAGAACTGATTTTTCATAAAGGAAATCAATGTTGGAAATTCGTGCTAAGGAAACTCAACGCAATGCTATGATGTGGAAAGCTCCATTCTTTGTAATGCAGTTTCACCAGAAAATCGTTACTCTCAAGAAGTGTTTTTTACGGAAAATACAAGCAAACAAAGTAATAATACAAGGAAATGCCGTGTGAATTTTACCTCTAACTCGATTCTCCGGAAGCAAACTCATGGAGGGAAAGGAAAATGACAGTTGAGCAGTTGGCAGTTTGCACTAAACAAATGGGAACTATAAACAAAATGGGAAGTGATTTTAGGCAGACGAGGAATCGAATTCTTCATTTCTTTTCTTTGATTGCTTTGTCGCTTTGTCACTACGCAACAATATATATATATATATATATATATATAAAATAATAATAATAATAACAAATGGGAACGAGTATGATAGAATAATAATGATTCGCTTCTGTGCAATGAATGATAAAATCATGTTGGGATTTCTCCAAGAATCCCACTTTACAGATGCTTCTTTTTTTGCCCTTTCTTTTGCTAAGATACTTTACAGATAATAATTCCTCTTCCGTATCGTATTTGGCTTTCCTTCTCAATCCTTCGTTCTTTTTTTTTTTTTTTTGTCCTTCGAACGTTATATCAACTTCCTTTCCAACAGAAAAATCCAATGGACAAGAGTAAGACAACTGTTTTACTTTTGACCACTGACTGTGCATGGAATGGAAGAGAAGAATTGTCTATCTGACTAGGCTCGAACTCACGGGTCACCTCACCCTCTTGCAACTGCCCTGAACAGACAACACATGACTTATACCTTTGGGCAATTGAAATTAGGGACTTCCCCCATAATTAAAGGCACCATTAGTTAATGATAGGATTACGGCACCAGGGTTGTAAACGGTAGGTTCCGGTTCAGGTCCACCGGAACCTTAGAGAAGGTGGAATTAGATCCGCATCCCGAACTATTTTGGAATTGATTTTTTAGTTTCGGAATCAAATCAGAACCATATATGAGACGGGTCCGAATCCAAGTATGAGTCTCTAAGTAGAAAACGATATTAAAAAATACATGATTTTTTTGAAGAATTTTTTTTAAAATTTACGTAATATGTCGGATCTCGAGTCCACGGATCCAAATTAACCAAGGTAGTACCGGACTCGGAACCGTTTATTTATATGTACTTACATAAGGACTCAAATTCGATTTTTAATGAATCGAAACCTCTGAATAATCGAAAAATTGGAAACTCATTTATATCCCTAAATACCACTCTCAGTAACTGAGTTTTACGAAACAAAATAATAAAAGAAAATGTCATGTGGATTTAACACAGCTCCATTCTCCTCAAAACAGGAAAAGAAAAGGGACAATGGAGCAGTTGGCAAAAAGTGGGGTTTGGCCGAGAGAAAGCTGGAACAAGCAGGTGAGGAATCGAATCCTCACTTCTTTTCCTGTCTAACTTCTCTATGCAACAATAGAAGAAGAAGAAGCAAAACAATGAGAAATACTTACCATTATCGCTATATATGGCTCACAAAACAGAAGAGTGATATTATATTTGGGTACGTACAAGGAACCAATGATGAAACAAATTCTAGATTGATGGATGTGGCTAAGATGATCATCATGGTAATAACAACAAGTGTCGTAGTGTGTGCATCAGGACCGTCTTCAAAGGCTGGCCTCCCTTAATTTCACTTGGTCCCACCACGATGATGGCACCAATAAGAATATAGATTACAGAGCACAAAGTAGGACAAAATCATTCGTCATTCCATTGATAGCTCAATGGTTAGGCATTTGATATATCTCTCTAATGTGGCTATTGTTTACTCATAGTGACAAACTTTTCATCCACTTGATCTAATTGATAAGTCATACACGGAGATAGTGAACCAACTCAGAGCCGGATACATATTTCAGTTAGAGAAGTGCATACCAGTTGGGGTTTCTCCATCCATCATCATGACCATAATCAAGTCTTAAAATCATGGCAACAAATTTTCTCTGGATCCCACCAAATTTCCTAAAAGAGATACTGTTTCATCCAATCCACATTCGTCATCAGTCTAAAATCTTTTCCATGATTTTTTCCTAATGCGAACCACTTTTTCATTGGAATTGATATTGGGAAGGGTTTTCGAATCAACCCACTAATGAGGCAAAACCATAGTTTACGTTTTCAGTTAAATACGAGCTAGTCTCATCCCATATCTATGATAATTTACTAGAAATCGGTCTTGGTATCACCCAGTCAAATAATCACCAATATATCTCGTAAGCTATCAGCCAATATTTGAAATTATAGGCCTTGACCAATATATCAACCAACTGTGTTTAAAGCCTTTTTTTTTCCCTTCTCTTTTACTTCTTTCTTCCTCCTTCCAAACACATCAACTACAGCCCTTCTTCTTCCCCAGCATCTATTTCACTTACAAGCATAGTTGTCGATGTCGTTTCAGAACCCATTTCGGTCAGGCCTCCAAAATGAGGAATTTCATCCAATTCAAAATGTCAACGAAACTTTTTGAAATTACATTTTGGGTAAATATAGAAATTATATGTGTAGAAAAATAAAAAAATAAAACACAAAACGAGAAATATGAATTTAATCCATTTTAGTAAAAGCTTTTGGAATTACAATTTGAGAAAATATAAGAAATACAAAGAATATATATGTATAAAGATTCAAAAAAATTAATTAATTTTGTAAAATCTCATTTCCACCAAAATGTGACCAAAATTCGCTGAAATATTGGACCGAAATTTAAACCGAAAAGTTTTATGCGAAATCTCATTTTGAAAACTTGACTAAAACGAAGAATTGCGGGCATTTCGGTCGAAATGGTACGGAATTAATGACTGTGCTTACAAGCCATTAACAATAATGATTTTTTGCTAATTTGGTGAGGGAAATTCGTATATAACTCTACTAAGGCTAATATTTTGTGTTTTTATGATTTTTTTTTACATTAGATATCGCTTTTAAATGATGATTACATGCTCTTTTTGTTGTGGATATCTTTCATTTTCTTGGATCTACACATTTTGAGGCTCATAAGTCATAATTATTATTGTATTTTATAAAGTTTATGATATTTCAGCTTATTTTATTATATAGATATAAGTTTATTTAAGAATAATATTCATGCGCATCCATCCTTCACCACAGGGTGAAGTCTGGATCCTCTATTTCATTGAAATGGGGAGATACTGTTTCATCCTATCAACATTCGCCAGCTGTATAAAATCTCATGCCAACTAATGCACCCTATCAATTACTTCCTTGAAATGAAAAAAGAAAACTCAGAGGATCTCATTGTGAGATCCAGCAGGCCTGGGCCGGGGTGGTAGATATGGTTAAAATCCGGTGTGCCCATCACCCACCAAAGAACACCCGGGATAGCAGGGAGTGCACCATTTCCACATCGGAAATGTTCAAATTTTGACCTGGGATTATAAGTCAAACCCTGTATTAACTCAACATAACGTGTTTTAAAGCCGTGCGGTTTCGGATCCCATAAGAACTCCATAGTTAAGCGTGCTCGTGTAGGGTCGATTTACTTTGTTTGATTAATGAAATCTAAAAGGAACTATATTTCTAATTACGGGGCCGAATTGTGTTTTAGAGTGGATCGATTCTAGATATTGACCACTATAAGTCTATAACCCAAACTTAATCGGGAGAAAGTTCGCGGAAAAATGACATTATTTACCAGCCGATTTCTGGCCTGGGTTAGCCCGACCTAAGTGGTTAGCTGGCGTTATATTCAGGCCTGAGGCTATCCCACACGCCCAAAGTATTCGAGAATCAAAGAAACCCGGAAATTCTTGTGATATTGAAGTCTTTTCGCCCATTTGTTGGCATCTTGGGTCCATCAAAGGAACCTTTATTGATTTAGGAACCCCAAAGATCTCAATTGTATAAATTGGCATAAAATGGTGACTGAAAGTGTTAAATTGAGGCCCCACTATGGATGATGAGCGCCAATGACTTGTTCTCATTCTATCTTTATGTTTAATCAAAGCCCAAAAAGTGCAAGGCCCAAACCATTCTAATGGTACCTATGTCCTATATAACAGGCCCTTTTGCATTGGACTTAGAACTGGGCTGATGCTAATTTACTCATCAGCCTAATCTTTGGCTGGACCTAGATGAATATACAGTACAGAAATGAGGAGGAAATCAAAGTATTTAGCCAAGTACCAGCCCTGATGACACCTTGGTGGTTCAAAGACTTGGAAAGACCGCTCAGCTGTAAACCTAGCCGAGCCCAGTAACTTGAGACAGTCTAGTTAGTGCTCATCAAACTCGTCCAGACTCATTTGACTCACCTGACTCAGACTTACTGAGCAGGGTAACTAAGGCAAGTTGGCGAGTGAAATGAAGTCTATAAACTATGGACAATTTGTATATAAATTGGGCTCACCCAGGCTTACCACATTCGACAAAAGGGTGAGAGCGGCCTATTAGATAAGCCTGGGTCCTTGACTTCGGAGTTGCGACCTTGAAGATTCAGACCCAGGCCCAGTTGCGAGCCAACCCTAGCTAGCAGGACTCAGGCAGTAACTCAGCCGTCCATCAATCCCTACCTCTCCTATCATCGATTAGTTGTTTTATACCATAGGAAGTTCCAAATTTACATGTATGGAGGAGTTGAAAAACTTCTGCAAATCAAGCTCCTATGGATCTTGCAGATCCGCTGCATGAGGTAAAATGTTGGGTTAATATGTGGAACTAGGGATGGAATGACTACTAATTATTTATGGACGTGACATGGACCCAACCCATGAAAATAGGGCCCGGGTACCAATTTTGGACTTAGAGTCTGGGTTTGAGTATTAATTTTGAAGATCTAAATAAGCTATAAATAAAATTTAAAAATATAGAAGAACAAGCAACATTAAAGAATATAAAAGGAATCAAGATAGGCAAGAAATTGAAAAGATAAAAAAAAATAGTGGTATTTAAAATTATATAGTTCGATTTTTATATTTTTATATGTAATCAAAGAAAAATATGTGTACCAAAAAGCTCAATGCATGACAATTAATGTGATGAGTGAAAGAGGATGTGGTGTTGTGGTACTGTTGATCTTTTTAATATATTTGATTTTCTAATTAAAATGATTTTAGAAAATATAAATTATAAGAAATTGTTAAAAAGTGAAAATGAAAAGAAATAAATAAAAATATACAAGCCAAAAATAAATTAATTAATATAAACTAATCAAGAGATAAACTAAGTAAATTAAATGACTAAAATCAGTTATTGATAAAAATTTTAAATAAACTATTTAAAGAGTAACTGTAACCTCAGTTAAAAGTATTATCTTGGTGTTCAGGGGCCATTCGTGCTCACCCATTTAAATTTGTAATTTTTACAAATCTGTAATATTTGTGAATACATTTGTTTGCACTCAACAGAAATGTGAAAATGATCTGTTAATAAGGCCATTTTCATATCAAAATATCACACCTAAAGGCACAAAAATGATTACATGTACAACTCTTTGATTAAGAAGACACTAGTACAAAAGATGCCTAGCTAGGATAAATTTCGGCATCAAATCCCTTAACAACCTTTTTTTTTCCCCGACTCCCTTGAGTCCCAAATTTCTAATCTGAATCACTTTATGTTTTTTATTGACTCATTAAGCCCCAAATGTTTCGTTTTGTATCTTAAATGTTCATAGATTTTGAAATATAGAAATATTTTACGTATGTAATTAAAGCTGTTCAACATGTTTACTCATTTGAAAATTGTACTTCCAAATATTATATTGTGTTTCACATGCATAAACTTTACATATGTAAAACTTATGCAAATTCTAGATATATAAACCCCATTTGCATATCCCAAGACAAATGAACCAAGGCTAAGCCTTTTGCTAGTTTTAGACCGTGCCATGTCACTTCTTTGGTTTTTCAATCGGCTCTTTAATCTGGTCGTGTCGATTTCGAATCTGATAGAAAGAGGACTCTCTGGCTTTTTATGATCTGTCCGGGAGCCAACTAGTTTCCAAAAAATTCAAAATCAGTACATAGTGTATTTTCTATATGTAGGCCAAATTTTGCTTTAATTAGAGTTGGGCCTGCAGCCAAATTAATTATATGTAAAACACACAATTCACAACCTTAGTTCTTTGTATTTAAATCACGTAACTAACACAAACAGATAACCCCAATATTAGCTTAATTGGTCTGGGACCACGATTTGCACTTGGAAATTGAGAATTTGAAACTGCGTAACCACACTAGGACCACAGGGGAATTACCCGGCTCCCCCTAGACCTGTAGGGATTATTCTGGCCCAAAGGGCTGGGACACCCTCCGTTATAAAAAAAAAAAAAGATTGATTTGAACAAAATATGGCCAAGAGCCAATGCCTGATTTTCAGATGTTTAGGTTTATGATATGCCAGCGGATGGATTTACAGGGCTGGCCAAAAGAGACCTATGATTAGAAGGTTGGATTATTTTTAACAATGGATCGATATGAAATTAACTGGGTCAAATTGCTTTTGTATGAACCAGCCGAAGGCTGCAAAAGCTTCCAGATTACATAAATCAGAGTAGTTGATCGAGTTACCAAAGCTACAATATTGAACTTATGTGCAGTTGTTTCATACCAATTGATTTTTCTCTAGTAGTAAATTTTTTTTATAAAAAAAAATGAGGAATTACATGCATCTTAGAGCTTTCTCTTGATTAGTGAAAATTACAAAGTGACTAGCATTTAAGTAGGGTTAGTTCATTTGGATTTTCAGCATAGTCCATTTGCCAACTTTGTCTTCCCAAAGTAAACTCTAGGTTAGGCAACTTGGGAAGAAGATTAGAATCCACATATGGTGATGGCAATGAGCTCAAATTCAACTTCTCACTCTCATTGTGTGGCATGTGAACTGCTATTTGGTATTGATCCACCTGCATTAAGAGAAAAAATCGAGGCAACAAATTAATAGAGAAATCTCAATCTAAACTCTGCAGCAGATTATAATATGTTTTTGTACTCACAAAAAATAAAGCATTCTTTCAGAAATTGGCAATTCATAAATATGATGGCCAGATTATAATATGTTATTTTACTCACAAAAATAAAGCATTCTTTCAGAAATTGGCACTTCATAAATATAATGGCCATGTAATGGCAACTGTTGTGGTGAATGAATATCTATTATGTTCCATTTCGTTTCAACCGAGATATGAAGTCCCAGTTTGTTGTTCAAATTTCCCAGCATGCCATGACAAATGCCAAAGTTCGATGCTCTTCCATAAAATAATGACATCTTTGTTTACAACTTCAAATTTGCAACTCATTCTGATAGTATTAGCATGGATTATACAATGGTCCCTTCAATGCTTCCTTTGGGCGGCTTTGATTCATTCATCTTGCTATCTTGGACATTGCCATTCAAAGAAAAATAAATAAATAAATTGTAGCTAGCCAAGGGGGCCGGGACTCATGAGAGAACCCTTCCAGCGGACATAATTAGTGGCTTATCATACAAGAAGCGAAGTATGAGCATGCAGGGAGAAAACACCCACTGGCTGGGAGAAAAACCTATTCACGGAGGGAGAGAACCCAATGATTGATCCCAAGGAAATTGGGTGAAAAAGGGGATATCCAACAAACTAGCTAGGCTATCCATATGTTCTCTACTGCAAGCAAACATTCTTTGAACAACATAGCAAAGCATCCTTTCCCCCTTTATGTCGCCCATATGAATATCCAGCTAAGCTACTGCTCCAGTACCCTATTGTCTTAGCTTGTGCCAGTTCAAAGTAGAAGAAAAAGAAGAAAGGTTGGTGTCAAACCAACATTTGGATGTTAAATTCACTCTCATATCAAAGTATCATTAAGGACCTGATTGTTAGCGAAAAAATACATGAGAATTCTTGATGTAATTAGATCCACTGAAGAATACAGGGTGAAGGATATAAGGTAGAAATGTAAATGGTAACTTGACCTTCCTAGGTATTGAAATAGCAGGGTCATGACAGGGTATTCATTATCCATTAAAGGAGAGGTTATTTATGGTCATTTTGGGATATTTACCGTCGGTTATTTATTTTTAGCTCTGTATAGAAATACAGTCCTAAGTATTCAATTGCATGAAACAATGAATCACATATCACATAGTATTGGTATTTCATTTTTAAATAGCATTAATAGCTTATACTTACATAAACCTTAGAGAAAATAATTACGAGTAATTTATAACAACATATTAATCAGAACTCTTTTAACTGAAAATGGTTTGTAGTTTTTGTTACCTTAGTTTCTTCATTTCCAGAAGTGGTGTACTTGAAACAGGATTGGGTTGGCACATTTGCTTTGATTGATGGACTCCAAGCATTTCCCTCTGTCGGTGGCGAAGCTCGCCTAGAGAAAAGTTCAAAGGTACTCAATTTAGAGGATTATATAGTAGACACAAACTGAACAAACATTAAAAAAAAAATGAGATTATTAATATGAAGTCAAATAAAAGAGAAGCGCAGTGAATCAAACAAAGGACAAATCATAAATCCCAATCAGTGTGATAATTCTCATGAAAGATCTTGGGGTCTCATGTCTAGGGAAAAATTAGAGAGAGAGAGAGAGAGAGAGAGAGAGAGAGAGAACATGATTTTTCTCCACAGAAAATCTTCATAAAAGCACTTAAAATTGGGCCATATGACAGAGTCCCAAGTGCACAAACACCCAAATGGTAATGGGAACAGATGAAATGTCCTAAGACTTCAAACAGGTAAGGAGAACCCGATCCCATAACTGAAAGAGAAACATAGATGCTTCCACACAGCTAAATATACAATAGAGAATGAGGACAATCATCTCGATTTAGACCCAATAGAACCTAATTTCCACAGTCGGATTCTCGTCAGTTGTATCAGAATTGTAAGACTAAAATGGAGTGAGCCATAAGCCCAATAGCTTCAGCAATCCTACTTACTGGTCAATGACCATATCAATAAACTGTGGTAAATGGATCCACACATTTTTTTTTTTTACTAAGTGTGACTGACCCTCAATGAGAAAAAACAAATAAGATATGTCAAACGGAATCATTACACAATCTGATCTCATTCTATATATATATATATATACATCAAAATCAATGGAATACTATATTAATAATTTGCAAAGATCCATGTTAACAAACATGGCAAAGAGGTCACTGCACATGTACACATTAACACACCCTCATGCAATTTTGTACGTGTGGTCTGGTATTTCCATGTGTAGGAACATGTATTGTTGGGCCCAACTCAATTGCATCTTAAGATGGTAGAATGAAGAAGATGAAGTACACATAACACACCTTGGAGATATGGGTGGTGATGATGGAGTCATGAGAGAGTGAGATGAGTTTCTTTCAGGTTTCTCACAAGAAAATCCATTCTCCAATTCAGCAATCCCCGTCCTTTGGTTCACAGCCATATCTGTATGCCTCTGGCCTGCAATGTTAATCGCACATAGAGCCATGTGCTTGTGCTTTATCAGACACCCAACAAAATAATTCATGTGGGGAAGGTCAGACTAGTCATAACCATTGAGTAGCTGATCACAGTAAATCAATGGGAAGAAGATCTGCCACCCTTAGGTAAATAAAAAAACAAAAGCTATGGAGGGGGAAAAAATCAAAATACCTGCCCCTTTGTCAGTGCTCTTCACTGTTCTATACATCTGCAAGAAAAAACCACACAAAATTCAAAAGTCCACATTGCTAAGATTACCCCTCAAGATGCCCTTTTGTCCTTAGTCTTTGTTTCCCATCTCCCACTACAAACCCTAACAACAACTAGGTTCTGAAATGATAATAACAGATAATAGCTACAGAGAAGGAGATTACTATAACTATTTGCTCTTAAATTCAATACCCAGAAAATAGTTTTCTGTAGATACCTGCAAGTGGCTCTTCACATGAGCTAGTGTCAGATCCTTCACGTTCATTAACTCCAAAACTGATTTGGGTGTCGCTCCTATGATAACAATTCCCAAAAGAAAGAGCTTAAAACAGTGGTTTTACAAGTCCAAACATGATAAATCTCTCTCTCTCTCTCTCTCTCTCTCTCTCTCTACAATGTAATGTTTTGCTTACTTTCATGTCCTCCGAGGAGCTCCACTGCGTGAACAAAATGCGCATGGAGGGTGGATGTCCATCTCATTCTAGGAGCTCTAATGGTTCTTCTCCCTCCATTAATCAATGTTGAGCATCGCTTAAAATCACGAGCGTAGATCTGGGGGTGGCGGAGAGTGCGAAAGTGGTGGTGGTGGTGGGGTAGTCGATCGAGCGGCGCCATCTCTAACCCAAGATTGAGTGCAGGCTCTCCTTGATGATGATCTCCGCCCGTCTCGAGGTGCAACAACCCATGATCATAGGTTATGTCGCTCCCACTGCTCCCCGAATCCGTCCTTGAGCTCCCTTCTCTTAAGAACGACCTTATCAAGGATCCTTCGAAGCTTGTATCTATGGCATCACTATTCCAGATCGATGCTGGGCTGATCTGAAGCGAGAGATTGGGAGATGTTGAAGCAGTTCTCATTGAGTTGGAGCTTAATAAGGTGAATAGGGGAATAGATATATAAGGATATATATATCAAGTTTTGTATAGATCCAAGGATAGTAAGAAGCAAACAAACGAAGATAGATATATGAGGAATGGAGGATGATAGAAAGATACTGAGGTATAAGGTGAGGTAAAGGTGAATTGGGCAGGAGATCAAGTCATGCAAAGATCTAGAGGAGGAAGGAGAAAAAGATAGGCAGTGATTATGTCATGAGTGGCTTATGATTTGCATGTATTTAGAGTGTTTAGAAAGAGTTGAGACTGCAAGGCTAGATAGAGAAAATGGCAAATAGTAGGAGGGTAGGGAAAATGGCAAATAGTAGGAGGGTAGGTTAATAAATTTCTACGGGTAGTCAGATGTGAAGGAACTGCAGGTTAGAAAATTGAGAGAGTGGTGGGGGTAATTCGTTCGAAGAGGCAAAAGGTGCATTTTAAGAAAGCAAAGGAGCTTAGTCACGTAACTTAAAAAAGAAAAGAGAGAGACAGAGACAGAGACAGAGAGAGACTGTGTTTTTCTCTGCAAGGGTTTAAATGGGGGCCGTGCCAGCAGGTAAGAAGTGGCATACTTAGGAATAAGTGGAAGGCCATTGATCCGCGGACTAATAATCCTTGCATTTTTTGCTGTGGAAAGTGTTGGAACCTTTCAACGCAAGTGGTCCCGTCATTTACATATATTTTCTTGTATGTTTTATACACAACTTTTTCTGAGAAAAAAGAAATAAACACATAAAATGCTTCTAAGGCCCACTTGATTTACTAGATCCAAGAAGAGTCTCCGGATTAGCCATGTGTCAAAGATCATACGATATTGACATTGTTAATCTCATGATCTAATGTCATATAATGAAAGATCATAGACACGTTGAATTTAAGTTTGACCATTCATTTTATGACTTTAAATTAGATGATGTCCAAGAATGTGCATTGATTTATAACTTTTGTATGTTTGATCAACAAGCCTTCTCTTTCTTGATGGACATTAAAACATACAAGTCGTATGTACTCTACCAAAAAAAAAAAAAAAGGAAGAAACTAAATGAGTTCAAACACGTACATTATCAAATGTACTCCATCAAGGTTATCTAGACCGCTAAAAAGCCCCGTTATTCGCAATGTGGGAATCTATTTTCAGAGAAGGGAGAATCTCATATCCATATCCATAAATGCAGGATTCGGTACTGTTCATATACATTGTTATGCCGTCCACTAACACCTCGAACTTTTTGTGGATCTATATCATTGCATTCATATATTAAAAGTATATATATATATATATATATTCTTAGTTAAGGGTTTACATAGTCTCAGTTGTGTTAAGGGTATATAATTTATTGTGAGGCTCTTTCATCTAAATATACTAATGCACTCTACATCATATCTGGATCCAGAAATAAATCTCTTAAGTTGATGCCAGATTTTCATACAAACCTTGGCTTCTGCATTGGATCCGAATCTATATCTATTAAGACGTATTTGAGTTCGAATTAACCATGTTTTTTCCTTGGATCCAACCCATTTGCATCTTTAAGTTGTATCCATGTAAAGAGTCATACGTATGCGTTATCTCATTCTACTCCAAGTAAACCAACAAATTGTGACCCACGAACCAAAGATTATGACCCCCTCCTTGTACTTGTCCAATCTTATTCTATCCAAAAAGCGAAATAGAAAATTGATTTGGCTTCAATTCTTTTTTTTTTTCTTTTTCCGGCTAAGTTAGGTTACTATATCTAAGAGTTATACTTTAACTTGAAAGCCCTGGGATCATCCTGGACATGTATATGTGGTGCTAGGTGCCTAATTCCAGTTCATTGCATTTACAACCGTCTGCATGATGAAAGAAAAAGTTCGTGGGAGACAATCAAACGGATGATGGAGCAATTCAATAGGTAGGTTGCATGTCAGTCTCCACTTTGTTCCATGGTTAGGATGTCAAAATTTTCCCTTTTTAAGTAATAACTAGGAGCACATGTTGAGTCATAGTAAGTACAAGGAGTTATCAACCAATTGCACTCACTATCATATAGCCCATTAGGCCTAGGGTTCACCGTCAACCCACTTAAGAAAATAAACTAAAGTAGACCCTACCAAACCTAGACTCAACATCTAAACCTACAAAATACAAATTAATGGCCATCAACCTCCAAGTACATGAGCATTCATCTTTTTATTATTTCTTAGTAATGGTGGACATTTTTCTTTGCCTTTGTCCTCATCTGAACGACTCATAAGGACACATTTGGAAATAGCAATGGCTTTACGACTCACGAAACCCAATCTAAATTTAAAAAAAAAAAAAAAAACTCTTTTACCAAAAAAAAATATTTTTTTTTCTTAGAGATGTTAGGGAATAAGTTTGAATCTAAATTAAGTTTCAGCTTGACTTTAAATTTTATTTAGTTTCTGTATGTTTTCTCTCGTGTAATTGAATTGGGATGCTTTCCAATGATGCAGACGTGGTCTTTTGTGACAATGTTGAAATCTATAATTTCTACACTTTATAATTTACTTTTGCAATAAACTTTCTTTTTAAATATAAATTAAGACCCCGTTATATATGATTGAGTCGGCTATTGGCATTAATGGAATCAAAAGGAGAAGGATGCGATGGTAACAGATTTTATAAACAAACAGTGATGACTAGTAACAAAAGAATGACATATTGATAGAAAACCGATCAAAGTAATCAAGAACGTGTCTTGATAAGAGGATGCGATTGCGAGAGGCCGGTAAAGATGAGTTTTAATCGAAATCCAATATAATTATAATGTGAGATGAATACCTTTCTTTGTAACATATTCTCAATGTTTCTTAAGTGGGTGTTTGGGTGCTGGTGGGCCATCCTAGAAAAAAAAAAATTTGAATGGCGAATGCTGAAAAAGAGAATTCCTATAACATGGAGGGGTTTTCTAAAACTTTCAATCCTCACCTTCTTTCTACATACTCGGAGTATTCCTGCTGCACGTACGCGGTCGATCTTGCCCACGTCACCCCTTCTCTTGCGGAGATACTTCCACGTCATTATTCAAGTCCTCTGACCCCGACATTTTTACTTTACGAGATCATATCGCGATAAATTCACGAATAATCTACCGAGAACTGTTGGGTTGTCTGGTACTCTGGCGACAAGCGCTGCGCTCCACGTGATGTGTTAATGGTTGGTTTTCTTTTCTTGTATAGTTTTTTTTTTTTTTTCAATTTCTCACGATATGAGAATCTTGCAGAATGTTTAAATTCCAAAGAACTTGTACATTAATCTTGGGACGGTCTTTACATCTCGCGTTATACGTGTTCGGCAGCATCTTGGCTCCAATATTCCTCTCGAGGCTACGTGGCTGAAATCCGGACATTCCTATTGGCCCAATATTCACTTGATCACATCACATCACGTGGCCGATAATTCCATCCAGAGTTGGGATTATTTATCAGCTACAGCCTAGACAGCTTTATTTATTTCCCATATCCCAGGGGCAGGATTTCATCTTTGATGGGCCAAATTAAAATAAATATTTTTTTAATAAGTCAAGATAGCTAATATTTTTTTATATTTTTTTTTCTGGACATATTTTTAAGTTCAAGATTGATAAATATATTAAAATTAAAGACTAAATTTTGCATTAAAAATAAAATCAGGATCTAACTGACATAAATAAATATATTTTAGTACATTCCAACATTCATAATCCATTAAAATGGAACTCGACGTTCTTTTAAATCTTGAAAGTCTTCAAATGATTGATTATGTGCTAAGCTTCTCCGCAATTTCCCTCTCAATGTACACAAGACAAGAGTATGTGAGAAACTCATCCTCCATTTTGCTGCGAAGTCTAATTTTAATAAGGCTCATGCTAAAAATGATCGTTCAGTAGTTGCAGTGGAGACTAGAAGAGTAAGCACAAGCAAAATCACTATAAAAACAAGTTGGTAGACTGTTCATCTCCTAGTCCTTACCAATCAGTGGCACAGTTCAGAAATAGTTGATAATTCTTTGAAGTCTTTATGTCGAACTACACTATGCTCATAATGGTTTAATTATCTTATCAACTACATTTTCTCATGATCTGTGAAGTCTTGGAGATAAAAGTTCTCTACCAACTGGCATATGTCGTCAATTTTAAAAGACTCTTGTGAAAGTCGATGATGCAAAGCTGAACTAAGAATAAGCAAATGAGGAGTCGAGGAGATGAAGCACCGATTTGTACTTCTTTTTTTTTTTTTACTTTGTGCAAACAATTAAAGAGGGGGTACTTGTTATAAAAATTAATATATAAACTAATTAAAGCATATAATAATATAGGAAATAAAGATTTGAGAGGGGGGGCGATGGCCCCCCTGGGCCTACACTTAGATCCGCCCCTTCCTACCTACATTCTTATTCTATCAGTGGCCCATTTGTGAAATTCAAAACCTCAAAAAATCACAATCTCATGTGTATGGGTGCTACTTCAAACTTCACTCTAAAGACAATTTAATTCAAAGTCACTGTTTTCTTTATTTTTAATCTTAATCCTATGTTTTATGAGACCAATGTCATTAAAAGTAAAATTGGAGCAATAAAAAACAAATCCCCGTGCTATCTCTTACATTCTCCCCACGAGAAGGTTGTTTGGAACTTCATCGTGGGTCTCAAATGATAATGATAATCCAAACCGTTCAAGATGTATGTCATCCCTTCGTTAGGAATCAATCTCACAGTGAGATTGTGCGCATGATTCTTAAATGTGATGAGCACTATCTTATATATACCATTATCAGTCATATGCTCAATGTCATAGTAGAACTAACTTCAACTGTATTGAATTTTGACCATATTTGATTAAAATAATTGATATTTATTTTGAACGGTCCTGATTATCATTCATGGACCCCACCGTGTAGTTCCAGACAGCCCACTCAATGATGATGGTTTCCAAACTCCTGTTTGGACAAATCATCCAATGACAATCTAACAGGAAAAAGAGCATTAGAGAGAATCTCAGGGCATGAACCCACATCCGTACATAAAACAAGAGGGTATTTTTAAAATTTTTCTAAGAGGGTTGATTGGCACATAGGAGTAAGTGTAAACCAATTAAAATCTGATCATTTGTTAATTGTTTACGGAGGAGTGGTCAGCGGTTGATACGGTCGATTCCTTGGAAAGGAAACCCTCTCTTTTTTCTCATTAGTCTACTATTACATGGAAAAGGTTCCTTCTATTCTATATTCCTTCTCAAAAAGTGTGTCGGTACTGACTACAGACTAGTTGGGTGGGTCGTGCCAGTGGGTCCATAGTCCATACATGTGGCCACAAAGAGGCTCCTAGGATCTATGGGCCAAACCTGTGAGACCCCACCCTTGGTGGGCCCTCAATGTGAATTTGAATACTATATATTAGCTTAAGTATTTTAATTATATTAATTATGGGACTTAGTGAGGGTAGTTATGTATTTTCCTAGGGTTAGTCTAGTGGTGTAATTAGTAGAGTCAATAGGGGGTCTTTTGTTATTTTTAGAGTTAGGGAGTTTGTTAGAGGCCCTAGCTAGAGATTTGTATTTACTATAGGGGGTTTACACCAAAGAATCTTCTAGAAGCTCACCTAAAGACCCAAATACCCTCTACCCTAACCCTAATCTCATTCTAACCCTAAGGGCATTTTTGTCCATAACCCAAAAACCCAACCTATATAAACTAAACCCTCCCCTGCCCTAACAACTACTGTTCATCTCCTTTTCTCTCAAGCTCCAATCTCTTCTCTCTTCTTCTTCCCCAATCCCCTCCAACGAACCCTCATCTCCCCCTCCAAACTCTCTTTTCTCTTCCTCGCCCCAGAAATCCCTTAACAGAAGACCACCAGCCGAAGACCGGCCTGCACCATAAGAGCTACTGCCGAGACCTTTTCTCTTTTTCCCTGTGGTTTCTCTCTTTTCCTTCTACCTTCAATTGATCAAGGCAAGTGCACTGTGCTGGTAGTCTAGATTGCATGTTTCCTTCCTTTGATTTGCAGTAGAATTCCAATTTGTAATATATATGTTTAGATCGATCATCGAGCATATTTGTTTGGTTCCTTTGGCCATTGATGGATGGGATTACCTCATTTGGATGATCAATGGCCGGTTGATGATGGGTGGATGATGTAGGAATGATTTATTTTGCTTCTGTAATGGTCTATGGAGAATCCCAGAAGAATTGAGTCACGGGAATGAGTTTCCGGAGATGGAAAGACAATAACCCATCTCGCAGTATTGAGATCGGAATCGAAGTAGGACCACCCTTGGTAGATCAGGACCCTACGTCTATGTGAGGGGGGTCTGTGCGACCATGGGTTGCTACTTGATCTGGATTTTGATCAGAGGTGGACCACCATTGCTGTGCTTAATGAAGAGAAGTTGTGTCCTGTCGCAGAACTGGGTTCTGTAACAGAACACAACACTAATAGGAGAGATGGACAGAGTCCAGCGATGGCCGAGCTCAGCACCTGCAGAGCCCAGCGGTTGCCGAGCTCAGCATTAGTGCAGCTCAGCAACTGCCGAACTCAGCACTTACAGAGCCCAGCGGTTGCCGAACTCAGCGTTAGCGCTGCTCAGCAGCTGCCGAGCTCAGTACTGGCCGAACTCAGCAATGGCTGGATTCAACACTAGCCGAACTCAGAGTTCTGCCGAGCATAATGGTTAGGATGAGATTCGCGTTTAGCCGAGCTAAGTGTCTACGCCGAGCTCAGTGCTCAAAGCCGAGTTCAGTGTTACGGCCGAACTCAGTGTTATGGCCGAACTCAGTGTTTTACTGAGCTCAGCGCCAGACCGGGTTCCGTGCCAGACCGGACTTCGAGCCTAGCCGAACTCAGTGCTTAACCGAGCTGAGAGCTAAACCAACCTCAATGCTCTGCCAAGCCCAATGCATTTCCCGAACTCAGCTGGGTTGCCGAACTGAGCTAGGCCCTTTGCCGAGCTGAGCTGGGTGGCCGAACTGAGTATTCAATTGAGCTCCATTGCTTAGCCGAACTCCGAGATGGATTTCCAAAAAGGCGGGATTTCAACAAAGGAGACTAGAACCTGGGACATTTCTTCCAGCCAGAATTCCTAGTGCGCACGGCCAACCACCCAGGCCAGGGGGTTAGCCGAACTCACAGGAAGTCCTGGACAATCAGGCTTTGCCTGCAGGATGTTTTTCCTTCTCTGGACCCAGTGTGCCGAGCTGACCGCCCAGGCCAGGAGGTCGGCTGAGCACACTGTGTACAGTGACACTTCCGGCCAGATTCTAAATTCCATTGTTGCAATCATATGTAGAACCCATTGACCATTCAAATAGACTTCCATCACTATGCCAGCCACGAGTCAATGGTACGGCTCAACCTTGACTCGTGGGATCCACTAATTAAAGTCCAGGTTATGTAATCTAAGATGATTCGACCTTTATACGTTACCAAAATGATGCACATAACTTCTAAGCACCAAACACAATATTCCTTAGCATCTGTGGTTTCATTTAAAGATCGAATTACCTGAGATGGACCTGTATCCGAAAGTGGACCATTTACCTAGGTTGGACTGTTGCTATCTCCCTATGATTCGTGTACTTGGAGATTCATCTCCCTCATACTACGACTATCACTCTATTGTCTTTATTATTGCTCATACCTGTTAATTAAATGGAAAATGGAGGACCTAAACCTAGGAATACTTAGAGGTGACCCGGTAATATAATTGGGTGAACATTGACCCGTGTCTGTGGCTAGGCGGGCCCTTTTTATGGCCTAAGTTGGATGTGAATTACCCTAGAATGGAGAGGTTAGATTGTATGGGCTTGTGACCCATTATGGACGTAGATGGATCATATGTCATTGAACATGGACTTGTATCTCATATGGATTGTTATAGACCAGGCCAAGTATTTGGTGGGCCTTGGTACGGATCCAATGATTGGAATTGGACTTGAACTATGATCCACAATTTGTATTGAGTACTTAGACCTCTTAGGGACTTTTGTTAGGACCTTGTTCACGCAAGGCAAAGCCTAGACAGACACAGACCTTTATTGTTTCCGAGTCGGCATAGACATTCACTCAGTTGATTTAAGCTCAGCCAGTTGGACTGATCATCACTGGTAGGAGCTATTGAGATTTGTTGTGTGGCTATCATGATGAGCACTGTTGGGACGGACGGTGTGATGCCGGTTCCGGTCGTTGTGGATGATGTTGATGATATTTTACGGGGTTAGTAATCCCTAGCATTAGCTTAGGATCCCTACCGCGACTGTGTTCAGTATGGGAGGGCCGCGGCATAATATCCCGCGGTGACCAGCTTATGTGGATGTGCCATATTGTGTAGGTTTATTACTGTTATGCTTATTATGATTCTACATTGTTATCTTGCACGACTGCATAGCATATGTACCTTTGTTACTCTCTTAACTTTATACATGTCTTTACTCATTTTGATGCATACATTCTATATTATCTGCATATTGTGACTTGCCAGATCTTTAGATCTGATCCACTCTTGGTGCTTAGGTATTGACCCCGAATTCGAGGGCGATGCGTTCGCACTCGTTGAGGTGCCCGTAGCAGGCGACTACGGATGGGGGCCGGCCGACCATGAGGTCGAGCCGGAAGGTGGAGAGCCGACACCAGCTGCAGGGGTCTGAGTGTTCTTTTGTCTGGGTTTTGAGAGATTTTTGTTGTGAGTTGGGTAGTAATGAAAAATATGTAATTAAACTTTGATTTGTTATCACTATACATTTAGGCTGGACTTCAGCCCATCTACATTTGACATATATACGATGATACCTTATGCTTCCGCTATCTCTGTATGGCTTCCGCTTATAATACGCTTCCGCAATAATAACTGTTGTTACATTATTGTCCAAAAAGTTTTAAATTGGACTCCACTGCGGACCTACGATCTTGGAAGTTCTCGGATTTTCCGGGAAGTAGCGCGCCAATTTCGGTACTTTGACGATCTTCTCGGTATCCGGAATTGGGGCGTTACAAAAAGTGGTATCCAAACTTAATAGGTCGGGTGTTTGAATCATGGGACACGTATTTTGTAAGTTGCAAAGCAAGAGCTGCAGCGCTATGGCTCCATCAGAGGGATTATTTTTCTTGGGCCAAAGAGTACCTTGGGATACACATGTCATAAAAATAAGGAGTCATAATATTATTTTTTTTTTCAGATTGTCCCTTTACTTCCTTATTCATCTATTTAAAGTTTGCGAACGTAAGGTATGAAATCATGTCTATCAGTTGTCCTGCCTGATGATAATTAGAATTCATATACACGCCCAGAGTAATATTCCAGAGACATGTGAGGGATATTGACATGTCAAACAGCCGTGTCGACCGCAAAAATTGTGGCCCGCCCGTATCACGGGCTTCGGGTATTTATAGACTTAGTATAATGAAAAATAACATAAAATACCCCTTATATGATCGTTTTATAGCTGTTGGGGGGATAAAATGGTATTTTTTTCAAATATAACCATTTTTTTGCTGTTGGACGGGCTGGCGGGTCGTGCTAGCGGGCCGCAGAGGTTGGCCCGTTTGCCAGGCGGGCCTGGCGGGCCGTGCCAAATGGGCCAGTGTGCCAGCAAGGCTCAGCCCAACACGGCCAGTGTCACAGGCCGTGCCGTGCCACGGCCTGTTGACTGCCGGGCCGAGCCGGCACGGCCCACTTGACATCTCTAGGGCCATATAAATGCGTACCAATCATGGGTAGTGGCAGACTCACCATATGCGGACCTGGGGCGATCCAAAAGAAGTTAAAAGTTGTATGGGCCATAGGGCTCATGCCCCATTCCTATAAAGTAATCGCCCCACCTCAAGTCTCGAAAACCCTTCGCTCTTAGTCTCGGAGATCTCCCGAACGAAAAATCTTAAAACCCTTTGCTCAATCGTTCTCCTTCTTCCACTTCAAGCTCATGCAGTTCAGTCTCTATACAATAGTATGGTATAAAAGTCTGCCCTCTCACCATACCTTTACACAATATGTGGGGAAGCATATGTTCATTGGTAGTGGGATATGAGTTCTTTATATTTAATTTTTCAAAAAAATAAAAAAAATAATGTCTTTAAATCATGTAATAAGTGGAGATTATTGGTAGTTGGCGTTGGTTTTGACCTTTTTAATTTTTAATTGACCATCGTCCGCCCCACCCAAATAAAAATCCTGGGTCCGCTACTGATCATGGGAGACGTAGAATGGATAGAATTAGATAGAATAAGGTTTAACTACAAGTGGTTCCGTCTAATAATCTTGGTTTTTGATCTAGGGTCCATAAAAGCTTCAACCTTAGATAAGATGAATCTCTGTTTTTTTTTGGTCGGTGTAATGTACCTGCATACTAAATCCATCACATGTCAAGCTAACATGTTTCATTTTATGGGCTTGTTTTTTTTGTGAGAATCTTTAACAAGAATTTGAAGTGTTGAGGCTTTTTTAACATGGTGTGATGGCTCATCTCCTAACATTTGTAATTGCCATATTTTTTTTATAAGGATTTTAAAATAACAGTAACTTAAAAGGTTTTGAATGCCTTGTTAGAATTTTAAAATTTCAGCTCCTCTACTTTTTAGTGAAAATTTTAGATGTTCAAGTATAAAGGAGTATTCAGAAACTCCACTATGTATGATAATTTAAAATTTTTTCGGACAGGAACTCTCTTAATTCCAACGAAGGAACAAGCCTTGTGTGATGAAAATGAACTATATGTTTTACGTACAGTTGAAAAGGGTTGGTGATCAGCCTATCAAAAGATTTAGCACCTGTACATAATTGACCAATGCGACTGATGGAAGATGAATAGGAAAAAGACTCCGAAGGAAGTGTTGTAGGCTTTATACCACAATAATCAAAGGAAGAAGAGTACATTGCAGACAACACGTCGAATTATCTGAATGGAATGGTAGTGTTATTGCTTCAATTTCTAGAAAGAAATGCTCTCCTTGATAGAACTTCGAGTAAGGTTTGAGGGAATGAAGAAAAAAAAAACATTTTTATCATAGTTAATAAAATAACAAATATAAATATGTTCGTACATACGCTTAGACATTATTTATTTGCATTAAAGTACATAAAAATTGAATACATAAGGTGGTTAAAACTAAATATCATATGTTAATATCCAAATATGAGTATCAAATAACATTTCTTTTGATTTTATGAATACATAGGGTGGTTAAAATTGATGTTCGTTTGTTTTTTTGGATTCACCTTTAATCTTTATATTTAATCACCCTATGTATTTTATCCCAATGAATTTTAATACAAACAAACGCGCTAGTGTTCCTACACCTTAGCTGGAATTGCAAGTGTAAAGGCGCATAAAATCTAAGATTATGAAGAAGATAATATAACCGTTTTTTCTCTTTTTCTTACAAGAGCTAATATAACCTTGATCTAACAAAATCACCATGAATTTGCTGTTGCTCATCCAGTAAGCTTGTGCCTAAGGCAAAGGATGTGATCTCCAGCAAAACTATAAACTTGCATGTCCAATGAGAACATTTTGTGCCTTGCATGTTTATGTTTCTATGAGAGAGGAAAATCCCGCATTGGTACCCTTCTTATAGAAGCAAAAACATCCTTTCAATTGAGAAAAAAACTTTTCTTTTTCCATTGCAAAAATGCTTTTGCATCAAATAACATAATAGTGGGATGCATGGTCTTCCCATTGCACAAATACACCCTGATTTCTTTATAGCTGTGACTTTAATATTGCCACCTATTTTGCGATGCTAAAAATGGTTGAAATATAAATAATGGTTGAATATTTTAAATTATGCTGGTTATACTATGCTTGAGATACTTCTTGAAAGGTAAAGTTTTGGATAAATTACAAACATTTTTCTTGGTTTTGTGACGCCCCCGGAGTCCCACTTCGACTATAGAGAGGAAAGTGATTGGGATTATATGTAGAGCTTACACCCTTACTTAGCATGAGGCCTTTTGATGGGTTGAGGCCCATCAGAAATAAAACCGTGAGGCCAGTGGGCCAAAGCGGACAATATCATGCATGGGTAAGGGGTGGGGCGTTACAAATGGTATCAGAGCCGACTCTCGACTAGTTCGAGTGTGGGTCCCCTGACGTGGTCTGGTGCAAGTGGGCGGGTCATTTGTAACGCCCCACCCCTTACCCATGCATGATATTGTCCGCTTTGGCCCACTGGCCTCACGGTTTTATTTCTGATGGGCCTCAACCCATCAAAAGGCCTCATGCTAAGTAAGGGTGTAAGCTCTACATATAATCCCAATCACTTTCCTCTCTATAGTTGATGTGGGACTCCGGGGCGTCACACTTTTAGAATCTTACACCCCACATTGAACTACCACTTAATCTAAAATTAATTGGTGATGAAAAATGACATAATAATAATTTTATAATAAGGACGAGGGCTCGACTACTATTATGACTGCTCAAAAGCAAGAATGAACGTTGACATTAATAAAAACCATATCTTATATGACTTCTTTATCTCTCTTTAGAGAAACATATCTTGAACTGTTTCTACCGAATTTTGAACCATTAATTTAAAGTGTTTGTCCTCATCTTCGCGATCATAGTCGACAGCATGTTCATCAACATATAAACGTCAACATCTTCATCAATATCACTATTGATGCCTGTTTCTATATAATATATATCTCTAACTTTCATTGCTTCGGTCTAGCATGTGGAGGTAGGCTTTACAGATATCCTATTTTTCACATTTATTATTCAAATATAATTGTATTCAGTTTTGGAAAGTTATAAAAGACTTCCATCTTTTTTGTACAGAAGTTACAAGATACTTTTAGGTTTCAAGTTTCAACCTTTGCAGTTCTATTTCAATCAATTTTCTTGATTTGTGATGACACACTATATGCCGAAGCTTTCTTGATGTTTATGGTCTCTCATTTCACACACAATTATTGTACAATGAAGCTTATGCTTCAGGGTGCAGAGAAGGTGAACGGCAAACCAAAACTGAAGATTGCTTTGGGCCCATTTGTTTTATGTAATTGCACAAGGAAGTTTATCACTCAAGAGTGTTGGAAAGCGAACTCCAAACCTAAGCCCTATATTGCTTAGGGCCGTTTATTTTATATTTTATATAATTAACTCCCTAGAAATGATAAGAATTTGTATTTCTAAGTGGTTGAAAATGAAGAATAGAAAGGAATTAATATTTAAAAATTGAACATCAATTAACCTCACTTTTAATGAAAACTGAACAAGGGAAGATGGAGAACAAATACCAAGCTATTTTCCTAGTAACTTAAATCCTATAAAAATCGAGGTCCCACTACATCAACAGCTTATATCCTTCGCCCCTCACCTCTTCATTATTTCTTTTGTGGAGCTCTCTTAACAATGAAATCCTATGTATTATATGCAAACAAATAAGCTCCGATTCAACAAATCTAGTATGGTTGCTCCTGCTGGAAATTAGGTGGGCCTCTAGGATAGCACTTAATGCAGGGATCAACTATCCTGAAGGCTACCAATCAGTCCAAGATGTAAATCCTCAATCTCAACTATCATGATTAGTAATACAATCTATTTAGGAGATAGAAAAACAGCAACAAACATGCAGCAAAGATCTATAACGTACAAGGAAATAGATTATATCTTTGGAGATCGGTTGTGCTCTAATGGAGAATTTGCTACTTTCTTTGATGAGGAATCTTTCGCGAATCAAATAGGTTTCTCAAAAATCCAATGGCCTTCCACGCTATGACCCGAATCAGAATCTCTTTCTCAAGAAGATAGGTGAGATCCTCAAGAGAAACTATCCAGGAACTAGAAGGAGCGAAGTTGTGCAACACTTGCACAAGGGAGAGAGCTTGGGCGTGAGTTCCAAGAGGGATAAGAGAGTGGGACATCCAACCCTATGCATCCCCTTTTATAGCACAATCAAGCCTCATCTTACTAAGAATTAATAGAAGTCATACTTCCAAAATAAGTAGTAACCTTCTCTTATTTCTTAATTAAAGTAGAAGTCTCACTTCCTTAAATTAATTAGTAACTTACTATTATCACTATTAGAAGTCTCACTTCAAATAGAAATAGTAACATTCCTTTTAGAGTTCAACTAGAATTAGTATCTTTCTAATATGGACTAGCGTGGGGACCACTAGGGATTCCTTAGAAAGCTGACTCCAACTGGGACACGCGACCCCACATCTCATGTGTAATTCGGGCCCACAGTTAATTGCAAATTACTCCACTATATAAATGCAATTGCACTCCAGTCTTATGAAATTACAAAGAAGACCCTAAACTTTCCTATTACCACAAATAGGCCCCTCTATCAATATCCATGGATCAATTGGACTTGTCTTCCAAATTAGATCCATATCTTATTATCCTTGAGTCCCAATTAATTATAATGATCAATGGTACCTTTTCAACTAACTCTTAATCGGAATGGGTGTACACTTACCGATGATAAATCCATTAATTGGCACAAGGGGATATTAGAGATAGATTCCATCTTGACCATTGAATGTTCTTACAGCTCTACTATATATCATGTACCCAAATCACCGAGGTGTTGACCTACAGTTGGCCTCACTCATTGATGACTCAAAGCAAATGAATAGATAGAAACTTGAGTTCATTAATGTCTCAGAATTGAGAGCTTACTGATAGGGAATTATGAGAGCAAACCTTAAGGTAAAGACAGTGTTAATAAGGTGCTTCTCATGGTCTTTCAATACATCCAATGTACCAGCACTATGATCCAGAATCTTTCATTCTGATGATCGAGACAAATCACACTATCTCATAGTGATCAAAATGCTGCAACCTTGTCAGTATGAGATGTCCAGTCTCATCACTGGTTGTGAAGATATTCAAGTATAAGAATTATTATACATGTCTCCCGTATGTGGATCTCATCCATACACATGTATTATATCTAGTATACTCATGAACTCCGGTTCATCTCATGAACCATTATGTGCTTCGTATTGGTTATGTGCAAGTATATAAATAAACACCATTTATCTCATGAAATGAAAATCATGAATATATTGATTAATAAAGAAATGAATCAATTTATTACATCATATGCTGGTATTGAGACCATAAGTCTTTGAGTTTTGCACTTCATAGTCTGGATCATATGAGCAATCAACAAAGTACCAAGACTAGGCCTATTATTTCATAAATTAACATAGCAACCGCGTTAGTATGAGAATTTATCTCTAAATATCATCGTTAGTATGAGAATTAACCCAAATCGGTATAAAGTCACAGCATGCTTTGAGAACCAAGGGTTGCTCCGTTTGTTAGCAATGACATCTCACGCCGAATTGTCCAAATTCATTGTTAGCAATGACATCTCACGCCGAATTGTCCAAATTCAATCTCTGGTTATACAGTACTCTTCCTCTCATCATACACACTCTTCCACTGTATGGCTTTCTCATGGGTCCAAGTGGGGCTGGGCCCTGGGGTAAAATAAAAAGAAGAAGAAGAAAAGAAAAACACTTTTCTCCCATTCTTTCGTAAAATTGAATGGAACTCATCACGAGTAGAAACACAAGACCGCAATTACTGCAATTGAAAAAAAAAAAATTGCAGATCCCAAAACTACGAAATTTACAACAAAAAATGTCCATAGAAAATGTGCACCATAAATTCGATCCAAACTTTAAAGGAACTTTTCAATTTGAGTCCAGCTGGGGCGAAGTTATTATAATTCCAAAGGGTATTCACAGTTACTGAGGCAAAAAGCCACCTGCAAAGTTTTCAATCTAAATATCACAGTTGACAGTACTAGTAGGCCAGTATACCTATTCTCGATACTGTGAATGAAGAATAATCGGCTTCTCGTTGGAGATATCTGTCGTATTCATTCCCTCTTTCTCTCTGCGTAATTATGTGCAATAGTAGTAAGTAGTAACCATCAAAAAACCATTTGAAACTCGAGCTTGGACACCAACATGCGCCCCTTGATATTATTATAAGCACGGTCAAACCCACATCAATTTTCAATAATTGAACTTAAAAGCTGGAGCGCCTTTTCCTTGTCAGTTTCATCTCATACTTCATTTCCCAAGGAAGCATTTTTGGGACACTGGCCTCTCATTTTAACCTGCTCCTGAAACCACCTTGAAACAGCAGCACACAACAAGTCCTCACACCTTCTAAATTCTCATGCCTATGCCTATCCTACAGCTCTCCCTACTCCTAGGCCTATTAACAAGTTTGTTCTTTTGTAGGAACACAGTCAATCTTCTCTCTTATTTTTATTGGTATGCCGTGTGCATGAAGCTAGCACTACTAAAAACTGTGCTGTAGGAACAGTTTTGGACAATTGAAATTTAAAAATATTCAACATTGTTTATGGGCTGCTTGAGATGATCTAAATCAGCTTTTAACCTCAAATCTGGATGATTTAAAATCTAAACTTCACTCAATATTTTCCGTTTAGGGGCTTCCTCCAAACTTTTTTTGTGTCATGTTTTTTTTTATTTTTTTATCTCCGATGTCTTTTTGTTCTCCCGTTTTAACCTAATCGGTGTTGATACTAAGAAAATACAGTTTCTGATGACAGAAAAAAAATATTACAGTAAAAAAAAGAACTCAGGGATTGATCCATAGTGATAATTAGGAACCCTTGTTTTTAATCCCAACCGTTTTTTAAAAGAAAGGCAGATCTCTCAATATAAAACAGGGGGAGACCGAAATTAATTTCGTCGAGTGCTGAGCAAGAGCCACGAAGGGGAAAAATCAAGATAGAAGCTCCCCTCTTTATGTAGTGATATCTGCTAGTCCCATCAAACATGTCTTGTGTGCCCCGGTTAGGAATGCATCCAATCATCATATGCAATGAATTATCTCAATCTTGTTTTCATAAAATGGCACAAATGTTTTGTCCTATGCATTCAAAACCAAATTTATAAAAGTTCCATTGATATGATTTAGTTAGGATATCCAAGCAATCTAAAGTTTCTTTTCTTTTTTTAAAAAAAAAAACCTAACCTAATCTCCCACATCCTGATGTTGCTTGTAAAGGGCAAATTATCCAAGACCGCTAAGATAATTGAGTTATTGTTAAGATAACTGAGTTATCTAGTTATTAATTTCATTGTCTTTGAAGACAACGGCAGTCCCACTCCTTAATCAATGCGATTGTAATTTTTATCTTTTCCAAGTTCCATCCATTGATTTACAGGAGGGCTATGTACATTATTGATCATCTCTAACAATAATTAAAGAAAAGCTCCCCAACGGAAGTATGGCGTCTGATCTAAGTTGGAACATTCACTCTCATTTGTTAGTTATTAATTTCATTGTCTTAGATGATGGCTAATATTACCTAGTAAACTTGTCTATATGAAAATAGCAAATTCACAAAATCTACTTGCAAATGATGTGATTACTGGCGAACTGCCCACTAATAGAGCGAATAGGTTGAAAAGAGAGTTCATCATGGCTGAAGTTTCCCTACTAAATTATCATTGTGCCATGAAGACAATCATAAATTTTTGATGGCCCAAAGTTGTCAAGCTTTACAATCATTCAAAAAAAAATTGCCAGTTAGAATCATTGAATCCCTAGATGAATATCACTTTTATCCGGTTGAAATTTACACCCTGCTCGATGCTCGATGGGCCCAGTGAGTTAGTGGGTGGGTTGACCAGAGCAGGTCCGGTTGGCTATACCTGTACCATTATCTTTTGATCAATCAATGGATTCTTCCAAAGTATCCATCCACGTCGCAGCCAGTCATAATCAATGGTACTGATCACTGAGTGGTGGACCCGACCATTAGAAGCTGTTTTGCAGAACTTGTACAGTTTCCACAGGGCGAGGACCCGAAAATTCCTCAATTTGGGACCTCCAAAGTCCTATCCCTGACCCTGCATCTACTAATTAGACTGGGGAATGCCTAGGGAGTGTACTAGTGGGACATGTAACTTTAATGGAGAGGTGATGTAGGGTAGCCCTTTAATTGATGGGTCACTTCCTTTTTCTTGATGTGGGCCACCACCACAGAAATGTGATTACGAACCTCTATCCCATGGACAGCATTTCTGTCGGCTTTATTTTTCCTGTCTCGATCGATGGTACCGGTTTGATAAAATTACTTAATTAGTAAAGTAAAGTAAAAAATCACTTCAAGAGATAATTAAAGAAGGGGTCAAATTAGAAAATTATAAGTGACAAAAATTCAAATAGTGGCATGAGAAAGTGGTTTTCTAACTTTCTTCTTTAAAAAAGAAGAGGTTTTTTTTGCCCTTTAGAAGCCTGAGATAGTAGTTTTTTTAATTTTTTATATTTTAAATGGGAGGTAGGAATTTTTTTAATTTTAGTGCTTTTGTATTTGACCCTACGCTTTTATATTAGTAAAATTACCAAACCGGCCTCGGCCAGTGGAGCTGTGGAGGGCATGTGGGGGCCGGGGGTCGGAAGCCCCCCACCCATACCAGAAAAAGTTGAATTTTTTTTATCAATCCCTATGTATATTCTATTTTTTTAGATATATATTTACCCATTCTCTTAATATTTCTTTTATATAGAGCCCTCCAGTTGAATCTCTTGAGTACGCGCTAATGTCGGGCATGGCAATAGACTACAGTTTGATTGATTGATCAAATGTGAGACAGTGATTTAAATTAAAATACCAAAAAACGAAAGGGAGTGAATTCATGTTCATATGTGATCAAGATATCCGATAATAAATCTGTTAAGAAAAGCGAAGAGTCATGACTTACATATGAGCCAGTGCCCCCACAGATGTTGTACATTTCTTGGCCTGACGCATAGATGGCCTACCATATTATTCAAGGCAGGGCACATTCATGATGGTCTGGTAGACTTGGTCATTAGTGTTTAAAAGAAGGGACAGGGTGTAACACTTTTTTTTCATTTGAATGCGTGCAGGCCACCGGGCATGAGCCATGACTTTAGAAGAGCATTCATCTTCCAATCCAACAGATCTAATACAGTACGGATACTAAACCTTTTAAAAGGAGTGTTTACAGATCACCTTGCAGTTGGCCTGTCGTTGACAATTAACCATGGTAACTAGGAAAAATGTTCTCCTATGAAAGTCACCCTTGATCAGTACAGCACTTTTGATGATCTTGTCATCTTATAATTTGATATCAAATCTAATTTTACCCTAATTGAATCACCACTCACCATTTAATTGAATCTAAGAAAAAAAAAATTATGCTTAAGGCGTCATTAAATTTTAAGACTATTATATTAAGGGTTGATATATCAAGATATTGCGAGTATATATTTTACAATGGAATTACATATCAAAATATATATTAACTAAATTTTATGTAAATACTTCTTAAAAACTATAAATATCATTAAAAACATGCATGAAAAACGTTAACAAGTGCGAAAATTATATGTAGAGAGAGATGTAAGTTTATGCAATCATAGATTTACTTGGTACGGTCAACCTATATCTTTTGGTTCTAATTATAAATGAATAAAAAATAATAGCACAACAAAGGAAACAGGTGTGCCGTGTGTGTGTGAGAAAGGTTGTGTTAATTTGAATTCATGTAGCAAATAAAAAGAGAGAAACAAAGAAAAACAGAAAAGGAGTTATCTCCTACTATGAACAAGGATTAAGGCCACATCTAATATATAGAGACAACTGATCAAGATAGTGGCACCCACCATTGACATGGGTGGGCCCATATGTAGCTCGAGTGGGCTTAAAATCTGTACAAAGAGATGGGGGACCCTGTTCTTAATAATGAACCATAGTGAGATGTCAATTTTCACTACCAACACAAGAGAATTTTCCCCGGATCAATATTCAATACCAACATGGACATGAAAATTTTTGGGATAATTACCGTACGGACAGCCCAATACTCGACAATTACCACATACAAGACAAAATATTGAAATTTACCAAATGAAAGATCGTACAGAAAAAACGGTCAAAAATGGGACGAAAATACCCTTTTTCGTGCGATATCCTAGGTCTGTAGGATATCGAAGGACAGTTCGATATCCTACGTCTGTAGGATATCGCACAGTTACCTACTCCCATCCCATCACATATCAAAGATTTTCACCACAAAAAGTCCATTTTTATCGTCTCCGTTTTCGCTGAGGAGGTCCGTTTTCATCTTCTCCATTTTTACAGAGGATGAAGAGTGCAAATTTTAGTGAAAAGCTATAGCGAGAAGTTTAGCTCATCTCAGTCCTTTCAGCTTTATCTGGGCAATCTCAAAACCAGCAAAAGCTTCTTTTGAGGTTGATGAGGATAAGAGAAAGGTGGGAGAGAGAGATGGCTAACAAATGTGGGTGCTGGGCGGCCCTCAAGTGCGGAGTGAAAGGAGCGTGCAGATATTTGGATATCTAACACTTGGTTTCACTCTCTGCAACAACCGAGACCAGATATTTGAATGCTAGCAACAGGAAGCTTGCTGTTCCTCAGGATGCTCAGGCCTCGACAGATGTTGTCATCGATCCACCTGGGCCCGAGAAGAAAGATGTTCCTCAGCTACTTCAGTTCACTTGTCAGGAGCTCAAATCTGCTACTGGGAACTTCAGACCTGATAGCATATTTTTAGTTCCAATTTTATTTTGTTTAACTTGCCGCAATGTAGAGAACAGTTCAATGGGATTTGATGTTGGAGGTTGTTATTAAATTGGTGTTAGATGTTGGATTTTGATTAGAAAGAGATTTTGTAATCAAATTTTAATTAGAAAGAGAATTTGTACTCAAATGTATATTTTTGTGTCCGGTCTAGTCACTTCTCCTGTGTCTGTGTTGTTGTAAGTCTCCACCCATTTCATCTATATAAAAAGAATGCACATGTTCTGCAAGTATAAGCTTTAATTAAGGATACATGGTACTTAATTCTTTGATTGGATTATCAATTCTATTATTTACCTATTTATGGTGATTAGTGAAGTGTAGCACAACACAAGATAAGATATTGAGCCACTGAGGCCTGTTAGAACATTAACATCTGTCCGAGTGGGCTTCTTGGGGTCTCCCAATCATCTTTAAAATGATTTTAAATCCATGTTATCAGGGACCAGAATTGATGTCCATAAATATACACCGGTTGCTGTTTCAGGTGGACCTTTAAAGTAGTTTATTGTCTATTTAAAAATATTTTTTTAAAAAAAATAGTTCAGCATAATTGGGTGGACCAGGTCTCGCTTCTCGCTATAGCGAGACTGAATTCTCGCTAGCGAGAATTCGCTATGGCGAGACTGAATTCTCGCTATAGCGAGACTGAATTCTAACAGTCCCCATTTTGATGCTGGGCATTGGAAATGACAGAAGTCAAATGCAATATAATGATCATTGTACCACCGTTCAACAACAAACAAGGCAGCATGTTACATCACCTAACCCCACTGTCCATCAGATTAGTGGGCCCCAACAGCAGGACAGCCAGCCTACTTCCACTGTCCAACAACACATCTCACAACCTTCTTCACCGACCGAACTATCCAACCAACTTGAAGATGGGCATTGCCCCACTGTTCTACAGATGTCAGGGCTGCTTGAGCAATCCCTTGGAGCACCTACTGATGGGTTGCACCACATCTTGCAGATGCCACCTAGTGGAACCCCATCTTCAATTGAATTCAATGAAACACAGCAGCTACCTGAGGTACTTCAACCCATGAAGCAGCCCTCTGTGGAACAACTCACAGTCCAAGAAGAGCCTATCATCAACCATTCTATGGTTACCAGATCCCAGACAGGTATCCATAAACCCAATCCAAAGTATCTATATAATGTTGAGAAAATTCCCATTGAACCTAAGTCCACAAAATCAGCAATGCAACATCCAGGTTGGCTTTTAGCAATGAAAGAGGAACTTGACGCTCTTCGCTCCAATGACACATGGGACCTAATACCCCGATCTGATCGCTATAGCGAGAATAAGGTCATTCAGATTCCACTGTTTTCAGCTTGGGTTGGCGAAAGAAATTGCCAAAAATGGTCTCTCCATTTATTTTGTTAATGTGATCCTCTCCCCATCGTTCACAAGAGATGACCCACCTGAATTGAAGGGACTAGCTGAGAATCGGGCACATATTTCATGTGAATTCCCATAGGTGAAAAGTCTCTCTCCTTTCAGTTTATTGAGTGCTGCCTTGTCCAAATGTCCAAGCTAAAAAATGAAGATGTCTAAAGACATTGATGTGAACTAATAGAGCAACCTCAATCAGGTAAAGAGAGAAGGATATGCAGTCACATATATCAATGTCAACACCTTACCTTCTCCAAAATATAGTACCATTGGAACTTTGGATCATTATTTCTTTCATATGCTAAAATCAAAGAAACATTAGTGAAGATCCATAAATGTTTATCAAATAATTTCATTTTTAATGAATAATAAGTTCAAGAAAACGAGAGTAGGTAACTGTGCGATGGAAACAGAGGTCTTCAACGAAAACGGAGATGAAACGGACCTCCTCAGTGAAAAAACGGAGAAGATGAAACGGACTTTTTGTGGTGATGTGATGGAAGTAGGTGACCGTTCGATATCCTACAGGTCTAGGATATCGAACTGTGCGATATCCTACACTTGTAGGATATCGAACAATGCGATATCCTAAGTACTTGGGATATCGAACGCTTCGATATCCTACCGCCATTAGATATCGCTCTAAAAAGGGTATTTTCGTCCCATTTTGTGCCTTTTTTGTGTACGATCTTTCTTTAGGTAAATTGTAATTTTTCATCTTTCATGGGGTAATTCTCGGGTCTTAGGCTGTCCGTACGGTAATTGTCCCAAAATTTTTCAATCCCTCGTTCATCGTTCTTCTACATCGACAACCCTTTTAATGCTCTCGTGACACACTGTCTCGTTCCCATTTCCCAAGTTGTCACATGGGCCTCGAATATATTGGGTCCCAAGCAGACGTTTCGTGCAATAAATAAATGTGATCACTTCATTTCCATTTTGACTCTTTCACACACCATGTTTGGGAAAAAACATCACTTTCCACCCCATCCCTACCCTCCATTAGAAAAATCAGAGCTAATGTCAACATCTATGGAGGAATAAATCCCATTTCCTTTCTTTCTTTCGCTCTCAGGCAGGAGGAAGAGGAAATGGGGTCTTTATCAATGAGTCATGACGTGGTTTGAACATTAGATCTCAAGTCATTATATGTACTAATGGCATCTTTGCATATGATATTTATTTATATGGATGCAGATTGCGATGTTCCAAAGGAATAGATGGGGAATAATTAGTAGGGGAAAAAAAGACACCTCGTTTGAATAAACCAGTCAACAGAATGTGGGCCCCACTCATCACATTAATGTTATCATTTTTTTTTTAGTTTTCTTAACGCTGCCAACGGAGCTGGGAACCATGACAGAGCCATCCAACAGGCAGAAAAAAAAAAAAAGTATATGCACACATAAAAATAAGAACTCACAATAGAACCTTGGATAGTTAGGCAGGAAACTGAATATTCAATCAGTAGACAACCCCTCAATTTTGTTAAATGGTGCACTTAATGTCCTTCAAAGATGCAAAAACTCTATTGGAGAAAAATCATGAGGCTCCTCAATGGGACAACAAATAGATATCCCTCTCTTGCATGGGCCCTTGAACAAATAAAACTCTAATAAGTGTTAGTATATATATGGGATTAATTATACAGAAAAAAATACATATGAGTTTTCTATAATACTTTATTCAATTGCTTATATCTGTCAACATGAGGGCGTGATTGTGAAGTGAAAATTAACCAAAATCCAGACAATGTGGGAATTTAGAATCTTAGTATGTTGAAAAGCAAGAGTCCCAACTCCTCTCCTTAATTAATAGATCTAAACTCAACCTACATTTAGAGAACCAGGGTAGGATCTGAGCTATTCATCAAGTGAGCTTATTCCGGATATTTCATAATGTAAAAAATCATTCAAAATGAGTTCAGCTTTTTGTAAGTATCTCTGTGTTGAAATCATCCCTCTTTTTACATAACTAATTAAAAAGAAAAATCCTAAAAAAAAAAAAATAGAGCTCTATATCTCAGCAATATAGTGGAGAAAACCTTTCTGAAGTGGGATGGGTGGGATTTGCTTTTCCTTTCTGCTTTTTCCTCTCTCCACCATCAAGCCTAATTCCTCCCATATTATATTTTCAGGACAGTACACGCGCTCCACCAAACATGAACTAGGCTCCAGCCCAGTCCCAGACCAATCAGTTTAAACTGTGGCCAGCTGGGTCCTGTTTAAACACATCTAGATTGAATGATCCTGACCATGTGACCGGAGGACTTTTACCCACCACTGATGATGCAATTTAGACCTCACTGCATGCTTTACTTGCAATAGCGCGCATGACAAACTTGGGCATGGCAGGTCGCAGATTTTACATAAAATCTAAAATATCGGATGCGATACGACATAACAAGTTGCTCATTTTAAAATATCCGTGCATCATACTTCACATATATATTATTTTTGGCTGCATGAGAAGTGGGAATAAAGTTTTAGCAGGTAATTTCCAAGACACAAACAGCTAACCAACTAGCATGTTGTAGCAATCGCGTACGAGAAACTGAGTAGGAAAATGGTAAGACAGCTACCTCTCATAAAATAATCCGACATTTCGAACTGGGAATTAGAAGGCATCTGAGCATGAGAGATTGATTTGTTTGGAAGCATGTGATGGTTTAATTTGGGGCGTGGAATGGCATCTAGTCCTTGCAAGTAAAATAAGAGGAAACCATGTGAAGTCAGACAGAAAAAATAACAAGAACAAAGAGATCTTGAGCTAAGGAGAAGGGACAGGCGCGGAATTTAATAGCCTTCTTCGTGTCATGCATGCACATTTGAAATGGCCGCAAAAAAATATATAGAAAAAAAAGAGAGCCTGTGGTGAGATACCATTTGGGGTGTGTTGTTGGATTTTAAGAATTCAGCAGTTTCCACACCAAGTTAGTCCTTATCATTATTATCGGTATCATTATAGTATCATCGAATCTTTACCCCCATTTATTTGGGGTTAACCTTTTGGAGACATTGGTGTCGTGGGCCTTTCCTTGAAAATGAGAAAATGAATTGAAAACAAATAGCCTGCGGGAATCATTGACCCCATAAACAGTACATTCTAAGATCCATTTTTTTAGGAGATTAGAAATCAAAATCCTCTTCAAAATAGTGTAACAGTATAAAATGCTTTTCGAACTGGTTTTAGAAAAAAGAAATTCTTGTCAATTCTTTTCATGTGAGCTTACGAGTTCTACCAACCTTAATTTTTTTTTTCTTTACAAAATATAGCTTAGAATTGAGAAATAGAATTCATGCAGCTAACCTCAACGTAGTTCAAATAATTAGGCTACGATAATGATGATGATGATGATGCGCGCAAGAGATTTGAACTCATGCACCTATATATACTAGACCATGAGCTCATGCACCCACATACACCACACCATATCTTTAGCATGTCTTTAACAGGTTGATCAACAGCCTAGGGATAGTTAAAAATTATGTTCTTTTGTAACTCTATAACCTATGTCATTTCTCACGGCTTCATTCAATATATTTGTTGATTTCCCCTGTATCTCTTGATTTCCTGAACTCGTAACCTATTATAATATATTAAGGCCGAGGAATTTATAGATTATGAGACTCGAACCCATAATCTCTAGTTTTTTTTAAACAACTAACCTAACTACTACACCACACAATACTTATATGTAATTATTTATAAAAAAAATATATTAAAATCAATTAGATGGAGTGGGGACCCAAGCCATACGGGTCATGCCTGTGCTTAGGACGGGTTATGGTTATTGTGCTGGTCTATAATTATGTTGAATAGTCCAATATTCCACAGCAAAATTGGCAAACAACTCTCTTTTTTCTCTTCGTACAGTCAATCTTTCATAAACTCTCGTGCATTTATCACTAAAATTGGCAGACAATGCAATCCTTTACCTTGTCCTTGTTTGGGACAGGCACAGCTGGGTCAGCTGGGTTTTGCACAATGTAGGAGATCTTAACATGGACGCGACAAAATAAATTTCTTTGTTCTAGTTTAGCAAAACCCTTTGTTGAAATGTTCCACTGTTCTAGTTTAGCAAAACCCTTTGTTGAAATGTTCCACATTTCCTAGATAGATGCCATTTGGTTACACTGGATATTTTAGTTAAGAAAAAAAAAAGTATAGTAAACTGGTTAATAGCTCAAGGCACATCTAGATATACATAGAATTTCTAGCGTCTAAAGTCAAATTGGGGCAAAGTGAAATGAATTCGGTTCTACATGTGTAATGAACTGGGGTTAAAATTGGAGAATTATAACGTCGAAACTAATGTGGTCTCTCATTTTCGTGTCAACCTCAAATGCATGGCAAAATACAAACCAATATAAAAATGGGAAGTTTTATCATCAGGTGTGTATTGGTTTTCAAAGTGAATATTTAAGAAGTTAAAATTTAGATTATTAGAAAATGTTAATTTAAGGCCTGCTTCTTTGCATGAAATGGAATTTCTAAAGATTCTAAGAAATAACCTATCAAAGTGGTCAAAATTTAGGAAATGAAGGTGAAGATCGGCCATTTCATTATAAGTTCCTACGAGTTTAGCTCAATGCAAACAAATGAACCCTTAAATAATGTTTATTTGAATTCTTAGGTAATTTCATTTATGTATTTATTTAAGTGCTAATTGAAACTGAAACCTTTATCACTCAATTTAAATGATAAATTAAAATGCCGAGAATAAATGACATTCTCTTGCTTGGGCGACAATCCTCATATTTCACTTTGATAGGAGATGGACCTATAATACTAATGATCATAATAAACGCATGATTTTTTATAATGTTTTATTCAAATGTATTATACTTGAGAAATCTTAAGGCATTTATTTTGAGTTATATGTCTTAAATAGGTTGGGCCTCACAGAAAATTCATAAGATATATATATATATATTTTAGGATTTTATAAAATATCCTCTCTTTTTTCGAGGCTGGCCTACTCGCCAGGATTTAGGGGTGTAAATCGAGCCGAGCTGCCCAGGCAAGGCACAGCTTAGCACAAAAGAAACCATGCATGGGTCGTGCCAGGCCCGTCAAAGGATGGGCAGTGTTGGGCCAAGGAGCCCTTAGCAGTGGCACGGCCCGGGTCTTTAGCCATGCCGTGCTGGCCCTAGGTGTGTGGGCACGACACGACACGACACGGCCCAACATGACAATTATATATAAAAATTTTAATTTGTTTATATAAAGCTTAAAATAATTAAAAAAATATTTTTCTTTTATAAATTAGCATCAATGTTTGTGCATTTACTTTAATAATATCAACCTTATTTCCACTTGAGAATCCCTAAAAAGTCAATAAAGTCTATTTCAATTTATATAAATTAAAAATTAAAAAAAAATAAAAGTGGCATGTGGGGCGGCATGGGCCAGCCCAGCCCGGCACGACCTAAACCGTGTTAGGACGACCCCCAACCAACCCGGGCCCAACCCAACTTGTGAATCTTCATGGGCCGGCACGGCACGACCTAGGCATGGTTTGGGCGAGCCTAAAGCCGGCACGGCACGACCTAGCCATGGCTTGGGCCAACCTGAAGCCGGCACGACTTGGGCCAACTTCAAGCCGGCACACCTACTTTACACCCTAGTCAGGATACTATCAACCTTGAAAACCCAGAGATCGATCCTTGGACACACGTGTATTACCGAAATCCTTTGGTAATATCCCTTGTTTATATATATATATATATATATATATATTAAAAATCCTTCATGCTGTTGCCGACTGCAACAGTGACTTGGAAAACCAACAGAAGCTAGAGTTGGAGCCTTCAACGATTCCTACTTGGTGAATGAATCTGGATCCTCTGTTGTCGCAACTATTACACGCTCCCTATGTAACAGGCTGACAGAACTCCACCATAGGGCCCACATAATGATAATTCAGACCATCCAAAATGAATATCACCCCTTTCATTAATATATCCTCAAATTTCAGTTCAAAAGAATGGGTCCTACCATTCAATTGAACGCATGACTGAAACGTGATTAATGCCACATCAACACCCAATCATATTTTAAATCATGTGCTCAATCAGAGGGTACGTGGACCCTAGGACTCAGAAGATCATCATCATCATCATTGTGAGATCCCACAAGCTTGCCAATCTTGTTTGTTAGCTTGCTTGTCTCCCATGGGGATTGAACTACACTGTCCCACATCAAAAATATTCAAGTCAAGACCCTGGAGGCCTGAGTGCACGCAAGCCTTAACTTCACATGAGGCATTTTAAAATCGTACAGTAAGATTGAATTGAAATCCCATGAGTCAAAGCGAGCCCTAGTCATCACATAATGGTATAAGAACCGAGGACAACTCTATTTCCAAAGGGTGTGAGATCCCACCTACGTAGGCATATAAGTGCAGGCTAGCCTTAAATGCACACGAAACCTTTTAAAACCGTGCAGCTCAGTTGCCTCAATTTTGTTTCTCCATTTAGATTTATTCCAAAATAATAACAAAAAAAAAAAAAAAAAGAAGATTGGGATCATTCCACCGCATAACCAACCTACTTACATCCCAGATCATAACCATTTGATAGTCAACATGACTACTATTTGCAAGCCGAACCCCTGCCTGGACGATTTGGAATCAGACATACATGACTGGCTATTGAATGAGAAGCGCAGTGGCAGGGTTGAAGTGGTAGGACGGAATTGAATACAATTCTAACAGCTCATGGAAATAGCCTATTACAACTCACCTTTTAGAAATAAAGAAAAGTTAAATGAGACATGCTGCTGTGTAGAAAGCATACATTGTCTTCATTGGCCCAATTTAGGCCTGGTTTTAGGGCCTCCAACACCTGTGGATAGGCTTTATTAACATACCTCAATATATTGAAAATCATTGATGTTTTAGAAATTGGGATTGAACACCATGTGACCATGCCAATATGCCAAAATGGTTAACAAATTGAGGTCATGGACTCTGTACAGAATTTAAGGGGGTGAAAAGGCAAAAGGGAAAAGAAAATAGAAAAGACCAAGTATAAAAGGCCATCTTACACTGGAACACTGTAATGGCTGTAATCATCCACCAGTGTGGAATATGTGAACCTTCAATACCCTACGTTTTCCTCGACCTTTTCCACTGATGCACTCTAAGCCACACACATTTCCTTCTACAAGTCCATTTGCACGTGCTAAAGCTGCCCACCCAGCTCCCAATATAGTGCGGCCATCCTTCATTGACATTACTTTCACTCGCCATGTCTTCCCCTTTGGATCATGTAACAGAATTGATGCCTTCGTTCCCATGCCACTTGCAACCAGGAAAGTCTTTGGCACTGGCTGCAATCAGTAACAGCAGCATTATGAATAAATTTCTAAGAAAACTATAGATTAACAAAAAATCTACTTGGACATACTTTTTGGCATGAATCTCGGACAAACCCCTATATTACCCTTTGATATAGTGATATTCAAGGGGTAACATAGGGGTTTGTCCAAGATTCATGCCAAAAAGTATGTCCAGGTAGCATTACTCATAGATTAAAGAATAAATATTAATTGAGAAAAAGGTCAAAAACCAACAATGAGCATGAAATTGAGATTGTACAAGCAGCAGTGGTGGTAGGAGTTTCTTCCCCACCAAAGGGAATTGAGTTTTTTTTTTTTTTATAACCCAGAGTATTCCCCGAAGGGAATTGAAATCTATTAATGAAGAGAGAAATAAAGAAGGAAACCAAAAGGCACAAGGACCCATCCTCAAGATGGAGACCATCCCAAAAAGACAAATAAACCAGTCTTTGCCTACAAGATGATCATATAACAATCCAAACATCAATGTACACAATACTCCCTCCTTAGCTGAAGGCAACCCATCTGAGTTGGCCCCATAAGCACATGTGAGAAAGGCCCAGCACAATCATGAAAAGGTCAGGTCATCTGTCCAAGAAGGTGTTTTTCCACAGCGATTGAAACCTGCCTTCTACAAATCTAAGAGCACAAGCTATCTCACCCTCTAGAAACTCCTCTGCTTACACTCCTAAACCCCACGGGCCCTAAGAAATTGGGGCAAACTGATACATGTCAAATTCTGTGCACCACAATTGATGCATCATCTTAAAATGGGACATGTGCTTTGTGATTATGGGGACCTAAACCTGTTTAAAGAGTCCTAAATAATAGGAGCTACTTGACCGAGTTTCCCTTTGAATGAGTAAGAGTCACGTTGGTAGGTTGTTAGCATTATTTGAGCTTTTGTAGGAGAATGTGGATGTTGGAATGTAAACGTTGGAGACTTAGAGTCTATGTGACATAGTTGTAGTGTCTGTATTTAAAGGAGAACTTGTAATAAAAATGATCATCACTGATTTTCCATTAAAAGTCTCTTTTAATTTGGTGCAATCTCCCATATGAGATTTTATCCTCTCTCAGCTTCCTTTTGAGCAGAAAGTTCATATCTTCACCAAAGCTTGAGGTCGCAAGAAAGCTCGTATCAATTGGTATTAGAGCATCAACTTGGCATGGCAGAAGGAACACAAGGATTCCAGATGGAGCAACTGCGCATCCTACAAAATTCTCAGGCAGGGCTGAAAGAGGCCTTCGAACTCCACGAGAAATTGCTAGCCCGAATACTACAACGCCTGGAGAATCTTCGAAAGAAAGCTCAACTAGGAAAACATCTTCGGAAAATCACGCTCTCGTTGAGCCTCGGCGTTGGCGCTACTCCATCTGCACCAATGGTGATGCGAGAGCCCAAAACTTTGAGTTCGTTGCCACCACCGCTACACCAGAACCACTTCCGCCCACCCAACGCCACCTCCCGCCTCCCTCTTTTCAAGGTCAACCTCCTCGATCCACTTGCCGTCCAGGCCACCGTCAATGGTTGCTTTGGCGTCTTCCACGTGGCATACCCCTCCTTGCTCGACGAGCTGAGGGACCCATACCTAGAGCTCGTCCTTCATGTCATGCCGAAGACTCTGAACTAAAAGGGCCAACGCCCGGTGCGTCAGTCCAACATCGTCAATCTCAACAGTCGTGACGAACACTAGCTGGCCGCACCATGTCGAGACCTCATGGGCCAATCTCAACTAGTGCAAGAATCAACAAAAATGGCATCCAGTATCCAAGGCGATGGCAGAGAAGACAGCGTGGGACTACTTGAAGATGCACGGGGTTGATATCGCGTCCGTACATCAGTTCACATGTCTTGGCCACCCTCTCTTACAACAGGGCTTGAACATGCACATCGCATGGATCTGTTGGGCCTTCTCCAAGTCGGTCACTGCCCAACAACTGGGGTCTGGTATGCGTGGCTTGGGCCTCAGAGCATTCAACCTTGACTGGTCCATAATATTCAGCCCGCTCATCTACCCCTTCTTTGCCATGGCCAACGTCTATTTCGGCTTGATCATCATGACCTATGTTGCGCTACCCTATGCTTGTTGGACACTGGATCTATACAATGTCAAGACATTTCCTCTCTTCTCTTCTGACTTGTTTGCAACCACTGCCCAAAAGTATTACAAGTCTGAAATAGATATGTTTGGATATGATTCACAAGCACAAATACATATTAAGTTCTTTCTCTGCTCTTACTTTTGGTTTTGGGTCTGCCACCAATGCGTCAATGCTCACACATGTAGCTCTTTTCAATGGAAGGGAGGTATATGAGCACTATCAGGCTTCATGCAAAGGCAGGGATGACATACACACCAAATTGATGAGAAAGTACAAAGACATACATGAATCATTGTTCTACTTCTTGCTAGTTGTGTGACTGGGAATATCTCTCATCATGTGCATTACCCTGAAACATCAGTTCCAACTTCCTTGCTGGGGTTTTCTCTTTCCATGTGGTATCGCCCTTGTATTTACTCTTCCTATTGCCATTATAACTGCCACAACAAATCAGGCACGGGGCTGAATATTATCATAGAATATATAATGGACCTCATATTGTCGGGAAGGCCAATGGCCAGAGTGTGTTTCAAAGTCTATGGATATATAAGCATGACCCAGGCTATCTTTTTCCTCTCTGATTTCAAGATCGGCCATTATATGAAGTCTCCACCTAGATCAATGTTCTTAGTTCAGTTTATTGGCGCCATAGTAGTAGGCCTGTCAATGGGACGCGTTGAAACGGGTAGAAAGCCGGGCCCGGCCCGGCCCAAGACCAAAAATACAGGACTTTTAAAAAAATTTGAGCCCAGTGGGCTGGGCTTGGACAATACATTTTAAAGCCCGGCCAAAATGGGACTGGGACTGGGCAGAAACAACCGAGCCCGTTCAAGCCCGGCCCGGCCCGCTGAGTCATTTAATAATAATTATTTATATATTACAGTTTGTGCCCAAGATTGGTTTAGTAATGACAAAACTAGTGATGATGATTTAGACAATGATGGGAATGCACTAACTGATGTTTGAGACATATTAAAAGAAAAATAATTTATGTTGTTTTCTTTTTTACATTACTTTACCCATATAGGATACTCATTCTCATTCATTTTATTGATTTTCTACTTTCACCGGCAAAAAAAAAAAAAAAAAGTTTTAAACCGATCCTACATTACTTTAACTTGACTCATATAGGATACTCATTCTCATTCATTTCTATTGATTTTCTACTTTCACCGGCCAAAAAAAAAAAAAAATTTTAACTCCGCCATGTTGTTTGTTGCATCGCATTGCCGGTCCCAAGCACGGAAAAAAGGAGGAGGGTTTAAAGTCTGGTTCACACCGAGTGTCTGGTGACAGTAGGAATAATTAGAGAATATTTTGCTTATGTCCAGGATCGGGCTAAGCCCAGGCCCGGCCCTGTCCCAGCCCAGGCCTGTATGGGACGGGATTTGATGTAGGCCCGTTCAATTTAGGGATGGGATTGGGCAACACCCAGCAAGCCTGTTCTATTTTCGGGATGGGATTGGACAACCTAAGCCCAGGCCCGGCCCATTGACAGGCCTACATAGTAGCAGGAACAATCATCCTTGCAGTAGCATGGTAGCTACTGAACTCCATTGATCACATATGCCATGATTACCTCTCGCCACCCAACAGTCGTTATTGGTTCAATGGCAAGGGACACCTAAATCAGATGCTACTTGGGAACGTTTCAGATTGCTTGAATATCCTAAACGCTAATCTTGTGGACATGGTTAGTCTAAAGGGGGTGGATTGATACATGTCAAATTATGTGCACCACAATTGATGCATCATCTTAAAGTGGGACATGTGCTTTGTAATTATGGGACCTAAACCTGTTTAAAGAGTCCTAAATAATAGGAGCTACTTGACCCAGTTTCCCTTTGAATGAGTAAGAGTCACGTTGGTAGGTTGTTAGCATTATTTGAGCTTTTGCAGGAGAATGTGGATGTTGGAATGTAAACGTTGGAGACTTAAAGTCTATGTGAAATAGTTGTAGTCTCTGTATTTAAAGGAGAACTTGCAATAAAAATGATCATCACTGATTTTCCATTAAAAGTCTCTTTTAATTTCGTGAAATCTCCCATATGAGATTTTATCCTCTCTTAGCTTCCTTTTGAGCAGTGAGTTCATATCTTCACCAAAGCTTGAGGTCGCAAGAAAGTTCCTATCACAAACACTACCCTAATAATTGCGGATAAGTTTGACAATCCCTGCTACGCCCAGATAAGCAGTCTACTAGCATCAATGGTTAGCTTCCATCAATTTTTCCAGCAGCAGGGACCAAACAGAGTTCTATAATCCTCAATAACCTCCAGCCAGTTACAATCTAGAAGAACCGGGACTTCTGGTGGGACTCCCACAGAATTTTAGATACCAACGACTAAGATATCACTCTTATAACTAAATCAAGGACAATAGAGAAGAAAAGTCAAGGACAATGGAGAAGAAGTACCCTAGGTCCCTTGGTCTTATACCATGTTAAACCTAGGGTAGGCATTTGGAAGAGAAGGTTAGTAGTAAAAGAAGAAGAAGGTCTCAATGTGTAGAGGTCGATTGAATGAGTTTTGCCTCAGACCCTCTTCGTGAGGCATTGTGCAGTGGTCTATTAATAATAACTTGTGTAAAAACCACATCAAGGCCACTCTATTAACTAAATTATGGGCAACAAAGAAGAAAATTTACGAAAGGGCCATTCCTTCCTACTCATCAACAAAGTCCAACACATTCCATTCCCTGAGAATTTTGAAAGAATTTTATTGCATAGCTATCAGGTCTAGAAGCATATGACCTCCCATCCTATGATACCCGGATATTTCAAAATAGGCAACATATAGTGTCATATAATATCTGATACTTCATTTTTGTGTAAAACTCATATCTAATTTAAGTGTGTCTCTATCATGTATCTGGGAATCAAAGCTCCCATCTCAAAAGCTACGTCTTTCACTTCGCACTCTTCAATCTTTTCTCCAGCCAATCCACTTGATCTTCCCCAATCATTCCATACTCCAAGTGATTAAGTCAAAGCAAGCAACCCAAACCTTATCATTGTGCCAGTTTCGGTATAAAAAAAATAATTGCACATATTTCTTCTCTATCATCCAAATGCTTAATTGATTATCCCCACTACCAAGGACACTATCCCATTGGATTTCCCACGAGCCAAAGTATTATCATGGAAGAACTTTGTGTTTCAATTGACCCCCTTAACCATTATTGTACCCTTTGTACAAGGCTTCCAATTTAACAGCTTCTATGTGAATAACCCACTGTTTATTCTTGGTTTTGAGGCTTTCTTGTTTTCTTTTTCTTGGTAGGACCTATTCAATACTTACCAGTACTTTTTTTTTTTTTTTTGAATGGTAATACTTACCAGTACTTATTACTGCACCATTACATTTTGTGTACAACTTTAGCACAGTCCATTGTATTGAGCCCTTTATGTCAGATAGTCTATCAGTTTTCTTATGTTCTAAAGGAATATAAATAATGATAACTTTATTATTTTACATATTCTAAAGAAGACTTTATACTTTGTAAGAAATCTCAAATATAAAATATGAAATTTCATGTTATGGATAGGATAGGCTTGCCTGTATCCATATCCTATATTTCCAGAAGTGCATAGTTGTTCCTTGATCCCGACTACTATGTCCGTACTCAAGCATCATGTCCTTAAAGCCTTTGATCTAAAGCCATGCAAGTTAAAAGAGCAAGGGCGTGGGCGCGGGCCCACCGCTAACACTCCTTTACTCCAACTAGTAGTTGAGTTCTTGAATTGAACCAAAATACAGAAGTACAAGATCATCCATAAGGACATTTATTAATTTAAAGTATTCATAGAAAAATTCCTTATTTCATAGTGATGTATAGTTGTCTTAGATCATATGTTACTAGCAAACATGCCCCTGCAATATAATCCATAATCTAAAAAATATACAAAAAAATTAAAATTTTCTAAGACATGTAGAATATGATAATTTCTAAGACAATGCATACCATTCTTTAGGTCATGGGTTCAATTCCTATCCACCACACGATTTATTATTTATTTGTTTTTAAAATATGAATAGAAAACCATCCATTAGAATTTAGAAAACCTAACACAAGCCATACCAGTCACCAGGGGGCGGGTGGGTATTGGGCAGAGAAACGTCATTCAGATCAGGTTAAGGTCAGCCTAAACTTGAACCCGACCTGACCCATTTCCGTCTGGTCAAAATTGAAATCCCAAATCAGTCTCTTTCATAATAGTGTTTATGTCCATTGGTAACAGTAGTGTTTGCATGAGTTGAATATAAATTTAAGGGCACCGTCGTAGTACACTGCTCAAAAGTATTTTATCTGTGTTTGTTAACTTGAAAAAACTTGAAATAATCTAATAGAATTTTGGACGAACTTGAATTTTGTTCCACACCATGATGATATTGGACCTCAGGGAAGTAAACTCCAACCCCATAAACCACCCCCCCCCCCCCCCCCCCCCCCCCCCCCCACCCCACCCCACCCCACCCACCCACCACACACACACACACAACTTAAAAACAACCATCAAATCCCTTCTAATTGAAGCATTCCCTGCTCTTTCTTTTATGCTCATTTTTGTATCACATCTCGTACCTCGTAACTATTGCTCAGATGTTCATGACTTGCAGTCTTTCAAAATACTAAGCATGCTTAAAGAGCAAATCAAAATAATTGTACCGTAAAGAAGGAATAATGAAATGCATGATGGGACACAAAAAAAAAAGAATCACCATTTTATACAGCATTCTGGGTCTCCAAGATACAGTATAATGTTGATGCTTTATTTTGAAGGGGCAGGAATCTGTATCAAATACAAACTTTCTATTACTCCCAGCAACAAATCTCCTCCATGATCACAATTTTCTACATATATGATGCAAGACTGTAACTAAAATGGATAAAAGAAGCAGATACTTGATAGAGTATCAAGAAAAGAAAATAGCTATACGGACTCACATTTCTTTTGCCCAAGACATTGACAGGTGTTGGTACTTTCGAAAAATAGTTCTTTTAATTGTTCTTCTTTCACTTCCTTGTAAGAACCACATTCATGCTTTTCTGAAGCTTCTTCCTTTTCGCACCCAGAACTGCTTTCATCCTTCTTTATCATTGAAGTTTCTTCCTTCTCGCACCCACTTTTACCAAACATTTTTACATCAAATTCTGAATTTCCTTGATATGTAAAGACCAAAACTTCTCCCATCTGTAAAATATTTTCTTCCACAAAATCAGGCCACCCATTTTGGAAAAATAGGTCATTGCCAACCTTGTTCACCTGTACATGCCAAACTCTCCCAGTAGGGCTCCTAAGAATGGATTCATAAGGGACCTTTCCATTGAAGTGCTTAATAAAAGCTGGCGGTATCCGCTGCAAAAAAAAAAAAAAAAATATGACAATTTAATTAGTGTATGATCTAAGAGAAGTATACATATGTAAATGGAAATGCACAAAGTAATAAATATGAATCCATGGGGAAGCTTTCTTGTGAAGCAAACATAGTCAAAGAAAGATGAAATAACTTGAGAGGCAAAAAATAAAGAAAGTTTTTCAATGACTCTTGGATGAAGAAGTCCACAAAAAGGTTGTTAGTGATATGGTTACTTATAGGTCTGTTTCGGAAAAGGCTGAGAAAAAATCTAACAAATTGGTGAAATAATGGAGGTTTCTCTTGTTAGCAAAAAGGAAGTTCTACATAAAATGGTTAGACAATTTGTTGCAGAGACGGAATTTTACAAAAGCAGTGATGATGGTTTTCTCAAAGAGAATAAGGTTGATGCCTTCGCAAAGAGAATAAGGTTGATGCCTTCGCAATGGTCTAAATTAATGAGTGCCAAGGATAATGCTATAAAGATGTTGCATTATTTATTGAAAGTGAAGACTATTGTGATGTGGTTCCTCTAAATGCTATTTGTGATCATGACGGACGGATGTTTGAACAGAAGATGAATATTGGTCAAGCTGTTGCGGCTGCTTTTGGAAGAAAAGGACGGCAATATCCATTCATCTTTTCAAGGGGTTTTCGGATAATAGCCGAGATAAGATAAGTTATACACCACAAGCCTAATTGAATTTGAAGCAAATTGTGGTGAAATTCCCGCAGCCTCACAAAATAACTCCAGCTATTTCCAAAACTACAGCATATAATCAAACTACCCGAAATAAGTTGCAGAGTTAACTCAGTCAAAATGGTCAGAGGATATGGGCTTTGACCAGCTGATAGGGAGCAACCAATGAAGTTTATAAGCATTCAAAAGTACAGCTCGACAACTTTAGATGCTAAATGAGTTACAAAAACAAGTCCGTCATTGTGCGCGATGAGTGCTTGGGCAGCAGTAGTTCCTATGGGTATGCTATAGACGAATTCCAGCATAAGCCTTAAAAGGGGTGATCTTTTACACATTTTTCTTTTGGTTTAAGAGATACTCGGATACTCCCAATCACATGGGCTCTTTATGAATCAAGCCTCTAACAGAATACAGGCCCACCTACAAATAATACATAGAATTATAGAAATGCCCAGCCATATAATGGGTATATACCTAAATAAGCAAATCGATCAGTCCTACCTTACATGTGACATGTGAACAGAGATGGAGTCAAATCAGTCCACATCATAGGTCCAAAAAAAAAAATCAGATTTTTGGCTAGGTTAATGCAGCCAAGGACTTTCGCAGCGGTAGTGATTATTCAAAAATGGCAAACAACATGAATCTGCACTCAAGGGTAAGGATCCAACAGTGAAACTGGCTTACAGTGTTATGGACAGCTCCATAACCTTGGAAATTTCAATCCCCTGATCCTCTGAAATTATTTATTTATTTATTTGGGGGGAGAGAGAGAGAGAGAGAGAGAGAGAGAGATGGTCCACAATTTTATGAAAACCGAGTCACCTGTTGGGAAAGTCCCACATCCCACATCGCATCACCCAAGTAATGGGTTTGAACAGGGCTTCATATACCTGTTTGGGTCTTCCACCAATCAGCTTAAGCCTTTGGGTTGGTAGTTGGTACATGGTATCTTACATCATCATCAAGATAGGCATAGATCAATCCAAATAAAAGATAATTACATGGCTATACCTGTGTACAGGTCAAAACCTTTACACAACTAGGTTTCCAACGAAATCCCCAAGATAGATTTCCATAGAAATCAGCAAGAAGAAACTTATTTCAAGACAACCATATCAATAGCTATTCGAGTTACAATCTTTATTAGAGTAAAAACGTGGCTCTCTAAAGCAGTTTTTTTTTTTTTGGCATATTCCAAAGGAGTAGAATGAAGAAGTAGATTCATTGGCGAAATGTGGTATCCAAGAAAAATACTGTGATTGGATCTTCATTAATGTTGGAGTTTTTCATGTTCTTGTCTGAAGAAAGTATAGTACCTTCATAGACCGTTCTCTTTGGTACGTACTTTTGGGTAATTCTATTCAGGAACTACATCAAACATTAAGTGCTCATACTAAAAGATTCAGTTAATTAATTCCAAGAAAAATCACCTACCCTTGCAACAAACAAAGAATCACGCAATAGAATTGAAGACCCATACAATTTCCAATAGTCTAAAATTGCAGAATCAAAAAGAAATCAGACCGAGAACAAGGCCACGTAGTTATAGCTCCTTGTACAATGAAAACATAGCTCTTCAAAAGATTAGTTTTTTGGAAAAGGTGTTCACATTATACAATAAGACTTGTATGATTTACTGAACCATAACAGAGCCTGAAAAGACCATGACAAAAGAGAAAGAAAGAAGTAGCTAGTTACCAACCAGTTTCTGTGTAAAGTCCAACAATAAGACCTTGAAGAAGGAAGTCCCTCGTACGGTCTCGGGCTCGCTAGGCCTTGAAGAACGACCCCTTCGTACAGTCGCTGGTTTCCTACCCATCATCTTCCACACACACAGATTTTGTTCTGGTTCAAAATAGACCAAGTGTTTCTTTTTTTGCTCCGTGTTGCCAAATTAAACTGCAAGCCCAGCATTGGGGTGTATGTGGGCTCCAATGGTCTGGAACTGGGCTTATATTATTTCATACCCAATTGTTAAAAGGACCAGGCCTAGGCCTTGTATTTTTAATGGGCTTGGCTAGGGTCCAGATTATTTAGGGCCTGGTTTGTTGGGTAAGGTCCCACACCTTTTGGAGCCCCTCATGGTCCACTTTTTTTTTCTTTTTCTTTACTAGATACTCAAACTCAAGCTTCAATAAATACCATCCAATGTTCCTGATCAACTGAGCAATGGCCGGAGACCACGAGTGCTTGATCGCACAGACATTTTAGATACCCATATTTTATTTGGCGATACCCATATTTTATTTGGCTTTCTCACTACATAATTTTGCCCCATCATTCCTTTCAAAAATGTCTAAAGAAAGAAAAAAGTAACAAGATTTGCTTTGCGAAAAAAGTTAAAAGATTTAGAGTCTTTTAGGCTATAGCTAAGTTGGTAAGAGACATGAGTTAGTAAGCGTGCATAGCCAAAACAAAAACAAATAACAAGATTTATAGTAGCGGTGCGCTTAGTCAGTGGACAAAAAAATTGGTCCCATGAGTCATAGGAAATTCATTCAGTCCCTTGTTTCATCTCTGCATTACCAAAGGGCAAGCAAACAATACCTCTTTAGTTACTCTGGACGATGCTCCTTTTAGTAAGCCCACTCCCCCTATGTATGTATGCCCAAGTAATTTTTCAAAAGGATGGGATGTCAAAATCCCAACATTGGATTTGAGTCATAATATGTAAGACCCCGTTCCGAGTTAATTGAGATTAACTATAATTAATTATAATTAAGGCTAATTAACTAGGTTTAATTAAACCAACAGTGGTTTATGACCAAATGATATTGATTTAGCCTAAAATAAATGATTTAAACTTAATGACATGATAATGAAGCTTTGAGTAAGCTTACATGAATTGAATTGGAGTTTAGACTCAAACAAGAAATCGAAGGACTTTTGTGTAAATATAAATTTTTACGTATTTTGTCGAATATGGAAACTCTTGATACCAACACGCGTATCTCAACGAGTACGTTAATTATCATAATAGACTTGATCTCATCCGATGAGAAATGAACCAAGTGATCCTTCATTTGACTCAATTTGAAATGGCTAGAGGGCCGAAATGTAAAATCTTAGCTTATATAAGCTTAAGAGGATTTCATTAAATCCTTCTCTCCAAACCCTAGCCCCCTTTTTCCTCTTTCTTCTCTCCCTTTTCTCTTCTTTCTTCTATAATCTCTCAACCAAGTATCAAGGTGAAGCTTGTAAGTGATTTTTGAAGAGCCTTCATCATCCTCTTCATCTTCCCCAACTTTGTTTTCAATTTTTGAAGTTATGAAGCTTGAGCTCAAAGGATTTTTTTCTTGGAATCAAGCTATCATAGGGATTTCTCTTAAATTGATCTTCACTAGAGGCAAGTACATACTCTTCTTATGATTTATAATGTTTTAGAGTTGTTAAAACTCATTTAGGTAAAAGTTACAGAAATGAGCTTCAGAAAAGCTGAAGCTCAAAACTGAAATCTGGGCGCAGGTCGGTCGACCGACGACCTGACCGACAGAGTCCGGGACCAGTTTCCATGTAATCAGGTCTCTGGAATTCTGACCGACGTCATGTCGGTCGACCGACGACCTGAGGGATTAGTTTTTCAGTGTGTTCAGGTCTCTGAAATTCTGATCGACGTGAGGTCGGTCAACCGACATAGAGCTGTCGGTCGACCGACAAGCTAACCGACACTATAAAAAGGTTCAGATTAGAAATCCGATTTCTCTACTTTGAAGCCTAATTCATACAGGCTGATTTTTGTTAATGTCTAAGCCTTCACAGGTGTAAACTAAGTTCTCCGAATGCACATTAATATCTATAAAGTGATGTTCATAAAAAATAACTCGTGCATTGGATGACGAAGTTTCATTCATTTGATTGGTTTAGAAGTCTGAATAGGATTTGGCTAGATTCCGCATAGAAGTTACTTCTATATAGTTCTTAAACTCATTAGTGAGCTACTTTAACATAATGTTTTTCTTGAGCTCCATGTTGATCGAGCTCCACTGAGAACTAATGAATTACATTGAATAAATGAAGTGAATGAATAGCCTAATACTAGACTGTAATTCCCTAAGCTCATCATTGAGCTACTTGACGATGGTCTAGAGGTCGCAAGAGTTTTGAATAGTATTGAATATAATGGAATTTGATTCGATTTCCGCAAAGTACTATTGTGTTGTAGTTCCTTAAGCTCATTATGGAGCTATACTAATACAAGGTACTGAACTATTGAATGAAAACTTCGTATAGAGCTAAACTGAATCGAGCTAATGCTTGTAGAGAACTCGACTAATTTTGTACAATGTAATGATATTGAATTGAATGAACAGTTACTAAAGGTAACATGAAACAAATAATTCATACTGTAGTGGATGATATGGGAGTATTCCGGAGCTCCGTGGTGATACTAGTGATCTCTGATCAAGACACTGGAAATCCCATCCATTTGTAAGTAATTGATCCTCGAGGCAAGATTTGGACCAGAGCTAGGTGGCGCGAGTCCATGAGCCAAGGCAACATGTAGGCTAGAGCCAGGTGGCGCGGGCCCATGAGCCAAAGAGGACACAACTCATATAATAGAAAGAGAAATAAAGTATTGCGGCAACATGTAAGCCAGAGTTAGGTGGCGCGAGCCCATAAGCCAAGGAGGACATAACTCATGTAATAGAAAGAGAAATAAAGCCTTGAGGCAACATGTAGGCCAGAGCCACGTGACATGAGCCCATGAGTCAAAGAGGATAATATTATAAATACATAACTGACTGGTATTGGTGTTAACAAATATACCGAACAGCTTCCGTTTGAAAGCATGAAATGAGATGAAATGTATTCTACTATTGTAGTCATAAGTAATGGTTATTACTTGACTGTATTGAGTAATACACTGTAATTAGATTAAAATATATATTGCTACGGATGTCTTAAGTAAATATTCTGACTTGACTCTACTATTAGAACTGTTCACTACTGAACTGTGTTGAATTATATAGAACTGTTAGATTGATAAATTGACAGGTTCATATATACTTAAATTACTGGTTCATGGTATGATAGCATGTATTATCATAGAATTGTATGTACGTTGTTGAACCGTCGTGTTCACGGTGTTATTGATAGCATCGCAGGTTCAGTTACCCGTACCAGTCTTATAGAGGCCGCGCCGCTTGGAGGTTAGATCGAATGGATGTGAAATCGGAGCGCGAATCGAATAGAAACCTTTTGTAAAGTTTTTATTTCATATGTTTGAAATGAACTTAGATGTCCCATGCATTGTATTTGCTTGTGCAGTGGTTGACTTCATGACATTACAAATATGTATATATGAACTTTACTTTTGGTAAAGGGACTCATATGATTAATAATGTTTTCGTCAATATATATATATTCCGCAAATTTTATATATTTGACAGGTATTTGTATTTGATATTCCTTGTGGATTTCGTTTTAACTTTATGTTAATTCGGAGTTTACGGGAGTAAGTATGAGATCGCGACTCGGGGTTTGTCCGAGTTAATCAGATCTCAAGACCGGGTCGTGAGATAATATTAGGTGAACTTATTAAACAATTAAACTTTAAGGCCGTAAATTAAAGATTAAGATGACTTGATTAAAGTGATATTTGATAAATTCCAAATAATCCATAATATACCCTTGTATCATCTATGGTGGTATTCGTACAAATTGGGTTTTCTTTTGAAGAGCAAACCTACTGTTTGTGTTAGCATATCTTTTTTTTTTTTTTTATCAATAACTACAAATGTCATTAAAAGGAGAAAAGGTTACAAAGAGAGAAAAGAAACATACAAATCTTCTACAGCTTCAACATCATGAAGTTTGTAGCATTTTAAAATAGGAGACATGTTAGAGTTTGTGGGGATTCAGGTTTCAAGATTAGGGATTGTAACTGATATGCATCCAAGTGGGTCCTCTCAAATCAATGGCGTAGATCATTGACTAGGACTCACATTTATCATCTTGACCCCTCAGGATTCAGGATTTTTTGTTGTTCCCCCTTTTTGCTGCTTAGCCCCAACAAAGGTCCATGGTTTAGTTAGTAGCCAAACAGTTTTATCTGAAGGAGCCCTGAAACAGATTTTCCAGGGCTTTTTTTCTCCTTATGGAGCAGAGTAACTCAACAAAATATGACGAGTTTCTGGTTAAACTCGCTACACTCACTCGACTCAACGCTTGTCTAGTTGAGTTGACTCAGCAGAGTCAAGTAGAGTCTGTTCTGGTCTTGATTTGAGAACAATGGTCCTGGTCATTATCATAGTCATACGGGCCCCAGACCATAGCCAAAACCTTCTCTTCTTACTAATACTCTCCCCTTTCAATTTCTTGGCCAGGATTTGAGAAGCAAAGCTTTTCTCCAAACAAGGATCTGATCTCTTTGTCAGCCAACCATCTTCGGCTCACCACCTTATCTGCACTCTCTCCTCTCATTCTTATAAACAAAGTATCCTTCATTCCTTTTATTTGTCTATCTTCTCCAGAGACCCAGTCTCCACACAACTCAACAAATCCATCAGACCACTAGAGAGGTACAATACAACCCATCATTTGTCTCTAAAGTAGATTAATCTTCTATCAGTTTATTTGCCAATCGACTTTCTTTCTTGCAACAGCTGTAGCTGGTTTTATTGCAGATATAAATTCTGGGTCTTGCAGGAATGGCAATGACATCAGCCGCGGTTTCTTCATCCACATTTGCTGCAGCTGCCATTGCGAGTTGCGGTCGCAATTCTCTTCGGGGGAGAAAGACCCGTGTGGTTCATATGGGAGGATTGAATTCTTTTGGAGGGCTGAAAGCTGATACAAATATAGCCTCTTTAGGCCTGCCAGAGTGCACCAACCAGTCATTTGCAATGGTTTTAAGTTCTTTGAAATCTTCATCAAAAGGAAGAGGGAGTGGAGGGGGAGCACTCTCTTCTACTTGCAGTGCTGCAGCTGAGATATTCAAGATTGCAGCTATTATGAATGGACTGGTTCTCATTGGTGTTGCTGTCGGATTTGTTCTTCTCCGAGTAGAAGCCTCAGTAGAAGAAGCCGAGTGAGAATTCAAGAAAATATTGCTCATTCTCAAGCTCATGTAGAAGTAAAATTCTTTTGGCAATTCAATCTGGCAAACCTGGTTCCCATTAAAGATTGCATTTGATTAGCAGGGGTCTATATATTCTTTTCTTCTTCTTTTTTTTTTTTTTTTTAAATTTTTTCTTCATGGTTATCTGTGTTTGAAACATTAACTACATTCGTTTCTGGACTTGAAATAACCTTCAGAAAATGATAAACAATTATCCATTTTCTCATAAGCCCAGTAGATAATAAAAGATCAACTGATCAGAAAACGTCTTCGTTATATTTAGTCTAACAGCCTCAAATTTATATTTGTAAGCTAATGGAACTTGCAAAGTGTTGATGCATTTGGGTTTTGTGACTACATATTTTACAATAAGAAGGGTCTACATCTTAGCCATCACCTTTCAATAGAGATCTTGGTAGTGCAAAATTTTAATTCCGATAAAAATTTCCCTCATCCATTTAATTAGAAATCGCTCATTTTGGTGCATTCGTGCATGTGCTCTCTGAGACACAAGCATATACTCTGAAGCTAATTGCCAGTGATCATCATCCAGTTAGCCAGTGGTTTTGCAGAAAATAAATACAATAGAATCTGCTTTGGGAATTCCCCTGGTGAAAAATTAATCTTGGAGTAAGCAATGCCCATATCTCCAGAGTTCAAGCTATGATCAGGGTCCTGCTGTACAGAAAGCTGATTTGCAATGTGGCTGATTAATTCACATCCATACGAGGGCATTTTCAGTTGGGAAATTCTCTTGAAAGGGTACCTGGATTGAAGTTCTGATTAGATAATCGCGTTTCACTGTATTCTCTTGATTGAATCAAGCTCAAGCCCTCTGTTAATAGGCCTTACAAAGGTACCTGTGGAATTGAACTACATAGGAAATGCAAGAGTCATTCTGTACAAGAAAAAAACTACTATTAATGTGTACATCATGAATACTCTAATCTGTAACGGTCAAATACATATATTCAATACTTTCTGGGGGTTTTGACCGTACAGGGTATCAAATACCCTGTATTCCTTGAAATGGTGTTGACCAAAAGTATATCCCAAATATGGGTATCATACTGAGAGCCTCTTTTTTTTTTTTTCCACTTTTACCCTTTTTGTGCGATATCGCAAATATTTGCGATATCGCATAAACTGAAGAGTTATTATATAAGCTGCTCGTTTTCCCTCCCTTTTTTTCCTCCGTTTGCAGCAAAAAGTAAGTCGTTTTCCCTCATTATTTTCTTGTGGCTGTCTTCATCTTTATAGGAGGTTCTCAAAAGGATGAAGCAATCGCTCTTTCATTTCTCCAAAGGCATTTAGATGATTCTTCTTACATAATATTTGGACATGTTTGGAATTTTTTGTATACTCTGTCAAATGTTATGTTAAAAATAGTTGGGCATTGAGACACCAAAAACTTATGGTCATGGAGATACTTTGAAATTTATTCTTAATTTTTTTTTGTTTGATTATATTAGATGAAACAAAAGATATGAAACGTCCTAAAAATGTATTTGCTGTAGCAATCGCTCTTTCATTTCTCCAAAGGCATTCAAACGATTCTTTTTACACAATATTTGGACATGTTTGGAGTTTTTCATATACTCTGTCAGATGTTATGTTAAAAATGGTTGGGCATTGAGACACCAAAAACTTATGGTCATGGAGATACTTTGAAATTTATTCTTAATTTTTTTATTTGATTGTATTAGATGAACAAAAGATATGAAAAAACAATGAGGAAAAACGGCTTACTTTTTGCTGCAAACGGAGGGAAAAAAGGGAGGAAAAACGAGCAGCTATATAATGACTCTTCAGTTTATGCGATATCGCAAATATTTGCGATATCGCACAAAAAGGGTAAAAGTGGAAAAAAAAGAGAGGATCTTTGTACGATATCCATATTTGGGATATACTTTTTGTCAACACCATTTCAAGAAATACAGGATATTTTATACCCTGTATGGTATATAGTTCAATAAATAAAAAAGAGTTACAAGGAGGTTCCAAACAGAAAAAGGCAGGCATCAAGAGTTACAAGGAGGTTCCAAACAGAAAAAGGCAGGCATCTTAGAGAAATTGATTACTTGTTTAAAGAAGTCTAGTTTGTCTGACGCCATCAACTCTCTCACAGAGAGTAAATCTAACTGTGATTCCCAGATACTTTACATGCCCATTGTAGTCATACTAGTACCGGTACAGGATGCTGCATGAATACTGGTAGAATTTTAGAATACCACAGGTCCACTGTTTCATTAAATTCTATTGTCTCTTCCTTGGTTCCTTTACAACATTAAAGAAAGGTTAAGAAAATAATGTATTTGCTTAGATATGTGCCAAAGACAAAAGTAACACTTTGTACTAAAATCCCAATCTGGAATGTCAAATGTCCTGTATTGACACCCGTATATGTGACCATCTTTCAGATTTCATGAAGTTCTGCAACCATTTCCTTGTACCTTGTATCCATGTCCACAACCAAGTCCATATCAAGGCATCAAAGTACAGCGAGCAGGAAGTCCATAAACTATACTTTTTAAGGACTACAACCTTAAAAAGCCCTTCAAAACAGAAGGCATGGAATTGATGATAATCTTGAGATTCATAAACAACCTTAAATCAATTCACCACATGACAAAAAGGAAAGCTCTAGCTGGATGAAGAAAACCAAAAAATGAAGATGGTGGAATGGAAGAGGAAGACGATCACCATAATATTATCAGCAACCAACTCCCAAAAAAAAAAAAAACTATAGAAATTAAAGTTAACAATCTTATTGTACTATGGTGATTGTCTTCCTCTTCGGCAACCAACTCCAAAAAATAAAAAATAAAAATAAATAAATAATAGAAAGGTGGGGGGATTTGTATTTTAAATCAGACTTTCATTAACAGTGACGGCTCCAGGAATTCGAGTAAATGGGGTCAACAAAAGATTTATTTTCCATAAGTTTATTTATTTTTTATATATTTTGGTAGATAGATGGCCCATTAATTTAGGCATTGAGTGTGGAGTCAAAATCTTCCATAAGTTCAATTCATTAAAGATTTTTTTTTAATAATTTTTTAAATGTCAGTTTTTTTTTAAATAATTGTTCAAATGTTAGTGGGGTCAATTGACCCCACTCACATACATGTAGCGCAGCCCTACTATCACAAGAGGGTATCTAAGAGGGCGATAAACAAGTGATCGATGTGGTGAGGCCCTGAAATTAAGGGAAAGAGATTTTTTTTGTGTGGCCGTAAAACATCCCATAATATATGTGAAAACAAATTAAATATGGGCAGCACTACACAACGCCCATACTTTTTTTTGGGAGAAAACGCCCCTCCTAGTTGGGCCCATTGGGCTGCGTGATGATCATAGAAGTCTATTGGATGTAAAGATCCATATGAGGCATACTTATATGCAAAATCTCGAGTCCATAAGATCATCATAACCTTTTGATCAATGACAATAAAATATAATAGTTTAGAGGCATCATTTTGTTGGGATTTCAATCCAATGGTGATGAAAAGTTGGATGAGTGTCAAACTTGGACTTGTGAGTATTCATGGTGTGGTATTGTGTATGGAAAGACTATATCGACTCAACACGAGCCCCATGAAAAAAAAAGAGGAGCTGAAAAGGGAGCATCTTTAAATTGGGACGTTTTTGAGAATTTCCCATTAAATATTGATCAAGGCATATCTACTTTTAGACATAGATTCAACCAACACAATATATATCACTTTAAAGGGCCGCTGAGCACCCCACCTAGTAGGCCCATCTTATAATCCATATGAGTGGATAATAAAGCAGGGAACCTTTAATAGTCATCAATCCCAAGTTTGAAACCCATTAGAATGGTCTAAATCGATGCATCAACCATATACAAAGTGAAAACTTACGAGTGGGTATAATGATCAGAGCCTTCATCACCATATGCCATCGGCCCAACGAGGACCTTTGCTTTCTTCTTATGTGGGGTATAATATCCCTAACAACGCGTATAATATCCGAACCTCGCTACGCGTATAATATGCTGCGTATAATATCCGAACCCCATCATCAGTGGCTACGCGTATAATATCCGAACCCCTTCATCAGTGGCTACGCGTATAATATCCTTACGCGTAGCGTACAATATCCGAACCTATTCATCAGCGGCTACGCGTATAATATCCCCACTATAAATATCAGAACCCCTTCAGCTCGCGCGCGCTCTCCCGCTCTCTTCTTTGTAGATTCAAAAATCTTTTCTTGCGCGGAACGTTTCTTCAATCTCAATCCCGCCTAGAGATCAAGAGCTCCTCATGCGACGGAGAAGTTGGAGATTGGAGAATCGAAGGCCACTTCCTCTGTCGGTATGTAATCTTCAGCTTTAATTTTTAGGGTTTTCTTGTTCATGATGCTTCTTTTTTTTGTGGGAATTTTTAGTCTTTTGTTTGTTTGTTTGCTTTTGATTTGGCAAGGGTTATTGTTTTGTTATATTCGAATTTGGTGTCGGCTTGGTTTCGAATCGGCCAGAGTTAGGGTTTTCTCTCGCTCTTTTAAGGATTCTTTCTCTTTTGTTGTCGTTGTTGTTTGAGAATTATAGGGTTCGATGGAAACCTGGATTTTCGCATGGGTTTGTTACGAACTTGGAGAATCGAAGGCCTCTTCTGCTTCTTCACATCACTCCGGTAAAGAGATCAGCCTGTTTCAAAGAGTTCTATCTTGGCCTCTGTTTTGTTTGTGTTTTGATTGTGTGGTTCTTGTTGTGAAATCGTGTTAGATCATGTTGTCGTTTTTTATTTAAGAAGAAAGAAAAAACCTGTTTTCTTTTTTCGAATGATTTGATTGACACTGGTAGCTTCTCTCTTTGTTTTTTAGGGATGTTTGTAGTGCAAGTGTTCTTGATATGATGGTTTTCTTGGGGATGCATTTCTTATTTATTTGTTTTTTTATGCTAAATCCGATGGTTTCTTAAGAAATCATCTCTCTCTGAGGGTTTCTTCAAAACCTAAACAGTTTGTGGTCGTGAAATGGGTTTGTGGTCGTGAAATGGCTTTTCCTTTTATTTTGATAGGTTTGTAAAGGAGCCAGTTCTTTACCTTTTTATTTGCAGGTAGTTCTTTTTTTTTTTTTTTTTTTTATACTTTTTAAGGAAAACCTAATTCAGTGTTGCTGCTTTCTTGGGTTTCCTCAAATTACCAACAAACCCTTCCGGGGTATAAAAGAAGGGCGCACCGTGAATTGCACAGTGAGCAAATTCAATTAGGGAACTGTCTTTCTCTACTTTTCTTGCTCGGAGGGTCAATTTAACGTAATAAATCACTATCTATTTAAGGCTCCTAAAGTTAATGGTTTTATGCATTAAGGCTTTTGCGATGAAGAAAAGGGAGGTGGATATCAGTTGGATTGGCCGTATTAATTTAGGTAGATTTGGTTGAAAGGAAATAATACTGCATAGGGATAAGGTGAGACCAATTGAGCTGGTTATTGAAAGGGTGACTTGTTACCTTTTAAACTAAACTGGGAGCTTTTGTGATGAAGAAAAGGGAGGTGGATATCAGTTGGATTGGCCGTATTAATTTAGGTAGATTTGGTTGAAAGGAAATAATACTGCATAGGGATAAGGTGAGACCAATTGAGCTGGTTATTGAAAGGGTGACTTGTTACCTTTTAAACTAAACTGGGAAAGATAAAAGTAAAGGCGTAGTGGTTGCTCCCATTATCCAGGTTTGTGAATTTGATTCTTGATGGTGCTTAGATAGAAAATCTGAGCCCTTGTGGAATTTCTGGATCACTTAGAATGAGAAAGATGAGGATCTGATGAAATACTATGGATTGGTGAAGGAAATCAATGTGAATTAGGTGAAGATTAGAGCACATGGGATGGAAGGCACAATGTTCAATATTCGGTTCTTGTTTGGGTGATTGGTGGTGGAAGGACATTTTAGCTTTTCAGAGTATAGAGCACTTTGTAATTTTGTTCTTTGATGACAATATGGTCATTGTTAACAAATTACATGTGGCTTGTGCCATGTATTAAATGAAGAAACTGACTCTTTTTTTTTTTGATAACCAAAGAAGAACTGACTCTTAGCTAAAGTTTATATGTTAAGTGACTACTACTTAAATTCCTCCCCTCATTTTTTCTCATATGAATAGTATCTTGTTACCAAATATATATTGCCTGAATAGCTTCCTTGACCAGTGTCTAAATCTAAATAAGAAGTTTCTAAGGTATAGAATAATTTTCAAATTTTAGCTGTAAAAGTGCATAGCATGCTTTTAATAGTAAAAAATATACAAAGAAAAATTCAGAGGATGTTTGTTGTCATGATCAAATAGCTGCTGGGTTGTTTGCTGGTGCAATGTTTTCGTTGTATTCCTGCTGTTAATATGATATCTTGTTCACTTTTTCGCTCTTAAATAAAATCATAAATCTAATAGATTTGGGTGTCAAGTTTCCTAAAGGAATGTTAATATCACTAACTGAAGAAAAACAGGGAAGAAAAAACTAGAAATGGTGGGCAGGATAGAAAATTGCAACCGTAACATATAAAGAATTAAAAATATTTGGACCTTTCAAAAGAAAAAGAAAAAGAATAAAAATATTTAGATGCTGATGGCTGGTCTGACCTTACCTCAATTGTCTTTGGGTTGAATACAAAATGGAAATGGAATTGAAGAAGCTGCGTTTATGAATGTTGGCATGATATGGTTTCTACATGCAAGGTGGAGCCTTTCAAGAGTGAGCAGGCTACAGCATAAAGAAGGCTCCATTAGTGGTCATTTAAGAAGATAAATCAAGTAATAATCATTCCTTTTTTTTTTTAATATTAGTAATAATCATTCCCTAACACCTAGAAAAAAAAGGTTAAGCATTCTAACCAATATATGTAATTGAGAACTCCAAGTAAGAAAGGAACAATATTTCTTACTCATAAAACGATGTTTAATTGGTAATAGACATTCTATTCTGGCTGTACTAAATATCTGATGATTGATGAGTAGGTGCTGATATGAGGTACTTTGTGACTTCCACAATCATGGCAAACGTGTACATTAATTTATACATGAGGACCGTATTATATGGCTTTTATCTTTTTATGCCAAATGCTTAATATTGTTGCTTTCAGTGGAACTTAATTGCCACTTATTCAAAATAATGTAATTGAGTGAAATTGTTTATGACACTGATCATGCTCTTTTTTGTTACTACTCTTTTGCAATTTGCAGTATTAACCTGTTTCCTATGGCGATTACTTTCTATATCACCTTGTGGTTCCCCCATCTACACTCAACTTCGGATTAATATCTTCAGTATGTTCCATCTTTACCTCCTCCATCATGATTTAAATGGTCCACATGGAGTGACAGAACTTGTGGGGACTTATATTAGGGAAGTTGTGGTTTAACTCTTATATTAACACTTGAAAAGTTGATCCTTTTTTAATGCGTCTTGTTTTGCACAATGCATTTTATTGCTTGTTTGCTACATATGGATTTCCTTATTGACCTATGGGCCTACGTGGAACTCCTTGGCCTATATGCACATTTTGGAAGTAAGAAAACGTGTACTTTAAAAAAAAAAAAGATCCACTAGACATGTAAATCATCTTCACATGCAACTAAGCTATTTTTAGTTCTTCTGATATTTGTGCTTTTCTGATAGTAGATCACTTTATAATTCTGTTCTTCTTCAATGATGTTATGGTTATCGCTACAAATTACATGTGACTTGTGCCATGTATTTAGTGAAGAAACTGACTCTTAGCTAAAGATTATGTGTCTAGAGACTACTTCCTGCAGTCTTCCCCTCATATTTTTCATATGAATGATATCTTGTTACCAAATAATTTCTTTTTGTTTGAATAGTTGTCTAGATGGTGTCTAGTAAATAAAGAATTTCTAAGATATACAGAGTAGTTTTCAAAATTTAGCTATAAAAGTAACAGCATTTTTTTAATATTAAAAAGAAAAATATAAAGAAAAAAATTCATAGGATGTTTGTTGCCATCCCCAACCAGCCACTGGATAGTTAGATATACATCAATCTAACATTCGTATATCACTTCAAATGAAGTGAAGTTTGGGTGAATGCATAATTAGGAAAGGGGAGGGCTCACAAATTTAATGGATTTGATCCAGTAAATATGGGCCTCTTACCAACTACTCAATCCTCTTGTACGAAAATTCAATCAAGTTTTATATAAACCTCTTTTCCTTTATTCTTTGTTTTGCATGATCAACTGTGCAATCTAATATCTTTCAGTCAATTTGTGAATCTTTTGTAAGTGACATTGTCTCTATTAACCTTGATCAAATGGATCTCCGAAGCTATAAATTTTGCCTTGTGGGATCTTGACAGTCCAAATTCTTCGAGAATGGGATAACCATACCTGTCACCATAATTTTCATTTGATGTCGTTCGTGCATAGTCGAACCCTTTAATTCCACATGTGGATGCATAATTAAAATTTGGAGTTTCTTCTTCAAAATCTTGATCAACATTGAAATCGGTTCTATCATTGATGCCTTTATTTGGATGTGTGTCAAATATTCGACCACTAAAAACACCACTATCTTCATAGGTATCAAATTTCAGTGTTTCATCCACATCTTTATATTCGTCTTGGAGTTGGTACACAATAGCAATCAAACGACCACAAATGGGAGAATATGATTGTTTAATTGTCATGTTAAAGTCAAATTCACCTTAATTCCGAAATTCATTTTTCGATCAAATCCATGATCACCTATTGATAGTGTACAATTATTACACCGTCATCATATTTTTTCAGCTCATCAACACGATCCTCATAATTATCAACTATAGTCCAACATGATAACAAAACCATAAAGCTATATTATGCTTTTCTTGTAATCACCCCTAAATACCGAGGAAAGAAAAGCAACTTTGAAGAGTCCTTATTATGTTGATAATGAAGTTCTTAAGGAAGGAAATAGACAAATTCATTGAAGATTCTTCATTTGGAGTCCATAGACATTTGTTCCTTTCTAGTGACTTGCCCATTTTATTAAGCCTCCAAATAGGGAAGGAAAGTATGCAACTGAAACAACTTCCTCAGAGCAATGTTGGGCATCTCTTTAGTGGGGTAGTGGGCCTTACTAGCGGTACTTGTAGAAGCAGCCACGTAGATGATTTTGTGAACCAAGTTATGGGGCCTGGTTTAGGTCGTGAACATGTGGGTACAATCCTTCATATTGCTATACATTTAAATCTGCATTGTTAGGCTTCCGTAGATTTAAGTTGGGATTGATGAATGGAACAGTTGATCCACTAATTTTTTGTTCTATGGTAATCTTGATCAAATGGATCTTTGATGTTGTGTATCTCGCCATGTGGGATCTTGACATTTACAACTTCTTCGATAACATGATAATTGCACCTTTCACCATAATTCTCATAAGATGTTCTTCCTGTATTGTTGAAGCCTCTAATTCTACTTGTGGGTACTAGTTAAAATTTTGAGTTTCTTCTTCATAATCTTGATCAACATGGAAACCAATTGTATCATCTATGCCTTTATTTAGGAGTGCCAAATATTTGATAACTGAAAAATCACCATCTTCATAGATATCAAATTTCAACATGCCATCCACATCTTGATACTCGTTGGATATCAGCAATTCAACAACATTGCTGCTGTGCTACAAATTAACATTTAGATGATCAGAATCATAGTCTGTTTTGGTATTTTGAGTAGTTGTCATAAAAAGACATTACCTTAATTGCTTCCTGGACTTAAAAATTTGAACTTTAATTGAATTGAGATTTTAGATGTGATTTGTATGCTCTTTTACTAATGGATTTGACCTATGTTGTGGATTAAAAATCACACTGCGGAATTTGAGACGCCCTGATTTCGGGGCGTGATAGTTTTGGTGTTAGAGCATTAGGCTAATAGATCCTTAGGGCATAAAAAAATAATAGAAACCGAACAACAATTGGATGATCATGAATAGGAGAAGTTGTTTTGTTTAAATGTCATGTGACAACGATACTCAACATTAAGCCTGAATATTTTCTGATTTGGACACCATATAATCCTCAATATTTTGTCCTTAATTTGGAAGTCTAATTTGCATAGACCTTGGCCCTTTATTCCATGTTTTCACCAATATTTGTTGATCTTACCCTAAAATGGATGTTGACATCTTTTGATGTATAGAGATTAGAGACGATCCAAATGATAGAGTGGTATATCTGTCGCGTATCCTTATAATGAAAGGTCATATAAAAAAAATTAAGCTACTTAATGATTTTCATGTAGTCGTAATTTCTAAGTACCGAGGAAAGAAATCTATATTAATGGAGTCCTTATTACATCAATAATGAACTTTCCAAAAGAAAAAAAGAAACAAGTCCATTGATTATCCTTGACTTGGAGTCCACATCTCGTTCATATTTGCCCCTTTCCTTCTTTCTTCGGAAGTGCCCACTTTATTAAGTCTCTGAGTAGCTCACAAAATCTAGTGCCACTCTAATCAATATTGGGCATTCATTCAGTGGGGTAGTGGACCCCGCTAGCGGTACTTGTAGGGGTATGCACATAACTAGCTTTATGAGATAGCTTTGGGTGTAAACTATGGCTTGCTTAGGATCCGGAACGTGCAGGTCCCATCCCTCGCATCACTGTCAACTTAATTATGCAGTGATGGACTTTTTTGATGAAAATTGGCATTGAGGGATGGAATCAATTCATTCAGGAATTTTCTGATTTAGACGCCAGATAAACCTGAATATTTTGGTCTTAATTTTGAAGCTTAGTTTGCATCGACCTTAGCCCTTCATTAAATATTTTGGCCAAAATTTGTTGATCTTCATCTAGCTGATCGGGTAGAAGATCTGTTATGCATCCCTATAGTGAAATATTATATTATAATGCTTAAACTACTTCACGATTTTCATGTATTCGTTATTCTTAATTACCAACGAAAGAAATCTGTTTTATGTAGTCCGTACTACTTCGACAATGAACTTTCCGAAAGAAGAAAGAACCAAATTCCACTGATAATTCTTCACTTCGAGACCACATGTTGTTGATATTTGGCCCCTTGTTTCTTTCTTCGGACGTGCCCATTTTCTTAAGTTGCCGAGTTGGGAAGAAAAAAGAGTTCTCCGAATCTTGTTCCTCCCACAGAGGTATTGGGCATATCTTCGATGGGGAGTGGACCCCCATTAGCTTTACTTGTAGGAGCACGCACGTAGCTGGTTTAATGAACTGGGTTCGCGCGCCAATGACGCGCTTGGGTGGGGTTGTGAACATGCTGGTGCCATCCCTCTTATTGCTGCCCACTTAATTCTTAATCCTGCAGCGATGGACTGTTTGGATAAAAACTGAGATGGAGGGATGGAATCAACTGATCCGTTAGTTTTCTGATTTCGACATAAGATAATCCTCAATAATGTGGCCCTAATTTGATTGTCCAGTTTGCATCGACCTTGGCCAATCGATTCCTTGCTTTGACAAAAATTCTAGTGACGTGGATGTTGAAATCTTTTGATGCATTCGGACGATCCAGATGATCGCGTAGTAAATCTGTCGCGTATCTGCGTAGTGAAATATCTTATAGGAACTCATAAACTTCCGTATGATGTTGCTGTTGTCGGTTTTTCCAAGTACCGAGGAAAGAAATCTATTTTATGCAGTCCTTACTACTTTGATAATGAACTTTCCGAAAGAAGAAAGAAACAAATTCAATGATAATTCTTCACTTCGAGTGCACATGTTGTTGATATTTGGCCCCTTGTTTCTTTCTTCGGACGTGCTCAATTTTTTAAGTCGCTGAGTTGGGAAGAATAAAGAGTTCTCGGAATCTTGTTCCTCCCTGGGTGGCATTGTGCAATTATTCGTTGGGGAGTGGACCCCCACTAGCAGTACTTGTAGGAGCACGCACGTAGCTGGTTTAATGAACTGGTTTCGCGCGCCAATGATGGGCTTGGGTGGGGTTTTGAACATGCAGATGCCATCCCTCTTATTGCTGTCCACTTAATTCTTAATCCTGCAGCGATGGACTGTTTGGATAAAAACTGGGATGGAGGGATGGAATCAACCGATCCTTTAGTTTTCTGATTTGGACATCAGATAATCCCGAATAATGTGGCCCGAATTTGCTAGTCCAGTTTGCATCGTCCTTGGCCCATCCATTCCTTGCTTTGATAAAAATTCTAGTCACATGGATGTTGAAATCTTTAGATGCATTCAGACGATCTAGATGATCGGGTTGTAAATCTGTCACGTACACGCATAGTGAAAGATCGTGTAAGAACTCGTAAACTTCCGTATGATGTTCCTGTTGTTGTTTTTTCCAAGTACCGAGGAAAGAAATCTATTATATGTAGTCCGTACTACTTCGTTAATGAACTTTCCGAAAGAAGAAAGAAACAAATTCACTGATAATTCTTCACTTCGAGTCCACGTGTTGTTGATATTTGGCCCCTTGTTTCTTTCTTCGGACGTGCCCATTTTCATAAGTCGCCGAGTTGGGAAGAAAGAAGAGTTCTCCAAATCTTGTTCCTCCCAGAGCAAAGCAGTATTGGGCATATCTTCGGTGGGGAGTGGACCCCCACTAGCGGTACTTGTAGGAGCACACACTTAGCTGGTTTAATGAATTGGGTTCGCCTACCAATGATGGGCTTGGGTGGGGTTTTGAACATGCAGGTGCCATCCCTCTTATTGCTGTCCACTTAATTCTTAATCCTCCCGCGATGGACTGTTTGGATAAATACTGGGATGGAGTGATGGAATCAACTAATCAGTTAGTTTTCTGATTTCGACATAAGATAATCCTGAATAATGCGGCCTTAATTTTATAGGCCAGTTTGCATCGACCTTGGCCCATTCATTCCTTGCTTTGACAAAAAAATTGCAGTAACATGGATGTTGAAATCTTTTGATGCATTCGGACGATCCGGATGATCTGTAGTAAATCTGTCGCGTATCCACGTAGTGAAAGATCTTGTAGGAACTCATAAACTTCCGTATGATGTTCCTTTTGTCATTTTTGCCAAGTACCGAGGAAAGAAATCTATTTAATGTAGTCCGTACTACTTCGATAATGAACTTTCCGAAAGAAGAAAGAAACAAATTCACTGATAATTATTCACTTCGAGCCCACATGTTGTTGATATTTGGCACCTTGTTTCTTTCTTTGGACGTGCCCATTTTCTTAAGTCGCCGAGTTGGGAAGAAAAAACAGTTCTCCGAATCTTATTCCTCCCAGAGCAGTATTGGGCATATCTTCGGTGGGGAGTGGACCCCCACTAGCGGTACTTGTAGGAGCACATACGTAGCTAGTTTATTGAACTGGGCTCGCACGCTAATGACGGGTTTGGTTGGGGTTGTGAACATGTAGGTGCCATCCCTCTTATTGTTGTCCGATTAATTCTTAATTCTCCCACGATGGACTGTTTGGATAAATAGTGGGATGGAGTGACGGAGTCAACTGATCTGTTAGTTTTCTGATTTGGACATAAGATAATCCTGAATAATGTCGCCTTAATTTGGTAGTCCAGTTTGCATCGACCTTGGCCCATTTACTCCTTGCTTTGACAAAAATTGCAGTAACATGGATGTTGAAATCTTTTGATGCATTCGGACGATCCAGATGATCGCGTAGTAAATCTGTCGCGTATCCACGGAGTGAAAGATCTTGTAGGAACTCATAAACTTCCGTATGATCTTCCTTTTGTCATTTTTGCCAAGTTCCGAGGAAAGAAATCTATTTAATGTAGTCCGTACTACTTCGATAATGAACTTTCCGAAAGAAGAAAGAAACTAATTAACTGATAATTCTTCACTTCGAGTCCACATGTTGTTGAAATTTGGCCTCTTGTTTCTTTTTTCGGACGTGCCCAATTTCTTGAGTCGCTGAGTTGGGAAGAAAGAAGAGTTCTACGAATCTTGTTCCTCGCTGGGCGGTATTGTGCAATTATTCGGTGGGGAGTGGACCCCCACTAGCGGTACTTGTAGAAGCACGCACGTAGCTGGTTTAATGAATTGGTTTTGCGCGCCAATGATGGGCTTGGGTGGGGTTTTGAACATGCAGATGCCATCCCTCTTATTGCTGTCCACTAAATTCTTAATCCTGCAGCGATGGACTGTTTGGATAAAAATTGGGAAGGAGGGATGGAATCAACTGATGCTTTAGTTTTATGATTTGGACATCAGATAATCGCGAATAATGTGGCCCGAATTTGCTAGTCCAGTTTGCATCGTCCTTGGCCCATCCATTCCTTGCTTTGATAAAAGTTCTAGTTACATGGATGTTGAAATCTTTAGATGCATTCAGACGATCTAGATGATCGGGTTGTAAATCTGTCACGTACACGCATAGTGAAAGATCGTGTACGAACTCGTAAACTTCCTTATGATGTTCCTGTTGTTGTTTTTGCCAAGTACCGAGGAAAGAAATCTATTATATGTAGTCCGTATTACTTCGATAATGAACTTTCCGAAAGAAGAAAGAAACAAATTCACTGATAATTCTTCACTTCGAGTCCACGTGTTGTTGATATTTGGCCCCTTGTTTCTTTCTTCGGATGTGCCCATTTTCATAAGTCGACGAGTTGGGATGAAAGAAGAGTTCTCCAAATCTTGTTCCTCCCAGAGCAGAGCAGTATTGGGCATATCTTCAGTGGGGAGTGGACCCCCACTAGCGGTACCTGTAGGAGCACGCACTTAGCAGGTTTAATGAATTGGGTTCGCGCGCCAATGATGGGCTTGGGTGGGGTTTTGAACATGCAGGTGCCATCCCTCTTACTGCTGTCCACTTAATTCTTAATCCTCCCGCGATGGACTGTTTGGATAAATACTGGGAAGGAGTGATGGAATCAACTGATCAGTTAGTTTTATGATTTGGACATAAGATAATCCTGAATAATGTCGCCTTAATTTGGTAGTCCAGTTTGCATCGACCTTGGCCTATTCACTCCTTGCTTTGACAAAAATTGCAGTAACATGGATGTTGAAATCTTTTGATGCATTCGGACGATCCAGATGATCGCGTAGTAAATCTGTCGCGTATCCACGCAGTGAAAGATCTTGTAGGAACTCATAAACTTCCGTATGATATTCCTTTTGTCATTTTTGCCAAGTGCCGTGGAAAGAAATCTATTTAATGTAGTCCGTACTACTTCGATAATGAACTTTCCGAAAGAAGAAAGAAACTAATTAACTGATAATTCTTCACTTCGAGTCCACATGTTGTTGATATTTGGCCCCTTGTTTCTTTCTTCGGACGTGCCCATTTTCTTAAGTCGCCGAGTTGGGAAGAAAAAAGAGTTCTCCAAATCTTTTTCCTCCCAGAGCAGTATTGGGCATATCTTCGGTGGGGAGTGGACCCCCACTAGCGGTACTTGTAGGAGCACGCAGTAGCTGGTTTCGCCCGCCAATGATGGGCTTGGGTGGGTTTTTGAACATGCAGATGCCATCCCTCTTATTGCTGTCCACTTAATTCTTAATCCTGCAACGATGAACTGTTTGGATAAAAACTGCGATGGAGGGATGTAATGAACTGGTCCTTTAGTTTTCTGATTTGGACATCAGATAATCCCGAATAATGTGGCCCGAATTTGCTAGTCCAGTTTGGATCGTCCTTGGCCCATCCATTCCTTGCTTTGATAAAAATTCTAGTTACATGGATGTTTAAATCTTTAGATGCATTCAGACGATCTAGATGATCGGGTTGTAAATCTGTCACGTACACGCATAGTGAAAGATCGTGTACGAACTCGTAAACTTCCTTATGTTGTTCCTGTTGTTGTTTTTGCCAAGTACCGAGGAAAGAAATCTATTATATGTAGTCCGTACTACTTCGATAATGAACTTTCTGAAAGAAGAAAGATACAAATTCACTGATAATTCTTCACTTCGAGTCCACGTGTTGTTGATATTTGGCCCCTTGTTTCTTTCTTCGGATGTGCCCATTTTCATAAGTCGACGAGTTGGGATGAAAGAAGAGTTCTCCAAATCTTGTTCCTCCCAGAGCAGAGAAGTATTGGGCATATCTTCAGTGGGGAGTGGACCCTCACTAGCGGTACCTGTAGGAGCACGCACTTAGCAGGTTTAATGAATTCGGTTCGCGCGCCAATGACGGGCTTGGGTGGGGTTTTGAACATGCAGGTGCCATCCCTCTTACTGCTGTCCACTTAATTCTTAATCCTCCCGCGATGGACTGTTTGGATAAATACTGGGAAGGAGTGATGGAATCAACTGATCAGTTAGTTTTATGATTTGGACATAAGATAATCCTGAATAATGTCGCCTTAATTTGGTAGTCCAGTTTGCATCGACCTTGGCCCATTCACTCCTTGCTTTGACAAAAATTGCAGTAACATGGATGTTGAAATCTTTTGATGCATTCGGACGATCCAGATGATCGCGTAGTAAATCTGTCGCGTATTTGCGCAGTGAAAGATCTTGTAGGAACTCATAAACTTCCGTATGATATTCCTTTTGTCATTTTTGCCAAGTGCCGAGGAAAGAAATCTATTTAATGTAGTCCGTACTACTTCGATAATGAACTTTCCGAAAGAAGAAAGAAACTAATTAACTGATAATTCTTCACTTCGAGTCCACATCTTGTTGGTATTTGGCCCCTTGTTTCTATCTTCGGACGTGCCCATTTTCTTATGTCACCGAGTTGGGAAGAAAAAATAGTTCTCCAAATCTTTTTCCTCCCAGAGCAGTATTGGGCATATCTTCGGTGGGGAGTGGACCCCCACTAGCGGTACTTGTAGGAGCACGCATGTAGCTGGTTTAATGAACTGGTTTCGCCCGCCAGTGATGGACTTGGGTGGGGTTTTCAACATGCAGATGCCATCCCTCTTATTGCTGTCCACTTAATTCTTAATCCTGCAACGATGGAGTGTTTGGATAAAAACTGGGATGGAGGGATGGAATCAACTGATCCTTTAGTTTTCTGATTTGGACATCAGATAATCCCAAATAATGTGGCCCGAATTTGCTAGTCCAGTTTGCATCGTCCTTGGCCCATCCATTCCTTGCTTTGATAAAAATTCTAGTTACATGGATGTTGAAATCTTTAGATGCATTCAGACGATCTAGATGATCGGGTTGTAAATCTGTCACTTACGCGCATAGTGAAAGATCGTGTACGAACTCGTAAACTTCCGTACGATGTTCATGTTGTTGTTTTTGCCAAGTACCGAGGAAAGAAATCTTTTATATGTAGTCCGTACTACTTCGATAATAAACCTTCCGAAAGAAGATAGGTACAAATTCACTGATAATTCCTTCACTTCGAGTCCACGTGTTGTTGATATTTGGCCCCTTGTTTCTTTCTTCGGATGTGCCCATTTTCATAAGTCGCCGTGTTGGGATGAAAGAAGAGTTCTCCAAATCTTGTTCCTCCCAGAGCAGAGAAGTATTGGGCATATCTTCAGTGGGGAGTGGACCCTCACTAGCGGTACCTGTAGGAGCACGCACTTAGCAGGTTTAATGAATTGGGTTCGCGCGCCAATGACGGGCTTGGGTGGGGTTTTGAACATGCAGGTGCCATCCCTCTTACTGCTGTCCACTTAATTCTTAATCCTCCCGCAATGGACTGTTTGGATAAATACTGGGAAGGAGTGATGGAATCTACTGATCAGTTAGTTTTATGATTTGGACATAAGATAATCCTGAATAATGTCGCCTTAATTTGGTAGTCCAGTTTGCATCGACCTTGGCCCATTTACTCCTTGCTTTGACAAAAATTGCAGTAACATGGATGTTGAAATCTTTTGATGAATTCGGACGATCCAGATGATCGCGTAGTAAATCTGTCGCGTATCCACGCAGTGAAAGATCTTGTAGGAACTCATAAACTTCCGTATGATATTCCTTTTGTCATTTTTGCCAAGTGCCGAGGAAAGAAATCTTTTTAATGTAGTCCGTACTACTTCGATAATGAACTTTCCGAAAGAAGAAAGAAACTAATTAACTGATAATTCTTCACTTCGAGTCCACATGTTGTTGGTATTTGGCCCCTTGTTTCTATCTTCGGACGTGCCCATTTTCTTATGTCACCGAGTTGGGAAGAAAAAAGAGTTCTCCAAATCTTTTTCCTCCCAGAGCAGTATTGGGCATATCTTCGGTGGGGAGTGGACCCCCACTAGCGGTACTTGTAGGAGCACGCATGTAGCTGGTTTAATGAACTGGTTTCGCCCGCCAGTGATGGACTTGGGTGGGGTTTTCAACATGCAGATGCCATCCCTCTTATTGCTGTCCACTTAATTCTTAATCCTGCAACGATGGACTGTTTGGATAAAAACTGGGATGGAGGGATGGAATCAACTGATCCTTTAGTTTTCTGATTTGGACATCAGATAATCCCAAATAATGTGGCCCGAATTTGCTAGTCCAGTTTGCATCGTCCTTGGCCCATCCATTCCTTGCTTTGATAAAAATTCTAGTTACATGGATGTTGAAATCTTTAGATGCATTCAGACGATCTAGATGATCGGGTTGTAAATCTGTCACGTACACGCATAGTGAAAGATCGTGTACGAACTCGTAAACTTCCATATGATGTTCCTGTTGTTGTTTTTGCCATGTACCGAGGAAAGAAATCTATTATATGTAGTCCGTACTACTTCGATAATGAACTTTCCGAAAGAAAGAAACAAATTCACTGATAATTCTTCACTTCGAGTCCACGTTTTGTTGATATTTGGCCCCGTGTTTCTTTCTTCGGATGTGCCCATTTTCATAAGTCGCCGAGTTGGGATGAAAGAAGAGTTCTCCAAATCTTGTTCCTCCCAGAGCGGAGCAGTATTGGGCATATCTTTAGTGGGGAGTGGACCCTCACTAGCGGTACCTGTAGGAGCACGCACTTAGCAGGTTTAATGAATTGGGTTCGCGCGCCAATGACGGGCTTGGGTGGGGTTTTGAACATGCAGGTGCCATCCCTCTTACTGCTGTCCACTTAATTCTTAATCCTCCCGCAATGGACTGTTTGGATAAATACTGGGAAGGAGTGATGGAATCTACTGATCAGTTAGTTTTATGATTTGGACATAAGATAATCCTGAATAATGTCGCCTTAATTTGGTAGTCCAGTTTGCATCGACCTTGGCCCATTTACTCCTTGCTTTGACAAAAATTGCAGTAACATGGATGTTGAAATCTTTTGATGAATTCGGACGATCCAGATGATCGCGTAGTAAATCTGTCGCGTATCCACGCAGTGAAAGATCTTGTAGGAACTCACAAACTTCCGTATGATATTCCTTTTGTCATTTTTGCCAAGTGCCGAGGAAAGAAATCTATTTAATGTAGTCCGTACTACTTCGATAATGAACTTTCCGAAAGAAGAAAGAAACTAATTAACTGATAATTCTTCACTTCGAGTCCACATGTTGTTGATATTTGGCCCCTTGTTTCTTTCTTCGGACGTGCCCATTTTCTTAAGTCGCCGAGTTGGGAAGAAAACAGAATTCTCCAAATCTTTTTCCTCCTAGAGCAGTATTGGGCATATCTTCGGTGGCGAGTGGACCCCCACTAGCGGTATTTGTAGGAGCACGCAGTAGCTGGTTTCGCCCGCCAATGATGGGCTTGTGTGGGTTTTTGAACATGCGGATGCCATCCCTCTTATTGCTGTCCACTTAATTTTTAATCCTGCAACGATGGATTGTTTGGATAAAAACTGGGATGGAGGGATGGAATCAACTGATCCTTTAGTTTTCTGATTTGGACATCAGATAATCCCAAATAATGTGGCCCGAATTTGCTAGTCCAGTTTGCATCGTCCTTGGCCCATCCATTCCTTGCTTTGATAAAAATTCTAGTTACATGGATGTTGAAATCTTTAGATGCATTCAGACGATCTAGATGATCGGGTTTTAAATCTGTCACGTACACGCATAGTGAAAGATCGTGTACGAACTCGTAAACTTCCATACGATGTTCCTATTGTTGTTTTTGCCATGTACCGAGGAAAGAAATCTATTATATGTAGTCCGTACTACTTCGATAATGAACTTTCCGAAAGAAAGAAACAAATTCACTGATAATTCTTCAGTTCGAGTCCACGTGTTGTTGATATTTGGCCCCTTGTTTCTTTCTTCGGATGTGCCCATTTTCATAAGTCGCCGTGTTGGGATGAAAGAAGAGTTCTCCAAATCTTGTTCCTCCCAGAGCAGAGCAGTATTGGGCATATCTTCAGTGGGGAGTGGACCCCCACTAGCGGTACCTGTAGGAGCACGCACTTAGCAGGTTTAATGAATTGGGTTCGCGCGCCAATGACGGGCTTGGGTGGGGTTTTGAACATGCAGGTGCCATCCCTCTTACTGTTGTCCACCTAATTCTTAATCCTCCCGCGGTGGACTGTTTGGATAAATATTGGGAAGGAGTGTTGGAATCAACTGATCAGTTAGTTTTATGATTTGGACATAAGATAATCCTGAATAATGTCGCCTTAATTTGGTAGTCCAGTTTGCATCGACCTTGGCCCATTCACTCCTTGCCTTGACAAAAATTGCAGTAACATGGATGTTGAAATCTTTTGATGCATTCGGACGATCCAGATGATCGCGTAGTAAATCTGTCGCGTATGCACGCTCTGAAAGATCTTGTAGGAACTCATAACTTTCCGTATGATGTTCCCTTTGTCATTTTTTGCCATGTGCCGAGGAAAGAAATCTATTTAATGTAGTCCGTACTACTACGATAATGAACTTTCGGAAAGAAGAAAGAAACTAATTAACTGATAATTCTTCACTTCGAGTCCACATGTTGTTGATATTTGCCCCTTGTTTCTTTCTTCGGACGTGGTCATTTTCTTAAGTCGCCGAGTTGGGAAGAAAAATGAGTTCTCCAAATCTTTTTCCTCCCAGAGCAGTATTGGGCATATCTTCGGTGGGGAGTGGACCTCCACTAGCGGTACTTGTAGGAGCACATACGTAGCTGGTTTCGCCCGGCAATGATGGGCTTGGGTGGGTTTTTGAACATGCAGATGCCATCCCTCTTATTGCTCTCCACTTAATTCTTAATCCTGCAACGATGGACTGTTTGGATAAAAACTGGGATGGTGGGATGGAATCAACTGATCCTTTAGTTTTCTGATTTGGACATCAGATAATCCCAAATAATGTGGCCCGAATTTGCTAGTCCAGTTTGCATCGTCCTTGGCCCATCCATTCCTTGCTTTGATAAAAATTCTAGTTACATGGATGTTGAAATCTTTAGATGCATTCAGACGATCTAGATGATCGGGTTGTAAATCTGTCACGTACACGCATAGTGAAAGATCGTGTACGAACTCGTAAACTTCCGTATGATGTTCCTGTTGTTGTTTTTGCCAAGTACCGAGGAAAGAAATCTATTATATGTAGTCCGTACTACTTCGATAATGAACTTTCCGAAAGAAGAAAGAAACAAATTCACTGATAATTCTTCACTTCGAGTACGTGTTGTTGATATTTGGCCCCTTGTTTCTTTCTTCGGATGTGCCCATTTTCATAAGTCGACGAGTTGGGATGAAAGAAGAGTTCTCCAAATCTTGTTCCTCTCAGAGCAGAGAAGTATTGGGCATATCTTCAGTGGGGAGTGGACCCCCACTAGCGGTACCTGTAGGAGCACGCACTTTGCAGGTTTAATGAATTGGGTTCGCGCGCCAATGACGGGCTTGGGTGGGGTTTTGAACATGCAGGTGCCATCCCTCTTACTGTTGTCCACCTAATTCTTAATCCTCCCGCGGTGGACTGTTTGGATAAATATTGGGAAGGAGTGTTGGAATCAACTGATCAGTTAGTTTTATGATTTGGACATAAGATAATCCTGAATAATGTCGCCTTAATTTGGTAGTCCAGTTTGCATCGACCTTGGCCCATTCACTCCTTGCTTTGACAAAAATTGCAGTAACATGGATGTTGAAATCTTTTGATGCATTCGGACGATCCAGATGATCGCGTAGTAAATCTGTCGCGTATGCACGCTGTGAAAGAACTTATAGGAACTCATCACTTTCCATATGATGTTCCTTTTGTCATTTTTTGCCATGTGCCGAGGAAAGAAATCTATTTAATGTAGTCCTACTACTTCGATAATGAACTTTCCGAAAGAAGAAAGAAACTAATTAACTGATAATTCTTCACTTCGAGTCCACATGTTAATGATATTTGGCCCCTTGTTTCTTTTTTTGGACGTGCCCATTTTCTTAAGTCGCCGAGTTGGGAAGAAAAAAAAATTCTCCAAATCTTTTCCCTCCCAGAGCAGTATTGGGCATATCTTTGGTGGGGAGTGGACCCCCACTAGCGGTACTTGTAGGAGCACGCACGTAGCTGGTTTCGCCCGCCAATGATGGGCTTGGGTGGGTTTTTGAACATGCAGATGCCATCCCTCTTATTGCTGTCCACTTAATTCTTAATCCTGCAACGATGGACTGTTTGGATAAAAACTGGGATGGAGGGATGGAATGAACTGATCCTTTAGTTTTCTGATTTGGACATCAGATAATCCCGAATAATGTGGCCCGAATTTGCTAGTCCAGTTTGCATCGTCCTTGGCCCATCCATTCCTTGCTTTGATAAAAATTTTAGTTACATAGATGTTAAAATCTTTTGATGCATTCAGACGATCTAGATGATCGGGTTGTAAATCTGTCACGTACACCCATAGTGAAAGATCGTGTACGAACTCGTAAACTTCCATATGATGTCCTGTTGTTGTTTCAGTACCGAGGAAAGAAATCTATTATATGTAGTCCGTACTACTTCGATACTGAACTTTCCGAAAGAAAGAAACAAATTCACTGATAATTCTTCACTTCGAGTCCACGTTTTGTTGATATTTGGCCCCGTGTTTCTTTCTTCGGATGTGCCCATTTTCATAAGTCCCGAGTTGGGATGAAAGAAGAGTTCTCCAAATCTTGTTCCTCCCAGAGCAGAGCAGTATTAGGCATATCTTCAGTGGGGAGTGGACCCTCACTAGCGGTACCTGTAGGAGCACGCACTTAGCAGGTTTAATGAATTCGGTTCGCGCGCCAATGACGGGCTTGGGTGGGGTTTTGAACATGCAGGTGCCATCCCTCTTACTGCTGTCCACTTAATTCTTAATCCTCCCGCGATGGACTGCTTGGATAAATACTGGGAAGGAGTGATGGAATCAACTCATCAGTTGGTTTTATGATTTGGACATAAGATAATCCTGAATAATGTCGCCTTAATTTGGTAGTCCAGTTTGCATCGACCTTGGCCCATTCACTCCTTGCTTTGACAAAAATTACAGTAACATGGATGTTGAAATCTTTTGATGCATTCGGACGATCCAGATGATCGCGTAGTAAATCTGTCGCGTATCCACGCAGTGAAAGATCTTGTAGGAAACTCATAAACTTCCGTATGATATTCCTTTTGTCATTTTTGCTAAGTGCCGAGGAAAGAATCTATTTAATGTAGTCCGTACTACTTCGATAATGAACTTTCCGAAAGAAGAAAGAAACTAATTAACTGATAATTCTTCACTTCGAGTCCACATGTTGTTGGTATTTGGCCCCTTGTTTCTTTCTTCGGACGTGCCCATCTTCTTAAGTCGCCGAGTTGGGAAGAAAAAAGTGTTCTCCATATCTTTTTCCTCCCAGAGCAGTATTGGGCATATCTTCGTGGGAGTGGACCCCCACTAGCGGGTAGCTTGTAGGAGCACGCATGTAGCTGGTTTTACTGGCCCGCAATGATGGGCTTGGGTGGGTTTTGAACATGCAGATGCCATCCGTCTTATTGCTGTCCACTTAATTCTTAATCCTGCAACGATGGATTGTTTGGATAAAACTGGGAATGGAGGGATGGAATAACTGATCCTTTAGTTTTTCTGATTTGGACATCAGATAATCCCAAATAATGTGGCCCGAATTTGCTAGTCCAGTTTTCATCGTCCTTGGCCCATCATTTCCTTGCTTTGATAAAAATTTAGTTACGTAGATGTTGAAATCTTTTAGATGCATTCAGACGATCTAGATGATCGGGTTGTAAATCTGTCACGTACACGCATAGTGAAAGATCGTGTACGAACTCGTAAACTTCAGTATGATGTTCCTGTTGTGTTTTGCCAAGTACTCGAGGAAAGAAATCTATTATATTAGTCCGTACTACTTCGATACTGAACTTTCCGAAAGAAAAAGATACAAATTCACTGATAATTTTTCACTTCGAGTCCACGTTGTTGAGGATATTTGGCCCCTTGTTTCTTTCTTCGGATGTGCCCATTTTCATAGTCGCCGATGTTGGGATGAAAGAAGAGTTTCTCCAAATCTTGTTCCTCCCAGAGCAGAGCAGTATTGGGCATATCTTCAGTGGGGAGTGGACCCCACTAGCGGTACTTGTAGGAGCACGCAGTAGCTGGTTTCGCCTGCCAATGATGGGCTTGGGTGGGTTTTTGAACATGCAGATGCCATCCCTCTTATTGCTGTCCACTTAATTCTTAATCCCTGCAACGATGGACTATTGGATTAAAAACTGGGATGGTGGGATGGAATGAACTGATCCTTTAGTTTTTGATTTGGACATCAGATAATCCTAAATAATGTGGCCCGAATTTGCTAGTCCAGTTTGCATCGTCCTTGGCCCATCCCTTCTTGCTTTGATAAAAATTCTAGTTACATGGATGTTGAAATCTTTAGATGCCTTCAGCCGATCTAGATGATCGGGTTGTAAATCTGTCACGTACACGCCTATTGAAAGATCATGTACGAACTCGTAAACTTCCGTATGATGTTCCTGTTGTTGTTTTTGCCAAGTACCGAGGAAAGAAATCTATTATATGTAATCCGTACTACTTCGATATTGAACTTTCCGAAAGAAGAAAGAAACAAATTCACTGATAATTCTTCACTTCGAGTCCACGTGTTGTTGATATTTGGCCCCTTGTTTCTTTCTTCGGACGTGCCCTTTTCATAAGTCGCCGAGTTGGGAAAAAAGAAGAGTTCTCTAAATCTTGTTCCTCCCAGAGCAGAGCAGTATTGGGCATATCTTCAACGGGGAGTGGACCCCCACTAGCGGTACCTGTAGGAGCACGCACTTAGCGGGTTTAAAGAATTTGGTTTGCGCGCCATTGACGGGCTTGGGTGGGGTTTTGAACATGCAGGTGCCATCCCTCTTACTGCTGTCCACTTAATTATTAATCCTCCCGCGATGGACTGTTTGGATAAATACTGGGATGGAGTGATGGAATCAACTGATCAGTTAGTTTTATGATTTGGACATAAGATAATCCTGAATAATGTCGCCTTAATTTGGTAGTCCAGTTTGCATCGACCTTGGCCCATTCACTCCTTGCATTGACAAAAATTGCAGTAACATGGGTGTTGAAATCTTATGATGCATTCGGACGATCCAGATGACCGCGTAGTAAATCTGTCGCGTATTTGCGCAGTGAAAGATCTTGTAGGAACTCATAAACTTCTGTATGATGTTCCTTTTGTCATTTTTGCCAAGTGCCGAGGAAAGAAATCTATTCAATGTAGTCCGTACTACTTCGATAATGAACTTTCCGAAAGAAGAAAGAAACTAATTAACTGATAATTCTTCACTTCGAGTCCACATGTTGTTGATATTTGGCCCCTTGTTTCTTTCTTCGGACGTGCCCATTTTCTTAAGTCGCCGAGTTGGGAAGAAAAAAGAGTTCTCCAAATCTTTTTCCTCCCAGAGCAGTATTGGGCATATCTTCGGTGGGGAGTGGACCCCCACTTGCGGTACTTGTTGGGGCACGCACGTAGCTAGTTTATTGAACTGGTTTCGCCTGCCAATGATGGGCTTGGGTGGGGTTTTGAACATGCAGATGCCATCCCTCTTATTGCTGTCCACTTAATTCTTAATCCTGCAACGATGGACTGTTTGGATAAAAACAAGGATGGAGGCATGGAATCAACTGATCCTTTAGTTTTCTGATTTGGACATCAGATAATCCCGAATAATGTGGCCCGAATTTGCTAGTCCAGTTTGGATCGTCCTTGGCCCATCCATTCCTTGCTTTGATAAAAAATCTAGTTACATTTATGTTGAAATCTTTAGATGCATTCAAACGATCTAGATGATCGGGTTGTAAATCTATCACGTACACGCATAGTGAAAGATCGTGTACGAACTCGTAAACTTCTGTATGATGTTCCTATTGTTGTTTTTGCCAAGTACCGAGGAAAGAAATCTATTATATGTAGTCCGTACTACTTCGATAATGAACTTTCCGAAAGATAGAAACAAATTCACTGATAATTCTTCTCTTCAAGTCCACGTGTTGTTGATATTTGGCCCTTCGGATATGCCGATTTTCATAAGTCGCCGAGTTGGGAAGAAAGAAGAGTTCTCCAAATCTTGTTCCTCCCAGAGCCGAGCAGTATTGGGCATATCTTCAGTGGGGAGTGGACCCCCACTAGCGGTACCCGTAGGAGCACGCACATAGCAGGTTTAATGATTTGGGTTCGTGCGCCAATGACGGGCTTGGGTGGGGTTTTGAACATGCAGGTGCCATCCCTCTTACTGCTGTCCACTTAATTCTTAATCCTCCCGCGATGGACTATTTGGATAAATACTGGGATGGAGTGATGGAATCAACTGATCAGTTAGTTTTATGATTTGGACATAAGATAATCCTGAATAATGTCGCCTTAATTTGGTTGTCCAGTTTGCATCGACCTTGGCCCATTCACTCCTTGCTTTGACAAAAATTGCAGTAACATGGATGTTGAAATCTTTTGATGCATTCGGACGATCCAGATGATCGCGTAGTAAATATGTCGCGTATCCACTGTAGTGAAAGATCTTGTAGGAACTCATAAACTTCCGTATGATGTTCCTTTTGTCATTTTTGCTAAGTACCGAGGAAAGAAATCTATTTAATATAGTCCATACTACTTCGATAATGAACTTTCCGAAAGAAGAAAGAAACAAATTCACTGATAATTATTTACTTCAAGTCCACATGTTGTTGATATTTGGCCCCTTGTTTCTTTCTTTGGGCGTGCCCATTTTCTTAAGTCGCCGAGTTGGGAAGAAAAAAGAGTTCTCCGAATCTTATTCCTCCAAGAGCAGTATTGGGCATATCTTCGGTGGGGAGTGGACCCCACTTGTAGGAGCACACACGTCGCTAGTTTATTGAACTGGGCTCGCACGCTAATGACTGGTTTGGTTGGGGTTGTGAACATGCAGGTGCCATCCCTCTTATTGATGTCCGATTAATTCTTAATCCTCCCACGATTGAATGTTTGGATAAATAGTGGGATGGAGTGATGGAATCAACTGATCTGTTAGTTTTCTGATTTGGACATAAGATAATCCTGAATAATGTCGCCTTAATTTTGTAGTCCAGTTTGCATCGACCTTGGCCCATTCAGTCCTTGCTTTGACAAAAATTGCAGTAACTTGGATGTTGAAATCTTTTGATGCATGCAGATCAGTAGTAAATCTGTCCCGTACCGGTGTAGTGAATGATCTTGTAGGAACTCATAAACTTCTGTATGATGTTCCTGTAGTCGTTTTTCCAAGTACCTAGGAAAGAAATCTATTTTATGTTGTCCTTACTACTTCGATAATGAACTTTCCGAAAGAAGAAAGAAACAAATTCACTGGTAATTCTTCACTTCGAGTCCACGTGTTGTTTATATTTGGCCCCTTGTTTATTTCTTCGGACATGCCCAATTTCTTGAGTCGCTGAGGTTGGAAGAAAGAAGAGTTCTCCGAATCTTGTTCCTCCCTGGGCGGTGTTGTGCAGTTATTCGGTGGGGAGTGGACCCCCAGCAGCGGTACTTGTAGGAGCACACACGTAGCTGGTTTAATGAATTGGGTTCGCGCGCCAATTACGGGCTTGGGTGGGGTTTTGAACATGCAGGTGCCATCCCTCTTATTGCTGTCCACTTAATTCTTAATCCTGCCGTGATGGACTATTTGGATATTAACTTGGATGGAGGGATGGAATCAACTGATCCGTTAGTTTTTTTATTTGGACATCAGATAATCCTGAATAATATGGCCTAAATTTGCTAGTCCAGTTTGCATCGACCTTGGCCCATCCATTCCTTGCTTTGATAGAAATTCTAGTTACATGGATGATGAAAACTTTTGATGCATTCAGACGATCCAGATGATCGGGTTGTAAATCTGTCGCGTATACGCTTAGTGAAAGATCGTGTAGGAACTCGTAAACTTCCGTATGATGTTCCTGTTGTTGTTTTTGCCAAGTACCGAGGAAAGAAATCTATATATGTAGTCCTTACTACTTCGATAATGAACTTTTCGAAAGAAGAAAGAAACAAATTCACTGATAATTCTTCACTTCGAGTCCACGTGTTGTTGATATTTGGCCCCTTGTTTCTTTCTTCGGACGTGCCCATTTTCATAAGTTGCCGAGTTAGGAAGAAAGAGGAGTTCTCCAAATCTTGTTCCTCCCAGAGTAGAGCTGTATTGGGCATATCTTCGGTGGGGAGTGGACCCCCACTAGCGGTACTTGTAGGAGCAGGCACTTTGCTTGTTTAATGAACTGAGTTCGTGCGCCAATAACGGGCTTGGGTGGGGTTGTGAACATGCAGGTGCCATCCCTCTTATTGCTGTCCACTTAATTCTTAATCCGGCAGCGATGGACTATTTGGATAAAAACTGGGATGGAGGGATGGAATCAACTGATCTGTTAGTTTTCTGATTTGGACATCAGATAGTCCTGAATAATATACCCCTAATTTGGTAGTCCAGTTTGCATCGACCTTGGCCCATTCACTCCTTGGTTTGACAAAAATTGCAGTAACATGGATGTTGAAATCTTTTGATGCATTCGGACGATCCAGATGATCGCGTAGTAAATCTGTCGCGTATCCACGCAGTGAAAGATCTTGTAGGAACTCATAAACTTCCATATGATGTTCCTTTTGTCATTTTTGCCAAGTGCCGAGGAAAGAAATCTATTTAATGTAGTCCGTACTACTTCGATAATGAACTTTCCGAAAGAAGAAAGAAACTAATTAACTGATACTTCTTCACTTCGAGTCCACATGTTGTTGATATTTGGCCCCTTGTTTCTTTCTTTGTACGTGCCCATTTTCCTAAGTCGCCGAGTTGGGAAGAATAAGAGTTCTCCGAATATTGTTCCTCCCAGGGCAGTATTGGGTATATCTTCGGTGGGGAGTGGACCCCCACTAGCAGTACATGTAGGAGCACGCGCGTAGCTGGTTTAATGAACTGGGTTCCCGCGCAAATGATGGGCTTGGGTGGGGTTATGAACATGCAGGTTCCATCTCTCTTATTGCTGTCCACTTAATTCTTAATTGTGCATCGATGGACTGTTTGGATAAAACTGGGATGGAGGGATGGAATCAACTGATCCGTTTGTTTTCCGATTTGGACATCAGATAATTCTGAATAATGTGGCCCTAATTTGGTAGTCCAGTTTGCATTGACCTTGGCCTATTCATTCATTACTTTGAAAAAAATTGCAGCAACATGGATGTTCGAATCTTTTGATGCATTTGGACGATCCAGATGATCGCGTAGTAAATCTGTCGCGTACCCGCATAGTGAAAGATCGTGTAGGAACTCGTAAACTTCCGTTTCATGTTCCTTTTGTCGTTTTTGCCAAGTACCGAGGAAAGAAATCTATTTTATGTAGTCCTTACTACTTCGATAATGAACTTTCCGAAAGAAGAAAGAAACAAATTCACTGATAATTCTTCACTTCGAGTCCGCGTGTTGTTGATATTTGGACCCTTGTTTCTTTCTTAGGACGTGCCCATTTTCTAAGTCGCCGAGTTGGGAAGAAAAAAGAGTTCTCTGAATCTTGTTCCTTCGAGGGCAATATTGGTCTCATCTTCGGTGGGGAGTGGACCCCAACTAGCGGTACTTGTTAGAGCGCACACGTTGCAGGTTTAATGAACTGGGTTCGCGCGCCAATAACGGGCTTGGGTGGGGTTGTGAACATGCAGGTGCCATCCCTCTTATTGTTGTCTACTTAATTTTTAATCCTGCAGCAATGGACCATTTGGATAAAAACTGAGATGGAGGGATGGAATGAACTGATCCGTTAGTTTTCTGATTTAGACATCTGATAATCATGAATAATATGGCCCTAATTTGGTAGTCCAGTTTGCATTGACCTTGGCCCATTCATTCATTACTTTGAGAAAAATTGTAGCAACATGGATGTTGGAATCTTTTGATGCATTCGGTCGATCCAGATGATCGCGTAGTAAATCTGTCGCGTACCCGCATAGTGAAAGATCTTGTAGGTACTCATAAACTTCCATAGTATGTTCCTATTGTCGTTTTTCCCAAGTACCGAGGAAGGATTTCTATTTTATGTATACCTTACTACTTTGATAATGAACTTTCCGAAAAAAGAAAGAAACAAATTCACTGATGATTCTTCACTTTGAGTCCACGTGTTATTGATGTTTGGCCCCATGTTTCTTTCTTCAGACATGCCCATTTTCCTAAGTCGCCGAGTTGGGAAAAATAATTCTCCGAATCTCGTTCCTCCCAGAGCAGTATTGGGCAGATCTTCGGTGGGGAGTGGACCCCCACTGGCGGTACTTGTTGGAGCAAGCACGTAGCTGGTTTAATGAACTGGGTTCTCACCCCAATGACATGCTTGGGTGGGGTTGTGAACATGCAGGTGCCATCCCTCTTATTGTTGTCCACTTAATTCTTAATCCTGCAGCGATGGATTGTTTGGGTAATAACTGGGATGGAGGGATGGAATCAACAGATCCATTAGTTTTCTGATTTGAACATCAGATAATCCTGAATAATATGGTCCTAATTTGGTAGTCCAGTTTGCATCGACCTTGGCCCATTCATTCCTTGCTTTGACAAAAATTTCAGCAACATGGATGTTCAAATCTTTTGATGCATTCGGACGATCCTGCGCCAATGACGGGCTTGGGTGGGGTTGTGCACATGTAGGTGCCATCCGTTTTATTGCTGTCCACTTAATTCTTTATCTTGCAGCGATGGACTGTTTAGATAAAAACTGGGCTGGGGGGATGGAATCAACTGATCCATTAGTTTTCCGATTTGGACATCAGATATTCCTGAATAATGTGGCCGTAATTTGGTAGTCCAATTTGCATCGACCTTGGCCCATCCATTCCTTGCTTTTACAAAAAATTCCAGTAACATGGATGTTGAAATCTTTTGATGCATTCAAACGATCCAGATGATCGCGTTGTAAATCAGTCGCGTATCTGCGTAGTGAAAGATCGTGTAGGAACTCATAAACTTCCGTATGATGTTCTTGTTGTCGTTTTTGCCAAGTACCGAGGAAAGAAATCTATTTTTTTTGTAGTCCGTACTACTTCAATAATGAACTTTCCCAAAGAAGAAAGAAACAAATTCACTGATAATTCTTCACTTCGAGTCCACTTGTTGTTGATATTTGACCCCTTGTTTCTTTCTTCGGACGTGCCCAATTTCTTAAGTCGCCGAGTTGGGAAGAATAAAGAGTTGTCCGAATCTTGTTCCTCCCAGGGCAGTATTGGGCTTATCTTCGGTGGGGAGTGGACCCCCACTAGCGGTACTTGTAGGAGCACGCACGTAGCTGGTTTAATGAACTTTTCAAAAGAAGAAAGAAACTATTTCATTGATTATTCTTCCCTTGTAGTCCACATTTTGTTGATATTTGGCCCCTTTCATGGTTTTGATCAATCGTTGCTTTGTTAAGGAGTCTTTGGATCCTTGTTGCCATATCCTCAACTTGTTTTTGCCATCATAAAACTCATCTGGGACCCAATCCTTCAGTCCATCTGTCATTGTGAATCACCTTGTGTTCTGAATCCCTCTATTTTCAGCCGTCAAACTACTAATCTGTGTCGCCACAAAAGTCTCATCTCTACACGAGCACAGAAAAAGTTGGAATTGTAATTTCGAGTTCAGACAACACTGAAATCTTGGAGTCAATCTTGAGCCTTTGTTCTTGAACAAATAGTCCTTTGACTGTGCTATTGATGTGCATGACTGATGTCCGCATACCCTGCTGGCCTGGTCCATCCCAACCAAAATTAGGTTCGAGACCCGGGTTTTTTTTTTTCTTTTTCTTGGGTTAGAGACTCTAGATAATCAGATAATCGAATATTCTTTTGCAACCCTAAACTAGATTAACTTTGCTCCTTGCACTGCAACTTAGGCTTCTACTGTCCTTAGTGGCTTATCTGCCTTGCCCTAGATCTATATTGGGTTCTGTTGCATTCATCCTATTTGGCTGTAAGTTTATTTGAGGATATCAATGGGCCAGGCTTTGTCAAGAGTATCTTGTGTTCTCGCATGAGTCCATTTACAATTGAGGAATCCATGTTCAACATTTGGGAAATGAGCTGGCCTTCGCCCTTTAGCAACCATTAGTGAATTTGGACTCTCATCTAGGCTTTAGGAACGCGTATGAATTTATAAGGAAATCTAAGAAAATCTCCCCTTTCTTGTATGGCATTTATATGGCTGTATGTTATAGCTCAACGTATGCATTATGCGTATAAAATATGAATGGTACTATCAAAGAGTCCACTGTATTTGTGATCCTTGCATGGATCCTAGCTGTTAAGGTTATGTTGGTTTAGATTTTAATTTTAAGTCGCTATTACTTTATGGGTAATCTTTGCATGTCTCTATTTATTTATTTTTCTTTATATGGTCTAATTGCGCTCATGCTTGGAGCTTATTCGTGGATATGTCTGTTGGTTACCAATCAAGCAGTACAGGAAGGTCATTGACTGAATTCCTACCTGGCAGAGGGCTGTAGACCATAACCCAAAAAAAAAAGGGAAAGAAATAAAAAAGGTCATGATGAATGCCATTTGGATGTTATCATTCTTCTCTGTCTCAGTTTGGTTAATGTTCTCTGCTGTACATCATGATGTCCACTCTCTGATATTACTACTCTTTCCATGTTGCTCTGATTCAGATGCAAATTTGGGAAATCTTGTGACCTAAGGTGTCAACATTCATGTCATTTGGTAGTGGGTGCCATTTTATTTTCATGCACACACTCTTCTGGTAGTTCATGATCTTCATCTCTATTTTCATGGGATGGCTTTGATATTTTCCATAGTTGGAAAACTAGCGGTGTAAACTAAGTTTCTGTTACTCCTGTTTTGAATATTTTGCTAGTATATGGAGATGGCAGGGGGTTATATGGTTGATAAGCACTTTCATATACTGATTCGAAATTTAATATGGGTCTCAGAATGACACTCCTAGTTTTCATTTTTGGTAAGTGACACTCCTAGTTATTCTCAAGCATTGTGGTTTTGAATTCCCAAACTAAAGAACGCTAGGCACAATCTGTGCGTTATTATTGCTACATGGCTTTACACAGACCATTGGTTTCATTGATCAGGCAACACCAATCTGTCATGGCTGTTTTGATTCATGTTGATCCTGCTCTAGCCTGTGTACCATACTGAAGTATAATGGTGCCCATAAAAATGGTGTTGATGGTAGGCTTGGTGGAATGGTTCCCGGTTCATGACTCTGCTAATTGAGTGCAGCTGGAGTCTGATGCATTTTTCAAGTTAATATTAATATGGATAAAAAACAGACATTTTTATGCATATAACAATGTCACATTTACTTCAATTTCACAACTCTTGCTGGTGTGTCATTGATTTGTTGTTGAGGCTGGCTAAGTTGAAGATTGAAAGGTACATTCGAATCTTCTTCAGTGGTAAAACCATTCGACAGCAAGGAACTTTGGCTTGCTCCTTCATTTAACACCCTTGTAGCACAAACCTAAGAGCCAAATGTTAATGCTCTGACTGATTACGACAAACTCTTATATTTAGCATGTTTCTTTGGTGGCTGAACGAATATCTTATCCAATTCTGTATTTTCTTGACGAAGGAAGTTTACCTTTTACAATTCCATATTTTCTCGAGGAATCAGGTTCCCCTGGAAAAGAAATAAGCAAAAGTTAGCAACTTGGAATTTAATTAAGTTTAATCAAAGACACAATAGATGGTATCAATGGTTATAGGAAGGACCTTTCGGTTTAGCTCCTGAATCTCACCAACTATAAGTTGATCCTGCAAAATTTAAACATGACATCAAGAAGTGCATCTGATATTTGGAAGATAGAGGAGTGATCACCACAAATGATCTAAGGGTCTTATTCATTCTGACACCGCATAAACTCATTTCCAATTTGGTCTTCAAATTTTGTAGATCCTCAATGCTTAATCCTATAAGCTCTTTGCCCCATCAATTGCCTGCAGTTACATGAACAAATATAAGATCAGTGTATGTGAAAGTTATTGTAGTATTTTTGTAGTCATTACCATGCTTAATATGATGCAAAGACTTTTTCTTTTTCATATACTATGATGAATACAATGGTGAATCATTCTTGTGTTTCTAACTACTATAAGTGCATTTATGGAATCAACATCACAAAGGCTGCTTATTAAATAGTCTAATGGTGGATATCAAAATTTGGGCAGGAATGTTTGATGCATAATATATAGGGACATCATAAGTTGGCATGAAATACTTATATCAATAATGTTGTCAATCTCAAGATATTGTAGGAGCATAGTCACTTCTTTTTTGGGTAAAAGCAACAGTCACTTGGGAAGAAGAGGTAGACAAGAATTTGAGCTAGAAGCATTAGTAAAAGAAACACCTCAGGATTGATGAATAATTTAGTCTCAAGCTTGGGTTGACACCTTTAATTGCTTATTTAAAGGAAGATCACCCGATTTCCTTTTCAATTTTTGTTCTATATATGTGAGAAAATGTATTTTTATCTTATTCAACAATTATATGTAGTTCTTCCCCTTCAATACGTAGAAGGTTTTATATTATGGTGGATATTTCCTTAAACATTTCCACAATATGTCTTCGTAGTGCTTGTGGAATTAGTTTTTGAGATTCCCACATACTCTTCTTTGTCCATTTGTGGATGAATTCTCATGGCAGCCTCAACAAAAATCGAGTGGCTACGAATTCTAATAAAGTGTTGGAAACAAATTTTGGGTTGTATTAAAAAGGTTAATGATTACCACAGAAAGAGTTGTACGTGTAAAAGTTGTAACTCTAGATCCTCTTAGATCTAGGGTCTTATCAAGAAGTGTTCAAGAAATCTCGATGAGAAAGAAATTGGAAAAGAAGAACGAAGAAGAAATAGACAAAAACCCAGAACAGTCGAATAACCTATTAGGTTAGACAACCCTTGTTTTATTGTTATTTCACTATTTCTGAGAATTACAAAAAAAGCCCCTCAAGTTTCTAGTATTTACATAAAAACCCTTGGCTCAACACAAATTATAAATAAGTTCTTTACTCTTTAACTCTTAATACTCCCTCTCAAGCTGGTGCATAGATATTTACTATGCACAGCTTGGACAAAACAAAATGCAACTTAGCTTTAGTGATGATCTTAAGTGAGGAAGTCTGCAAGCTGGTCTTCAGTAGGAACCTGTACCAACAACACATCCTCCTTTTTAATTTTCTCTTGAATAAAAAGACAGTCGACTTCTACATGTTTTGTTTTCTCATGGTAGACCGGATTATTAGCCAGTTTAATCGCTGAAGTACTATCAGAATATAAAATCATTGGATTGCCCTGCTTGAATCCCAACTCTTCCAGCAATATCCTTAGCCACAATAGCTCGCAACACCCAAGAGCTACAGCTCTGTACTCTGCTTCTGCACTAGACTTGACACTAACAGCTTGTTTTTTGCTTTTCCATGAAACAAGATTTCCTCCAACCATTGTACAATATCCTGTAGCAGACTTTCTATCAGTCAATGATCCAGCCCGGTCAGAATCTGTAGACGCAATAGCCTTGGCATGCCCACGTGACTTGTATAGAATTCCTTCACCAGGTGATCCCTTTAAATATCTGAGAATCCTGTGCACTGCTGTTAAATTATCAGTTCTGGGAACATGCATTAAGGGACTTACCAAGCTGACTGCATAGGAAATGTCCGGCCTAGTAATAGTGAGGTAAATTAATTTCCCTACCAACCTTTGATACATCCTCTTGTCTTCAAGTAGTTCCCAACTCTCCAAGTGAAGACCATAATTTTGTTCTATTGGAGTGTCTGCTGGCTTAGCACCAACTTTCCTTGTTTCTTCTAGGAGACCAAGAAAACATTTTCTTTGTGAGATGACAATTCCACTTCTTATGACCTTGCCACTTCAATGCCTGGAAAATATTTTAGTAATCCAAGGTACTTGATTTCAAACTCCTTTTTGAGGAAAATTTTGAGTGTGGAAATTTCACCACCATCATCTCCTGTGACCACTATGTCATCAACATACACCACAACTATAACTACCTTCATGTTTTGCCTTTTTACAAAGATAATATGATCTACATGGCGCACCTTATAAATCCAAATTTCAGAACAACTCTACTGAATCTTTTAAACCAGTCTCTGGGTGCCTGTTATAGTCCACATAAAGACTTTTTAAAGAAACACACTTTATCTTTGTGCTCTCTGGCAACAAATCCTGGTGGAGGATCCATATAAACCTCTTCCTTCTAGTCCCCATGCAGAAATGCGTTTTTCACATCTAGTTGCCATAGAGGCCAATTGAAGTTCGCTGCTAGGGATAATATTACCCAGATGGAATTTAATTTGGCTACCGGAGAAAATGTTTCAAAATAATCAACTCCATATGATTGTATAAATCCCTTAGCAACAAGTCTTGCCTTATACCTATTAATTGTGTCATCTGGATTGTATTTGAGGGTGTAAAACCCATTTGCACCCAACAATACGTTTTCCTTCAGGAAGAGTAGTAAACTCCTATTTATGCTTTTTCTCCAAAGCAGTCATTTCCTCTACCATTGCCCCTTTCCACTTGGGATGTGATAGGGCTTTAGACACACGTTTAGGTATATAGTCAGTGGCTAGGTTAGAGACACACGTGAGACACAGGTGGAAGGTTATGATATGACACAATTTTGTAAAGGATGCATGGTTGACTCTTGACTCTCCCAAGTCGTCTCATTTTGACGAAGAACTGAGTAAAAAATAGAAGAGACTCAACCGAGTCATCTCATTTTAATAAGTTGTTTGCATTTCGAACCATTTAATAGGCAAATTTAATTTTAAACAATTAAATTTTATTTATTAGTAATTATGCATGAGGTTTGGAGTCAGTAACTTAAAAATGATGACTGGAATGCAATTTGATACTTATATTTGATCTTTTACACTTGATATTTGGACTAACAAATTATGTAATATGGAATATTTTTTCTTTTATTTTCTTTATTGTAGTACTTTTCTTGCATATATAAATTTATTTATTTGATTTGGTTATCATGAATGCATGTGAATAAATATATTTTTATATTTTATAATTAATGGACTTATTTTTAACTATTTTTTAAAATTATTTTAAAAGAAAAAACATGACTCCTGAGTCTCCACGTTCATTCTATCCGAGTCAACTTTTTTGCATTGGACGAATCGAGTCCGTGTCACGAGTTTTCTAACCTTAATGGTATGGTGAGTAAAACAAGATTATGTCCCTTTTTCTCATGGCAATGGGAATATCTAAATCAGAAGTAAAAGTATCTGGATGAGGAACAACCTCTAAATTAGGAGTAGGTGGAGAAGATGGAGGATCTGAATCTGGAACATTAGACGATGGTGGTAGAGCGGAAACCACTGGTCTTCCTTTCTTTTTTCCTCTGGACTAACCTTTCAATGGATCCTTGAACTTATCTATTTTGTCTTGAATCTCTTGAATCTTGATCTCCAACACTTTGCAACTTTGTACCTATCTCATTTGTTGATCCTGAATATACCAGAGAGAGCTGCTACCTGCACACTACATTTGCCTCTCTACACTGCATTTAAAAATTTTTTTTTTCCTAAACTACCCCTATTCCTCTCCTTTCCTCTCTCTTCCTCTCCCTTCTCTGGCGACCCTGCTCCGGCGAGCTGCCGACCCATCTCCCTCTCTTCCTCTCCTGCTCCGGCAGCCCCAGCCGCCCTCATCCCCATCCCCATCCCCAGCCCACCCCCTCCCTCTGGTCTCTCTCTTTTTCCCCCTCTCCCCGGCAACCCCCACCCGCCCTCATCCCCAGCCCTCCCCCCACCATCCCCCACCAAATCCCATTTTTGTCTCCTTTTCATTTTTCACTCTGCCTTTCCCTTTCTTTCTCTAGTGCAATTTCCGACCACTCGCAGATGAAGAACAATTCCTTCCTCCACCTTTTCATTTTGTTTCGGGACGAGTTTGTTCGGCAACGCAGGGCCGAACAAATTGAGTTTGTTCGGCCAAACCCATTAATGGACTCACTTCAGATGCAACAACCAGCTTCCGAAAAACAACCCAGATTAATCCATCAATGGCAGAATCTATCCCAAAAAAACCCAGATGGCGATTCATTCTTAGAGAGCCTAGAACAGAAGAAAGACACCAACTTTCTATCTCCATGATGAACAGTGAGAAGGGATTTTCCGTTCCAAGCCAAGGAAAGAAACCCAGGTGGGGATTCAACAAGAGAGAACACTGGAACTGTAATGGTAATGCCAGAGAAGGATTTTTGCCTGACTGACTACGTAATGGCTTAAAGATATGGATTCGAAACCGCAACGTTCCATCAAAGCTTTCCATTGCTCTTTCTCCTCCGTCCGTTCCCGCGCCTCTCCGCACCCTCCGGCCCCACCACGCAGGCGATACGCCGCCCCAGCAGCAGCCTCTCCACCTGTCATGTAGAACTCTCAAAGGAGGGAGATGAGTCGGCGGAACAGGAGATGAAGAGAGGGAGATGGGTCGGCGGCTCGCCGGAGCAGGGAGAGGAAGAGAGAGGGAAGGGGTAGTTTAGGAATTTTTTAAAAATTAGGCAAATGCAATGGGTAGAGAGCAAAATGTAGTGTGTAGATAGCTACTCTCTATACCAGAGGAGTGACTAAATCAATAAGAGGTCTCTTCTCTGATCTCATAAACGAGTTCCTCACTTGCATGTGTAAAATGGCATATCTTCGTGAAAACTCACGTCCATTGTGACAAAGGTTTGACCTCTCTTCCCTGGAGCATAACATTTCTAGCCCTTCTAATTACTAGGATACCCCACAAATATGCACTTCACTGCTTTGGGATCCAATTTATCCCGCTGGTGTTGAACATGCACAAAGCAAGTGCATCCAAACACCTTTGGTGGAACTTGGAACAATGGCATATTAGGACATAGTACCTCTATTGCACTCTTTCCTTTTAGTATCCTTGAAGGAACAGGGAGTCCAATCTCTTGGAGATATTGGTATTTCCTCTGGATGTTGATGGAAACCTTCTTACTCATGATTGCTTGTTATCGGCATAACAATTTCTCTACAGTGATTGAGGGCCATGAAAGACTTAACTATGTGATGTTATGAGATTGGAAATTATTAACATTCAGTTAATAGGTGAATGTTAGGTGAAATTGTTAGGTTGTGAAGATTATCCTTTTAGTTCTCTTGGTACAATGAGTCCAACATCTTCTAGAAGTACGATTTTGTATCATATTAAATTTGCTTTTGGACAAATAGAATGCCTGCAATTCAAGACACTTGAACAGTAATTATGCCCAGTGTGTTCATCAACCATTGTCATCCTGGGCATTTCCTTTCCAAAATCTTTAACACAACCTTGATCATGACACAGTTTTTCCCTATTTTACTCTAACCAAAGCTGGCATCAATGCTACTATTTAGCAAGTTTCTTACAACAAATGTCTGCATGCAATTAGAGAAGTAATAGTGGAAACATGATGAGCGCATTTTTATAGACTTTTTTTTTTATCAGTAAATTTGGAAATGCATTAGAAATAAAAGAGTACATAGGAGAAAAGAAACAAGACCAAACATAGTGTTCCGGTATAAGAGTTCTATACCGGACACCCGCCACACCTTCATTACAAAAGCACTGAAATTACATGAACGGTGAACCCCTTGTTTAGCTAAACAATCCGCGAAACCATTTGCAGACCTACTTATATGATGGAAAGGCACCCGAGATTTTGATGAAAGGTGACGAATCTCATTGAAATAGAACTACATCTTCCATGGGCCCTTAAAAGAATTCACCCAAGATATGGCATTAGATGAATCGCTCTTCACTATAAGATGATTCTGAAATGAGAAAGTGAAAATGCGAAGAGCTTCCACAATAGCAAGGACTTCGGCTTCATTAGATTCTTTGATTCCAACATGCTTGGAGAACGTGTACAACACTTCATCTTTGTGATTTCTCAATACACCCCTAATACCGGCTAACCCCGGTTTACCCCGAGCTGCCCTATCCACATTAAACTTTAGGACTCCTGTTTGGGGAGAACACCAAGAAACTTTCTTTTCCTTCTTTGAAGCGCCCATAGTTAAACAAACCCTTCAATTATGCATAATATCGTTTATCGTAAGGTATGCAAATCCGTTTTTAACAGAAGCCCATTTTGCAATCCTCAAAACCATAACCTGAATGATAGTTCCCACAGAAGATTCTCTTCCACTAAAGATACTGTCATTCCTCTCTTTCCAAATAGACCACAAAACCGAATAGGGAATGAGTCTCCATATCAATAGTCCGCACCCAACGAGAAGACAACTCCTCCAAGCTTCGAACGACCCCACTAGAGAACCCGGGAGGCACCAATCCACACCGCATTCTTTAAGGAAATGCCCCCAAATAGTCGATGATGTCTCGCAATGAATAAATAAATGATCTATTGACTCCCTCTTCCTTCTACAAAGGCAACATATATCTCAAATAGATTCACTCAGCAACCCCCTTCTCCTTAAATTGTTTGCTGTAGAGATTTGGCCAACCATAGCTAACCAACAAAAAGCTTCCACCCTTGGAGGAGCAAGACCCATCCAAACCAAAGCACAAGAAGACCGCACCTCACCAATAGGTCTAATTGCCTATAGAAAGACTTGGAAGAAAATGATCCTGAAGAGTTTGGCTTCCAAATGCGGCAATCTGCTGCATCCCTACATAAAAAGATGTTAGAAAGAAGACTCAACAATGACTCAAACTCTACCGACTCCGACTGACGAAGACCCCTCCTGACACCCACATCTCATGATACATTGTCCCCAACCCAACAATAACAATCTTTGACAGATGCCTCTTTATTAAAAACAACCCTAAACACTCTAGGGAACAAACGACATAACAGACCAACCCCCACCCAATCATCTAACCAAAAACGAATATCACACCCTTCCCCACCTTAAAAGCCATACTCTTATCAACAGTGGCGGACCCAGGATTTTCGATTAGGTGGGGCTAAACTTTTGCTAATTGTTTTTTTTCAAATTAACAATAGCAAAAGATAACATATTGCATTTAAGTAGAACCCCAATTCGATCAATCATAAATGCAAACACAAATCTTTCTTTCAAAACATAGCACCCCAAAAGAATAAAATAATGATAAAATATTTTAGACTCACATGATTTTTCAAATCTATAAAATTAAAATAATAATAATAAACGAATAGAAATAGAGCAGAAACAGACTTGATTTGTTTCAAGACGAACAGAAACAGAGCATAATTACAAAATAGTAAATGAGAAAAGTTGTTTCAAGCCACGCATTCGATTTAAACATACAGCGTCAAGCATTTCCATTAACAGATTTCTCCAACCATTCCATCAATGCTTATTATGCAATGCAATGTAATGCTACTTAAAAACAATTTCCCATAAAGAAGAAAACCAGAGATTGATAGAGAGAGGACAACGGAGACAAATAAGAGATTAGGGTTTTAAAATCTGTGAGAGTGGAGAACTTGAAGAAAGAGAAAATGGTTTATATGGATGCGATCAGTCTCGAGCCTTGAAAGGACTTTCAGCGGTAGAGATCTCGGGCCTGGAGGCCATTATAGGGCTGGGGCTGACTAGGGGTTGAAAGGAGGAAGAACGAAAGAAGAGGATGTGAGGCTTCTGGAACGAAAGAAGAAGGGGTGGGGCGGTAGTTTTGATACACGTGGGGAATCAGCAGGGGCCTTACTATTTTAAAGGGAACTCAGGGATTTGATCTGGGGCGGTCGCCCCAGATACCATACACGTGGGTCCGCCACTGCTTATCAAACACTTCCCCCTTACTATGTAACACATCCCCAAAACTCAAAATGACTGCCCAAATCCTAGACAACCTATACCTAGGGACTCATTTAGGAACCCACCCCCATTTATCCTCCCCATATTTAGACACTATGATCCTCCTCCAAAGAGCATCCTTTTCTTCCCCATACCTCCACCACCACTTAGCTAATAAAGCCCAATTTTTAATAGCCAAATTCTCCAGACCCAAGCCCCCCAAAACTTTCGGCTTGATCAACTCACTCCACTTTATCAAATGCAATTTCCTCCCTGCCTGATATCCTTCCCAAAGAAAATTTTTCCGAATGTGGTCCACCTTCTTAAGTACTGCCCCCTGCATCTTGAATAGGGACATATAATACATTGGTAGGCTTGATAAAGAAGATTTGATTAGGGTGATCCTACCTCCAAGATATTGCCTCTTCCAAGTGGATGGCTTCTTCTCAAAATTTTCAATCACCGGATCCCACATCGATAGTGATTTAGGATTAGCTCCAATTGGTAAGCCAAGATATTGGAAGGGAATTTTGCCTTTTCTACAATTTAGTCTATCAGCCAACCTCTGAATAATCTCTTCTGCACAACCCACCCCCACTAGAATACTTTTCGATAAGTTTATCTTCAAACCGGAGGCCATTTGAAAACTCCTTAGAATTCTCTTCAAAGTTACAACCTCTTCCCATCTTGTAGAAGTAAACAAAATCGTGTCATCCGCAAATTGAAGGTGAGTAACTATTTCCCCACCTCTACCAGCTTCAAACCCACTAATCAAACCCATAGAATTTTGAGGAATTTACCCACCAGATCCCCATAGGACACTATACATCTCTACAGGTGCCACATTTATAATGGACACGGATAAGGGCATATGGTGCGTTTTTCGTATTTTTTTTTTGTCGTTTAGTGATATTGTCGATATTGACCACTTTATGGTCGATATCGACCATTCTGCGAGAACAAAAAAAAAAGGGTTTTTCATGATGGAGAAGAGGGGAGGAGGAAGAGGAGGAGGAGGAGGGAGGAGAGGGCATTTGTCTCTCTTGATTGCTGGTGCTGTTCTAGAGCAATACACTACAAATGGGTCAAAAACATTTGATCCTCTCTATCCTTTTTAAGAGGGGAGGAGGAGGAAGAGGAGGAGGAGGGAGAAGAGGGGAGGAGAGGAGGAGGAGGAGGGAGGAGAGGAGGAGGAGGAGGGAGGAGGGAGGAGGGAAGAGTCGGCTCTAAATTTCAGTTGGGTTGCCCATCAATCAGCAAAAGAACACATGCAAATGAGATTACAGATTATACATCATGTTTCTCCTCTTTGCCTCATCACTACCTTTGAGGAATAAACAACCCATCACATGAAACGTGAGGAAATTGATGCATTTTCCAGTGGAAGAAGTTGTGAATTGGACATCTTTTGTTCATTGCAACCTTATCTTCCCTTTTATGTTACTCTGGTCAACAAGTGATTTGGAAAATTCTATAGTTGGCAATTTCATCAGGAAGAGAATTCTATGGTTGTCGCCCATGAAATCCGTGAAAACCCTCACCTCCTTCTGACCCAGATCCGTCCATCCTATGCAACACCACCCTTCCCTCCTCCTCCCTCCTCCTCCTCCTCCTCCTCCCCTCTTCTCCATCATGAAAAATCCAATTTTTATTTGGGTTCCCACAGAATGGTCTTGAGTTTGCACGCAAGGTGTTCGATGAAATGCCCAAAACAAAACCGGTGAGTTGGAGCGCGATGATTGGTGGGTATGTTCGTGGGGGGCGTTGTAATGAGGCTGTGGTGGCTTTTAGGATGTTGATGGGTGCTGGGGTTAGGCCAGACGAGATTACTGTGGTCAGTGTGCTTTCAGCGTGTGCTGACTTAGAAGCGTTTGAGCTTGGGAAGTGGATTGGGGTTTATGTTGAGAGGGAAGGGATTGCAAAGACGGAACCGTTTGTGCAATGCATTGATCGAGCTTGATTCCTGGATTCAGTTTGATTGAGCTTGACAACCAGATATATGAATTTGTGGCTGGGGATAAATCCCATCCACAATATAAAGAGATATTTGAGATGGTAGAATAGATGGGACGGGAATTGAGGAGTGCCGGTTATGTCCCCACTACATCAGAGGTGTTGCTGGACATTGATGAAGTATTCCTTTTCTGCATTGTATTCTTGAAAGAGATCAAACCTCAAGAAACCATCCCATTTTCCTACTCTTGTGTTTCGCTTTGTTTCTTTCGGGAACGCAAGAATGGGTTTCTCTCATGTTTACATTCATGAAAGATATATTGGAATGCTCATTTTGTTTTTAAATTTGCCAGATGGGATGGTTGAACTCGTGGTACAGTCACTTCGGTTGGAACGACCCATATATGTGGTCATGGCTCGAGAGGACGGACATCCTTGATCAGGAACGACCCATATATGTGGTCATGGTATTCCACAATCCACACTTCTGCTGTATTTGTGCTACACATCTTCTTCAATTATAGCCATCGAATGGTAGGTCCTCAACCCAAAATCAGGTTGATTGCAGAAAGTATAGGTGTTGGATCTCTCAATAATGGACATCTTTGCAAATATGTATCTAGAAAGGGTAGAAGATCTCTACCAGGAGTGGGCCACACATTGTTCATATGCATTCAAGAACTTGGTTTCATGGAATTCAATGATTGCTACTCTCACAATGATCGAGTTAAAGATGCTGCTGAGCTGTTTGATAAAATGCCCCAAAGATCACATTTCATACACTTAAAGACGTACATAAATAAATTGCAAGTTTTGCTATGCCTAAAAGGCAAAAGGTGTTCTTAAAATAACAAAATATGATTTAGTGATCTGGTGCAGTGCTGGATGATTGCACTGGGACACACTTGTAACAATCCTTGGAAGTGAATGGGTTATATAAGAGACCACATGGATATGGGTGGATGAAGTCTTACCCTTATCAAATCATTTTAAAGCACTATGGTTGGGGCATTTAAAATTGACCTCTATGAAACCCTTTTATCTTTTACATGTACTATATCAAAGTCCTCGGGTGATTGAATGAGGGCGCACTTCATCAATCATGTCGCCTCCTAAATACCGCACTCATCTTTATAAATGGTTGTTCTCTTAGATTCACCCAGAATATCATGTGAAGAGACAACTGAGTTTCCGGTGGGATTCAAATGTTGCATGGGATGTTCTTTCTACTCTTCTTATTTGCCTTGAAAATTGATAAATTAAAAGCAACTATGGATGATGTGATAAATTAAAAGCAACATAACTGAAACATTAATTTACAGTCATTGTCAGTGTCGACCACTTTTATTGTCAATATCGACCACATAACTGAAACATTAATTTACAGTCATTGTCAGTGTCGACCACTTTTATTGTCGATATCGACCACATAACTGAAACATTAATTTACAGTCATTGTCAGTGTCGACCACTTTTATTGTCGATATCGACCACATAACTGAAACATAAATTTACAGTCATTGTCAGTGTCGACCACTTTTATTGTCGATATCGACCACATAACTGAAACATAAATTTACAGTCATTGTCAGTGTCGACCACTTTTAGTGTCGATATCGACCATAATAAAATAGAAGGAAAAAAATGATGACTGTCCATAGCAGTGCTCTGTTTGGAGATACAAAACCTGTAAATTAACCTGCTCCGTAATAACAAAAATTAACCTGCTCAAACATATTTCAATCTGTATATTTATCATCGCTCATTCGCAGCTACATCTTAATCCAAACTTAACAATTACGACAAAAAACAAGAATAACATAAGAAAGTAGAAAATGATTTCGGTCTTCAACTGCCATGTAACTGAGAAAGAGGAGTATTGACTTCAACTTAACAATTTACCAATGTTGCAACGGTCAATGTCTTCTTCCCTTTGTCATCATCATGTAACTGAGAAAGAGGAGTATTGACTCATCAAAAGTAAAGAGTATGTCTAATGTGAAGCCATTACACAATTTACAATAAGCAGTCCACTTTCATATGCAACTATAACTGGCATCATCATTTCTCTTCTCATGTTGGCAAATTAACCCAATGCACCTCTCTCCATCCCCTCACTCTGCCCCAACGGCCAATAATAGACTTCCATTTCAATTCTACTTACAAAAAATTCAGCTTAAATTCCCTTTTCAATCATCTCACTAAAAAGACCAAGAGCTTCAACTTCATTCCCATTTTGCAAATACCCAGCAATCAAAGAGCTCCAAGAAACCACATCTTTCTTCGACATTCTATCAAACAGATTCCTCGCGTTATCCATGTGACCCACTTTGGCATAAGAATTCAAGAGAGAATTAGCAAGAGACAGGTCATGTTCAAATCCTCTTCTAACCACAAACCCATGACAACACCTTCCAGACCCAAGATACCCACACTGCGCGCTGGCCGAAACCGCACTAACAAGCGTCACGGGATCAGAATCCAAACCACCCATTATGAGCACAACCACTTATCAAAGCAGCCCAAGAGACAACATCTTTCTTGGGCATTTGGCGAAAGAGACAGCAGTAAGCCAGTAACCACCGAAGTCCACATAATAACATCTGGTTGAGGAAATTCATCAAACACTTTACGTGCATCACCCATTTCCCCGCATTTCCCATACAATTCAACAAGAGCTGCATCCACAAACACATCCAAATCAATTCTCTCCAACTTCTTCATGAGCCCAATAATCGCCTTGCCCAATAATCCCTTGTTTAAGTTAGTTGCTAACCAACTCTCCTTCCCACTAGTGCTATTGATTAGAACAACCACCTTCACCATGAGGCTTCCAATTAAGCAAGTTTCCAAAACCAGTCCCAAGTGAAAAAAAGGCCATTCCAATGCTTGGCATGTTGTTTGGGAGTTCACAGTAATAAAACTCATTCTGACCAATATTGAAATGAAAGCCCTGAGCTAAACCATTCAGCCAAGTTTGTGGCACTAACCACTCGATCCTCCACTCGATCTACAGTGCATAAGCTCCAAGGATTTGAAGATATATGACCCATCATATTTTAAGTCCTTTTCATGGTTTCTGATGATGCAAGCTTTGTTTAAGAGCCTGCAGCGTTCAATGCACATAGACAATTAGATTGTAATCAAGAAAGTATAGAAAACCATGTAGATGATAATGGTGTTGGATGGCTATTGATAAACTTACATTGATAAACTTTCCCGGAACTGACAGTGGCTCGATTTGTATCCATGGCGTGGAATAGAGCGATTCCTCCCATCTTCTCCATCCTGAAAAACCCAATTTTTATTTGGGTTCCCGCAGAATGGTCGATATCGACCATAAAAGTGGTCGATATCGACCATTCGCTAAACGACAAAAAAAAAAAAAAAACGCACATGTAGAGCCTTATTCGTGTCCATGGTAAATACGATACCTCCAAAGTGGTATAGGATCCTATGGGGCCCTACTAAGTAAATTCCTCTAGAATTTTCTTTCGAAAAAAGAGCTCCCATAGCTTCTGCCACAATGGTGAATAGAAAAGGAGACAATGGGTCACCTTGCCTAAGACCCCCTCAAACCCTTAAAAAGTCGATAAGGAGAGCCATTAACAAGAACTGAGAAGGAAGCAGAAGAAATGCATTCTTTGATCCATCCCCGTCACCTATTACTAAAACCAAATCTTCCCAACATGTAATCTACGAAGTTCCAATCCACATGATCATATGCCTTCTCCAAATCAATTTTGAAAATTACTCCTTCCTTGCAAGCCTTCTTCCTTGAGTCAATAAGTTCATTAGCAATTAAGATACCATCCAAGATTTGCCTGCTAAGAACAAAAGCCCCTTGATTCGTGCCAATGATATGAGGTAGAACCCTTCGCAGTCTATTGGCCAAAATCTTTGAAAGCAGTTTCTAAATGCACCCCACCAAACTAATGGGCCTAAAATCCTTCAAATCTATTGGATTCGGATCTTTAGGAATAAAGGCACAAGAAAGTGGCATTGATTTCTCTATTCAATTTACCCCTTTGATGAAATTTAGAAAGCATGTGGTAGAAGTCCTCTTTAACGACACTCCAAGCGCTCTTAATAAAGGTGTAATTGAAACCGTCTGGACCTGGTGAATTTTTATAGACTTAACCTTCCTTTATCAAAGAAGCAATTGGCAATAATCTAGCATAAATGCACAGTAAATTGAAAGCTTATAATAAAAACCAATTTGATAGAAGACCCATCTTGCAGTGACTAACACCGGTACCAGAAGTGATGCTGTATAAAAGCTGCTAGAATAATAGGAAACTTCAAGCAGTATTAATATCACGGTCAATCAATATTCCAAGCCAAGCTATAATAGTGGGAATATCGTATTCTGTTTCCATCACATATTTCCAAAAGATTTTATTGTGCTTATTAGCACGAAGTCTGCATGTTAAAAGAACCTGATCTTACATCTCACCAACAGTTCTCATTATGAACATCTCTAACGGCATCTTGCACCCTAGAATTTTAACTTTTTTATCAGCATTCCCTTTCAGGCCTGCATACTAAGCTTCCATAACTTTTTACAATAATGCATTAATTCTATTTAAATTTTAAATATTACATCCTGTTTGATGTCTGTACTGCATTTTACAAATTGCATGATTTCCTCTCCACCATAGGCTCACGACAGTTGAATTATCTACTCAATGAGGAAAATATGACACGCAGTAAATTTATTGCAGCATTTTTGTGATATCATTTGTGTTTTAGTTTGGACCTTCTATCCATTCGTATGCAAACGTAGTGATTTGCAAACCATTGTTTCCTGGCCTTGCCTGATGCAGACAACATAATCTTAGAAGCAGGATGATTGACTGTACTTGTGGCCCCCTCATTTTTACTACTGCTGCTAACATCTGCAATCTGCATTCATCATATTTATTGAAGTTAGAAATTACTGGCATTGTATCTTAATTTTAAAATCTAAAGGGGCATAACTTAAGTCAAACTTGCTTTATAAAAAAAAAAGTCGCAGTTGAATTCTGACAACAGAACTTGTTCTGTGTAGACGTAACTAGTGTGGACTCTAGGACTGTATTTTCCTGGTGCTACAGGCGAAACTCTGTTTCATTGCCACTAGTGTGGTCTGCCCTTTTGGCTTTGTATGTTTTTCAGGTCAAGTAGCTATTGGGTTCAAACTTGTAGATGTTGCATAAACACTATGCTCATGTTGGTCATGGATGCACGGATCTTGGCAAACCAGGTATAGGCGACAAATCGATAGTGATCATAATTAGAATTTTTTTATAGGTAAAAGTTAACACGATCATAATTAGATAAGGTAGAAGTGTAACTTATACGAGGATTTTGGTTAAGATAGATAAGAATGGAGAAACTGAATTCGTGTAGTTGATCCTGACATAGACATAGCTTTTTTTTTTTTTTTATGTTAACTTTCATTGATCAAACTTAACAGTACATGAGGGAAATACTGAATTGATTCCAATATAGTTGGGACAAGGCTTTGATGATGATTATTATTATTATAGAAAAACATGTCTACATCAATAGAATTCCAGTCATTCGATGTTAAATGAGGTAAATATTACTGTAAAAGACTATCTCAATAAGTAACATGAGCGAGTTACAAAGCAGCAAAGTTAAAGTTGACAACAGGTACGAGTGAGACTTTATTGATGATGAAGGCTGGTGAAACGTTCCTTTCCGAAAGCAATGACGTATAAATTTTAACAAAACTGCCTTTGATATACATTTATATCATAGATATAAATTATAACATAATTTTATTTCATTTGCAACTGTTACGATATTTTCAACTTCTTTTATCTTATAGATATTTTAAATGTTTCTAGATAAGAGGATCAAAACAAACGAAAATGCCAGTCACAAATCAACATGCAGACTTAATGCTTTTTTAAGGATTTCTGCATAGACATACTTGCAGAATTACAGTAGTTAAGAATGGAGTATCTAAACGGTAGCTCAGCTGATGTAAGATGTTAGCCTGCATGAGTTTGAGTCCTTAATATTAAAGTAAGTAAATAAATAAATGATCGATGAATGTTATACTAGCAATTTAAATGACACATCGCCATAGACGACTCCTGTTGAAGGAAGTGCCATTAGTAGTCATTGTCGTATTTTCGGTAATAAATGCTTCATCAGCTTTGTTTATGAGATTTATTTAATTACATAAGACAAAACCAAAGTTGTCAACCTCAGTTTAGTTTAGTTTAGTTTAGTTTAGTTTGGTGAGACAGTTTAGTATGTAAGTGTGTGGATGCAGATATATCCCGCGTCCCATTTGTGAATGACAATGTGGCTGTATGATGAGAGCCTGAATTGGAGGTTCTTTTTTAAACCGTTTTTCAACTTTTTAAGGGATAAGAATGTGTCCACCCTCAAAACCCACATGAACCCAAAATCTAACTACCTATTTTGATAAGCCCCGTTCAAACCAAAATACTGACTGCAGATCTTTAGAGATGTGTATAAACGTGATTGATCAACCTATTAGGATATAATTAAACTTCTATTGTAATGAAAACTGAGTCATATAGATTGGTTGCATGTGATATAAATAGCTTGAAACAAGAAAAACGAGACATAAACATTGTATTACTCAGAAGCTTCCCCAGATAAGAATTCGCAAGCAAATGCCAGTTTGGGATCATTCCTAAAAGTGATCAATAATTCATTCTTACCCGCCGTGTGAAAAATGAATATCAAGTCATATGAGGGTATAAAGAAACAAAAGAGCACTCATGATTATTGTAGTCGTTGGCATCATCACTATTGAAGTCTTATCTCGTGTCAAAATAATCATAAAATTTTAGAAAAAGGTTGATGGCCACTTCTACATCCCAACCAATACAATGAAAATTACTATAGAGGTCTAATGCAGTTTATGGACATAAATTAGGTGGGCCTCTGGGAGACCCGAATTCAGAAACAGTACTCAAATTAGGAGAGCCGTATCTAGCCCGGTTCCTTTACAGACCCATAATTGGGCACCCAATCAAGCCCAAAATCAGGATCCATATTTGGATTTTTCGAATTTTGGGTACTCGGTGCAATTTGGGTCTCCTACTCACGGTTTGCATGAGAACCATGCACATGAGTGGTTATCAGAGACGGGCCCCACCTATTCATCTCCTGTGTGAACCATGTTCCGGAGAATACTCTCCTCAAAATGAATGCTCCCTCTTTTAATAACCCATACTAAGTAAATGGTCACTTTTAAGAGACAAGAAACAACGGGGTCTTATGAAGAAGTATAGATTTTCAAAAATCACTTCTTCTTTTTTTTTTTTTAAAGTCAAAGCCAATCTCTTATTTAACTACAAGATAAAACAAAAGGCCTCTTTTTGTAATCCATAAAGTCAAAGAAGTTCCTCTACATACACCAAAATGACAAAAAGTCAATAAGGTGGATATTGAAATTTTATACATTTTGACAACACCCCTCTTATTTTTTTTATTACTTAAAAGTGACTAATTTACTTTAAATTCATTTTACAAGTAAATAATTGCCAACAATTTATTAGTTACTCCGATTAATCACGGACTCATGTCACTGACAGGTAAACAGTAAACTATCCTTGAAAGGGATCACATAAACATTCCATGTAAAAATAATGAAATGTGTAAATAAATATTACACTGCCACTTGAGAAAAAAAAATTCCATTCCCAAACCACCGTAATGAAATCGATGTGTAGCAAATAGAAAAAATAACTACAGTTTTGAGAAGAAAAGGTCATGCTGCAGGTATTGCAAAATTTCTGGTTTTTATCGAAACTGACTATAGATTCGAACATGCTGCAGGTATTGCAAAATTTCTGGTTTTTATCGAAACTGACTATAGATTCGAAGGCACTCAATTAAAAACCCAAAGAAGTTTTTTCACATACAAATGAGCAGAGATTCGGGCTCGTGGGTCGGTATCTGATGGAAGGGCCCAAGTCCCAACCACAAATCCTCAAAACTCGATCGAAATCAAACCCAGAGAAGGAAGGCAGCAGCAAAAGCAGAGAAGGCGAGGAGCCAATGGTTCAAACTTCCAAATTTCTGAGCCGTTGCCTTCCCCTCTCGACATCGACATCGACATCGACACCAACCAACCTCACTTTCAAATTCCTCCCGCCCTTTCTCTCACAGACACACACACCTTCTTCATCACCACTCCCCCCAACTCCCTCTTTCGCCTCCATTCTCCAACAGATAAAACATCAAAGGCCCCTTCAACAGGCCCACGCCCTCCTCATCACCTCTGCCCTTGCCAACAATGTCTTCCTCTCCAACAGACTCATCAACTCTTACTCCTCTTTGGGACTCTTGCCCATCGCACACCACATCTTCCATCAAATGCCGCTTAAAAATGTCGTTTCTTGGACCATTTTAATATCTGGGCTGTCTAAAAATGGCCTTTTTATGGAAGCATTGGAGGTGTTTTGCCAAATGAAGGACTCAGGGGTTGCCCCCAATGCTGTTACTTTTGTTAGCGTCCTACCTGCTTGTGCTCATCTGGGCATGATCCGAATTGGGAAATCAATTCATGGCCTCTTGATTCGATGGAGTATTGAAATTAATGTGTATGTAGAAACTTCTCTTGTCGACCTGTATGCTAAATGTGGGAGTTTGGGCATCGCTCGGAGGTTGTTTGATAAAATGTCTGAGAGGAATGTAGTGTCGTGGAATGCAATTATTTCAGGTTATTCTGAAAACGGGTTAGGCGAAGAAGCACTAAATCTTTATAAGAGAATGCAGAGTAATGGGTTTGTGCCGGACTTTGTGACAGTCATGAGTTTGTTGTTGGCATGTTCGGGTTTGGGGCGTTTGCAAATAGGGAAGATGGTTCATGGATTTATGATTAAATGTGGGTTTGAGAATGATGAGCTTGTTGTGACTGCTTTGATGGATATGTATGTGAAATGCAAATGCATTCAAGATGGTTATCAGGTTTTCTGCATGAAGTTGGTGAAGGACGTGGTGACATGGACGTTGATGATATCAAGCTTCTCTGAGGTTGGATATGGTAACAAAGCTATGGAACTCTTTCATGAAATGATAGCAGAAGGTGATGTGAAGTTGGACTCTGTTTCTTTGATTGCTGTCCTTTCAAGTTGTGCTCGACTGGGAGCTCTGCAACAAGGTAGACGTGTTCACGGGCTGACAAAAAAGATTGGTTTTGAAGATGATGTTTTTGTGGGGTCAGCACTTATAGACATGTATGCAAACTGTGGGAGTTTGGAGAACGCAAGGAGTGTCTTTGATGGAATGGCCAAAAAGGATGTTGTGTGTTGGAATGCGATGATTGCTGCTAATGGGATGAATGGGTGTGGAGCAGATGCAGTAGGTCTATTTTTTCAAATGAAGGACTTGGGCTTGAATCCAGATGCAGCAACTTATGTGTCTGTCTTATGTGCTTGCAGTCACGCTGGGCTAGTTGATCAAGGCATCTGCATTTTCTATAGCATCGTTGATGAGTTGGACTCGGTTGTGATGCCAAACTTGCAACACTATGCATGTGTAGTAGATCTTCTTGGTCGAGCTGGGCGTTTAAATGATGCTTGCTCGCTGATTAATAACATGCCTTTGCAGCCAGACATGGGTGTTTATGGGGCTTTGCTTGGTGCTTGCAGAAATCATGAAAATATAAACTTGGGCTTAGAAATTTCTGAGAAGCTTTTTGAGTTGGATCCACAAGATGCTGGATACTATGTTTTGCTTGCAAACATGTATGCTGTTGCAGGGAACTGGGAGGGTGTTAAAACAACCCGTGTATTTTTGAGATCAAAAGGATTGAAAAAGGCCCCTGGATTTAGTTCCATTGAGATAGATCGGGAGGTCTATGCATTCATGGCTGGTGATAGAGATCATCCTCAATACGATGACATCGATAAGTTTCTTAAGGCCTTGATTACAAAAATTGAAGCAGCAGGCTATGTTCCTGATACCAAATTTGTTTTCCAGGATGTAGCAGATGACGTGAAGAGAGACTTGCTTTATCACCACAGTGAGAAACTGGCCATTGCTTTTGGGCTATTGAGAACTCAACCGGGAATGGCAATACGGATAACAAAAAACCTCCGTATGTGTAATGATTGCCATACAGCTAGCAAGTTCATTTCCAGCGCTGCTGGGAGAGAAATTGTCGTAAAAGATGCTAACCGCTTCCATTATTTTCAGGATGGAGTCTGTTCATGCAAAGACCATTGGTGACCGAGTCTGGTATTTTCCTCTGTTTCATATAACTGTGGGTGGAATTATTGAGGTTCTTATGCTGTCCAAGTGACTCATCCACAGTGCTATCTGTCAGATCACAAATCCGGATCTCTGAACATGAGCCACACATGTATAAATGGGGGAATTAGAACACTACACGTTATGATACATCAGAACCCTATAGGCCACAGTCCTCATTGCACCTATGTTGCTCTCAGTTGGTCCTTCTGTAAACCAGAATAATGTTTTCTCCATGATGGCACAGAAGTTATCAACACTATCTCAAAAAGAAAAAGAACTTTTTGTTCAGTTTCTAAAATCGAGATGTGTTTTTCACCCTCATGCAGTCATGCAGCTTCTAGGAGTGGAGAAATTAGAGGAAGCAGAATCAGAACAATAACGAAAACAAAAGAAGACTGCCAAAAGGAGTTTGAGGACATTACATAGGATATATGAGTGAGGTGGAGTTGTTAGTTGTACTATAATGACTAGCCAATAGGTCGTTCAAGAGTTACCAGATAATTGGCAGTTAAATCCAGGGACAAACTGACACAGCCATCGTGCTTTTTTCATGTGGATCAGCAATCAATTCTATATGAGTGTGGTTGGAGTTTGTGGTTGGACAGTAGTGAATAACCAATAGGAGGGGATTCAAGATTTACCAGATAATTTATGGTTAAATCAGTGACAAACTGACACAGCCCTTGTGCATCTTTCAATTTGGATCTGCATGTTTGCTGTATAAGCCTTCTTGGTTAAATCAGTGACAAACTGACACAGCCCCTGTGCATCTTTCAACTTGGATCAGCATGTTTGCTATATAAGCACCTTTCAAAAAAAAAAAAAAAATGTTTGCTGTATAAGCCTTCTATCTACCATAACTGATTCATACACCTGGATTCACCAGCAACTGAAGTAATAAGAGTCCATTTGTAATGAAAGGACCCACCTACATTTGTCCTATTTTCAGAATAAAAGTGAATACCGAGGCTGCAGGATTGGATATAGGATATCTGAACTAAGGATGCATTGCAGAATTTCCAAGTACCTTACATTTATCATCTTGCTTAAGGGCCTTTTGTACAAGCCCACGACTTAATATGGACATCTCATTTACTACTTACTCTTCATGACTATGAATGATACAAGGTATTTCCTCTTTTGCTTCACAATCTTCATTGTTACCTTCTTGGTCTTTCAATGGGACCTTCAATACCCAGATACTTGTATATGTTTAGTGTATGTCTCCACAGGATGCAATAATAAAATGGGCATGGATTGATACTTGTTATATACGATTTTAGCATTTCTTACTGTATCAGGTCCATTATTTCATAATGTTTCATTTATTTTTCATACTTGTCAACATGAAATTGTTTGAAAGAAATGTTATTAGCAGTACCTTCATTAAGTTTGGAAATATTCTGAAGACGAGAAGTAATACTTCATATAACGAACAACCAATTCACATGTACAGTGTGAGCTTTTTGTAATAGACGTCAAAAGATTCAAAACGTTGAATATAAAATTTCATGTTATGGATAGAATACCTGAATCCATATTCGTTTATTGGATTTCAAAAGTGTAGAACAGCGTGTCTGCTTCCCCTATTCATTCCCGTATATGTGTCTATCTTCAGGCATCATAGGATAGGGGTAATGTTATCACTTCCCCAGAATGAGACGAGTGTTTCCTTATTCATTCCAGGACTTCGTTCTGTTAGACATCCAAACATCCACTTATCTTTCCATCCTCAAATTTTGGTCACAAAAAGTACAAATTTTGCTGCTGCTTTTTTTTAAAGATTATGATTATTGATGCTCCTGTTTACGTTGAGGAATTGAAATAATTTATCTGATGGTCCCCAAATTCCAATCCCTTCTTGTTAAGATCTTATGGGCCAAAATGAATCTTGGGAAACAACAATATGAATCACAAGTCTAGATCCTATTTTCTCAGGAATCTTATGATTTCTTTCTCCTTTTTTCGGTCGACTTTACAGTTAAAATCCTGAATCTTATGTACAGTTCTCTCTTAATGGCTGCCATTCTTGATTAGGGTTAGTGGTGTGGGCCACCGCTGTTCACATGGACCCATAAGTATCATGCCGCAATTACTTCTTCAATTGCGTATTATAACTCACTTCTTGCTTGGATCATTTGGTATTTCATGAGTGAGTACTAGGTACTGTTTTTGTTTATTGAAAATTTTAAAGGCCTGGAAAGTGCTAATAATATTTTATGATTTCTTTTTATTTCTTTCTTTGTTTTATATCTATTTTGCAAAATTATGAAATATCTTAATTCATATTTGTCTTAGTCATAAGATAAATTGGAAGGTTGAAATTTGAAATTAAAGCCAATAAGTCAGTGTCATGGTAATGTTGTGATTATGCATACATTTATGATGTGATATGTTATTGGATTTCAAAAGTGAAGTCGCTTAATTCGTATTTGTTTTATATAAAAAGAACATTTCATCTTGTTATGTATACAGGTTTTGTTCTTTAAAAGGAAAATTATACCTATGCTCTTTGATTTTCATAGGAAGTAATAACATCCAATCTTTCTCTTTTTGGTACTTGGATGGCACAAAACTTAGCTGGTGAATGACCAAAACTGGAAAGAACCTTCATCTTCATAGAAAACCATGGGCATGTCAAACGGGCCGTGCCGCTAAAATTGTGGCCCGCCCCATATAGCGGGCCGGCATGGCACGGCCTGCCAGGGAAAATCCCTGGCACGACCCGCAATGGGGCGGGCTGTAGCGGGCCGTGCCGTGCCGGGCTGGCGGGCCAGGCGTGCTTTTTTTTTTTCCTGATAGAGGTACCCTAACGACATAGGTTTGAATTTAATTTTCGATCAATATACATATTAGTTTTTCAATAGTCACTTTTCCTAAACATTTAAACCTATACAAATATTTAACAAATGATTAAGTGGTTCAAATTAATTTATAGATATTTACTCACATATTACTTAAGTGCTATATATGAATTTTCTTTTTCTTATCAGTATTAAAAATAAAAATTAGAACACAAGCAGGGAGAATGACAAAGATATTTAAGTGGTTCGGTCAAACTCGACCTACTCCACTGAGAAGAGAGAATCATTTGGATCTTAACTTCTTGAAGGTTTCTAAATAGGATTACCTTCAAAACCTTACAATCTTTTTAGAAAATAAAAATAAAAAAAGAATGAAAATCTTATAAATTACAATGAAGAAAAAAGTAAAAAATCAGATTTGTAGTTCACTAATGTATTCTGCTGGATTAAAATCTTCCATTGATGATGTCAACTCTTGCTTCCTCTTATCTGCCAAATACCAGTATCGTAGGCAAACACAACACTCCACTGTTTCTTCAGTGAGATTTGTTCTTCTGTCATCTACTACACGTCCACCTGCACTAAAAGCCTGTTCTGATGCTACAGAAGACATAGGAATAGTCAACAGATCACGAGCCATGGCTGCCAACACCGGATAAATGCTTTCTTGTTGCTTCCACCAGACTAAAATGTCAAAATTAGATGCATCCTGCATCCGTATTACACCGACTTCAAGATACAATGAAAACTCTGTCACAGTGTTACTTGAGCTTGAGCTGGATGCCATGCCCGTGGACAGGGAAGAATACCACACATCCCACTCACCAACACCTGTCTGCTGGACTTCTGAATTGCCCATACTAAGCCCAGCTGTACTCTTTTTTGCTCACAATAAAATTGAAAAAAGTGCTTGTAAATTTGCCCTTATATTTGAAAAAGCATTTAAATCTATAGAATTCATATTTTTATTTATTTCATCAATAAAAAACTGTACACCACTTAATTTTAACCTAGGATCAAATACAACAGCTAAAGAAAATGCCATTGGAGCCTCTTTCCAATATTTATTAAATTTTTCTTCCATGTCTCTAATAGTGCTACTCAGTAAAAAATGATCTCTAAATCTACTGAATTATAAAGTAATTTTAAAGAGCTTCATTAAAGCTTCATTAGATGTGGGATAATATATCCCGGAAAAAAATAATGTTGAAGTATAAAAATGTTATAATAAATCTCTTATATGGGCACATAACTCCCAATGTTCATCACTAATCATCAAATCTTGTGCATGAAAAGCACAAAATTCATTCAAAATAGTTTTCCGAGAAAGTGCATTGTTTAACAAATTATACATAAAATTCCATCTATATTCTACCTCTTTAGGCATTTTAATAGTTGATATGCCTTGCTTCGCACATATTTAGGCATACAATTGTCTTCTTTGTGCGGAGCAAAAAACAAATCTATCAATGTCTTTAATAGCATCTGCGTAACTTATAATATGCTTTAAACCAACCTTTGCAATAAGATTTAAGATGTGACATACACATCTATTTTGAAAGATAGAAGTATCTATCAAAGTTGCAAGTGGCATCTGCATTCTCATTAATTCAATAGCCACTGTATTATTACTGGCATTATCTAAAGTTACAGATAAAATTTTTTCCTTAATATTATATTCATTTAGTTTTTTCAAAATTAATGTACTTATTCTAGTTCCATTGTGTGACCATTCAAGACAACTAAAACTAAGTATATGTTTATTCATAATCCATTTTGCATCTATATTATGTGCAGTAATACAAAGATAACTATCACCCCCTTTAGAAGTCCACATAGCTGTGGTTATGGCTATTCTACCAGGAATTTCTACAAAATAATTTTTTATATTTATTTTTTCTTTCTGACAGAGTCTAATAGCATCATTTCTAGCTGTATTTCTTGAAATATTGTGAAATTGTGGTTGACAGTATTGCTGGACCCATTGTTCAAAAAACTCATTTTCAACAAAAGCAAATGGTAATTCGGATAAAACAATCATTTTAACAAGACCTTGTCTAGCACTTTGTGCATTAAAAGAAAAAAGACTCAAACTGCTACTACTACTACCACCACCAGTGGTAGAAATTTGGGTCTGTGAACCAGGCCCCCATGTCCCTGCATTATCTGGCTTATGCTTTACTAAACATGTTTTCCTATGTCTTGACAAATGGCCGGTACCCCCTTTTGACTAGGCACTATATCTTACCACACAATTTGCATTTTGCCTTTTCAATATTCTTTCCATTTTCAATAACATCATACCTTGTATATATATCACAAACTGTTGAAGTTCTACTACTCTTATTTGGTTTATGAGAACTCTGAGGAAAGGGGGGGTGGTAAATCACCTACTTCATCTTGTAATTAAATAAAATTTTCTTCTACCTTTAAATTAACGGAAGAAGATTCTGTGAGAAATCTTCTAGCCATATTTCAAAAAAATAAATTTATAAATAATAACAGTTTAAAATGCTAATAACCTTCTTTTGTGATAATTTATTATAAGAAAGGGGAGAAAATGAGAGTTAATATAATATAATATAAACTTATATATATGGAATCTCAAATCTAAATAATATAAATACTTCTAAATCTTTGAAGGCCCATTTAATCTTGTCTCTTGATGACTTGATCTTTGGCCCTCCAAAAACTTCTTAGAGGGAGTAGTTGAATGCTTTGAGAGAGAGTTAGAGAATGAGAGAGTTGTGTAAATTGGTGAGAAATGAGTGTGTAAATTGGTAAGGAATGAGAATGGGAGGGTTCGGATATTTATAGACTTAGTATAATGAAAAATGACACAAAATACTCCTTATATGACCGTTTTATAGTTGTGGGGGGGGGGGGGGGGTGGGGTAAATGGTCTTTTTTTCAAATATAGTCGTTTTTTGGCTGTTGGACGGGCCTAGCGGGCCGACCGTTGGGCAGGCCTGACGGGCTGGTGGGCCGCAGAGGTTGGCCCGTTTGCAGGCGGGCTTGGCGAGCCGTGCCAAACGGGCCAGCGGGCCAGCAAGGCTTTGCCCAGCACGGCCCGCGTCATGGGCCGTGCCGTTGACCAGGCCATGCCGTGCTACGGCCCGTTGACTGGCAGGCCGGCCCAGCCCACTTGACATCTCTAAGTTTGTATATGCATGTCCGCATGTGAAATTATACCTACAATTTTACTCACTATTTATGATTTGCAATTTTAGCCATCTTTCAATGGTCCGATCTGATCTGACTAGAGAAATGAAAAGTAGGGACTTAGATCATGTCAAATATATTAAGAGCAATGACCAAAAGGTTCTGGTGAAGGACAATGATATCAAAGAAAGGTGGAGAGAATACTTTAGCGAACTTTTGAATGAAGACTATATATGAGACATAAGAACAAGAGTGGATATTTCATTAGTAGAACATACTTTTTTCCGCGGAATTAGAGTAGTGAAAGAGAGGAAAGCATTGAAACAAATGAAGACAGGAAATGCTACGGGTTCAAATGACATTCCGATAGGGGCTTGGAATTACTTAGGAGAAGTTAGTGGGATTTGGTTAACTAGGATATTCAATAAGATATTAATGACAAAGAAAATATTGGGTGAATGGAAAAGTTTTGTTGTACCTATTTATAAGAACAAAGAAGATATACAAAACTGTACAAACTATCGTGGGATTAAATTTACAGGAGAGAGTAATGAAACAAAAACTTATATAGAAGACCAAGATATCTGAAAACCAATTTGGTTTTATGCCAGGAATACAAGGCTTTGATGATGATGATGCGTATATTAGCCGTATTTCTCATTGATTATAAAAAAAAAAATTGAGCATTTTTACAAGAGTAGCCTCCTTTGTGTAGCATATGGTGAGCTCACGAAATGATAAATCAAATCAGCATTAAGAAGGATCATACAAATTATCTTGAAATTATCTTGAAAGGTTGTATGGCCCCTCCGGTGTTATCTTCATTATAGCAATCTGTCATCTTTAACACTATTGGAGTTTCCAAGGAATCATTATTATGGGGTTATATTTACAGGAAGAACATGGTGGTCTCCATCATTCAAACTTCTTCACTTGTTTTCTAGGCAGGATTAGGGATTCTACACAAATCAACAGAAGAAATGTGAAATCACCGGAAGTAAAAAGTACACTGATGGTTATCCAGAAGGCAGCAATCATACAAGAAACTTAGATTGTACATCAATCAATACCTTGTGCATATAGTACTAAGAACTTTTAGGATGAAAGAGTTTGGTCAATCAGTGAAATAAGCAAGCATAATGCCCTGTTGATAGCTCCTTATTGTCGGAACTCATGGAAGGATTATAGTTTCAGTAGTTGTGGTTGAGGAAATTATCCATGAAATTGATAATCCACTTAAGAATAAAGCTTGATTAGGTGCTGGGATTTAATGAAAGATGCTTTTACTAGATAATGGAAATTGGCTGCTTCCATTTGGTGGGGACTGTTGTTCATTCTAAGTGGTTGATTTCAATGGAATGATGACAGATGAATTGATGCGATTATTGAAGAACTAGAGGAGATCTTGTGTTTTTATTATATGCTAGACTGTCTATTCATAAATGTTGTGTTCCACATTTTATTATTTGGTTTACAGGACCATCCTAACAAATAAAGAGCATGTGGCAATCTTCAAATTGTGGGTTCAAGTCATGTTACCAATCAAAATAAGAAGAAGAAAAGAAGAAAAAGTTAAACCATGTATGAGTTAAGAGTTAAAGATGATGTATTGATTAAATTGAAGTTTGTGTATTGGTTCAACTGATCATATTAATGACCATCATTCCTCTTATAATGGCAACAAGTCAATGTGTGGAGCGAAGACTGTTTTTCCAATTGGACATGGATTTCACAAAGATCTGCTTTCATGTCGTTTGCATTTTGCCTTAGTTATGAACAACTCAATTACAAAAATCTAGAATGACGTTCATTGGTTTATATTGTTTGCAAACTGTCTATAATTCCAATTAAACAGACAATTAAAAAAAAAAAGAATAACAAGCTAAAACTTTGAGCAAAATCTTTTTGAAGCAAATGGTTTGGAAATTAGCAAAGCAATGACAAATATATGAAGTTTATTGGATTTAGGAGTAAGGAGGATGTATTGGTTAAAATTGAAAATAACCTTGTACACTACAAATGGTGTGATATACTTTAATCTTTGAGAAATACTATAAAATAGATAATGAAGTTTTAAATAGGATTTGCAACCAAGTGTAAAGCGGGTAAAGTTGAGAATAGATAAGCCAATGAAGTATGTGTAATTTTCTAATGCCCCTTAAATTGAAGAGCATATTCAAAAGCCGACAGTAGGACCTGTATTGTTGATGATGGTGTTGAATGTTGGCCCCAAAAGAAGATTATAAAACCTGATGCCTGCTCCAATGGAAAAGAAAATCAATAAATCGTAGTTTGAGATGGTTTAGAAATATATGCGAGTGATCTACTCATCGGTCATGACCAAACATATTGGTTCCACACATGGACAATTTGGACGATTATACTGGTAAGCATGTAAACAACATAGACTAGTTCTATTATTATTATTATTTGTTTTCTCTTTTCTTCTTTTTCACTAGAATCTATAAGCGTTATAAGAGAGTGATGAGATGAGTGCTCCACTCATAAAGGAAGAACAAAGATGAAGAGGACGAGCTCAGGCTTGCACCACCCATATGGTCCCAAGTCCTATAGTGGCAAACCAGATTTAATGGGTTTGACCCATTTTCCACAAAAAAAGGGGAAAAAAATCATGGGTTCCTGGACAAAATCAAATACTGCTGATGATTCACCTGAACCCTTTTTGACCAACAACTTTGACTGTTGTTGTCCATGTTAGACTATCTCAATGATGCGCTTTCCCTATCTCTTTCACAATAGAATGAAAATAAGAGCATCATCAACTCAATATCAACCACTATGGGAAAAAGTCTTTTTGCTGTCATCTATATTGCTCCTCTCAAATCTCAACCGCAACTCTGTTTACCAAAAAAATAAGTGACCAAGCACTCCTCACCTCAGTACAAAAAGCCCACTGTGAGGAGAACCAAATCTTTCATCTGTGGGGCCAACCTTGATCTAGCTGTACAGCAAAAAACAACCCACTTGAATGATGCCGCCTGAATGGAGGAACTTTTATTATTATTATTATTATTATTAAACAGACTGTTAGGGTTTGTAATTTAGAAAGGTGGCTCCATTCATTGTTTTAAGTAGGCAGCCCAATGAAGTTCCTTCCCATTCTCAACCCATCACACAGATCAGGATAACTAAAAACAGTAACTCTTACTTGAATTGAATAATATACATGAACAATATCCCAAGATGCTGCTCAGTTGGTCAAGGACATAGTGGAGTGTGTGTGATTTTTTTTTTTTTTTAATCTTATCTTATGATGTTGGTATCCTTGTGGTATTTTTACTACTATTCCGCCGGCACATGTACTACCCCGCAACACATGTGCACTAGGTTAAACCTAGGTGGGGCTTGGATGAAAGACAAATAGATTTACACAACCCATTTGAAAATACCTCCTATAATCAATCCGAATGGGATTTGACCGTGGGATTGAAAGAAAAATGATTCATTTTAAAACCATTAAATTTGAGTGTTACAAATGAAAAAATTACATCTATCTATGTACATGAGCTGAGCCATCATTAACGATTTAAAAGAAAAAGAACTCAGAAACTCCAATTACAATAAAAATCAACTGTCAGTTGTTGCTTATTAGATTAAAAGCTCTCTCTCTCTCTCTCTAGTAAAAATGTTTCTCTTGAAGTCTAACTGGATCATAATAGGGCCTATTGAAAAGTATTTCCGCTGCCTCTGCTAGCGCTTCGAGCTTTTGGTAGAATTGATTAGGAGAGGAAGTTTTATTTGTTATTAAATAGGAGAGCCTAAGGGCCCAAGAACTTGAAGAATTACTAATACTGGAATCTAGAATCTTACTAAATCCTTCCTGAATTCTATTTCCCCACGGATGAAGATATAAAATAAAAATAGTGGAAAAATAATATGGTCATGTAAAGTTCAGGTTGGATTCAGGTTTAGGCACATCTATGTGGCAACAAAAGTGCTTGATATATTTAGATAGAATGCTTGATGCCATCTGCCTCATTTCATCATCAGAGTTGTCCTATTTATTAATCAACTAATGAAACAACTGCTTAACTTAAATCTCTGAAGTTACAAAAGTGCTTGATATTTGGATAGAGTGCTTAATGTCATCTGCCTCATTTCATCATCAGAGTTGTCCTATTTATTAATCAACTAATGAAACAACTACCTAACTTAAATCTCTGAAGTTGATTAGTCTACATTTATGAAAACCCTTCTTATTCAACAACGTTCAAGCGATCATGGGATAATCGCTAGTTGTGTACTCAGTGGAGTTTATTTCATAAAAGCACAACGAAAATGACATTAGTGTATAGATACTTATATTTTATATTATAGACTGGATTGTTTGGAAGTTGATTTAAGTATTAATGAAAATAATTAAGTTCTTTTTCTGAATGGTAACAAACAAACTACATGCACATGAAACTTGACCATGAATTAGACTAAAATAAAATAAACCAACCAGCAATCCAACTTTTTGTATACATCTCATCTCTATAATTTATTCATTTATTTATTTTTGAATGATCATCTCATCTCTATAATCAACGATCTATAGTAGATTCACCACCAAACTAAGGTGTTAAAGTTTTTATTTGAGGTTTCCAAGTGAGATCACATTAAATCAAATGAAGCCTGATAAAGGCCAAATAACAAACCACAAATCAACAAATTTATCTTAACAGGCCAATAGCCCGACATTATTTATTCATTGTATGTTAATTGATCTGGTTCTGAAATCAAACCAAAGGGACTTTACAAACAACTTCTATCCTTTAATATTCTTTTTTTTATTGGTAAGGTTTGTTGCTTTATACACGTCCCAAACAGCACAGCAGGACAGTATTTTACCTCAGCCTATGGTCTCAAGTCATACCTTTCGTACAACAAGATGCAGCAGTCTAGGATTCTAGCCACTACATAGGCTTGCTTCATTGCCAAAAGAAGAAGAAGAAGAATTTAAACTGCATAGGAATTGGTTTGAATGTTTTGCAGATTGGATGGCTATGCATCGCTGTGCATTTCTTGCAGTTTGGAAATTAGAATCACCTTAAATTAACAGTGGCACTTCTCTGTACAAATTAAATCATTGAGCAGCATTGATAATGATTTGGAGCAATGGGATTTTACCTAACGCATTTTCCATTATCCATACTGCCACTGAGATGCAGCGAAACAGATAACCATATGTTAAAACATTGCCATTGGTCCAAACATGATCCAAGTGCCCATTATAATGGATGATAGTTCCTTATTTTATGTTAGAATTTATTAAAACTATGGATCATGCAAATACTAAAGATTTTAGATATTAAGATGGAATTTCTTTCTCCGGGCATTCAACATTAACAAAATTGCCCGTCTAACATTAGAATACTTGCTCAGAGCCTCAGACTTTATTCACCTACACTAAAGATACTCATTTAAGATGTAACAAGCAAACAACTGAAACCACAATTGAGATTTCTCCATGTTATATGCAGCTAGAAATCAATATAAATGCAAAAGAGGAAGTATAGAAATAATGGTTGATATTGCTAGCTGTATAAGTAGTAACTGAATGAATAGGAACAACCTGTGAAACAGTGAAACTGGTTCTACGGTTGAACATGTAGAACATGTGGTTGAAGATTGAAACACACTTCAAAACCAAACTCTACATAAACACACGTGCACATACACACAGTGAAAGAAACTAGGAAGATTATACGAAAAAAAACAAATATAACCAGAATCAAAAGCTAAACCCCCTTGCTTCGATTAAATCTGCTCCAGAGGCAGAAGCAAAAGAAACAGAACACTGAAAAATTGTACCTTGCAAGTTTTCTGTTGCCTTTGCATCTCCCAATCATTACTTTGGAATTTGAATCTTCAAATTGGACAGTCCTTTTCAAGCTAGAAGGTGGTTTTTCTACTCATGTGTCTGAATCCTCCAAAACAGTCGATAATGCATCCTCCTCTACAAAGGCTGGATTAAGAAACTTTGCTACAAATGCCCACATTCTATAAACGTCTTCAAAGTTGGTGAGAAACCCAAGAGAAGCAGTGACGACCTCAACTCTTACCATCACATTTTTCCCTTCTTGGTTCCCGTTTGACACTGGCCTGCAAATGGACAGTTCATCAGAATACGTTGCTCCATGAAGCTGTTTTTGGTTCTCTACAATTCGTATATGACTGAGGAAACCAATGCCAAGAGAGAGACCATTTTTCTCAGCTAGCTTCTGAACAATTTCTGGAATAATCAGCATTCCATTGCTGCTCTTGACATTGAAAGCCACTGATGCACCCCTTTCATACTTGATCTTTGGGCCATAGATGTGAACAAGAGGAATTCCCAGCCCACCGTCTGATGAAACTGGTAATCTAAGCTGCAGTAACGAGGTCACTAACCAGTTGATCAGATAACGTAATCGGGAGGTGGTTTTATTGAGACCCATCATGTTCACATGATCAAGATGCCTGCAGACTATTTCAGGTTCTCTTCTATCCCACTCCTCTGTATCCCCATCTTCTCCATCACTGATGACATTGTCCTCATCTAGTGCAGTTCCAGACACTTCAGCAGTCTCCAAATGATGGCCTGGGTGTTCTCTTCGCTGGTGATCTATGTTAAAGGAAACTTTCCGATCCATGCTCACAACTCGTTCACTCTCTTCCACACCCAAAAGCCTACCTCCAGCAAATTTGTTTCCTTCTCTCCGTCCCAGCAATCGGAACTCACCTTCAGTCTCCCTCCTTATAGCACTTTCTTTTGTATCCACGAGAGTTTCATGGCATATTTCAGATGACAAGCAGTTCTCGAGGAAGCCATGCTGAAAACCAGAAATGGGGTTGTTGAGTTCAGATCCATTTACAATAGAACTCAATTTAGTTGCCCCACTCAAACTCACTTCCTGGATTTCTGGTTCTTCTTGAATCTCCTTAACATATGCCAAATCAAGATCCCTCCTGCCATTTTCTGGAGCTGGATCTGTTTCTATGTACTGCTCATGTGCAACCACTCCTTTAACACGGTCTAGTTCCTGTGAAACTGATAAACCAGCTGCATTAAATGAAGGGAAAATGTCTTCGCTTGATTTGAGGTTTACTTGACTGCCATCATATAACAGACTCTTAGAAGCCTTCAAAACTGGTTTTGGAGAGATACTCTTGCGGTTTTTCCTGCCTGTAAACCAAGAGGGAGGCAGTGGTGAACCTAATTTTGTTTTGTTTCGTTGGCCAGTGCTGTCAGATCCAAATGGGCTCTGACCCAAATCAATCCAGAAATTTTCAGATGACTCGTCTTCACTGAAAACCGGGCTCTTCGTGACCTCCCCTACTGAAACACTCTCTGCTTCTTCAAATATGGTGCTTGCTGCATCCCTGTCGGAGCTGTTATCATGATCCATCTCACTGTCAAACACATCCTTCACTTGGGCTGTGGTGAACACACCAGAGAATGCTGGCATTTGTGATCCTCTGTGAGCTTCCGGCATGAATTCCTCATCTACACCAATCCCCTCATTTTCAATTCCTGCCAATCCATCCAGACCGTCCACAGAGTCACTTAAATACTGTGGAAAAACTGGAAGTATCCTCACCATTCCAGGCTCAGAATAACCGCTTGGATTTTGCAAGTTAGCCATCACAGATTTCTTGATTAGAAGACATCCAAAACCAGTGGGATCATACCCAAAAACCCGATAGAAGGAAGTGATAATAAAATCTGGCCTGAAAAGCGACAACCCAAGCGAGTCCATGTCTTTTGGACCCAAAGATCCAGCATCAAGCAGAACATGCCAGTTATTCTTTTGTGCCAATGCCATCCACTGGTAGGAATACTTGGATCCAGTCACCCTTGATTGAACAGGAAACACAAAGAGCCCAACAGGGGAATCCTTCTTCCACCTTTTCTTATTTGAGATCATCTTCCTCAGCTCTGTGGAGCAGAGCTTCAGCGTTGGCCATTTGAACGACGCGCTGTAGATCTTTGCACCCTTCTCCTTCGCTTTCTGACCCATCCAATTCACAGATTGGCTCTCATGATCAAACATGGTTAACAATTTCTTGTTGTTTTGAAAAGGGTAGAATTCTGCAAGTAATCTAAAAGCAGACCCTCTACTGACAGTGAAAACAATGACATATTCATTCTCTGGGATGTTTAGAAAGTCCATAATCCGAGTTTTTATATCATGTTCAACTGTGCCTTTCTCATTACCACAATATAGAGCATGGTTACTCAAATTCCCTGTTATCTCAGACAAGCTAAAAGCAGAAGACTGCCACATATGGAGGTTCTGAAGGTAAGAGAAGAGTCCAAAACCGCAGTAGTCTAGACATACCTTCGCAGCTGCGTCTGAGAGGTGCCCATATTCATCAGTTCTCAGCAGGTCGATCTGCTCCGAGGACTGGTATTTTGGGTACATTGTAATGAACTTGGCAAACGATTCCTGAAGGTTGGGGATGGAGTCTTCGGTATTGAAAGAGCGCTCTGCAGCGAGTGCAGTGGCCAGGAGGAATTCGCGCTGAGCGTGGAGCCTGGCAAGTGATCTAGACCGGCCAAAGGACCGGTCCAGATTGGAGGTCTCAGAATCCAAGTCCTGGGATTTCGCAAGAGACCCATCTTCAGATGCCTGCTGAAGAGCCTCTTTGAGCTTGTCCTCTTGCAATTTTTTGAGAATAGTGGCCTTTCTCTTCCCTTCATCTGCCAAACCAGACCCATTTGTTCTTTTGGTCTTTTTCTCCAATATGAGGAAAGCACAGTGAGATATGGGCTTCCATAAAGGCAGATGCATGAATGCTCCTTAGCCTTGACAAAATATCCAGGTAAAAAGAACAACCCAATCTCAACTTGGAAAACTCTGGCTTTACTCTCCTATCTTTGAATCAGTTTGAGAAACCCAAACCGACTCTCTTTGAATCATCACTTTAGTTTCAAAACATTTGCTTTAACAAAATCTGAAAACATTTGCTTTATGAGCAAAAACATTCAAGGCCAAGAAGAGATTTCAAAATAAAGAAAAAGGAAAAGAAAAAAGATATTGGAGAGAGAGAGAGGGAGATCAGATTCCAAACCAACCTTTTTTCCCCTGCTGTTATCAAGACAAAATTAACTTTACCCTCACACAAGAGCCAAAGACAAAAGATTCAATGTAAATACAACGCTACATCAAATAGCCACAATGTGCCAAAGACAAAAGATTCAATGTAATACAACGCTACATCAAATAGCCACAAGAATAAATTAGAAAGATAATAAAAACACATCTGGAAACTTCCCCAAATCAGAGACAGAAAAACTCAAATCCAAATCTTTAGATAGCAATCACCTCAGGCAAAAACAACAACCACATAAAAGACAGAGATTCGACAGAGTCTATCAAAAAGCTAAAAATCCCTACCACCCCAGGACCCAAAAAAAAATCCCAGACCCAATCCCATCAAAGCACCAAATTTCTAGAGGACAAGAACCCCATTAGAAAAACCTGTTCAAACAACAAGAAAGATGGAAGACACAACAAAAATTTACCTTCAACAGCTTTTTTCACCCCCCAACCTCTCACTGCAAATATAGATTAAATAACTTTCAGCCATGTCACTTGTATGGGTAATCTAAGCAATCTGTAATTCTGTATTGTATTGATAACTCATGTTCTTTTAGCCTTTCCTTATTTTTGCTGTTAATTCATTGTTCGTTTCTTTGTATCCCATCTTTCTCTTTCTTCTCGAGCTCAAAAAGTGAAAAAGTGGTAAAGGCAACGATCCATTGATGATTGACCTTTCACTTATAGTGGGCCCTCTTGGATGCACCCACCATTTAAAGGACAGGATGAAGAAGCCTTATCAAAGGAAAGGGCCTTGGTTGTAAAATTAAAGCTATGCGATCGTCTTATTCAGGATACAGGGTGTTTTTGTGCAAGAAGAGGATTCTTGCTCGGGAGATTTCATTTACCGTGAGAAAGAGAAATTATCCGTTTTTATGCATTTTTGTAGAAAAAAATATTCGTCTTTTTGTATTTGCATGAAAAAAAGTTTTCGTACAAAATGATCATTAAGTGTGTGGGAATATTAAATTGTTTTGCTTTTCTCGCATAAATTTATCTTAAGATACATTTGTTAAGTGTTTGTGGAAATTAAAGATCCCCCATTAGAAACACTTTTTTTCACGATTACAGAAAATGCTTGTTTGTCTCGAATTCATATTCAAATAAGTTTTATCAAAAAATTATTAAAGATATGAGAGGGAAAGGATATAAGGTAGCGAATTAGATGAGACATTGACTTTCTTATATTTAAATTACTAGTGTGATGGATGGATATTCATTATCTATCTTCATTTGATTCAATTTCTTCATTAAAGGGAGGTATTTTGACATTCACTTTTATTATTCAACTTTGATTTTCATTTTTAATCACTTATGACATGAATTCCCAAATATCAATTCATATGTATCTATGCAAAGCTCTTTGACTTCTCAAAAGTTGGATATTGTTATTCAGCTACTTTCTCATGAACAATCCTGCATGAGCATGTTGGTTAAGCATTTTTATCATCATCATCATGAAAGTCTTGTCATAACTATGATGGGTAAGTTATATGAATTAGTTTTCTCTATTCCAATGAATCTTGAACTAAATCCTTGAATAAGTGACAACTTTAAGCGCATGTTTATGCGATCGTTCCGTGAAAAAACATGAAAAGTGGAAATGCTTTTTTACAATATTACGAATTTCATGTTTGGTGCAGTTCCTTTTTTCACAAAAAAAAAATAAAAAATAAAAAATAAAAAAGAAGAAGAAGAAGAAGAAGAAGAAGAAGTAAGGGCACGTTTCTATGGGAAAAGGCGTAGAAAGCCTAGCCATTTTTTGTGTAAGAAAAGGTAAAAAAATGAGTGAGTTTTCCATAATCCCTTGGTAAAGCCTTTTCCTATGGGAGATTCCAAAAAAAAATTTCGTGGAAGAGGAAAATTTCCACAAAACCAGTTTTCTGTAAATGTAGTATACACAAATGTTCCCTAGCTCCGCAATTTTGTAGAAAATCATTTTTTATTAGGGGAGGGGGACAGGCCTTTTTTTTTTTATGAAATGTGGAACCAATTTTCCACAATGTCGCACAAACGTGCCCGAAATTGTCTACTTTATGAAGATTCTTCTCTCCAATTTTTACTTATGTTCAATTTTGTTCTTTTACTTTTTTTTAGTGTTATGCTTATACTGATTGTACATCTCTCTATTTTCCTCTCAACAATAAAATCAGCCCACAAACATACCCTAGCATTCTCGAGGTTGAATATCTTTAATTCTTTATTCTAAAGCGGAAATATGTAATTTTGTTCTTCCTTATGACCAATCCAGAGATGGGCATGTTGGATGATTGCCAACCTGAAGCTCTCTCTTTTGTAATATGTTGAGGTCAACGTCCATCCTCGCTCCTGATCTGTCATAATTGTGGTCGAGCACTCGCCCTCGCCCCCACCATAAAACTATTGTTCTGTCGTTTTCTATCACCAATTGATTTTGAGATAAGTGGTAGCTCAATGAGAGGACACGCGTTTTACGAGTTCGTAGCAGGAGTCACGACGGGTGTGCCATTGAAGGATGGATTGTTGAGGTCAACGCCCACCCTCGCTCCTGAATGGTCATAATTGTGGCCATCACCAGAAAACTATTATTGTGTCGTTTCCTATCACCAATTGGTTTTAAGATAAGTGGTAGCTCAATGGGATGTAAGATCCTACATAATATGATTAAGGACATAATTAAAGTAGTATGCAAAAGCCAAAAAATTATTAATGAGATAAAAACATTATATCCAAAAATAATGAAGAAGTAACACATGCACATAATCACAAGAGGCAAAATGTAAGACCATGTATGAAGCCACAACAATTTGTATGCTCAATTAAAACTAACAAAAAAAAAAAGAGTATATATCAATACGCTTGTTGAGTTAAAAAAAAAAAAAAAAAACTTGATCACACAACGTTTGTTAAAGATGAAAATTAAAAACCATGATCATATAAGGTTTGTTAAAGATAAAAATGGAAGTGTCTTGGTAAAACAAGATCGATTTAGAGGATATAATCTACTGTGTACTGTAATCTGTATTGAAAGTTCTCAAGAACTACAATGAAAATTTTTATTGGGTAAAGAACTCCACTGAAATTGGAATATATACTTGGAGTTGTTCCACTCAAATTACCAAAAAGTACATTCAGTCTGACATGTGTGTTTGTTCTTCAAAACTGATTTCACCAATTTTCCCAACCCAACTGGCCCTAAAGTCAATCTGCTGCAAGAATCTCCTATAATTCATTTTCTAACCTAATATCCATCCTGGAATTAATTATTTAGTTTATTTAAGTTTTTCAAAGGTTAGATTTGGAACATAATTCTGATTACTTCAAATTACAAACAGCGGTCATGCCTGACTGTCTGGATCATGTAAAACTAGCAAAATCAGCAGGCTACTTGGTCTGCCTACGGGTTCTCCATGATTGACATTTTTGTGACTTCATGCTCCACTATGTCATATTTTTATTGGAGTTTTCGAAGGGCCCGTTTGTTTGTATCAATTGAATTTTTAGAGATGTGGTAAAATGGGTTAGACTAAAAAAATATTTAGAAGCTAAGGGATGAAAAATATAAGGCGGCCGGAGATGTATATACGACTGTGATTGTGAGTTTCTTAAGATTTGATTTACTAATGTGAGATATTTCACCTTTGTTTCTTCAATATAGCAACTTTGAGAAGAATACATTATCAATACTCATAGGAATTCAATTTTATATAAACAAACCCCAAAAATGCAATTATCACAGTAAAATTGATTATGATGAAGGGAATATAAAATATATTTCATCTATAAGTAGGTACAACTAAGCAAAGGCATAGTTCGGCAACCACAACACAAAGAGAGAAGATCTATTAGATTATTATCTATAAAAAAATTAATTAGATCAAGTATAATTATCTCATAAAAAATTAAAATAACTGATAAACACGAAGCACTAAATGATTTGAAGTCATTTGCTATGATAGAATGGCCACAACAATTTATAAGGTTATTTAAATACATAATATATCAAACTCTTTTTGATGTTTAAAGGGCCCCAAAAATGTCTAGTCTTATTACAATAACAATAAAAAATGAAAGTATCCTACATGAATGTTCCATTTTATGTGAAAGAGGGTGCGAATTTGTGATTAGGTTTATTTGGTCTTTGGATTATATGATCTTATGATGGCATGCGTTCCTCAAATAAATATACTCATGCATCCACACACAAACTATCCAACTTTTCTAACCAATAAAACTACAATAAATGGTTGGAGAGAGAGGTACTCAGAGCTATCAATGGATTAGCAAATGGATGAACTTTCAAATGACTTATTTAACCATTTATTTCATGAAATTAAATCTGACGGCTAATAATAACCAATAAACCTACATGTCTTTTGGCGGAAACTATACCTTTTATATATGTTTTACTTAAATTTGATTCAAAGGGATGTTTGTATGCTTTAGACTATTTGATGAAGTTTTTTGTATTGACTAACTTTAAGATCTTTTGCCTCTTTATTTGAGAAATAGCCAAAATATAATTTTTTATATCATTTAGAGCAATCAAACACTCTTTCTTTTACAAAAATACCATATAACTTTGATAATAGAACAAGTTTGTCTTATCTAGTTTTTACTATTTGACAAACTTGCTTGTAATACTTTTACTATATATTAACTTAGCACATACAACTATTTAGAGTAGTAAGTTTATTTTCGCTAATTGAACCAGACGTGCCAAAAAGCCAACCGAAATAGCTTTAATTCAAAAAATTCTAGTTGAGTCAGCTCTATTTCAGAGTTCAGACCCATAAAACTTACCAAATAAGCCCCTAATTTTTATTTACACAGTATGACGAATTAGGCCTCACAAAAACAGCTACTACATGCCTTGTGAAAAAACAAAACTTTCAATAGGAGCCTGGAGCTTTTCCCCGTGATGCAGTCATGAAGATCCGGATCCTTATTTTAAATGGTGAAATTGACTGCCACCTATATTGCATGTGTGGAAATGCGTCTCTGAAAGCAGTTTTGGCCAAACTTGTCTTCGGAGGAAATTAATGTTGTGCGCGTATTTGTAAACGTGAATCAGCGATAGAGCAATCAATCAACCACATAAGAATAAATAATCACACACAAGAGAATTACGTGGTTCGGCGATCTTGCCTACATCCACGGGAAAGAAACTCGACTCTCATTTTTGGTTCACTCTGTATGATATGCAATATAGTATCTCTCATGGCATCATATATATAATGCTCTCTTTATTATTCCCCAAGAAACTCTATCTTAGTCAATAAGAAAATCCCGGTACAATTACCAAAATACCTATGACCATGAACCCACTTGGTCTGTACCCACTAGGCCCAACAATCTCCCCCTCCAGACCATGAGGAAGACGCCTCTGAACCCCCTTATTAGGAGTGCAGTCCTGCCAACTCTGAATACAGTTCCAGCTTTCTCTTAGACACGACCTTAGTCATCATGTCAGAGGGATTCTTGTCAGTGTGAATCTTTTCCAGCTTCATGAGATTCTTTTTAATGACCTTACGAATCCAATGGTATCTCACATCAACGTGCTTCGTACGGGCATGGTATGTAGCGTTCTTGCTAAGATCCATAGCACTCTGACTATCACAGTAGACTACATACTCTCCTTACTTCAAACCCAATTCTCGAAAGAAATTCCTCAACCAAATCATCTCCTTCTCTGCTTCATTAGCAGCTATGTATTCTGCATCGGTTGTAGATAATGATGTACACTTCTACAATTTAGATTGCCATGAAATAGCTCCCTCTGCAAAAGTAAATAAATACCCAGAAGTAGACAACCGACGATCAAGATCGCCTGCAAAATCAGCATCTGTAAAGCCTTCAAGTACTGGTTTTAAGCCTTCGAAACACAAGCAAAAATCTGATGTACCTCTCAAATATTTGAAGATCCAATTCACTGCTTCCCAATGCTCTTTCCCAGGGTTACAAAGAAATCTACTCACTAAACCCACTGCATGAGCAATGTTTGACCGTGTACACACCATGGCATACATAAGACGCTAAGGAGTATGGAACAGACAACATCCGTTCCTTTTCTTCATCTGTAGTAGGCAATAATCTCTTACTGAGCTTGAAGTGACTGGATAAAAGCATGCTAACTGGCTTAGCATCTATCATGTTGAATCTCGCTAACACCCGTTCAACATATTTCTCCTGTGACAACCATAGTTTCTTGGCATTCCTGTCACGACGTGTTTGCATTCCCAAAATCTGTCATGCGGGATCCAAGTCTTTCATGTCAAAAGTCTTTAACATGTCCCTCTCCAACCTGCCAATCATCTTACTATCATGTCCAACTATCAACATATCATCTACATATAAAAGAAGGATGATAAACTTTCCATGACCAAATTTATGAAAACATAAACACAGTGATTTGCAGCTGTCCTTCGGTACCCGTGACTCACTATGAATGAATTAAACTTCTTGTACCATTGCCTCGGTGATTGTTTCACCTCGTATAAACTCTTTTTCAAGCAGATCTACGTAACTGTAGAAGAAGATTGGCAGTTTGACGGTCAACAAGAAAGTTTGACTAATCGGAGCGTAGAAAACTATTTTTGCGATATCGGAGCCATCCAGAGTCGGATTTCAAATCCGTTTCTTCCAGCGTGCTCATTGTGACGAGATCTACAGATTAGTGCATAAACTGAGGTTGGTGACAGTTGTTTATATTTCTTGATTATTTAATTGAGATGGAGAACAATACTGTGAACACTACCATGATCAAACTCAACCATACCAATTGGTTGATTTGAAACCTAAGATGGAGGATATACTCTATTGCAAAGACTTCTATGATCCCCTTGAGGGAGATAATGCCCGACCAAAGGAGATGTCTGATCTAGATTGAAAAAAGATGCATAGAAAGACTATTGGTCACATCAGACAGTGGGTGGATAACAACATATTTCATCACGTGTCTAATGAAACCAATGCGAGAACCCTTTGAAAGAAGTTAGAAGAAAGATATGAGAAGAAAACTGTCGTGAACAAAACTTTTCTGATTAGAAAGCTTGTGAACATGAAATTCAAGAAGGGTGGTAAATAAGATCACATAAATGAATTCCAATACGTTGTGAATGAGTTGGCTACAATGAAGATGATCCTTGATGATGAAATGCAAGCTTTATTTCTTCTAAGTTCTTTGCCAGATACATGGGAGACATTGGCTGTTTCCATGAGCAACTCTACTCCAGATGGTGTGTTATCAATGAGTCAGGTAACTAGCAGCTTGTTAAATGAAGAAACAAGAAGGAAAACTGCAGGGACAGATAATGTATAGGCCTTTGTTACTGAAAAAGGGGGAGGAGTAAGAGTAGGGGACCAAAGAGGGGTTGTGGCAAGTCAAGAGGTAGATCAAAGACTAAGAAAATTACGTGGTTCGACAATCTTGCCTACTTCCATGGGAAAGAAACTCGACTCTCCTTTTGGTTCACTCTGTATGATATGCAATACAGTATCTCTCATGGGTTACACATTACATCATATATATATATATAATGCTCTCTTTATTATTCTCCAAGAAACCCTATCTTAGTCAATAAGAAAGTCCCGGTACAATTACCAAAATACCCATGACCATGAACCCACTTGGTCTGGACCCACTAGGCCCAACAATTAAACCCCACCTATATGGCACCTAAGTTTTCACCAATTCTATCCTAAACAAATCCTTTGAATCTCTCTGATTCTTTTGGCTTACTACAAGCATTCCTTGTTTCAAACGTAATTGCTCGAGTCGAGTCCTTGGCATACCAACTCTTGGACCGGTGCCGTTAAACTACCCCCAGAAATCTTCCCATCGACTTTCTCCCCTTGTTGGTAATATGAGTCAAACCAAATGCAAATGCATTTAGTAGAACTAGAAGGCTATATCTTGCAAGTTTCTTATTTGGTTTTTCCATCTTTTGGATAAAGGATTGTGATATATAACTTCTACCAGGAAGTTTGGATGGCATTAGCCATATCAGTATACATATGCAGCTCTTCACTAAGATGTGGATGTTGCAAAGCATGGCAATGAAAAAGTCTTTCTATGAGGTGTTGGTGATGATCTTGCTGCTTGTAAAGTGGGCCTCTGCTGTTAGGGGTGATGGTCATGGTCTAGGAGCCTCTTTCATATTTGGAGATTCTCTTGTCGATGCTGGCAATAACAACTACCTGCCAACACTGTCCAAGGCGAACATCCCACCTAATGGCATCGATTTCAAGGCCTCTGGAGGGAATCCCACCGGTCGGTACACAAATGGGAGGACCATTGGAGACCTTGTTGGTGAGCAAGATCTCTCTCTCTCTCTCTCTCTCTCTCTCTAGACTGTCCATTTGGTGCGGTTGGGGATTAGTTAGGTATGAGTCTGCAAATGATTGGTAGAAATTAATATGTTAGGGTTAATTATCCTCAAAGATAAAATTTATGTTGGATCATAAGCTAGGATCATCCAGGAGTCTATGCTGTTATTAATGGGTCTACTCAACTGGACAATATGGATTGATATGGCAAAACTAAGTCATCAGAGTGGCACTTAAGGGTGGCCATTTCAGTCCTGGCTTTTACCCCAACCCAACTGGAACTTTACCCAGTATTTCAGGGTTTAGTTGGACCCCTTTATGTCTGTTTGGGTTGAGGAACTGACAACTTTAACTTGTTCCTACCAAACTCACTGTTCTGTAACCTGTTAATCGGACTTGGTAATTCCGGGTTCAGGTTGACTCAAACTTACGGGTCACTTTAAGGTTAAGATTTCTAACCCAATTAACAAGAAGGTCAATCTTGAGTTTAGCCATAATATAGTATCTTAATTGGTGAACTGGACTTGACCAAACCCAACCTCTTGCCACCTGATACAATCGCACTAAGTCATTTCACATTTTTTTGTTTTTGTTTTTGTTGTGTTTTTTTTTTTTTTTCCGCTGGATGGGGATACAGTCACAGTGATACTTTAAACTTGAAGATCTAGGGAACAATCGCCGACATGTGTGTGATACCAATGTGTCAATACCACTCAACTATGAGTGTGTTGGCCACTAATTCATAATTAATTCTCCAGGCAACATACATGGAATGAGGGGAACTCCTATTTCCACAAAGAAATCTTGGGTTTCTCAATATGAATTCTAGTCCTATGTGTTGAGGCATTATTTCCGGGACCCAGTCTTTAAGTCCAAATCTCTTAAAGTAACATTGATAGCATTGGCCCAAATTTTACCTTAATCATAAGGTAAGACTGACTATTATATTCATCGTATGTAAAACATGTGGAGTCTGTTTGGATGTGGAAAGAAAGTAGAGAAAACTGTTTACTGGTGTACAGCTCCATTTGAAATAGAGACTAGAGAAAATAAATGGAGCAAAGAAGTTCAGTAATATTGCTCTAATGGAATGAACTGCCATACTGCCACAATTTGGGCTATCCCTTGTTTAAGGTTTTTTTATCACAATGATATTGTGATTGGCCGCCCACTCCTCAACACTCCGTTTCAAATGGAACTCAGTCGGTGCACTTTTGGGGACGCATTTTTTTTTTTTTTTGCACGGGCAGAGTCCTCCAAAGATTCGAGCTCTCCAACTGCAAAACACGGATGCATAGTAAAGACAACATAAATACTTTTCAATAGGTATAACCCAAAAAAAAAGGTACTTGGTTTCATTTTCTAGGATTGTCAATAAGCCTCCTGGGTTTGGTAGGAGCTTTTCAAAGTCTAGTATGGCCTAATATTCAAGCTTGAAACCAACCCATGGCACGACAGGTCCGGCCTAGATATAGCACATTTGTAAATATTGCAATAGGAAGACTATTAAATCCAAACAGACTCTTATTTATTTATTTTTAATTTGCAGGAGAGGAACTGGGGCAAACAAACTACGCAATCCCATTTTTATCCCCGAATACTACTGGCTCTGCCATATTGAATGGAGTGAATTATGCATCTGGAGGAGGAGGAATCATGAACCAAACAGGCAGAATATTTGTAATTTCATTCTCTCTTCTCTACCCTTTTTCTCTTGCAGTTGATGTAGGATTAACTTTCAATCTTTAAGTAAATACAGAAACAATAAAGTACATTCTAGCACGTTTGTAAGTTACGGTCCAAGTGATCGATTCTTGTCTTCAACACCAACACAATTAGCAGATGTGTTGCTTGTATTTGATCATTTCTCTATAATGATCTGGATTGACCATGTATATATCTTACAGGTTAATAGACTGGGAATGGATATCCAGGTTGATTACTTCAACATTACCAGAAAGCAGATAAACCAATTGTTGGGTCCAGCTAAAGCAAAAGAATACCTAATCAAGAGGTCTATTTTCTCTATCACCATTGGAGCTAATGACTTCTTAAACAATTATCTCCTTCCAGTCCTCTCCATTGGAGAGAGATTATCTGAAACTCCAGATCAGTTCGTTGACCATCTCATCAACAATCTCAGGATTCAACTTACTGTAAGTCTCCCTCTGTCTAGATATAATAATAACTATCGATTCAAATGGCTTCTAATTATTTTTTTCCATGACAGAGGCTATACACCTTGGATGCTCGAAAGTTTGTAATAGGGAATGTGGGGCCCATAGGCTGCATACCCTATCAAAAAACTATAAATCAACTTAACGAAGGTGAATGTGTGAAACTTCCAAACGATTTAGCAGCTCAGTACAATGGAAAATTGAAGGATTTGATGACAGAGCTAAACGAGAACCTCCATGGAGCCACATTTGTCTTAGCAAATGTGTATGATCTAGTCATGGAACTCATCACAAATTACGCCAAATACGGTGAGTTCTACTCGATCCATTCCTCATTAATTGCACTACTAGTCTTTTAACTCAATTTTCCATTTGTTACTGCCCAAGAACATGAGAATATTTATGGGTGCAACTGTGTTTATGTTTGTGCAGGATTCAAATCAGCAAGTAAGGCTTGTTGTGGCAATGGGGGTCAATTCCAAGGGATCATTCCATGTGGGCCCACATCTTCTCTGTGTAATGACCGTTCAAAGTATGTGTTTTGGGATCCGTACCATCCAAGTGAGGCTGCCAATATTATAATTGCCAAGAAACTTATCGATGGAGACACCAGCATTATACAGCCCATCAACCTTCGGCAACTTAGAGATCTATGACTATAGTACTGTTCTCGAGCTATTCTATTCTGTGGAAAACTCAAAGAGGGGATCTCGATCAGGTGTTTGTTTTTGTTGTTTGCATTACATGTGGATTGAAAAAGAGAAGAAGAATTTGGAAAGAGTGCGGCCTCCTTTGAGAGCCATTGTAATATTTAATTTTCTTTGAAAGGGAAGTTATTTTAGAAGAATTTTCATTACTTTAATCACGGATTAGATCCTTTATTATGCTAACATTTTTTCTAGAATTAAATAAGCTCTTTCTTTGATGACCCACCTAAAAGTAGGATTAGGTTACAATCTTCTAGAAAGAAAAAAAAAAAAAAAGAATCATATTGTTTGTTATTTTCAAATCTTTGGTTTGAACCTTGAGGGATAGCTTCATTGGCCTAAGACCATTGTTTGCTTTCGGACGTTAAAGGTTTAAAACTACACCACCACACTTGGGCCACAGGATATTTGGAGATTTAGTACAGCCCAAATGGTTGGGACACCCTCCGTTATAAAAAAAAAAATCCTTGGTTGGAGCAACTACATGAATGTCACTGATAAAAGTTTTATTAGTTTCATATATCATAAATTAGTGGCTATAATTGTATCCTCAATAGCTGCTTCATGTAAGTAAATACATAGAAACTCATGAACAAATGATCAGCATCAACGAAAGATTATTAAAGTGGCGAAGGATGAAAGATATGAGGAGAGGAGTGGATGATATAATGTGGAGATGCATCTCTCACCTTTTTAGAATTTGAATTACTAGGGTGGTGACTTGTATTCATTTCCTATCTCTCCTTGAATCATTTTTCATTAAAAAAAATTGATGGTCAATTTTGTTTCTTCAACTTACTACTTTTAACAAAAGAAATTCTTACCATTCCTATGAATTTGGTTACACTTAACAAACAAGCCGACTGTTAAAAGGCTTGTTTGCCCATCCATTGTATTAAAAGTAACAAAGATGCATAAGCAGCAAGTAATGGAAGGTGAAATGTTGATATCCAAGATGGGACCATTATTTCTCTAAATCTTGACTTTCTAGGGTGAGTTTGGGGCCCATTGACTCTTGTGCATTTTGAACTTTAATTCTTGACTTTTAGCTAGAAAGGATTACTTGGGAACAAAGTTTTCTTAAATCACGTCATTGGGAGCCAGATCAGAAGTGATTTTCTATGAGTCACGTTATCAAGCGATTAAATAGTGATGGTTCAAGAATCCAATATCATTAGCCTAAAGTTGATCTATTTGGAACTGCAATCCTAATTTTATCAACTGCTTAAAGTCTAAGAGCTAGAATCTGCCTTCAGTCGGATACAAGAAAGAGTTATTGTATCAACATGAGCATCCAAAAATATGAATGATCTTACTATTCTCCCTTGCCAGCCGCCCGTGATCATTCACACAAGCCAAATTATGATCCCCAAAACTTGAATTTTGATGCAATAATTTTGGCCCACGAAACAAATGCACCAAGAGTGGAACATCGTCAGTGGAAGTCCTATAGCCATGCATAGATCAACATTCAAATGTCCAACACAAGACATGAGTTTCATATCAGATCCAAATTCAGATTCAATCAAAATGTAACTTATAAAAACAGATAATCAATGAGTGGTAGCTCACTTGGTCAATAACTCTCCGCCTCATAAAGTAGAGAGATTTTGTGCTCAACACTTATCTTTAGCTGTCTACAATGAAGTGTCCCTCACACACAGGGTCAAAAGTAAGGCTGTGTGGGAGATACCTTGAGTTACATAAAGATATATTCGGGTGAGAATCAATCATAATTCCGCCCTGATTTCAAGTGGTTTAGGTGTACTTGCACTAGGCCTAACTTTGCTTAAATTAAAACTGGATCCATTGTTTGATATATGTGCTTTAACTCTTTGGTTTTCATTTAAATCATATCTTTTAAAATTAATGAATCTAATAATAAAATCTAATGCATTCTGATTGAAATGAAATTTAGCCATTTATCGTTTCAGAAATGGCCCCATAGGTAGATTTACATTCCATAGGGGTCAAAATGCCATGTGCTAGGGGAACTTGAATGGCAATCAAGCGTACAAGATAAGCCGCTTGTAGTTGTAGTACACGCACCCGCATTCAAAATAACCGCTTGGTCTCACAAAAGTCGCACCAACACTGATCGGTCCTCTTCATCTGCTTCAATCGCGATTTGCGACCCCACCAAAGGACCTGCTGCTGCTGCTGCCGCTGGCGCCGTAAGAAGCAAAAAGAGCGAGAGAAAAAAAAAAAAAAAAACTCAAAAACCCTTCGCCGCTGTTTGTTTTCTTTCTTCCCGGAAGAAGAGATTCGAGAGTTTGGAAATCAAAAGAAAGAAATCGAGCAACTTGAAAGGAAACCGAAATCTCATCACGCAATTTCTTGATTTCATGGAAGAGAACTCGACGACTTCGTCTCCAAAGAAAGATCCCGTATCGGCACCGAAGGAGGAGGATGGGGCGGTTGGGGAATCCCTTCCTTTTCCGTCTTGTCAGATCTTCAGAAGGCCGCTTCCGTTGCCGCGGAAGAGATCTCCAAAAATGTATTTCTCGTCATTTCTGATCTTGCCCTAACTTCCATTTCGTAGGTTTCCACTAGAAATTTCAGTATAGGTCATGATGTAAAGTTTCCAGATCTGATACTTTTTCATGTAGAATGCTTAGATTTCGTTTAGTTTTTATCTCTACTTTATTTTTGTTATGTGTTGTGATCTGCTGCTGTTCTCGATTTGTTGGAGATATATGATAGGGATTGTTGTCCAAACGCAATGCAAGAAGTTTTGTGTAATTCGTCTGTAATTTCACCAATTGATGTTACATTGTTAAAGTTCTTGGCAATTAGGAGTTAATCCACAATATCTGGCTTTCTGAAATTAGGAATTCTTACTAGGGAGCTTTTGGAAAAGCTTAAAAATGTTGCAGCCTTTTTGGAATGTTTGACCGTTGTGATTTTTTTTTCCGTATTTCATATTGATGTGGTTGTAGCTTTCTCAATGCAATGGCAGAAGAGAACTGCAAGATTCATTCTGTGTTGGATGTTGCGGTACTGGCATCAATATCTAGGAGATAAATATTTAAGTACTTGATAGTATTCTGCCTTGTGCTGCTGTGCATAAATGAAAGAAATGGTGACTTGAAATTTTTTTGTTGGACCTTTTCTTTTATGTGTTTTGATTAGGATTTTGTTATGATTTTGTTTCTCAGGCTGTTGCAGTTGCTAAGAATGCTGCCAAGGGCATTGCAGAAATTCAGAATGTTGGTTCTGATGTGGAACCTGTGAAGGAGGGTGAAGAGGTAGAGAAATCAGTGGATGGTGAGGAAGTGGAGACTGATGAGGACAAGCGACGGAAGTCTGCATTGGATAAATTGGAGAAAGCAAGCGATGATTCTATGTTTGGACAGGCAAGGAATTCGCATTGCTGAGATTGAATTTCCTTATATGGCTCATGACTCTGACTTGCACTCCTACAAGCCTTTGTTTTATGTTTAGAAGACACATGAAAATTGCCACTTTACCTGTGTTTGACTTTTTGATTTTGTGTACATGTTATACTTAGATGTACCCAGGCATTATGGCCCCCAGTTTCTGCACTTTGGCAATGGACTTGGAACCTCCATTTAGGGGACCAGATAATTGATGATTTGTTAGCCCCAAAACAGCTTCGAATGTTACTTCATAAGTGTTCCATCCATTACTCATTTTTTGGATGGTTCACAAAGGTTTAGGTCCGGCAGAAAGTCTGAAGGACAGGTTGAGTGATTAGAAATCGGGTCATGGTATTAGATCCCTTATTATCTGAAGCACAATATTTTCATGCTGCCCAATTGCTACCTTTTTAATGCCATACACATGGAAGTTGTAAAAAAAAAAAAAAGATTTGAATTACTCTCCATCAGCTCACACCACAAATGGGCTATACTTTTTTTTTTTGAATGGTATAAATGGGCTATACTTCAAAATTCACATTTTTAGAAAATCCTGATTTTCATAAATCGGTATAAAAATGGGCGATAAAGAAATAACAAATTTCAGATTCAATTAGCAAAAGCCCATTGATTGGTTAAGATTGTCATACCTAGGCAGGTTCTGGGCTGTGGGCAATCTAAGGTGGCCTTGTGATACAGTTCGAGCGACCCCACTGATCAAATCTGGGTTCACATGACAATCAATAGTTGCATTCATTTTATTTACGCGCACACTAAATTTTAGGAGGGAGCTGAGTTGTTTATTTTTTAATTTCTTTGTTGGCAGCTCCTATTTGTTAGGAAGTTTGATTAGTAACCCCGAAGATTTGTAGTTATATTAGGAGTCATATTTAGAAATTGGTTAGCTATATTTAGTTACAAGAGTTCATGTCATTTTTGGAATGCATATGGAAGGATTTTGTTCTATTTTCTTGAAACAGAGTTAAGAGGGTTGGTATTATATCCTTCTTAACTATCATTCCTATTCCTTAAACACGTGCACAACTCAAAAGTCTTCTATCTTACAATATTTGACAGTTGTGATACATTGAACGAAGAAAAAAAAAAGGGTCAAAATCAAGAAAATTTTGAAGAACATCTAGTAATAAATGACCAAAATCCAGCAATAAATGATGAACTCCAATAGCAGCAACTTATTGAAGAAGAAGAATCAACACCAAAAGCTAAGGGAAGAAGCAGTGGCAGCACAGAAGCCACAACAGCTAAGAGGAGAGTGGACGCTGCACTATGCAGTCTTTCAAAGTGAAACAAAGAGGAGAAAGAAGGCAACACAATAGTGAAACAAAGAGGAGAAAGAAGGCAACACAATAGGTTTTGTCCTACTAGGCCTTTGGTTTAAAAAAGAAGTCTCGGAAGACCCTTGGTTCCAACCAAAAAAAAAAAAGCAAATAAAAGAAAAGAAAAACAACTTTTCGGCTGAAGTCTTGCCAAATTTCTAGATTTTGTCACCAAGATCATAAGACTTCTAATGAGCAGATCTAACATCCTAAGCGAACAGCTTTCAGAGGCCTGTTTGTTCGGTGGAAATGAATTGAAATTGATAACAGGCCCTGACTTTTGATGTATCGGAGGGCAGATGGGTGTTCAGGCAGTGAATGCAGTGAAATTAATTGCGTTCATAATCCTTCTCATGGAAGCTAAGTGTCTTAATCATGACAAGTTGATAGTGGAGTTTGACTCAACCTGCGCAAGTTGGCATCTGGGAGATATAGTGTTCAGTGGTTGTTTGTGGATATTGCAGAGGAAGTAGCGCCATTCATTGCACAACAGGTAGATGAATGCACATCTAGAGTGTTTGATCCAAGTTTCCTTTAAGCATGTTCACCGGTCACTGACTGTTCAGATATTGAATGCAGTGAAACTGATGGCAGTCATGATCCTTTTCATGGATGCTAATAGGCTTAATTTTGACAAGTTGCTTGTTAAGGTGACTTGATCTGAACCATTCATTGGGCATCTGGGAGATATAGCGCTCCTTGGGTGGTTGGCAGATATTGTAAAGGAAGTAGCGCCATTCATTGTACATCAGGTAGATGTAACACTCTTGTATCTAGAGCATTTGATTCAAGTTTCCTTTTAAGTACATTCACTGGTCAGTAAACGAGGCGGCATATGCTCTTGGGAAGCAAGGAGTCAGACGTACAACTTTGATACTTTGATATTCGACTTAGTAGTTAGTTACCCATTTGAGTTTGAGCTCACTGCTTGATGCAGCTCAGTTATATACTTGTAGCTGTGTCGTCTCAGTGGCCTGGCCAGTTTTTGGCTGTGTGGCTTGGCATCAGTATAGCATAGACAGTACTTTTATTTTTTTTTTTGTCTAATACAAATTAGCCCTTATAATCACTTTAAAAAAAAAAGGTTAGAGGAATACCTAAGTGATGACTCAGTCTCACAGTGATGATCCCGTATTGCATGCTTCACCATGGGCAAGTTGGATTATGTCATCATACATGTACTGTCATGGGAGCAAACAAATGATATGGAATTTTGATTCCCTGGGCTGTATTGTATGTTTCCTTTAAAGTGGTCCATTGCTGCAGTTTTTACTATTTTCCCATCCATGGCTTCTCTTGGTCAATAATGTTTATCTTGTTTTCTGAATGGATACCACATATATTAGTCTTGCCCTCTTGTCTGTTACTTGGATAATAGGGCTCGTAATTAGGGTGTCAAAGGGCTGGGACTGGGCTGGGGTCTGCCCCTGCCCTACCTCAAGGGCCAGGGTTAGGCTAGGGCCAAAAGAAAAGAGCATTCCTTCTTTTTTAAGTTGTTTTTATAACACCATGAATATAATTTGTTGTTGGAAATTTCTACATTGTAAAAGATCATGGGGCCTTTGGGACTTACTTAGGACTGGGAGCAAATAAGTTGTGTGAACAACTTGGAGTCTATAAAAGAAAGTATTTTCATTTTGAAAGTAATAATAGTAGATTTAAAGCCATGGGTTCTTTGAGGTTATTTGTTTGCACCCATTTACATATTTTTAAGTTGTTTTATAACACCATGACTATAATTTGTTGTTGGAAATTTCTACATTGTAAAAGATCATGGGGCCTTTGGGACTTACTTAGGACTGGGAGCAAATAAGTTGTGTGAACAACTTGGAGTCTATAAAAGAAAGTATTTTCATTTTGAAAGTAATAATAGTAGATTTAAAGCCATTGGTTCTTTGAGGTTGTTTGTTTGCACCCATTTACATATGTAAATGTTACACGTGTAGTACTTATGCATATGCATGTTCGTTTAAACTCATTTATGTATGTAAATGATTCATATGCGTAGGTGTCTAAATGACCCCTTTTTTTTTGTGTTGAGATTTTCATTCCAGTGTAATGATTTACATACGCAAGGGATATATATTAATTGCATATTCCTTTGGGCACAAAAGCGGTGTGGAACACCTTTGTGTCTCATGTAGGTGGGTTTGCAACAATATTTTTCCCCTTTTTATCTATCCATTTAGATGGGCGTTATCAAATTGGCCCATTTGTTTACATGGACTGGATTCTATGTAGCCAAATGAGCCCACTTGTTTCCATGGAATGGGATACATGAGAATTCATTGTCAAATGGGCCTGTTTGTTTGCATGGAATTGGAATACATAGGAATTCCTAGTCAAATTGGCCTCTTTGTTTGCATGGAATCAGAATACATAAGAATCGATTGTCTTATGGGCTTGTTTGTTTATATGGAATTGAATGATATATAGATGAAAAATATCCATTATACTATATTAAAGAGGAGGGTTTTGGATTCAATTTTGATTGTCAGTTATAATTTTGACTGGAAGTTACATTGTTTTTTTTTTCAAAATCTTGCATGTTCTCTCCCCACTCCTATCTCATATAACTACCTATTTTATTTCTTTATCAAAACCACTTATCCACTCTCCACTTTTATTCAGCTTCGTTTTTTTTTTCTTTTGCAAAGACTATTTCATCCAAATTCTACCATTCCCTTTCTACTCCAATTCCCCTATTTCCTTTCTACACCACTAGCTCTTAGATTACATAAACATGTACCATAACCTTTTTTTCTTCCTTTGCTTTCTTTTTAAAAATTATGAGTTTTTTTAATGCATGAATATTTAAATTGCAATGTTGGCCATATCAGTGCTCAGCACGGGTTAGTATGCTAGTATTTAGTTATTATAATCACAAAAATTAATTTCGTATATTTACACATACTTACATGTCATATACATAATGGACAGAGAGCATATACACATATATTTATAAAAGATATATATTATGTATAATTATTATATCGACCAAGGGCCGGTTGAGTCTTGCCCTAGCCCTGCCGTCGAAATGGGGGGGCTTTTCAAAATTAGGCACTACCTTACCCTTAGGCTTTAAGACCTCATTTTTCTAGGCTTTGGTGGGCTGGGCCTCACCCCCTCGTCAAAGGGCTGGATTGACAAGCCTACTTGTGATGAATGATTTATTTTTTTTTTTGTAGTGTCCATGGGGTTATTGGTGGAGTTTTCCATTTTCATAAATGCTTAGTTTTTAGCAATTATTAAAAGGAAAGAGGCAAGTGTAGTTGTTTTTGGGAAGATTTTAATGTATGTATAACTAAGATATCATTGGTTTCGCCCATCTGTAAGCCTGATTTAAGCTTCTTACATCTCTTTTTGTTGTTTGTATGTAAGATGTCATGCCACTATTTTTGAAGAATCATTAGGGTAGTAAATCGTATGATTATCTCTTAAACTTTATTTCAGGAGAAATTGTTGTTAGATGTCTGTTAGGCTGTTAGTAAACTTGTGGAACATTAATTGGGAATTGTATAATGTTTTTCTTCCTTTTGTCATCAAGGATCATTTGCTTTATTTCTGCAGGGTCTAAAGGCTCTTGATAGTTCAGTGGAAACTTTTGCTTCAGGAGCATGGCAAGCTTTGGGTAATGCTTGGAGAGGGGGTTCTAACTTGGTCCATAAGTATGTATGCACGTTTTAATGCTTTTTCTTTTTTTCCCCCCGGTAAATGGTTTTCAATTTAGGGTCTGTTACTACTAAGAACTTATATTGTTATCTTATGTTACATTGGAACATGTTTTTTCTTTTTATTTATCCAGTGATTGCGTTTTTCTAGGAAGAAGAGGGTGTCTACCAACCTTTGAACCCTTGGCCTCTTTACTTCATTTAATGTATGATCTTTTGTACAGAAAAAGATTTAGAATGACAAACACAATATCAACGTGAAGTTGTGAACTATGGTCCATGGAAGTCTTAGTGCCACATGATTCTTGTAAGGCTATTAAAGAAAGAGCCCTGCTAAACTTTTTGAACGACAGGTGTTATGTAGGGCACATAGCATGTACCAAATAGAAAAAGTTTTGTGGATTATCTATCTATAAAAGCATTCCTAGTTGTCTGTTCAAAGTCGGTGATTTGAGTTGATGACTGTTTTTATCTTTATTGTCTCCTTCCGTTGCCTTTCTCTGGGTGTCTATCAATGTAAGTTTGTTTTTAGAAAGCTAAACCACCAAACCCTCTTTTATATGCTCAAACTAGCGAGTCCCAACTTTGAACTGTCTTATATGAAACATTTTGTTCCTACTTCCCATCCTTTTTGGGCAGTGTCATACTGTCATTGCACTAATTTTTGTTTTTTATTTTTTTTAGTCATAGCGTGTTTTCTTATAATTCCAAATTTTCGGTCCTCATCACCAATCAGATTCTGTGGCACACTTGGAAGGTGCTGAATGTCGCAACCATGTGTTTGCGGGTTCATGTCCTCTTACCGATCAAAGAAAAAGAAGAAAGAAATCCACCAAAAAAAAAAAATACATCAGTTTTCATCAAGGCCTTTGCTTTTCTCTTGATGGACTTTTTATATTTTTTCTACTGACAAATGCACTGAAGTTAAATATAAGGAGTAATATTGGGAATAAATGACATTATTTTTGTATGCTTATGCAAGTCATTCTGACGAATGGCTAGATTTTATCCTGCATATTTAATGTTTCTATTTGAGTGTTTCATCTGGAAATGAACGTCATTTGAATTTATGATCATTGAGTTTCTCTTGATATTCTAGTATTCATTTTATTTTAACAAATGTTCATGTTGTTTCATAACTGGTCCATGACCTCTTTCTTGCAGCGAGTAATATTTGCAGTTTACCACCCAGAAAGAAAAAAGTTGCACCTATTCATTTGCAAACACTATCATGTTTATCATAGGATTTTAACATTGCTGTTTTCAGGATTGAGCATTCGGCTGCAAACCTGGCTGATTCTATTCAACAAGGTGGATTGCCTGTAAAAGCTGGTTCCATTGCTCCCTCGCTGATAGAGGCATGTATTCAACTTATCGTTTTCCCCTTTTTTGTCTGCTTGTCTTTTCCCTAGTATTACTCAGTTTTCACTCAAAATAAAAAAATAAAAAAATTAATGTTTTTTATCTGCACTTCATATTGCAGACTGGAAAAGTATTTACAGCAAAGGGAATGGAAGTTCTCGAATTTGTTGGTAAGGAAACCATGGAACTACTGATTACAGAGACTGGTATTGAAGTTGAGAAGAACACCACAGAAGATGAACAAGTTGATGAGGAACAGTTTCCGGAAGAGGCTACATTTGACAGATGCTTTTACATTTATGGCGGTCCTGAACAGCTTGAGGTGACATGCTTTCTCACTGATCCCACAAATATATTATGTGATGAAGTTGCAATTTTCTGTAGTGACACTCTGACTGATGTCAGGAGCTGGAGGCACTGTCAAGCCATTATGCATTGCTGTTTAACCGGAGAAAGACAAAACTGTCATCTGAGCAGAAATCCTTCTATGATGGAAAGCTTAGACAGGTGCAGCAAATATTCATTTTGAGTAATGAAATTGAAGGAAATGGTGTAGATCCCAACAAGGGGAAAAATATTGAAACTGTTGAAGAGGGGAGTGGCAATGAGATGAAAACCCTACGTGATTCAAGTGTTAGCAAGGCTGCTGACATGGCTGCAGGGTAAAAGCACCCGCACTCCATTCTTCATTGTTATGTCTTTCATTATATCTAGTCTAGTGCTGCATAGTTTAGATAACTTGTGTTTCTGTGTGCATGCTTTACATGCATACATATGCAGGTACACATACACTATTTTGTGGTTAAAGCTTTTGAGTTTAGGATTTTGACCATTGGGTTGTGGTTTGAAAGCATATATTCATGCACCTACATGGACAACATAGTTGTGTGCCTGCAAGAATGCATATGCACATATCTGTGCTAGTTTGTGTTTAGTGCTTATCACCTTTAGGTAGCATTTGGTTCGCTGGAATGGTTGTAGACGGGAATGGAATGGAGACCGGAATGAGTCTGGAATGGAATGAGGCAGGAATAGGCATTTCATTCCAGCGTTTGGTACGCTGAGGAATCAACCCAATTGATTCATATTCCTGCGTTTGGTACGCTGGAATGAGTCCTGGAATGGAATAAAATTTACATAAGACTGACCAAAATACCCTTATTAGCTTTTTATCTTTAGCTCAGTCAATGTATAGATTATATTATTATTATATAGGTGGGGCCCACACAAGCTCTTCTATTTTATAATCTTATAATAATAATAATAATAATGTATAGATTATATTATTATTATATAGGTGGGGCCCACACAAGCTCTTCTATTTTATAATCTTATAATAATAATAATAATAATATAGATTATATTATTGTTATATAGGTGGGGCCCACAAAAGCTCTTCTATTTTATAATATAATAATAACAATGTATAAATTATATTATTATTATATGTGCGGGGCCTACACAAGCTCTTCTATTTATAATCTTATGATAATAAGAATATATAAATTATATTATTATTATATAGGTGGGGCCCCACACAAGCTCTTCTATTTTATAATTTTATAATAATAATATATAAATTATATTATTATTATATAGGTGGGGCCCACACAAGTTTCTCTTTTGTAATCTTATAATAATAATAATAATATATTATATTATTATTATATAGGTGGGCCCACACAAGTTCTTTTATTTTATAATCTTATAATAATAATAATAATGTATAGATTATATTATTATTATTATATACGTGGGGCCAACACAAGTTCTTCTCTTTTATAATCTTATTATAATAATAATAATAATGTATATATATTATATTATTATTATATAGGTGGGGCCCACACAAGTTCTTCTATTTTATAATATTATTATTATAATAATAATGTATATATTATATTATTATTATATAGGTGGGGCCCATACAAGTTCTTCTCTTTATAATCTTATTATTATTATCATAATAATAATGTATATATTATATTATTATTATATAGGTGTGGCCCACACAAGTTCTTCTCTTTTATATTCTTATAATAATTATAATTATAATAATAATGTATATATTATATTATTATTATATAGGTGGGGCCCACACAAGTTCTTCTCTTTTATAATCATATTATTATAATAATAATGTATAGATGTGAAAAAAGGTATTGTGGTCTACAAAAAAGTAGAAAGGAATGGAATGGCCATTCCTTCCCATCCCGGACGGAATGGCCATTCCTCTACATAAGGGAATGAGATTCCGGAGGTAATGGTCATTCCGCCACTTTTTTGCGAACCAACGCTGGAATGACCATTCCATTCCGACCTTCATTACAGCGAACCAAACGCTACGTTAGGTCACGGTCTCGTTTCCTTTGAAAGAAAAAAGAAAAAAAAAAAGTTTTTTTGCACTCACGTGGTCCTTTAAATGTCCTATTTAACTAATTAACTGGGAATTGATTTTGAGTACCTATCATCTGCAGTTATGTTGCTTCTTTTAGGGCATGTTTGGTAAAGGTCTTCAAGGAGGAATCCGTGCTCATTTTCTGTGACTTTGTGGAAAGCCCACGTTTGGTAAACATCAGAAACCTGCAGCAAGAAATCCTTCCATACTCGTTTCCAATGATACATGGCGTCAGACCACCCCCCATCGCACAATAGAAGTCTGCGCAAATGTAGAAAGGCGGAGCTACAGTAGGTTTAGGCGTCCTTTTAGCATCTTCGTTCTTTTGAATTTTTTGGTTTTTGTTTACCCCAACATCAAGATCTGGTCCATTAATCGGGTTTATAAGGCCAAGAACGGCTGTTATATAAAAAATCAGCCGTTGATTCTTCACATATTTCGAGATATTTGCGAAAACGTACCAGACATTTGATCATAATTTCTGAGTTTTTGTGGGCCCCTTTTGAATAATCTGAACCGTTCAAACTCTTCATCAGGTCACAAATGGTTAGTGGTTCAATTTTGGCATTCAGATTCATTATGGATCATTAGAAAAAGGCAAAATACTAAAGACCATTGATACGCCACAGTGCAAAAAACGGGATTACATGTGCAGTCCGTTTTTGTTGATTTTCTTATTCTTATGGGATCCAAGATGACGATCCAAGCCGTGAGTTATTTCCAAAATACCAAAATCGTTGAGGAGATCAAATTTCAACCGTAGATTCATCTTGGATTTTGAGATATTTTTAAAAAACTCCATATTTTAAAATATTATTTTTTTATTTTTATGAGCCCCATTTGAAAGATCTGACCCGTTCGAAGTCTCTAGAGTGCCAAGGAAGGTTATGGGGTGAATGCTCAGCCCTTGATTATTCTTAAATTTTGAAAAAATTACAAACAAACCTATAACCATTAGATCACACAGAGTGTAATTACAGGATTCCTTTCTCTTGCCAAACTTGGAACTCTCCTCAAGAAATCCACTCTGAAGATAGTTTAATTCTAGCTGAACGAAGGAATCCTCTAAAGAGAGAATTCCTCTCTGTTTGTCAAACGTGCCCTTAGTGTTTGTGGCTTATGAATGCAGAGAGCTGGAAATGTGGAGAACCCTATTTAGTAAAAGTTATAGAGAAATCTTTTCAAATGGGGAAATAGTGAGAAAATTTGTTTTGCTGTCATCAAACGAAGAAAACTGGAGAAAGAGAACCCTTTTGAACATTTTCTCTGGAGAAAATCAGATTTCCCTGTTGTGGGAGAATGCCTCTTATATCAGGAGAAGATTTGCTCATTACACATTTTCTTTTCTATTTTAAATGCCAATTGTGAAAACTGAAAACAGAGAACAGGACTCTTCCTTCTTTTCTCACATTTGAACACTCTAATTGTTTTTCCAATTCTTAATGGTGCTAACTCCTGCTCCTACTCTTAACTCACACACTCCCTGAAATTAATCATCAGCGAGTTGTCATTGTCATCATCCGCATTGACAGAATCAGTGACATAATCATCATCATAGCCTTATCCCATTTCCTTGTGTGTGCGTAGCCTTTGTTATCTTCCCCCCTTTTTCTTATAGAATGGATGCTTTATGCGATGCCCTTAACTGGTACATCAGTGGTTTGAGGCTTATACATTAAAATTTATATTGATTGCTTTATTTTAGTTGTTTTGTCCATCATTAATATGTATCATGCAATTATTTTGCTTTCTTAAGGTTTTGTGTTTATAGTCCAAAACTTTTAGTTTGACAAGTGAAATGCACTCCTGGGAATGATAATCACAGTCAACCGGACCCCTTGGCCATACCATGCTATGCATTTCTAACCCACTACATAATGGGTAGCTTTACACCTGGTAACATGCTACTTTTGATGCATCTTTTCCTCCCAACTTGTTTCATTGAAAATCTATAACTGCCTATTTGGCATGCAACTTCTGGATTTTGTTAATTTGATTTCTTTCTCTGGTTGTGACCTTTATTTTTCAATGCAACTTATTGCAGGTTTGCTGCTGCACTAGGGGGGATAGCAGCAAATGAAATAATTCAACGGACTGCTGATAGGCTCGAAACCATTCACTCGGAGGGGGTTCATGTATGTGGATATCAGGAAAAAAGTAGTTTGATTTCTTATTTTATCTAGTGGGTTTTACTTTTCATGGTCAATGACAGACATTGAAAATGGAAAAAGTTGCCTACAGCAATTGAGATAATAAAGTTGAGTTAAATGAAGGAAATCGAGTTCCTATCACCAATTTTTCCTTTGTACTCCTATCACCAGCTTTTGTTCCCGATAGCCTGTCACAATTCCCCTTGTTCATTCATCTTCCAATATATAGACAGTTAATTTACAGATTTAGCCTAAAGTACATATAATTGAGTTTGAGTTTTTCAAACTTTTATCATGATTTGGAGTGCTTATATTTGTGTTGCTCTTTGCAGAGACTCTCAGAACTGTGTTGTTTAGGAGTGACTCAACTTTTGATGCTTGGGAAGTCTGTCATCTCTAGTGCAAACAACCCACAGAATGAAGATGAGGAGGTTGACATGAAAATTGACTGGCCTGAAGACTCCATTTTGAAAGCAAAGATTATTAGAGCCAAGGCGCAATCCATGGCTGAAGATCTGGAAGCAGTTTCCAACAGTTTTGTTACTGGTAAACACCATGCATATTGCTTGAACTTATCATGTGCATTTTCCATGTTCTGTGAATTACTACTTTATGGTAGCTGCACTACTTTATGACTGGAGATTGGGTCTTGCATTTTTCTTCCCTTGGAGATGGTTGAGAAGATGAATGAGTTTTCACATTACAATCTTATTCTGTAACTTCCTGTGGGTTAAGCACATGCATACTTCTTTTCCTTCCTGTCCCCGTCTGCTTTGATGTTTAGCTCTCACCTTTTTCTACTAATTACTGAGGGCTGTGATCAGCGTGGTTTATCATCCATTCTTGGAAGTCATTTTGTAAAATTACATGAAGGCCGGAGATGGAAGCCCAAATCAGCTGCTAATGTTTGGTTGACATATGTTAACTGATTTTCTGTTTATTTTATTTTAAAGAAAATATACAATGATTGTCCTGTAATGATGAATAGTCCCCCTAGTTGTTATTGAGCTCAATAACAATGCTCATCCTGTTTGTTAAGGTTTTGAGATCTTATGAATTTTGAGATTGTCTCTCTAGTTATTGAGCTAAATGAGGCTCTCATCCCACTAGATAGGTGTTACATGAGGCTTGGGTACCCCATAGCATTCTTCCTATTAATATTGCCATCTTGGCTTCCATCTTCAACGTACTTGATATATTTTTTTCAGAGGTTGTCAACTTTCTTTTCTATTTCCACTTAGGCAGTCTTGGTTTCCTTGGCTTCCCTTCCTCGTGATACCGTCATAATTCTTCCAAAAGCTGTTTCAACTTCCGTTTTCGTTCTCATGTTAAAGTACTACTCTTTGACAGCTATAAAGTACAAAATCCTTATACTTGACCATGTAAAAAATTTCAATATGTTACTATCGGAATTTTTTTTTTATAGCCATACTCTTAACATATGCTTCATGTTGCCATACTCTCATGTAAAAAAAAAAAAACATATGCTTCATGTTTTTGGGACTTGGTTTCATGTAATTCTTGATCAGTATGTTGGTCAATGCTTATGCTGCTGTGTTGACCCTCAACAGGCTGGTAGGAATAAGAGTCCTTTAAAAGCTAAGAAACTTATGAAGCGCTTGTATGGGTGCTTGGAAATTGGGCAGAAATGGTTGCTGTTTAGGTAACTGGATCCCTTTCCAAGTGGGTCTTCTGTGAAATGACAGAAGCTACTTTGGTTTTACTAATTTGGGTCCCCAATGAGTCTTTGCGATCCCTTGTTGGTTTGAGGCATTTCCGAGAATCTTAGGGTAAGTGGAAGGTGATTACAACAGCTCAATTTCATGGGCTAGTGGTAATGAGGTTTGGAAATATGATTTATGGAGCTTGGAAGTTTAAGCATATCTTTAATTACTCAGTTTAGTAAGGTGGAGACATCAACAAATTCTTTGCAGATTCTCTAGCTTAGTTAATTGCTTTTTATATTCCATTACACATTACTTTTCTCATTTTGATATTTAGAAAATATTGTGGATAGTTTTCTCCACCTGTTTTCTCTACCTTCTCTTATCATCTAAATGGCTCCTTAAGAGTGTCGATTTTCATTTTTATTGCTTTTCCATTATTTTTTGTTTGGGTGTCTGTAAAACGTTAACCTCGATGGATGTTGTCTATCTTGCCGTATGCTGCTCTTTTTTTTTTTTTTTTGCTGTATTTTTTTTTCTCAGCAATGCAACCAAACTATTCAACATAAAATCTTTTTTGGCGTCCACTGTTTAGTGAGGAAATGTTAAATGCGGGAATGTGAATGTGCATGGAAGAGATTCTGGTTACCTCTTATTTGTATTTTGGTCCTGAGTTGAATTTGAAAATTTAAATCTTTGTTGATTGATCAGGCATTTCAGACGTAATTGAAGCCTATCTAGAGGCTGCAAAAGGTGCTTCTGCGGATGCCAATGACACCTGGCCAGCACAGACTCCTATTCAAGAAAAGGCCAATGCCATCTCTAATCATCTTCACACTGACAGAAACACAGCCATGGAAAAGATCCAGGATGGAATCCAGTACTTGGCATATGTAGTTCTTTCCCCCTCCATGCTCAATGCATGAGTTCATTAAAAAGATTTACATGCTCTGTCACTTCTAGCAATATTTGTCGCTGGCTGTACATAATTTCACATCCATCATACAGTAAAATTCAGTAGCTGGAATTATCACTGTTCTTTCTTCTCATGCTTCATTCACTGGCAATGTTCTTGGGAGTTCAATTACCCCTTTTATGAGGCTGATATGGTGTGATTTGTAGCACATTGCCAATGGGCGACATGTAGAAGGCTGTTGATTGGTATCTGATTGTCCGAATATTTCAAGTTGCTGGTTTGGTAAAATGTGCATGGGACTTGTTTTTGGAACCAGATTTGGGTAGACCTGGTAGTTTCCTGATCCAAATCCAATGGTTTCCTATGAGGATTTGAATCCTGGACCAGCTATAGCCTCTATTAAATAGAGATGTACAAGAAGTTTACAGAGTTTGGATCATGTTTACATTTGTTGTCTACAGAGGATGAATCACATTGCTGTTAAACAAATCTGTATCAATTGATTTGTCATCTAAATAGAGGAGTTGATGGGAGCTGAGCAGAGGGATATGATGAAGGGAAGGGTCCAAGAGATAGTACAATGGAGGAGGACCCTTTCGAGGGTTTCTAGGACATTAGACAATGCAAAAAAGAGTAATATGATCCTAGTGTGTATGTATCACTTACAAGAAAGAATCTTATTTCAAGATTGTCGGCTGGTGGATTTCACCTAGAAGTGCCGATTGATGAGCGTTGGTGAGTGTGAGGAGGATGGATTCATCATGAGGGGGTCCCATGTGGTTGTGGTACATGCCTTGTTGGGGCCTGATGGTGCACCAGATAAAAAGCTCTTTGGTAGCGTTTGGTTCGCTGGAATGGTTGTAGGCGGGAATGGAATGAAGACCGGAATGAGTTTGGAATGGAATGAGGCAAGAATAGGAATTTCCATTCCAGTGTTTGGTACGCTGATTCCATTATTCTTGTTAGATTTTTATCTTTGACTCAGTCAATGTATAGATTATATTATTATTAAGTAGGTGAGGCCCATACAAGCTCTTGTATTTTATAATAATAATAATAATAATGTATAGATTATATTATTATATAGGTGGGGCCCACACAAGATTTTTTATTTTATAATCTTATAATAATAATAATAATAATAATAATATATAGATTATATTATTATTATATAGGTGGGGCCCACGCAAGCTCTTCTATTTGATAATCTTATAATAATAATAATGTATAAATTATATTATTATTATATAGGTAGGGCCCACACAAGTTCTTTTATTTTATAATTTTATAATAGTGGTAATAATAATAATAATAATATATTATATTATTATATAGGTGGGCCCCACACAAGCTTTTCTCTATTATAATATAATAATAATAATAATGTTTATTTTATATTATATTATTATATAGGTGGGACCCACACAAGTTCTTCTATTTTATAATCTTATAACAATAATAATAATGTATATATTATATTATTATTATATAAGTGGGGCCCACACAAGTTCTTCTATTTTGTAATCTTATAATACTAATGATAATGTATATATTATATTATTATATAGGTGGGGGCCACACAAGTTCTTCTATTTTATAATCTTATTATTATTATTATAATAATAATGTATAGATTATATTATTATTATTATATAGGTGGGGCCCACACATGTTATTCTCTTTTATAATTTTATTATAATAATAAAAATAATGTATATATTATATTATTATTATATAAGTGGGGCCCGCACAAGTTCTTCTATTCCCGTGCCTGAAGGCACGACGCACCACCGGACCTGGATATGCCTCAGACCGACCGAACCCAGGTTCTATACGTCTCTAAAGCAAGTCCAACCATAAAATGGATTCCACAAAAAAAAAATCCAATTGATTGCCAAATGATATAATTTCATTCATTCATTTATTCTTAACAAAACTGAATCATGAAATCTTTCACCCAATTGCTCATCTCATCTTCTTATCTTGGTCCCATCTCATCATCAATGAAGTAGTGATTTTTTTTTAAATAAAGAAGGGATGTCAATAACTGTAAATAACTCAAACTTGCTGACCCTTTTTGCTTTTGATGAGATAGCAAAAACCTGTAAATTTCTCCAACTTTTAGCCCCCTTTTTTTTAAATGAAAAAAAGAGATGACAATACCTGTAAATAACTCTAACTTGTTGCCCCCTTTTGCATTCCCCTCTTATTACATCCAAGGGTCCAAAATATCCCTTAGATTTATATACATAGATCCAAGGGTCCAAAATGTCTCAGGATTCAAAGTCTGCTCTCCCTTATTATATAAATAATAATATAATAATAATAATATATATATTATATTATTATATAGGTGGGGCCCCACATAAGTTCTTCTCTTTTATAATCTTATTATTATTATAATAACAATAATGTATAGATTATATTATTATTATATAGGTGTGGCCCATACAAGCTTTTCTCTTTTATAATCTTATTGTTATAATAATAATGTATAGATGTGAAAAATGGTATTTTGGCCTCAACAAAGAGTAGAAAGGAATGGAATGCCCATTCCTTCCCATCCCGGATGGAATGATCATTCCTCTACATAAAAAATGGGATTCCGGAGATAATGGTCATTACGCCACTTTTTTGCGAACCAAACGTATTGTAATGACCATTCCATTCCGACCTTCATTACAGCGAACCAAACGCTACCTTGATTTTCGCCATCTCACGACATGTTTGGACAAAAAAGCAAGATTTCTTAATTGGTTTAAGATTTTTGTATAAGGTATGAACGACCTCGCTAGATTTGCCTTCCTGGTAATAGAATTTGGGATATAGATTAATCTATCTGGGGATTCATATTCTCCAGATTTAACATGAGAAATCAGACAGGAATATGGAAGACAGATTCTAGGGGGTAATTCGATCTCATGAAAAAGTTTAAAATCCTCTTTTCAAATCCTTCTAAGCAATTAGCAAGTTTTATTTCAATAGGGGTTGTGTCCAACATTATTAGTTGATCATTATAAAATTAGTAAATAAAAGTTACAAAATTTCAAACATGCGGTCAATTTGATGCTGCCAAATGGAAGAGGAGATTTATATGGGGGATTTAAGCTTTCAATAAGCCTCATAAATTTCTGGCGATCAATTAAAACAAGTTCTCTTCTCTTCCCACTTCCCACTCATAATGTTGTGGTCCACTATCCATGTAAAAAACATGTGAACAATAATATTATAAAAAAATTTAAACAGGCGACCTATCTGATTAATAAGTTATCCGACCCCGCACTATGAGATAATGAAGGTGTAGTAGGTGGGGAACTGGCAGAGACAGAAAACGACGCTTGAAAGAGTCGGTGTTGTCTGTCCTTCACTCTTCCCTCTATTCTCGTGATCACACCAGAATTCCCCCGTTCTTATCTACCAACCCGACCGTCTTCTGCGTCTCAATCTGCCAAGTCAAGCTCCACTACTACAAATTCAACAATTTCAATACCTCTCTTATTTCATAGGTCTAAAATTCCATTCCATCCAGACCATGTTGAAAAGCATCTCATTCGTACAGTAAAACCACTCAACATCCCCTTCTCTCTCCATAAAAAAATCAGAAGATTTTGAAATGAGGTGGGTCCCACAATGACCCCACCGAGCAGCCAGACAGACACTACTACTCCAAACACTATTCACTATTGCCACACTTCTTATCACCGATTCGGACCCTTTCCCCTTGATTGACGCTGACCGGGTCCCACCCCCACCTCTCTGTCTCTCTCTCTCTCTTCTGAGCTTTATATTTTTATATATAAAAGCTGAAAACCCAGATCAGAAGTATCTTTTGGTATCACTCCCTTAGTCATTTTGTTTCCTCCTCTTCCTTTCTTCTATCTCATTTAATCTAATTTAAAAGCAAGGAAGCAGATAGGAGATTAAAAAATAAAAATAAAATGCCTTCCATGTCCGGCGAGAGGCGAACCGTCCGGCCACCGCAGGTGCCTGAGCACCTCCCTTGCCCCCGGTGCGAGTCCACCAACACCAAGTTCTGCTACTACAACAACTACAACCTCTCCCAGCCCCGCCACTTCTGCAAGTCCTGCCGCCGCTACTGGACCCAAGGTGGCACCCTCCGCAACATCCCCGTCGGTGGCGGGTCCCGCAAGAATTCCTCCACCAAACGCTCTCGCCTCTCTTCCGATACAACACCCGCGACTGTCTCCTCCGTGCCGGTTTCCTGCTCCGAAACCGATATCTGGGCGTTGCAGGATCCGATCAGCATTGACGTTCCTGGGAGATTCAGTTTCAGCTCATTGCTGGGGGAGTCGTTTTTGGGTCTAGGAGGAGAGTTGGGGCTTGGGGTCGAGGAGCTGGGGAGCTGGCCGCTGGGCGACGTCGATATGGCAGCTGGTGCCATGTGGCAGGTCGGGAGTGATGTGGGTCGTCATGTAGAAGGGGATTGCTATGCCTGGCCGGAACTCATGATTTCTACTGCTGGAAAGAGTTTTGTGTAGCCTGGACTGCTGGTGGTGGTGGTGGTGGTTGAGTCAGTGGTGGCATTGTTGGTAATTACTAGTGCAGTGGGTGGTGGTGGTTCTTAGTTTATATGGGAAGTATTATTATTACCTGTAGACAGTAGTCAGTTTCTATTTAGTCAATTTTACAGGAACGAAGTGTACGTATCCAGGCTACATGCAGGATCCCTTTTTCTTTTTTTTGGTATCTCTTGTATGTTAATGTACCTATATCAATATGTGATGGATTTCTTCTTTGAAGTTAAATTTCCATTGTACCGTAACTTTTTGGGATTGCCCGTTAACATTTGTCTCCCTTTTTATCAACTTTGACGTAAAATCCTAGATCGTTTCACCATAGCGTTCAAACCCATCTACATAAAATTCTGTTTATATATTAATTGAAAATGATCCCTGTCATCTTCTTTGTAGTGATTGACCATCATTCATTCAAAGGATTAGGATTTTCCTATGTCACAAACTTAAGTGTAAGTGGCAAGAAAGATGAAAAGAGCAAATGGGACTTGTGTGTACACTTTCTTCTCAATTCTTTACGGGTATTTTAAAGTTCAAACCCATCTACTCTTTCTATATATATATATGCGTATTTATGGTTTTTTATAAATAAATTTTCTATATATCAATATTCAAGAAAATGATGATAAATAATTAAATACGCTATTGCCGCATTTGCCATGAATATTATAATGATTTAGTCTTTATTTCCCCACTGGTAGTTTTATTTGTTAATACATTATAAGATAGAAATGAGAACCACTTGAAGGCGGACAATGAGTATTTTTTTTTTTTTTTGGCATCGCAGGGATTGCATGTTGGTAAGGCATCCCGCTCCCATCCCTCCCGCTCGGGATCGATTGCCGGTGGAGAGATTTGAATATCCTTCTTGCTAGTGAGCCAAAAATAAAAAATTTAAAAAAGTAAGGTTTTTTATTTTTTTTTTTAGGTAAAGAGAGTAATGAGATCTTTTAGTACTTTTTTTAAAACAGATTTTAAGTAGTTGAGTTGAGAACTCAAGTGATAAAAGGAATTTTTTTTTTTTTTGCTTTTTTGTTTAAAACAGATTTTAAGTAGCTGAGTTGAGAACTCATGTGGTTTTTTTTTTTTTTTTAAGTACCACAAGGAGATGAGAAAAGGCTACTAAGGAAGAAAACAAAACCCAACTTTCTTGAGGGGTATCAATGGATAATTAGTCCTTTGTTTTCTTATGGAAAAGGTCAAAAGGTAAAATTATCTTCCTCAGGAGTACTCCCCCATGATATAAAAATTGAGGAGCAATTAATGATACTATAAAATTATTTGCAAGGAGTTCCAATTCTTTCCCACAAAAGAATCGGACAAAAGGTTTAGGGGCTATCTCCCCTCCCTCCGCCACTGGGGTATGGCAATTGGCGGTCTATTTTATTTTTATATATCGAACCTCTTGTAGCATGAACCTAGCATATAGGGTTTTTATCACATGTTTTAAACCGATCACAGGTTGAGTACAGGGTCAGGAGGGCAGGTGTCAGTTAAACCCTTGTCCTTGGCATCCGTTCTAAAATAATGAAACCTTGGAATATGAGGGTAAAATAAGTTGTTTTCAGTGAAAAACCAATTATCTTGAAACTCTAGACAAAAGACAAAGAAGCAGGTGAAGTAGGCAATATAGAGAAATGATGGAAGTCCAGTCAATCTTTTGGACAACAATGGTAATCCAATTTACGCCAATTACACCATTAAATAAATATATAAAAAAATATTCAAGTGCATCTATCTCTCGTTATTTTAGTGAGGGACACTCCCCTTTTGAAAAGTATTGAGTACAAATTAAAAGAGGAGTGTACAGGACTTCCCTTTTGATTTGTACTTGACACTTTCCAAAAGGGGAGTGTCCCTCACCAAAATAATGAGGGATGAATCATATGCATCCATCCCTACACGTGTTATAGTGAGGGACAACATAGTAAGATTAACTTTATACACGTACATGAAACCCCCTTGAGTACACTAGATATTGAATTTTTACTAATCCAAATGGGTTGGACCGTTGGATCGAGGGTCGAATCTTTTTCTTTAATATAAAATTATTAAATTTATAGGCTGCGGATGAAGGGGTTAGAGGCATGAGATTAATCTCAAATTTAATATATGGTCTCATTCAAGGTGTCTCTTCTCATCCCCCACAAGTCTCATGATTAGTGAGTTCCTAAGTGGGCTCCATTACAAACTTAATGGGGCCCACTTAGTTATATATATATATATTTATCAAGACTACTGTGAGATGTATAGTTGAACCACAATGTTATGGCCTATTGGTCCATTTAGATTGAGGCCTCTTACGAGATGGTATATATGATATATCATTCGAATGTAATTTTTAAACCGCAAGAAATTTCTATATAGTTTTTTTGTCATCTAGCATCCAGCTGGAAGGTTAGCATTATTGAGCCTGGGGTTTCGCGCCCTAAGTCCAACCATTTGGATTTGATTATTTCGTTGATCATTTTTGTTATTGTTACTGTTGTTATTATGTGGAGAAGGTCCTTCATTTCATTGGTTAAAGAGGATGCATTATCAACAAATAATAATACCTTAACTAGGCGAGCTCATCATGTCAGTCTATGGTGGTTTGCATTATTGGAGTTAGGTCCTGCTTGAACCAAACGCCCTTTCCCATCTAGGTGGGTGTTGAAACTGGGGAATTATACTTCTACGCATGCGCCCGAAGGTGAGACCCCTGATTTTCACCGATCCCAATGTGAAAACTTGCACTGCCCCCAGGGCGCAGGTCGAGAACATACCTAAGAAAGCAGCATGAGAAATCAAGTTAGATGGTGAACAGTGAACACTAGCTTAATCACATCCCTCTCGATGCTAGTCATATTCTCAACGAATCAACCCTCGCATGCACTTCTACCGACGATCACTGAAGGCAAGATCCCTGATTTTTCGGGGTATTAAATTTTCTTTAATAACCATTTCTATCAAAACCTCAGTAACATAAATAGCCCAACCCTCAACCAACTGTTCTAGTTTGCTGTTTTTTTTTCTTTTTAAGTTTGAAGTTGTTGATGTTGAGACTTGAAATCATTTATCAGAGATGGTTAGAGCTAGGGCAGCTAGCTTAATGAAAGTAGAAAGGAACACTTAATTGCCACAAGTGATCCGAGCTTCATACGGACAGTTGGTCCTGCCCGCAGATACATCAAACGTGGCTATTCATGGAAGGCATTATTTGAAGACTGGGCACTTACCAGTTGCCACTACAGGGATCTGTTTTGCCGACTTTGGTTTGAATGCACATGAAGTAATTAGGCATTTTTAGGCGTCCTGGGTCTAGGTTGAGGTTACCAACTTGCGCATGTTGGCATGTGACACTTTATCAACTACCAATGTACCTCTGCCACGACCTTCTATGCTTGCATTTTTCTAGCATGTGCATGGGGCCGACGAGTGACATATAAGGATTAGAATTGTGAAGACCACCACGGTCAAAAATCTGGCCTAACATTTACAAACCTGCCGGTTCTGTGGGTGGAAGGAGGGAGAGTAACTGGATGGATTCTGGGGCCAGTCTCCCACACGAATAACTTTGTGGATATTTTCTCTAGTCCTAGTCCTGAGTGATCTTTGATCTTAGCGGGCATAGAGTAATTTTCAAATAATTTTAAGAATTTTGTGAGACATATATATATATATATAAAAGAAATATCCATTTGCATCTATCCCTCACCACATTATGGCGAGGAACAATATAGTGGGGTCATTTTATGATTCATCCAAATCATCTACACATATGAAACTCCCTAAACTACATTGAATAAATTGAGTTTTCATTAATCCGATTGGACTGGACCGTTGGATTGAGGGTCAAAATTTTTCTATAATATAAAGTCATTAAATTGTGGGTCATGGATGAAGGGGTTAGAAACTTGGGAATATTGACCTCAAACTTGATATATGGTCTCATCTCATATGACTCTTTAATTTCATCCCCCCCGTCATGCCTAGGCCCATTGAGTTTGTTTCTCACCATATGGTGAGGGAATGATGCACATGAACATTGCCATATATATATATATATATATTTGTGTGTTGCACTACTAGTCTACAGTGATATTTTTAATTTTGAAGTACCATGAATTGATTTTTGGGCATGTGCATGGGTGGACCTATGCGTAACTTCTATGCGTAACTTCTAAGGCTGTTGCTCCTGCTCGGCCTGGGTCCGCTTCTGAAGCACCCATGTAAATTTTGGGTCCACTTTCAGGCCGCATGTGAATCATAGCTTGCCTCCAAAATTCACATAAAAATTATGAATTTGTGCTCAAAACTCAAATACCGGTTTGAAGACCTGCCCCAAATGAGAGTCCTGAGTTGGCCACTGGGCTTATGTGTTATACTAACATGCTAGTACCACTCAGCCATGAGTGTGGTGCCATGATACATAGAAATTGGATCCATAAAATTTTATTATCAAATAAAATTTTAAAACGATTATTAACAAGGTGATAGATGAAGGATATGAGGAGAGTGGAGGCAAACATAACAAGGGAGACCTTTACTTCCTAGGATTCCAATTACTAGGGTGGTAGCTGGATACTTATTTCATAATTTTCTTTGATTCAAGTTTTATCAAAGAAAAGATTATTTGATGGTTGTTTTCGGACATTCACATTTGACTCTTCATTTTTAATCACTTGTAAAAATACAATAATTACGATATATATAGGGGATTTTACCAAAAAAATAACTTTAAGTGGCCAATGCACCAAACAGAAAACTTTAGCCAGTAGTGCACCAAACAGGGAATCCGTAATTTTTTTTTGTCGCATTTGACCTTCATTTTTTGTGCTGAGGGTCGACTGTGACTCTCACTATAACAAGTGAGTATCGCATTTGACCCTGAGTAGACATAACATCTTCATCTTCTTCCTTCTTCCTTCTTCCTCGAGTGTTCGAGTTTTCGATTAAAAGAAGAGATGAATGGAAGATCTAACCTAGTAAATTGTCAATCGACCCTAACAATGTTGTTGGTGGGTTGGTCAATTTAAGAAAGGTTTCGGTCCCAAGTAAATGTTGTCGATTGGTTGTGCATCATGTGAACTGCTGGTGCCCTATTGTCTTCCTCATCTCTGGTTTTCTTGTTGGTAGCATCTTTTATTTTAGGACATTGGTATCTTATTGTATGGACATGATTTTTCTGGCCTAAAGCACAAATGAGCGTGGATCTTAGCTTTTGAATTGTTCATCAAATCCATTCTTCCATTTTAGCAAAATCTGTTTCACGTGATGTTGCACAAAACCATAGCATGCTAGAAATTTGGGCTTGAAATTGCAAGAGTTTTTTTTTTTTTTTTTCCAGAAGGACCCTCTATGAGAAATTTACAAAAAAAAAAAAAAACTTTAAGTGGCAGATTTTTCAGTCCTCTCTTCTTTTAATCGAAAACTCGAACACTCAAGGAAGAAGGAAGAAGATGAAGAGATTATGCCTGCTCATGGTCGAATAATGCGACCCTCAATACAAAAAATGAATGTCGAGTGCGACAAAAAAAAATGGTGAAAAAAGTTATTTTTCTATTCGAATTCCCTATTTAGTGCACTACTAGCTAAAATTCTATGTTTGATGCAGTAGCCACTTAAAAAAATTTTTTTTTATAAACTCTTCAAATATATAAGAATCAAATTACATCAAACAATCAAGCCCTTGACAACACTCCAAGCTATAAAACATACATTTAATGGTTGCAACTTGCAACACCTTGTAGAGTGAATTTGAGTGCACAAGATCTAGGAAAATGGAAATGAAAAAAAACAAGAAAAATCTTCTAGTGGGGTTTAGGAGAGAATGAACTGGCTATGTCAATGGAGGAGTTCGGTGGGTCGGTTATATATCCATATATATATATATATATATAATAAATATGGACGTGGGTCCCAGCACCGGCCGGCCAGGATGGTGTTGTGTTGCGTCAACCTGAAATAGACTTGGTTTAAGGGCCCAGCACCGCCACTGTCTAATCAACTGACTCTCTGGGAATGCACAATACGTCATATGGCCAGGCCAGGCCACGCCTGACGCTACTATTATTGTCAAACTGCCATGGCTACAAGGAAATATTTGCTCGATTAGTAATGGCCTCTTTAATTTTGATACCAGTCTTTAACTATATATATATATAAAGGGATGCTGACATTTTGAAATCTTTTCATTAGAATCAATGATTGCAGCTAAAAATCTCCTCTTTGATATATTGTGGCATGTTCATATTCATCTTTGGATCCTCATATGAGATATTTTTCTTTTTACACATGAATAGTATGGGAATATTTATATGCATATTTCTCTCACCTTAAGAAATATTTTTTTTTTACACATGAAAAGTGCATTTTGTACCTCATCCTCTGTATTTGAAAAGTACATTTTGTACATAAAAATTTTAAAAAATGAAAGTGTCTCTCACCCTATGCTGAGAAAAAGATGTATATGAATGTTCCCCCTAATACTTTACTTAATCTTATATCTTTATTAATTTATAAAACATATATGACTGCTAAATGTCTCTCATTTTTTAAATATTGCATTATTATCATATAATGCTCTAAAGTAAGAGAAAAGAAGAACATAGACAATGATCTTGCAACTGCAATCAGAATAAAATGGTTAGTGAGAGTGAAGGATGGATTTGTTAGGAGTAGCGTCCATGTGATGGTAAAAAAATCACTTTTTACGTAAATTCATAAGAGGTACCTTTGGCATATTTGCATTCGCATTAGAGTTTTTATTTTTACTATCACGTGGGACAACAAATAATAAATTCAAACTTACCATTTTTTATGAATTAGCATTCACCCTATTTTTATATTAATCTTAATTACACCCATAATTGGATTAGGGGCTTAGAATTTAACGGTTTCTTAAGTTATGTTTTTTTATGAAACTTTTAATCCAACATTGAGTATAATTCAAATTAGAGCCAAATTAAAGTTAATACTAATTCACGAGGGTTTAGTGAGTGTGAGAGGATTCGATTTATCATGGGGTGTTCCATGTGGAGGTAAAAAGATTATTTGTCATACAAATTTGTGAGAGGTACCTCTTAGCATAACATAATCCTAATATAAAAATAATTTTTAACACTAACTTAATATTATTTTTTAGTATTTCATGATGTAATCAAAGTAATGCCAACCTTCAAATTTACTCTTGTAAAACATCCTATTTTCCCCTTTGAATCATGTATTTTAGACCCGATCAATTTCACAATTAACACAACTTTGATCGAAGTGAAAGATTTCCTTCATCGTGACATAACAATGTGGAACAATGATCTTGAACCATTTGAATGTAGAAGATGGAATCCACTAATGGTTTTAGTGGTAAGAGGCCCAGAGAATATGTCTATGGCTCATGGAGAATGTGAACTTGAAATGGATTTGTATTAGCCTATTAGTCCTCTTATTGTAAAGGACCAAAAATGAAAAGGCCCATTCTGATATCCATGGCCTTCTATCTTAAACACCTAATAAGTCACTTATGTCAAGCCCAGGCCCATACATAACTAGCTTTTTAAGCCTTTACCGGAGCCCACCTGTGTGGGGATATTTTCGAACTCATCAGAGTCCCGGCCAGATGCTCCATCTCGGGCTCCCGCACCAGCTAGTCCATCTCAGCAGGGCTTAGTCTCGGCAACAGTGCCAGCCTCAAGCTCGGCCAAGTGATTCTACTTCGGCCATACGCTCATAAGCTCCACCTTGGCCAGGGCATCCCCAGCCCGGCCAGGGACTTTAGCTTGGTCCATACTCCACCTCGGCACCAAGCACCCCAGATCGGTCACACACCTCGGCTATATCACTAGGAAGCTACCCATGGCAGGGGCTGACAGCTGTCCTCCAATGGACACTCAAGCATGCTACAGCACGTGCGACAGGACAAAGGCACCGCCCATATCCTCTGACAGAGCCATCCCTGACGAACACGTCCACTGACAGAACGGCGTCCGCAGAAGCCCGGGTATGGCCTGATGCGACACGATTTGCTACGATGGGACAACTCCCTGACAGAGTCACCTCCTTGTCTCCTTCCTCTATAAAAGGAGCCAAACCAGAACAATAAAAGCTCTCTCCTTTCCCAGAGAACCACACGCTGGCTGAGGCCACACGCTGGTTTCACCCTCTTCTCCATCTCCATCCTACTGTCTAGTTCCCAAACTGACTTAGGTATTGGAGAGCCCAGCGCTGCCCAAGCCAGGGTCCTCTGACCAACTGTTCTTCCTCCCCTTTCAGGTTTCAGGCAGCCAAGATCTCTCAGCTCCACTCCATATTCTTGTGAGTTTTTATGCACCTACAATTGGCGCCGTCTGTGGGAACTCAATCGAAAGTCATCTTTCCAAACACCATGCCTCGGAAAACCAGAAAGGGAAAAGAACTATCAACACCGCCGGTCCCCCGCTAGAGGAGATCCGGGGCACAGTCTGGTTCAGCGAACATCCAAGGGCCGAAAACTCAGTTAGGTTGATCCTTTAAGGGGGTCACAACACCTTCCCGACGAGATAACCTTCGACTAGAGTTTTCCCGGTGAAAGGGTCCCCAGCCGAACAAACACCGTCATCAGATTGGCGACGATGACAACCCGCTCATCGCGAGAATCAGGGCCCAAAGCCTTGTTATCCAACAACAGGACGAGTTGATTCACCAGCTTCAGCAGCAGCTAGAAGAAGGGGCGACCTCAACTCCATCCTCCAGTCCCTCAAAGAAACTGAGACAAAGACTAGAAGAAAACGCAGACCTCAAAGAATGGCTTGACCAGCGCGTCAAGCAAGCAATCCAGCAAAACATGGAGATGGTCGGCCTCACTCGAGGTCGCCCAAGTGTTCCCTCCAACTTGGCAGGCGACTCCTCCAGCTCGGCAAGCAACTCCCTCAGCTCAGCAGTCATCCCTTCCACCTCGGGGGGCTACTAGAAGCCTCCTATCATCACTCAACTTTGATGGCCCGTCAGTTTCGATCGTACGATCCTCTATCATCCTACGACGTCACGGTCCTCTACTGTCAGCTTCGATGGCACAGTCAGCATTTGCGGCACGACCCTCTACTGTCGGCTTCGATTGCACGACCCTCTATCGTCATTTTTTATGGCACGGTCCTCTAATATTGTCAGCCTTGATCGCACGGTCCTTTACCGCCATCAGCTCATCTCTTATATCTCTGCCGCGTGCCAAATCTCGATCTCTTGCATCTCGGCTACGTGCCAGATCTCGACTTCGTGCATTTCGGCAGCAGTGCCAGCTTCTCGGCTACGCGCCAGATCTCGCACTCATGCTGGCACAAGCAACAGCAGCACCGAGTCGCATCTCAGCCTCATGCTGGACCGACCTCGTGCTAGCTACGCACTTCCTCATGCTGGTTCAATCTCATGTCGGTGTCGCCCTCGTGCTAGCTACGCGCTTCACGCAGGTTCGGCCTCATACTGATATCGGCCTCATGATGGTCTTAGGCTATGCGCCCCCATCTCATGCTGGCTCGGCCTTGTGCTGGTGACGGCCTCACGCTGGACCGACCTCATGCAGGTCTCCATCTCATGCTAACTCAGCCTCGTGCTGGCAACGGCCTCACGCTGGACTGACCTCAGTAGGTCTCCATCTCATGCTGGCTCGGCCTCGTGCTGGCGACGGCCTCACGCTGGACCGACCTCATGCATGCCTCCATCTCATGCTGGCTCGGCCTCGTGTTGGCGATAGCCTCACGCTGGACCGACCTCATGCAGGTCTCCATCTCATGCTGGCTCGGCTTCGAGCTGGCGACAGCCTCATGCTGGACCGACCTCATGCAGGTCTCCACCTCATGTTGGTCCGACCTCGTGCTGGCTACGGGCCTCATGCTGGTTCGGCCTCATGCTGGTTCAACCTCATGTTGGTGTCGCCCTCGTGCTAGCTACGCGCATCACGTAGTTCGGCCTCATGATGGTCTCAGGCTACGCGCCCCCACCTCACGCTGGTGTTGCCCTTATGCTGGCCTCCACGTCATGCATGTTCGGCCTCGTGCTGGCTACGGCCTCGTGATGGTGTCGCCCTCGTGCTGGCCTCTGCGTCATGTGGGTTCGGCCTCGTGCTGGTTTACCGGACTGCACCTCTGGTCCAAAGTCAGCTGGTCATGTCCAGGATTTCGACCTCTTGCCGGTCCGTCCACGTGCTGGCTACGGCATCACGCTGGCTCGGCTCATGTTGGTCTCGGCCACATGGCGACTCGGTAACAATACTAGATGACCGGCCAACGAGACTACACCTCTAGTGACGAGCCAGCCGGTCGTGTCTCGGTCAAAGCTCTCTCTAGGTCGGCAGCAGCGCCAGCCTCTAGCTCGGCAGGAAACCATTCCTCCAGTTCAGCCGCAGTGCCAGTCTCCGGCTTGGCAGCATATAGCTCGCCTCCTTCTCAGTAGCAGTAGCAAAATACTTTCAACGAGACTACACCTCTAGCGACGAGCTAGCTGGTCATGTCTCCATCTCTCAGTTGGTAACGAACCAATTGACTGAAGACCACCAATCTCAAGCGAAAAACCAACTCAAAGGCACAAGTGTTGTCCTCCATGATACTTAGCTTCTAACCTCAAAGAGAAGTCTAATGAGCTCAGAAGCTGGGGGGCTACTGTGTGGGGATATTTCTGAACTCATCGGAGTCCCGGCCAGATGCTCCATCTCGGGCTCCCGTACCAGCTAGTCCATCTCGGTAGGGCTCAATCTCGGCAACAGTGCCAGCCTCCAGCTCGGCCAAGTGATTCCACTTTGGCCATATGCTCATAAGCTCCTCTTCGGCCAGGGCATCCCCAGCCCGGCCAGGGACTTCAGCTCGGTCCATACTCCACCTCGGCATCCCTGCGAGGTCTCCAGCCAAGTCAAGGTCACTCCCGACCTTGGCACCAAGCACCCTAGATCGGTCACACACCTCGGCTATAGCCCCAGGAAGCTACCCATGGCAGGGGCTGACAGCTGTCCTCCCATGGATACTCAAGCACGCTACAGCACATGCGACAGGACAAAGGCACCGCTCATATCCTCTGACAGAGCCATCCCCGCCGCCCACGTCCACTGACAGAACGGCGTCCGCAGACGCCTGGGTATGGCCCGATGCGACACGATGTGTTACGATGGGACAACTCCTTGACAGAGTCACCTCCTTGTCTCATCTCTTCCTCTATAAAAAGGAGCCAAACCAGAACAGTGAAAGCTCTCTCCATTCCCAGAGAACCACACGCTGGCTGAGGCCACACGCTGGTATCACCCTCTTCTCCATCTCCATCCAACTGTCCAGTTCCCAAACTGACTTAGGCATCGGAGAGCCCTGCGCTGCCCAAACCAGGGTCCTCTGACCTACTGTTCTTCCTCCCCTTTCAAGTTTCAGGCGGTGGTTATTCTTCTCCAAGAGCTCTCAGCTCCACTCCCTATTCTTGTGAGTTTTTATGCACCTACACCACCCATTACATTAGAAAATAAGGATAAGCCCTCATGTTTGCTCATTATCCTATTAGCTAGGGAAAGGTTAGCATGCCCATTACGCTAAAATATTATAAACTCAAGTACTTACATTAGGGCCGTTACTATGTGAGCTCATCTGCTCTCTAGGTGCAGTCCATTAGCCCATTCGGAGCCCTTATCTTAGCTAACAGCATTTATGAAATTAGAGCATTGGGTTGGTTGCTTTTAGTATATACTAGTAGATATACATAGATACATCGAAATTATTTTGCATATAAATCTATATAATTGGGTGAAGCGGGCCAACTATATAGCCCAATAACCCTATATCCTAGGTGTTAGCCGGACCCAGTTACTAAGTGGGCATTGCTTAAAACCCAGGCCTGGCTCATTGGGCTCATATCCGTAAATAAGCCTAATGTAATTGGGCTGGGTGCAGGTGTGTTCAGCTTGATTAGGACCATTACAAGCATATATAGGCCTAAACGGCTAAACATCATGATAATATCTTTAATGGGCACGACATCAGTTCTATGGTTGATAGAGCAATCCACGTATTTTTTTTTTGGTAAACAGCAATCTAAATAAGGCGTTGGAAAGTGTAAAAAATCCAATTGCCAAGGCTTGAATACATGACCTGACCATATGGTAAGAAAGCTAACCACAATAGTCCCTATTTTTTTTTTTTTACTATTATTATATTTAAACTATTTGTCATCTATATAACAAATAATTGTAAGTACTTGATAAATTCTCAAAACATAAAAAAACACTTTTTTAACTTGTTTTCTTTTGATACATCTAGCCAACCTTTGATCTATCCATTTGATGTATTATAATAAATTTGCACTATGTGTCCCCTTCTCATTTTGTTGCTTATATGGTTAGGATCATAGTATAGTGTGCCGACATTTTGCTTTGGTTGATATACATTGAGAAGGGCCCCCAAAAAAGTTGAACCTTCAATGCAAGCCACGGGACGCATCTATGATATCACACGCATATTGAAAACACCCAATCAACAAGGTAACTCACCCAATTATAGATTAAACAAAGTTACAAGGTAAATGTGCTTAAAAAAATAAAATATTAACTCCCTGAAAGCTGCACAATAAATATAATTGTTTGAAAACATTGTTTTTAGATTTGTTTGAAAACATTCCTGGGAAATTTGATCAGTTCATGGTCCTTCCATTTGATCAGCAGTGAGTTGAGGATGGGTCCATAATCGGGTTCGGATCTAGGTCCATCGTAGACCTGCCTATCAAACCGACCCATTTACATCCCTTTTAGGCTAACTTAGGACCCCACCACCCCTACATTCTCTCTTCCAATGGACTTGCAGTTTCTGCATTCCAACATATATATTTCAGGTAAGCTCTATTGTGGAGTCAAACCCTTTTTCTCCCAGGACAATTGCTATCAAAATGATAATTACCGGGATTCAACATGTGCAGTTTATGTGCTTAGTTATATATTTGTCAATCAGATGTATCTAAATCCGACAATGGATAATCAATCAGATGAGACTCATTTGGGCATATCAACACACAGGATTTGATTCAACATTCGGCATGTATTGTAAACCCAGTGGAGATTTATGATGGATGAGGAATAGACACCGTACAGACATATCACATTATCACTCTCCCAGATTTTATAACTATATATGGTGTCAGTGTCAGGTGTCTATTCCTATACAAAAGGCCTATCTATACAACTACAAGAGGCCGCTCGAATCTCTACACAGAGGACTGTCCGGCTGTGACTGAAAATTACTCCAATAGTCCAATGTCAATCTGTGAGCCTATTGCAAGAGGCCGCACGAATCTCTATGGTCCACAAAAACTAAACTCACATGGCATCCACCGAAAATATCACTGAACAAACTCACTGAATTAAAGGCAGCCACATGTCATTTGTCACTCATGAGACCGAAGACCTATACATTCGTCATGAGCTTGTTCCGGGCAAAGCAAGGTATTGCCACTTCAGAGGCATAGTTTCACCCCTTGTTCCACCATATACACAGGCCCACTTTTGGTATACATGCACGTAGAAGCACATAACATGAGCCTACTAACCAGAACAAAAAAAAAGCCTGTTACCAAGCAAATTTCAACCCACATAATATTTTATGCAACTTGGCTAGAAAAGGAACTCCTCCAAACCCAAAACTGTGCAAGCTCCCAAATGCACCAAGAATTGATCAAATGTCCCAGGAATGAGCAGAACAATCATCTTACCTGATTTTGTCACCACTAACTTGCAGCCTCTCGTTTGGATGATCTTCTTTTTAATTTTTTTTTTTTTTTTAGTAAAAGCAAATTTTCATTGACCCAACAAAGCAAGCAAGAAACATAAGACAATAACAAACTAGGCATAGATTTGGACAGCTATTTTTTGAAAGGACTAGTCCACACCATAGCCTTCACACGCATGCTACCAAATCTAGCAGCATTATGGGCTAGCTAGCTACAACATTAAGATCCCTGGATCTTTTTCTTGAGTTGATTGCATGAGTAAAGTGACATATTCCATGTCTTGCACACCAGGTTATTGCCTCAGGGCTTTTTCAGTGTGCAAGAGATGGAATATACCACAAAACCATGTGCTTCTCTGCTTCTGTTACATGAATTCCGAACATCTGTGGCTGTAAAAGACGAGGATTTTGGGACTACCAAGTCATGAAATTGCAATTTCGCAGATTTCATGAGAACCGAGTTCAGCTACCATCACATGAGTTGAGACTCCTGAGAGTGACCTTACCCACATTACAAGTAGGAATTTATAGACTTCTTCTATGGTTCAAAGAACCTACATGACCAGACAATCAATGCCCTTTTTTTTTCGAAGGTAAAGCAAGAACTAGTGCCATTTTGCTAAACCTTTTATTTGAATTGTTTTAATGGGACTGGTGGAGATGGCTCCATGTAGCATTTGTGAGGACCTCAAATGTTATATAACAGAATGTTAAGTCTAGTTTTCTTATCTCTCTAAAACAGAAGAAGCTGATATTTGTTGCTTCCAACAGGTCATTTTTTTGCTTACTAAAAAATGAGGTGATTTTTTGGGTGCCAAATCATGATTGGGCATTGGCGGGTGGGTTGTGGGTTGTTGTTGGCATCTTATATGCAAGGTCAGGAAAGGCTGGAATTGTTAAAGCCCAGCCCACTTATTTATTGGGAATAAAATTCGGCCCTACGTTTAATCCATGGATAGAAAGTCCTACCAACACCCAGGCCAATTACTAAACTTACGATACCCATGTGTTTAATATTCTGGCCGGACCGGGCTGGGCCGCAAGCATATATAGACTGTCCTGGCCCCTATAGTAAATGGCATCTAAAGTTGGCTAACCCAATGGACAATTCCGATAAATCCGGAATATAAGACATAAATTCAACACTCCCTAATTTCATTCAACCCTACTTTTAGATGAGAATCCTACTTTTATAATGTTGGGCTTACGAGGGTAGTCGCAGATACTTATTTTCTGCAAAATGAAAGACCATTGTATGCCTCATTTGTAGTTTTTCACCTTTATTTTTTCAATTTTATCCCTTTTTATATATATAAAACTAATCTAATTATTGCTTAGAATTCATCAAGATTCAATGCACACGAAACAAATTGACCCTTAGTATAATAAACTTTCTAATTACAACAGCTTGGTTATCATAATATCCATCCTAGGTTGCCCCATATGAATGAACGAAGTGCCCAAGTTGTAGTCTCCCACGCATGAACTGAACGAGATTGTACAGTTGCTGAGGATGGGTACCTTGTATAATTAATTCTCAGAAAAGATGCCCATAGATCATTCCCAGCCGAATTCATGCCTTTTTGCAGTGACATGCTCCTTTCTGCGGATAAAAGGAGACTTTTAGCGAGCGTGAGGCTCTTGGGAAAGGCATTTCACAACCCATGGACGGATCAATAGACTAACTCCATGATTTTTGGGGGAAAATCACCTGAAATTATGAGGTCTGTCCATGAGTTAGTCCATGTAGACTTTTTGTTCTTTTAACCTTTTAATAACCTCGTTCTTCCACAGCACAAGCTTTATCCATTTAAAAGTAAAGTTGGTTTTGGGTGTACCAGTCTTTGTGTTGTCCTTGATTATTCCTTGTGCTTTTCTGCATGTGTGATGCCTCTTCTTGGAAGTTTTAACGAAGGTTCCTCCTGTACAGACAATATACTCTGGTCGATGGAATCTATTACCTAGTGATTGGAAATGTGGGGTTTCCTTTTAACGCGATGCTCAAATCAATGATGGCCGGTAAATGTTCTGATTTTCATTGCAATCTATCTTATGATTGATAAAAGGTGTCATAATATATGGATTATTAGATCATTGGTAAGTTACACAATGCGTTACAATCTTATATAGTTTTTATAGTTTAAAGACTTTTATATGTCAAGGCCGAGGATAAAACGATGGTCTGATTTTTTGCCTACCCTTGTCTATGATGAGACCTTTCATGCCCAGTAAATTAGACTCATCTACAAATCATGATGGGGTGGGAGGAATGAAAGATCAAAGGGACCAACTTAGATGTCAGTTTTGAAGTTAATCTAATATCTTTAACCCATTCAACAGTAGTCAATATCGAACGGTTCACTCCATTTAAATATTCAGAGGGACCCATGTAAATAGGAGTGGTGGGTTTGAATGGTCCGCTGGTATGTACCAGTAGGTGGCATTCGTCCACTGGATCCCATTGATCCATCTCTCTCCCTTGACTGATGATGTCATCATGGACCTGATGGCCATGACCCGTTCCACATATAGAGAGTGGCTCTTCTTCCAAGAGGTCAATCACGGTTACGAATGTTGCACTTTTGGGAGTGTAGCTCACATGATCCCACACCTAGAGGGTGGGGCCCACTTGGATGATCGTGTCCGATGAGAGCTTTCCTATATTGGAAAAGATTATACGTCATTAGGAGATATTTTTAACTAATCAAAGTGTGTATCTTGTAGAATCCTTATTAGGTACGCACTTGAGGGTTTTCTATACCCAACAGAAGTAGATGAAGTAGAGTAGTATAGTAAATCCCCATGGTCATACATTCTAGGGATCGGAAAGACCATCTTCCACAGAGTCAGGTATACATTTATCTTAAAGATTAAAGATAGTGCTAGTCAAATCTGATTTTTGATCTGATTCAAGTATGTAAATCCAAATGGATTAATAGGATACTGTTATGTGGCAAACTTACAAGAAAAGGTATAATTGAAATGTCTTATCCTGAATTTAGACTTGCCAAACAGGTCTAAATCAACTATATTTCAAATAGCCGGCCAGACTCATAAAACAGCCCCTGTTTGATAATGATTGAGTTGCTCTCTCCCTCTTGCAATGATAAATCCTGTGTTGCAATTTCAATTTCCTCCGCAGTGGTCTTATGCATTTGCAAGGTCCATCAGATTTTATTAATAAAGGAAAGACTGAAAGAGATTGACCATGAAAGCCAGAAGGTGACCGGTTCAAATAACAGCAAAGCACGGCTGCTAAGCTTAGTGCTAAAGCTATCCATATTCCATGTACACTGAATCATGAACACTATCCTTTTGGTCCAAATCGTCCCGATAAGATCACGTGACATCGCAAAACGTCAAACGTAACCATCAGATTAATGATGACTGCATTTGCCATAGCCGGGCCTGGGCCGTGCCACCCGCGGGCAGCCCATTTCCTTTTTTTTTTTTTAATTTTTAGTTGGACTTCACTTGGACTTGGACTTGGGCTCTTCTTCTTTTTTTTCTTTTCTTTTCACCCATATGAAGTGATAAGTAGAATTCACATGGTCATTACTATGGATGGGCCACAGTCAGTGGGTTTTTTCTCCTACTGTGAATTTGTCAAATGAGATGGTCTTTGAAGAGCAGCAGCTCATCATCCAAGCCCATCACATGATAGTGGAGCTCATCTAGAATTCAGCATTCTTGCCTTCTTGGCATTTCTTTCTAAAGGTGGCTGTATGATTGTGATATCCTAACCGTCCATCTTCTGTAAGGATCCATGCTAGAACATTGCTATTCTCCCATCTGCCTATGCGCTTTGAAGGTCCAGATCCGATTTGTATTTATAATGAAGGACCTGTCAGATCCAGATCCAGGCCAGATCAAGCCCAATGATGAATCTAACTTGCCTAGACTTGTGCACAGACGGGCCGGGCAGTGCCGCCCATGGGCTTGGAGAGCTGGCCCAGCACAACACGAATTTTATCCATGCCGTGCCGGGCCGTGCCACGGGCCTGACAGCCCGGGCCCAGCACCGCCCAGGGTTTTTCCGTGCTGGGCTTGGGCCGTCCGCCCAGATTTACACCTCTAGGAGAGACTAGCTAGGTACGAGGCCCTTTGATGAGGGAAGGTGGTCTGCCCGGGTTCGAATCCTGGCCAATCAGAACTGCCACGCCTTACCTCTGGTGAAGCTCTTTTTTCGGACACCTGCAGATATTGACCATGAGGGGGTTCTGGCTTACCATTTGTTTTGTTTGAAAACTTATGGTGTATTGGAGCCTTTTCACCATCACAACCGTATTCTGTTTTGTTATTGTATTTAGATCAAAACACTTTAAGAAAAAAAAAACAGATTTATTGCAATCTTATCATCTGATCTGAGAAATATATATATTTAGTAAGATGAACAAAAACAAATTGATATATATCAATGAAGCCTCCGTATCTTAAATATTAATCCATACGTACGTATACAAAACCTAGCTCGAGAAGGATATTCAATCCGTGAAAACCAAGGTCAAGTTCAATCTATCGCGGAAGAAAAATGTGGAAACGGAGCTTTGAGTTGTCAGGGTCTATCAAATATCCTTGGAAAGGTCCCAATCAGACTCCCAATGAGATCTCTATTACTTAATTCAAACAACACAATCAACAAATAGAAAATCAACAATCAATTACCACGGGAGAGACAACCATATATCTGAAAAAATCTGAACTCAGAAAAAAATCACGGGACTTGGAACCTAGTCTAAGAAGATAATCAAGTACTAAAAATTAGAAGATTACAAGGCAACTGACAACCTTTTCTAGTTGTATCTCAATCTAAGTACTGCAAAATGCCGGTAACTCACCGTTCATCTTCAACCGTGCATGACTCTTCGTCTTCAACCTTGAAGCTACCCTGAGATGGGAACTAGACAAAGAATGGAAGATATGGACTATAGAGATGGAAATCTCAGTGCAAAAGGAATAAATCTCTCTAAAGAACAAGATATCATGGGTTTTTAAACTCCCATGATATTATGATATTATCGTGGCGCTACTACTGGTCCATCCGAGCGGACCATCCAAACCCACTCCCCCTATTTACACAAGTCCCACCATGTTTTGATAGATTTGAATGGAATGGACTGTTGGATTGAGAGTCGATTTGGTTGTTTTACATAAAGCCATTAAAGTAGTGGAACATCTATATAATAAGGGAGCTCAGTTTTTGAATTCCCCATATTTTGGACCCTTGGATTTATGTACATAAATCCTAGGGATATTTTGGACCCTTGGATTTAAGAGGGGAATGAAAAAAGGGGCTAACAGTTGGAGAAATTTACAACTTTTTGCCATCCCCATCAAAAGCACGTTCACATCTAGGTTTATACTGCACAAAAATGGGGAGCAAGTTTGAGTTATTTACAGATATTGCCATCCATTCTTTATTTAAAAGAAAAGCAAGAGTGTTTACTTTCTTATTGTTCTGCCATTAATAAAAAAAAGGTGTAAAAAGCAAAAAAAAAAAAAAATTTATTTTTGTAAGGGAGGTCAGTTTTTGAATTTCCCATATTTTGAACCATTGGATTTATGTATATAAATCCTAAGGCTGAAATTAAGAGGAAAGAGGTTGAGGGGTTTAAGGGGGTTTGAGAGTCCAGAGATCTGTGACACTACTTCCCCAGATCCCTGGACTCTTTCTCCTTTATCCGGGCGACGGGTGAAGGAGTCTGGGCCAGGTCTGGGGTTAGGTTCAGGTTCGATGGATTTGGGTTGGATTTGGGTTCGGATTGATTTGGGCCAGAGTTTGATGGGTTGGATTGGGTCAGGTTTAGGTCAGGTCTGACGGGTTTATTTAAGGGCCTAATCAGGGTCTGGATCAGAGGTTTGGGGCCCAAAAGATGGGCTGCAGTGGGGTCCGGTCTGGGCAATAATCACTGGGACCCAAGTTTCGCAGATTTGATCCGCCTGTCGGATTTTAAAGTTCTATATGTGGATAGAAAGCCCCTCGATGAGTAGATCGCGATGAGCCAACTTTCGGGGCGATCAGGGGTCTAGAAGTGATAGGTGATTTTTCAGGTGGGCACCCCAGGTGTGCGGGACCAGCTATTATGATTTTTGATCCGCCCGTCGGATCTCGAAGTTCTATATATGGACGAAAAACCCTCGACGAACAGATTGCAATGAGTCAATTCCTAGGACGATCAGAGGTCCAAGAGTAATAGGTGATCTTTGACTAGGGACCTAATCAGGATATTGTTAAATACGGTGGACCGAATTACCTCTCATAGGGTGTCAAAATTCAGGTTAGTTGTTAGGTGGTCAAAAGAAGAGTAATTAGATTTAGTTGTGCTTAGAACATGGTGCGCCGTGCCTTCAGGTAGGGCAATCACTAGTTGATGAATGAGTTAAATGTATTACATTGACCTCAAACTTGATATTTAGGTTGGACCCACTTGAATCTTTCAATCCTCCTCTATTTCATAATTTGTGGGGTACCAATCGGCCCCGCAAGGTTGCTTGTACCATAAGGATTAGGGTAAGTTGCGACGTGCTTATTTTCAATGTGGATGCTAGTCTGTCTTTGAATTCTTTATATTAAAATAACATTGATATTTGCGAATTGCAATGGGGCCTTTCTCTTGAGACACTACAACAAATCACACCACTCCCGACTAACACTTTAGTCGGCAAACGTCGATTTTTTAGTCGGTGAATAGTATTCCTGACAAAAAACATTTGGTCGGCGGTTGGTCGCTGAAGTGAGGTCGAGAAATGAACTTGCCGACTAAAATTAATTTAGTCGGGAAATAAAACAATTTCCCAACCAATAATTAAGTTGGGAAAGCGTGTATTAGTACCGACTAAATAATTAGTCGGCCAATGGCTGTAGAAGTTTTATTTGCTGGATTTTTGCCGACTAAGTATTTAGTCGGGAATTACTTAGAAACAATGGCCAACCAAATAATTTAGTCGGTAAATATGAAGTGAAATTTCCGACCAAAATATTTAGTCGCAGTTGATCAAGTACCCGCGATTACTTACTGGGAAGCGAGTTGACGCCAAAAAAAGGATAAATTCGCTGATTAATTTATTCTTTGATAGGAAAAATATTTGATTTTGCCGACTAAAAATAGATTAGTTGGCGAATTTATTCAATTTTATCGACCAATGTTTATTTAGTAGGTAATGGTTCGTTATTTGCCGACTAACGTATTTTAGTCGGAAAATTTAGTCGGAAGTGGTGAGATTTGTTGTAGTGAGATCTTGAATGTTCCTAACTCTGATTTGAAACCGGAGATGGAGTAAGGACCAGATTTAGATTAGGCAATCTGATAAGTTCCAACTGGGTCTTGATCTGATTCCATCCTTTAGAAAATACCAACATTTTGTCATCCAGGACCCGACCAATTTACAACCCTTTTGTGTTTAAATGTGTGTGAACTAACTAGAAATATAAGCCTACAAGCGAATTATATATATATATATATATGAGCAAGGTTCTCCTAAGCTCTAGCTTAGGATAAAATCTCGTAAGCTCATGCTTGTGGGGTCCACCTTTGGTCCATCCAAATGGACCAAACACATGACCGCTCTAAATTGCACAAGTCCACCAACTTTCGGTCAGATCCGAATTTACTATGCCGTTGGATCGACTATGTATCGATCTAAATGGACTATTGACCATTAAACTTTTGGGCCCATATGGAGATGATAGAAATCATGGTTGAGACTGATTTTTTGCAAAGAGGAAGATCCCATGGAGTCATTGAAATCCTCCAACCCCCATCCCCATGTGGGCCCCACCACACACTTGATCTTATCTTATGCTAAGCTTGAGATTAGGAGAGCTGACCCCTGAGAACATTTTTGCGGGACCTAACTAGCAACCTATCCAAAACTAGCAACCAATAGAGAACCCCTTGATAGTCACTAATCTAAAGGATTGGCACACATCCGAATGGACTGAACCGTTGGATCGATGTTGAATAATTTTTTAAATATGAGGCTATTAAACTTGTGGGCCACGGATGAAGGGGTTAGGGGCATAGGTTTGGGGTCAAACTTGATACTTGGGGTGTCTCACGTAGATTTTTTCATCCCTCCTGGTCCCATCCCCAAATGAGCCCCATAATTGGGCTCCACAAAAAAGTTCTCATATAAAGAGTATTTACCGATATATATATGGGAGATTCTATTATAAGAGATATCTCTCACCTTATATGAGAGATTAGGTGGGAGATATCTCTCATAGGAGCATCTCCATATATATATATATATGGGTAACGCTCTCCTAAGCTTAAGCTTAGGATAAGATTCCGTAAACTAACGCTTATAGGGCCCATCCTTGGTCCATCCAAATGGACCAAACACACGACCCCCCTAAATTGCACATGCCCACCAATTTCTGGTCATATCCAAATTTAGTAGACCATTGAATCGATTGTGTACCGATCCGAATGGACCATTGACCATTAAACTTTTGGTGCCTAAATGGAGATGATAGAAACGACGGTTGAGGCTGATTTTTTGCATGAATGAGGGTCCCAGGGAGTCCTTGAAATCCCCCCCCCCCCCCCACCCATCCCCTTGTGGATCCCTGGTAGGCCCCACCACACAAGTTAGCTTATTTCAGCTTACCTTATTCTAAGCTTCAGTTTAGGAGAGCTGGTCCATATATATATATAGTTATATGAGATATTCAGGTGCATCCATCCTTCATCATTTTGATGAGGAAAGAGTACAAACAACAAGAAAATGGAAAGGGTTTACAAAAGGTTTCCAAAAACAGGTACATTTCGTTTCCTCCTTTCTTTCATCCCCCCCCCCCCCCCCCCCGCGAAAAGGCCCGCCTTGTTGTTTCGTTAGTATTCTAGTTCAGTGCCAAACGGAAGAATGAGAAGGAAGAGGACGGTATATGAGAGACGACCCCCCCCCCCCCGCCCCGAAAAGGCCCGCCTTGTTGTTTCTTTAGTATTCTAGTTCAGTGCCAAACGGAAGAATGAGAAGGAAGAGGACGGTATATGAGAGACACCCCCCACCCCCCCCCCCCCGAAAAGGCCCGCCTTGTTGTTTCTTTAGTATTCTAGTTCAGTGCCAAACGGAAGAATGAGAAGGAAGAGGACGGTATATGAGAGCAGTTTTTTTTTTAAGGGTTAGTGGATTTTGATTTAAAATGGAGGGGTGGAATTTGGAGATTTTGAAGTTTTCTGAGTCTCTATCGTCCTTTCTCTGTCTCCGTCTGCATCTCTCTTGATCAGTTTTTTTCTATTTGTTTTCAAAGCATGCCCTCTCTCTCTGCTCTTTTTTTTGTGTTTTTTTTTTCAAAACATGTCTCTCTTCACCCCTCTCTCTCCATGTATCTCGATCCTTTTTTTATATTTTTTTATCTTTTTCTCTGCAGAACATAATTTTTTTAGATTAATATTTGCAGAGCATGGTTTGGGCATCACATCTCAACCGAATGTAGATTTTTTTTTTCATTTAATAGTAACAATTTTCTCTCTAGTCAAACCCCCACATCATTATTTGTACTGAGGGTTTATTTTTCTCCTCTCTAACCTACTAAAGTACATCTTTCTTTGTGCGCAGGTTTTTTACAGCAGTCAAAGTTCTTAATAAGAGCTTCAAATTCTGTCTTAATTATTGGAGGAGTAGGCTTTGTGGTTGTCATATGCTTTGCGCTCAATTCTGTTAATTTCTTTTAATTTTCTTTGAGAAAAATGAAAAGGAGAGTGAGAAGTCGAATTATCAAGCGACAAAAGATAATGGATGGCAATTGCTACTAGGGGTCACAAAAAACCACTAAACCGATCCAGATTAGGCGGTTCGGATCGATTTTGTAATAGATTTGTTCGGTCACGGTTTAGATTTCCTTCAAACCGTTCGATTCGATTTTTGGTTTGATGGTGCGGTTAAACAGCTCAAACCGAACCGAACCAATTATATAAATATATATTTTTTATAAAATATATAAATGAATATAAAAAATTACTTCAAGAAGAGTCTAACCGTCACTCGACCCTTGTTTGAAGTCCAACCTCTCTCACCAATTGAACTGCCATTTTATGTGAAAAAAAAAAAAAACCATAACCGAACTGGATCCTTTCGGTTCAGTTCGGTTTGGTTCGGTTTGAGCATATAGGTGGTTTGGTTCGATTTGGTTTGAGAAAAGAGAAAATCGATGCACTTGATTTAGTTGTTGGTTTCATCTCCTTTTACCTCTTCCTTTTTTTCCTTCGTCTTTGCTCTCTCTCCATTTTCCAATAGACGTTGAAAATTGGGTGGTACATTCAGGGGAACGAAATCCCGTTTCATACAAATAAAATAAAATAAAATAAATCAGTCGTTGGATATGCACCGCAAATGGTACAGCCAGAATCACTACTTTAATGCTTTCCACGTGAGTTGTCCCGCACTAAAATGGTGTGGGCTGAATATCTCAAATATATATATATATATATACTTGTTAAAAAGAATTTTGAAAATGATAAATAATAATGTTTTAAAATGATTTCTATCACTTCTCAATCTCAAATAATCTAGTAAATGAAAACAAATTCGAATCTGGAACCCATTTTTGATCAGGTAAGAAATCGGATCTGATTTCATGTCCATGTGTGTTCCGACTACACAAGTAAAGATGAGACCCATTTGCAGTCCTAATTTTATCCATCCAACTTGGGAAGCTCACACTTTCTTTGTTTCTCTCTTATATAAAGGACGGCTGACGTAGGATTTTCACTCGGAGGTGATTTTAAAACCCAAATAGGCAGCTGTGTTTTGGGGCATAATCCTGAATTTTTATGAGTTTTGAGGGCAAATACAGAATTTTTAATGTAGATTTTGGAAGAGGACCTGGGTCTGACAGGGGGATTGACCCATGCGAAATGGATACTTGGTTCCGCCCCTTCCTACCCTCCACAGAAGAATTAAATGTCATTCCCTTGCTGTAATGAGTAATTGCCACCGCAAGGAAACCATCCATTATTCCACATGAATACGAAGTGTGAAATGAAGATTTTATTCGTGATTTCTGTAAATTAATTAACGTCAGACTCTGGTGCCAAGAGACCATTAAATATTCATAGAAATCTCATTGCTTAATATATACCAGTTTAGCTAGGCCCACTACTGCATCATACATACGTACTTAGTATTATTATTAATTATATTGTATCATATTCCATCAGCCATAGTAGAGCTTGGAAGGGAGACGCGGTGTGAATGCTACTTCGAGTGGGGTTGTCTTGGGCATTGTTATGCCCGATCCCTCACTCATATCCACGGGCTCACCCAACGGGCTCACTGCATCAAAGCCATGTAGCAGACGAGCAAGGGTCAGGTGCATCACCTGCGCTGCCATCAATATTCCCGGGCAAGATCGCCTGCCCGACCCGAAAGGTATGTATTCAAAATGTTGGCCCTTGAAATCAACGTCTGCTTGAGTGGTGAGAAATCTCTCAGGTCTAAACTGCTCAGGGTCCGACCACATGCGCGGATCTCGTTGAAGCTTCCAAATGTTAGGCATCATCCACGTGCCGGCAGGAACATAATAGCCATTGATGTAGCAGCTTTGCATGGCCAGGTGGGGTGCTGCGAGTGGGCCTGCTGGGTATAGTCGCATTGTTTCCTTGATGATGGCTTGTAGGTAGACTAAGTTGTTGATATCTGATTCGTCCACGTTCCTGTCCTTCCCTACATGGGCATCTAATTCATCTTGGGCTTTCTTTAAAACCTCTGGATTGTTGAGTAGTAACGACAGTGCCCACGTTAGCGTCACTGCAGTAGTATCGGTTCCAGCAGCGATGAGGTTCTACAAAACGAAACAAAACATTCACAATATCTTGGTTGCCCTAAAAGTTTGCACAGGAAAAATCTTCAAACTCAAATCAATTTGAGCTATGCTCACCATTAGATTGTACAAATCTAATAAAAATTTAAAAACAAGTTTGCTCCTGTTCTGAAGTTAAGGTGGGCGGGCTCAATGATTGATTTCTATTAAGAATTAGTACCGGTGTATCTTATACCCATTGGATCCCAAGGCAGAAAATGAACCGTAAGTTGAAAGAGGACAATATTTATTTTCTGATCGTTCCTTTTATGGACATCTTATATATGTTCTTGACCTCCCATATCTTCTCTGGCCCAAAACAACGCCAACTTAATTATGACATTGAAGACGTAAAGTCCTAGGAGTTTGTGGAGTGGCATATGGGCTTTGTTTGCTCCCCACTTTATTTACCTAATAAGTATTTGTGTGGGTTTAGTCGTGCCTGCTCGAGATAATTTTAGGCCTAAAGCGACAATTTCCAATGAGGCCTCAAATTATCTATTCTTCTCCTCTCTCTCTCTCTCTTTTTTTTTTTTTTTAAGTCTTGAGTACCCAAATTAATTTTATTTTCTAGAAGACATATTTGTTATTTATAAAATATAACTAATAATATTTACAAATAATACTAACTATAATAAACATGCAATACGAGCTTGGAATTAAACAATTCTAAAAACATAGAACAATAGAACTTGATTTAGTGATTTATCATTGTTGACCACAAAGATTGTAGATGTGGATGAGTTTCGAATTTGATGTGGCTTCTTCAATGTGAAGAAAATAGGTTATATTTTAGTTAGTGAGCTATGATTAACATATATTATGCAAAATACCCACATATATTATAAAAATAGACAGAACATATCAGTAAATCTGTAAAGTAAATTGCTTTAGAAATAATAAAGAGAAAGTAGTTATAGAGAAAGACAATCTATAAGAGAGTCAGAGAGGGTGAGAGAGTTAATAATACCTGAGATGGAATAGTGTTGATAGAGATTGAACTTTTGATGAAGACGTCTTAATATGGCAAGATAAACGGTTAGATGCTTCTTTGAGAAAGATTGAGTTAAATGTGGCTCATTAATCTATAATAGAAATACTCATAAAAGGAGGTTGAAAAGAAAGATGACAGTTATCTTTTGGAATGTGAAAAGATGACTTTAGCGGGATGTGCTACTAATTACTATTTTGGGACCTTTTTTTTTTATGAGAAAAAAAATTTATAGTTGCTTAGATGCTTTTTTGAAATACGAAAAGAAGACTTTGATAGGATGTGATACTATGGGGCTTTATTTTTTGGGACGCCTAAAGCAAGGCTTTTCTTGACTTGGTAAATCTGCCACTGGGTTTAGCGGATGCATGGGAGATTAATCCTATTTGATCAAAGATGTGAGAGATACCTTGTCGGTAAAAATAAAATATATGAAAGAAAGTATAGTGTCTTCTCCCCCTTCCTCTTTGGCAAGAGAGTGATATTCCCATAATGAAACCTGGGACGAAAGTGATATTGTTACACCCCGTCCCGAATTAATGATGATTAAGGCTAATTAATTGAGAATTATGTTAATTAAGCGTAATTAATTGAATTAATGTTGGTTAATGACACAAAAAGAGATAAACAAGTCTCTAATGATTGAATTGAGCATAATGAAGTGAGATTGAATGAAATTGAAATCATTGAATTGAGATTTGATTTAAATGAGTAGAGATAAGGACTTCTTCGTAAATACGGATTTTCACGTATTTCGTCGAATACTATAATTCTTGACACCGTCGCGTATATCTTGATTAATACATTAACTTTCATAACACACCCAATTAGTTTTGACTTAAGATTAGTCAAAAGAGCCCTCATTTGACTTAAAGTGTAAATGAGTATAAGAAAGTGGGTTTAATGAAAAATAAGAGCTTATATAAGCTAAGAGATGGGTTCATTCCATTTCAATAGTAAACCCTAGGCAACTTCTCCATCTCTTTCTCTCTTTCTTCCATTTCCTCCATTAAGAGTGAAGATTGAGAGCTTGCAAGTAATTTTGGAGATTGGATTCATCATCTTCATCTTCTTCCTCACCTCATTCTTCCTTATTAGAACTTTTGGAGCTTTGGCTAGGACCCAACCTTTTTCTCTTTGAACTACAAGGTTTGATTAAAAAGGGTTTTACCCAAAACAAGCTTAGAAAGAGGGGTTTTGCTCAAAAAGCTTCAAAATAGGCAAGTGTACATAGTTTTTATGTGATTTATGTTAATGTTATGCACTTTCCATTGATTGAGAGTTTTAGGCAAATTTCCATCGATGGAAAGTTTTAGGCAAATTTCCATTGTGACCTAAAATTAATTATTTTGTGATTAAATGATGGATTAGAAGTATATATATGTATATCCATGGTTGTATGCAAGTATATGTAGTTTTCATGTGATTGTGTTGATGTCTATGCATATTCCTTAATTAGAAGCCTTTATACAATTTTCATCATAGATTAAATTGGATTTGTTTGTGAATGAATGATGGATTGAAAGATGTGTTTTTGGAGATGGTATTTTAGAAGGGAACATGAGGTTCCATGTATTGTGAAGGTTGAGAATGAATGGGAGTAAAAATGGCTTCAAAAAACAGCATTATGTTGCTGTTTCGGAGGCCAAACAGCAGGGTATCTCGCTATAGCGAGCTCTAGGCTCGCTATAGCTGGCCCAATGGGCCCAGCAATGCCAACTTCAAAATGCCATAACTTTTGAACCGTAAGTCGGATTTTGGACTTCCACATACCGTTGGAAAGCTCTTGGAATGTAGAATCTAATGGTCTACATATCCTTGTGATTGGGAGAATTAAAGTTGGGTCCAAACAAAGGTGATTCTAATTGAATCAAAAACTCATTTGATGTGTGTAAATAGGTCTATAAATCAGTCTAGAGACTATTTATAGTGTAATTGAGGTTTATGGACTATAGAGGATGGAGTATTGATGAGTTTGAACCTTATTTCAGTGGTGTGTGTGTTGATCTTTCATTTGTTACAAACCTCCATGAGTGTTAATTACGGGGACTCTAATGTACACATTATCTAAATGTGGTGTCCATCAATTTAGATAATCAATGATTACACTCGAATGGTTGGTTGGAATTATGAAAGAAATGAATGGAGTTCCTAATTATCCGAATTCCCTTATTGGTTTGTGACAAAGGGTATACCATAACTAGTATTTTTGAACTCTAGTGAAATGTCTAGAGTGACTAGTATAATGTTTAACTCCCTTTTTATTGCTTGAGTAAACTTAGTATATTGAATTGAATCCAGAAATGAATTAATGTGTTAACTCTTGAGTATGGCACTACCTAGCTATTTCATTAAAATGAATTGTAATTGAACGAATGGCTATTCCTACTCCAGTAGATGGATTTGGGGGCGTTCCGGAGCTCTGTGGTGATGCTAGTTGCCCCTGGCCCGGGCACTGGTAAATCCCACAATATTGAATGACTGTCATTAAAAGATTATGACTATACTATTCCTTCCATTTGGAAGATGAATCCTTCCTTTGAGGGAAGATGGTAAAAGAATGAAAAGTGATGAAATGAATGCTATTGTAGTTGCCAAATTGTTTGTGTCCATTAATTGACTAATGATATTATCTATGCAATGAATTGGTGGAATTGATAGAAATACAGTTGAATGAGATTATGTGGGTATTAACATGTTATATCACAGAATCATGTATGCATTGTTGAACTGTCGTATTCATTAGTGTTATTGATGGCATTACAGGCTCACTTGCCCATGCCGTCCCGACAGCGGCCCCAGCGCCAGCGGAGGAGACCGCTCCGGTTCCTCCAAGAGGATTGTTAGAATGGCATAGACGGGATATCAATTGATACGAGTATCCGAGTGCGTCGAAAAATGGAGATTCATTTTGGGGTTTTCTTTTGGGGATGTTTAGATTCTTTTGGGAGAAACTATTTGAGAATTCAATTTTTGGTCACTTTGTGTTGTATGTGAATATACAATGGTTGACAAAACAATTCATATATAAGAACCTCACTTTTAAATTGGGATTATACATTGATAATGGTTGATGTTAAATATGTGTATTCTGCAATTTGTATATTTTCTGCAAATTTGTATGATTATGGATCCCGTTTTAATTTTGGTTAATTCGGGGTTTACGGGAGTAAGTATGTGATCGCGATCCGGGAGTTTAACGGATCTCGGGCCCGGGTCGTGACAGATATGCCTTTTATACGAGCCATCAACTTGTTGGTGAGTGTCCTGATGAAAAATTTCAACAGAGGGTTCAAGTTTTGCACATCTTTAAATTAGGTCAAAAGGTAAAAACAACTCATGATTCAAACCAGGGCTTAAGCTTTGAAATGCCAATTAAATTGAGGACATCTGCCGAAAATATGAGTTTTTTTGGATTGGAGATATCATGAGATGCATAGAAATTAGAAGCCTAATATGTCTGGTTGGCCTGGTGTAGACGAAGAAAAAACCTAATATTTATTGATTCTTCTCGAGAATAACGCTTGTTTTCTATTTCAACTAATAATACTTTGGAGGGCTCTATTGGCACCACGAAAATCTCTCTTTCCATTGCAAAAAAATAAAATAAATTTTCCTAAACTACCCCTCCCCTCTCCTCCTCCTCCCTCCCTCCTCTTCCCTTCCTCCCCCCCCCCCCCCCCCCACCCCCCCACCCCCCACCAAGTCTCCGGCGGGGTGGGAGCCCCGGCCGGCTGGCCGGTCTCCTTCCCCCTTTCCCTCTTTCTTCCTCCCTCCCCTTCCCTTTTCTTTCCCTCTTCTCCCTCTCCTTCCCTCCCCCACTCCCCCTCCCCCTCCCCCTCCCAGTCACCAGTGGGAGGGAGATCGGGCTGCTGCAGGCGGACTGGTTTCCGCCCGCCTGCAGCATCCCGATCTCCCTCCCACCGGCGACTGGGAGGGGGAGGGGGAGGGGGGGGGGGGGGAGAGTTGGGGAGGGAAGGGGAGGGAAAGTAAATGGAAGGGGAGGGAGGAAGAAAGAGGGAGAGGGGGAGGGAGACCGGCCAGTCGGCCGGGGCTGCCGGCCAGGGCTCCCTCCCCGCTGGAGACTGGGGGGGTGGGGTTGGGTGGGGGGAAATGAGGGAAGAGGGTGGAGGGTAGGAGAGGAAGGGGAGGAGGAGGAGGAGGAGGATGAGGAGGAGGAGGGGAGGGGTAGATTAGGAATTTTTTTTGTCTTCTAGTACAATGGGGAGAGAAAAATTTGTGATGCGAATAGCACTCCCCTAATACTTCTTTTTAATTTAGTTCTCGTGCCAGATGAGGGAGAGTATTAAAAAACAATAGGTTCCAAAAAGGGAATAGTATTTTCACTCCCTCTGCTAGCGAATTGCTCGATGTTTTTGTCGGAATTATTAGCTAACAAAACTTAATACCATGGTAACATTCTAATGCCATGGTTTTGAAAGAGGAGGACTTTTCAACGGCATTTGAAGAAAATGGATAGACTTAGATCCCTATTTTGAAAATTTTCTTTCTTTTCATTATTCTTTTGAGTAGTTGGCCTACTGGCGAAGATTGCGCCAAGTCGGCCAAGAGTGATAGTGATAGTGATCCGCCAATACCACACATTACACAACGACGACTGTGTTGGTGATGTGGTAGTTTTGTTGTTTAGAATGGCTGCACTGTGTTTGAGGGGAGGGAGAGAGGGAGAGGGAGTGGGAGAAAGAGATCGAGGAGGCAGATAACATACCAGTGGGAGTGCTTTAAAAATGGTATCCTGATCGTAAACAGCAGAGAGCTTGGCACCTTCTAACGTGGACAGCATCACATGTATAAAGTCCTCCCTGCCTTCCATATCACCTGAGAGTCTCATCCGACGGTGCTCCTCCAACCAGCTCCCCATTATAGAGTCCAACTCCTTTGCAGTCTTCTTCATAGCACTCTCGTATCCTCCCAAATCCAACCACTTGAGAAACGGAAGCGAATCCGACAAGAGGATCATCCCACCAAGATGAAAAAACTCTAAAATAGCTTTCTGGAACCTCCTCCCCTCGTCTTCATCGCCCCTACTGTTCTTGCCAAAGTACCGCTTCCCTGCAATCATCATCACAACTATGTTAAACGTTACGTCCGTAAACTGTTGCTTCATTTCCACTTTCACGGGTCGGTTCCGGTTGCTAGCCCATGCACCGTACAGCTCCTTCATGCACAGGTCGATCTCAGCGGCTCGAACATGCTTGAGCAGCTCCAGCTGACGGCTGGAAAGGAGCTCCACCATGGCTATCTTGCGCACCTCACGCCAGTAAGGACAGTAGGGCGATAAGCCAAACAAGGCGAAGCCGTAGCCCAAATACTTCCCTGCAGCGAATGTAGGGCGGCTAGCGAGGGCGTGGTCGTTGGTGGTAAAGCATTCCTTGGCTGCCTCACATGTGCTCACGACGAGCACGCGGATGACGCCGAGTCGAAGCATGAAGACAGGCCCGAGCTTGTCTGCCATGGCTCCGAGGACCCGATAGAGAGGTTTACCTCCACCTAACAGATGAAGGTGACCAATTATTGGCAACCCACCAGCTGGTTCAGGTGCCTGCTTGGTGTTGGCAACCTTACGTTTCAATCCTTGCCATAGACTGTACAGAGAGGAGAAGACAACAAACCAAATAATAACTTGAAATGAGAAAGCCAACTCTTCCATGGTTGAGTTTGAGAGTGTGCCGTTAGTGGAAATTTATAGAGATAAAAGACAGATTATTTAGACACTTGCATATGGAATTACAATATGGATTGAGAATTTGAGATCCACAGCGACCGGTAATTGGATTACAATAATTGAGGTCCAGGGACACCCGATAAGACATGTACGATACTCCGGATCCCATGACCATCTCCCACACACTTCCCTGTCAGGATGGCGTGTGGAACTTAATTTAGCGTGGTAGGGATCTCGTGGTGGGCCCCACCTTCCGCTGTTAGTTTGTCTCAGGTGTCAAGGCGGTCTCGATGTGGCCCATTAAGATGCAAGGTGTCATCTCTGTACATCATTTACATGATGGAACCACTTAAAAAAATACAAGGCATTTCTTCCGGCTCCAGCTCTAATCATCTTTGTTGTGTTAGAAGCTTGTATCTAACTAACTTTGTTGCTGCTGGTACTACTATCATAATTGCTTTTCTTTTGCTCATATTAGCATGTTACTCTGTTTTTACGGTCACACGTGATGAGCATGTTGATGTTGGAAAATTTTATTACGTAGGGCCACACATGTAATCATTAAATGTGTTATGTTATTTTTGGTTAAGTCTAAATTAAAGTGATCTAATTAAAATTTAAAATTTTAAGGCTTAAGGGTATAATTGTCATGGGATTAATGTGTAGATACCATAATTCTATTTCTAGTCTGATGAGGGGGCCAAATTAGAAATAGCAAAACCTATGATAATCTAATTATTATATATTAGGATTATAGTCCCCAATTCATATGGTAAGTTCCTATTCTCTCTAACATCCCATCATCAGAAAGAATCAAGAGGGTTTCTCTGGGCAGTCATATTGAATTGGAAGATCAGCAACCTGCGAACAACTTTCACTATGGATCAAAGTATGTTTCCGCTTTACATCTCCCGATGATTTGACATGGAGGATCTTGGTTGACAATAAGGTTTTCTAGATTCTTGTTTTTAACAGTTGAAGATTGGGTTTTGGCATATTAACCCATTACTGATCTGTTTTTACTCTGTAACTATCATGAGATTTCAGTCATACACGATGTGATTAGCATGTTGAAGATTGGGTTTTAGTGTCCCTTGTAGAATTATTCCTAACACCAAGTTACAAACTTGTTGTGCGCGTGTATGCGGAAACGTGAATTAGCGATCGAGCAATCAATCAACCACACAAGAACAATCAATCACACACAAGAGAATTACGTGGTTCGGCAATTTTGCCTACATCCACGGGAAAGAAACTCGACTCTCCTTTATGTTCACTCTGTATGATATGCGGTACAGTCTCTCTGTATCTCTCATGGGTTACACATTACATGAATATATAATGCTCTCTTTCTTACCCTCCCAAGAAACCCTATCTTAGTCAATAAGAAAGTCCCAGTACAATTACCAAAATACCCATAACCATGAACCCACTTGGTCTGGACCCACAAGGCCCAACAATCTCCCCCTCCAGACCATGGGGAAGACGCCTCTGAACCCCCTTACTATGAGTCCAGTCCTGCCAACTCTGAACACAGCTCTAACTTTCCCTTAGACACGACCTTAGTCATCATGTCAGAGGGATTCTTGTCAGTGTGAATCTTTTCCAGCTTCATGAGATTCTTTTCGATGACCTCACGAATCTAATGGTATCTCACATCAACATGTTTCGTGCGAGCATGGTATGTAGCATTCTTGCTAAGATCCATAGCACTCTGACTATCACAGTAAACTACATACTCTCCTTGTTTCAAACCCAATTCTCGAAAGAAATTCCTCAACCAAATCATCCCCTTCCCTGCTTCATTAGCAGCTATGTATTCTGCTTCAGTTGTAGACAATGTTGTACACTTCTGCAATTTAGATTGCCAGGAAATAGCTCCCCCTGCAAAAGTAAATAAGTATCCAGAAGTAGACAACCGACGATCAAGATCGCCTGCAAAATCAGCATCTGTAAAGCCTTCAAGTACTGGTTTTAAGCCTCCGAAACACAAGCAAAAATCTGATGTACCTCTCAAATATATGAAGATCCACTTCACTGCTTCCCAATGCTCTTTCCCAGGGTTAGAAAGAAATGTACTCACTACACCCATTGCATGAGCAATGTCTGGCCGTGTACACACCATGGCATACATAAGACTCCCAACTGCTGAGGAGTATGGAACAGACATCATCCGCTCCTTTTCTTCATCTGTAGTAGGATATAATCTCTTACTGAACTTGAAGTGACTGGCTAAAGGCATGCTAACTGGCTTAGCATCATCATATTGAATCTCGCTAGCACCCGTTCAACATATTTCTCCTGTGACAACCACAGCTTCTTGGCATTCCTGTCACGACGTATTTGCATTTCCAAAATCTGTTTTGCGGGACCCAAGTCTTTCATATCAAATGTGAGGTCCCACCCCTGGTGGGCCCTCAATTTTAATTTGAATACTATGTATTAGCCTAAGTATTTTAATTATACTAATTATGGGGTTTAGTTAAGGGTAATTATGTATTTTCCTAGGATTAGTCTAGTTGTGTAATTAGTAGAGTCAATAGGGTGTCTTTTGTTAATTTTAGAGTTAGTTAGTTTGTTAGAGGCCCTAACTAGAAATTAGTAATTACCATAGAGGGGTGTCCACTAAAGAATCTTCTAGAACCCACCCAAAGACCAAAATACCCTCTACCCTAACCCTAATCATATTTAAACTAAAAAGGTACTTTAGTCCCTAGCCCTAAAACCCAACCTATATAAACAAACCCCCATTTCCAAACGAAGACTACTGCTCATCTCTCTCATTTCCCTCTTTTCTCTCTTCCTTCCCCATTTTCCCTCCAACGATCTCTCAATTCCCTCCAATTTCCCATCTCCTTCTCATCTCTCTCTTTCTCTCGTTCTCTCCGTACGAGTTCTATGAAGAAGAAATCCATGGCCAACCTGTGACTGCAACTTATATTGGGATTTCTTTCTCTCCACATCAGTCATCCCTTCCCCTTCCTTCAAATAAGGTGAATACCCAATTCTGGTTCAATTCCATTAGAAAATTCTCTTTCTCTCTCTAGATCTCATTCCTCATAGAAGTTCTCTTGTGGGAATGGGTGTAGGAGAAGAAATCTCTATGGATCAGAGATTTTGGGGCTGATCGTGTGTTTGGGATACCATAGAGCTGGGACTGTCTTTTATCGGATTGGATCTCTGTTTTTTCTTTCATTCCTTTTTGCAATTGATCAAGGCAAGTGCAATGTGCTTATTTAATATAGAATGTATGTTTACTGTCTTTTATTGTCTATATTTCTATTTAGATGATGTTAGGACTGCTAGATTTACCTTTGAGCATGTTTTCACGGAAGATCAAAATCCAAAGGCACGGAGGAAGACCTGTGAATTAGGTAAACGACAGTCAGAATAGCTTCACCCCAAAATGGCTTAGGTACCTGTGCCACTCTGATCATGCATCTCATCCTTTCAAGAATAGTGCGGTTCATTATCTCTGCTACACCATTGTGCTGTGAAGTACCAGGAACTGTTCTTTCATGTCGAATACCATGCTTCGAGCAATAGCCTTTAAACTGTTTGGATGTATACTCACCACCATTATCTGTGCGAAGACATTTCAAGAGCTTTCATATTTCTCTTTCAACCATGACATGAAACTGCTGAAATACCTGGAACACCCGATCCTTTGATTTCAAAGCATAAATCCAGACTTTCCTGAATGCATCATCAATAAATGTGACAAAAAACTTATTGCCACCCAATGACTCCACCTCCATGGGACCACAAACATCAGAATATACCAAATCCAACACATTAGATTTTATCGTTGATGTTTTAGAGAAAGAAACCTTATGTTGTTTACCAAACAAGGAATAATCACAAGGGTCAAGGGACATACCTTTGGAGTAATTAATCAAATCTTTTTTTGCCAATAACTGCAGTCCTTTCTCACTCATATGTCCAAGTCTCTTTTGCCACATATTTAGAGAGGATCTGTATTTAACAGCATTCAACAGACCTTTGCATAGCTTCACATGTGTCTTGTACAGCGTATTACACGCCTTCCCTCTCGCAAAAATAAGAGACCCTTTAGTGAGTTTCCACTTGCCATTTCCAAAGTAACTTTCATAACCTGCACGGTTCAATGAAGTCCCGGAAATCAGATTTAACCGCAGATCAGGAATATGTTGCACATCTTTCAGCGTCATTATACAACCAATATCGATTTGAATGCAGACATCACCGATCCCAACAATATTCGAATGACTTATGTTGCCCATCTTTACAGTGCCAAAGTCCCCAGCTTTGTACATCGTAAACATCTCCTTAGAAGGAGTAGCGTGGTAGGATGCCGCTGTGTTAACAACCCACTCAACCTGATCATCTGCAACACTCAAACATTCTTCAACTTCACTGGTCAGAATCACTACTTCATTATTCAAAGTAGCTGTAGTGTTAGTGTCATTCTTTTGCTCATTGTTGGCTTTTTTCTTTTCCTTCAAGGCAAAACAATTCTTCTTAATGTGACCCTCCTTGCCACAATGAAAGTATTTTCCATACTTTTTCTTAGTCTGTGATTCCTTGCCACCTCTGGACTTGCCACGACCTCCCTTTGGTCCCCTACTCTTACTCCTCTCCCTTTTTTCAGTAACAAAGACCTGTGCATTATCTGTCCCTGCAGTTTTTCTCCTTATTTCTTCATTCAACAAGCTGCTAGTAACCTAACTCGTTGATAACACACCATCTGGAGTAGAGTTGCTCACGGAAATGACCAATGTCTCCCATGTATCTGGCAAAGAACTTAGAAGAAATAAAGCTTGCATCTCATCATCAAGGATCATCTTCATTGTAGCCAGCTCATTCACAATGTATTGGAAATCATTTATGTGATCTTCAATTTTACTACCCTCCTTGAACTTCATGTTCACAAGCTTTCTAATCAGAAAAGTTTTGTTCACGGCAGTTTTCTTCTCATATCTTTCTTTTAACTTCTTCCAAAGGGTTCTCGCATTGGTTTCATTAGACACGTGATGAAATATGTTGTTATCCACCCACTGTCTGATGTGACCAATGGTCTTTTTATGCATCTTTTTCCAATATGGATCAGACATCTCTTTTGGTCGGGCACTATCCCCCTCAATGGGATCATAGAGGTCTTTGCAATAGAGTATATCCTCCATCTTAGGTTTCCAAATCAACCAATTGGTATGGTTGAGTTTGATCATGGTAGTGTTGACAGTATTGTTCTCCATCTCAATTAAATAATCAAGAAATATAAACAACTGTCACTAACCTCAATTTCTACACCAATCTGTAGATCTCGTCAGCACGAGCACGCTGGAAGAAACGGATCTGAAATCCGACTCTAGATGGCTCCGATATCGCAAAAATAGTTTTATGAGCTATGAGTAGTCAAACTTTCCTATTGACCATCAAACTACCAATCTTCTTCCACGGTTACATAGATCTGCTCGCAACGAGTATGTAGGCTCAAACGGATCTCCGATCTGACCTCGGATGATCAAGATATCGCGAGAATAATTCCGAGTCTTCAATTTGGTCAAAACTGCTATTGACCGTACTATTTGCTGACGTGGTGATGACGTCAGCGGCTGTTGGATGGGCTTCCTGCTTCGCGGGTCAGGCGGAACTGACCTAAACCAAACCTGATTTGGTCTGGTCTTTTGTAGCAGGTCAGATCAGAACTGACCCGGGACAAACCCAACCTGGAGAAGCATGGCCCAAATCCCTTCTTCTTCTTCGATCTGTTTGTTCTGGTTTCTGTAACCAGAAATTGAGATGGAAAGCGCTGTTGCCTTTCTTCTTCGTCTCCGGAGATGGCGCCGCGGCGGCGAAGGGCGGTGGTATGGCGACGGGCGATGACGATCGGAGTGAGTCTGGTGACGAGCGGCGGCCCTTCTTCTCCGGCGAAGATGTGCGCAGTCCGGCGGCCCTGTTCTTCTGCACTTCCGGTTCCGACCAGATCACAACCAAGGGAAATCTTTCCCTTATTTTCCTCCTTCTCCGGTAACGAGCAGCCCTCTGTTTGTGCAAATAGAACCCGGAACCCTTTCGGATGTTCCTGCAACTTTGGATTTGTGAAATCCGATCAGTGTGGCCCAAACAAAGATCTGAACTGATCTCTGTCGATTTTCCGCAGCGACGAACCACGTGCAGAAATTTGAATCTTCGTTGATCCGATCCGTTGAGTCGATCGCTACACGGCACAATCCAACCCTAGTAAACCCTAGGCTCTAATACCACTTGTTGTGCACGTGTATGCGGAAACGTGAATTAGCGATCTTGCAATTAATCAACCACACAAGAACAATCAATCACACACAAGAGAATTACGTGGTTCGGCAATTTTGCCTACGTCCACGGGAAAGAAATTCGACTCTCCTTTAGGTTCACTTTGTATGATATGCGATACAGTCTCTCTGTATCTCTCATGGGTTACACATTACATGAATATATAATGCTCTCTTTCTTACCCTCCCAAGAAACCCTATCTTAGTCAATAAGAAAGTCCCGGTACAATTACCAAAATACCCATAACCATGAACCCACTTGATCTGAACCCACTAGGCCAAACACTCCTGTGGTGCTTCTAAGAGGTCCTACAGTTTCTTTTGAAGATTGGGTTTTGCTGTCCCTTATAAGAGGACCTTGTAAGAGGTCCTACAGTTTCTTTTGAACTCATTTACAAATTTACAGTGTTTAATCGAGTCAAACAAATAGGAATGAGGATTTTGATAGGAATGAGGATTTTGGGACTACCAAGTCATGAAATTGCAATTTCGCAGATTTCATGAGAACCGAGTTCATCTACCATCACATGAGTTGAGACTCTTGAGAGTGACCTTACCCACACTACAAGTAGGAATTTATAGACTTCTTCTATGGTTCAAAGAACTTACATGAGCAGACAATCATTGCCCTTTTTTTTTTTCAAAGGTAAAGCAAGAACTAGTGCCATTTTGCTAAACCTTTTATTTGAATTGTTTTAATGGGACTGGTGGAGATGGCTCCATGTAGCAATTAGCATCTGTGAGGACCTCAAATGTTATATAACAGAATGTTAAGTCTAGTTTTCTTATCTCTCTAAAACAGAAGAAGCTGATATTTGTTGCTTCCAACTGGTCATTTTTTGCTTACTAAAAAATGAGGTGATTTTTTGGGTGCCAAATCATGATTGGGCATTGGCGGGTGGGTTGCGGGTTGTTGTTGGCTTCTTATATGCAGGGTCAAGAAAGGCTGGAATTGTTATAGCCCAGCCCACTTATTTATTGGGAATAAAATTCGCCCCAGGTTTAATCCACGGATAGAAAGTCCTGCCAACACTCAGGCCAATTACTAAACTTACAATACCCATGTGTTTAATATTCTGGCCGGACCGGGCTGGGCCGCAAGCATATATAGGCTGGCCTGGCCCCTATAGTAAATGGCTTCTAAAGTTGGCTAACCCAATGGACAATTCCGATAAATCCGGAATACCTCTAATTTCATTCAACCCTACTTTTAGATGAGAACCCTACTTTTATAATCTTGGGCTTACTAGGGTGGTCGCGGATACTTATTTCCTGCAAAATGAAAGACCATTGTATGCCTCATTTGTAGTTTTTCACCTTTTCTTCTTTAATTTTATCCCCTTATATATATATAACTAATCTAATTATTACTTAGAATTCATCAAGATTCAATGCGCATGAAACAAATTGACCCTTAGTATAATAAACTTTCTAGTTACAACAGCTTGGTTATCATCATATCCATCCTAGGTTGCCCCATATGAATGAACGAAGTGCCCAAGTTGTAGTCTCCCATGCACGCATGAACTGAACGAGATTGTACAGTTGCTGAGGATGGGTACCTTGTATAATTAATTCTCAGAAAAGATGCCATAGATTATTCCCAGCCGAATTCATGCCTTTTTGCAGTGACATGCTCCTTTCTACGGATAAAAGGAGACTTTTAGCTAGTGTGAGGCTCTAGGGAAAGGCATTTTACCCTTCTTTTAACCTTTTAACAACCTCCCTGGTTCTTCCTCACCACAAGCTTTATCTTTTTAAAAGTAAAATTGGTTTTGGGTGTACCAGTCTTTGTGTTGTCCTTGATTATTCCTTGTACTGTTCTGCATGTGAAGCCTCTTCTTTTCTAGCAAAAAAACAAAAAAAAAAAGAAGCCTCTTCTTGGAAGTTTTAACGAAGGTTCCTCCTGTACCGACATTATACTCTGGTCGATGGAATCTATTACCTAGTGATTGGAAATGTGGGGTTCCCTTTTAACGTGATGCTCAAATCAATGATGGCCGGTAAATGTTCTGATTTTCATTGCAATCTATCTTATGATTGATAAAAGGTGTCATAATATATGGATTATTAGATCATTAGTAAGTTATACAATGTGTTACAATCTTATATAGTTTTTATAGTTTAAAGACTTTTATGTCAAGGCCGAGGATAATACGATGGTCTGGTTTTTTGCCTGACCCTTGTCTATGAAGATACCTTTCATCTCCTTTCCACTAGTACGCATGCATCTAAGTAGGCCCAGTAAATTAGACTTATCTATAAATCATGATGGGGTGGGAGTAGAGATGTCAAGTGGGCCGTGCCGGCCCGGCCCGCTAGTCAACGGGCCGTGGCACGGCACGGCCCGGTCAACGGCACGGCCCACTGGGCACGGCCCATGACGCGGGCCGTGCTGGGCCGAGCCGCGCAGGCCCGCTGGCCCGTTAGGCACGGCCCGCCAGGCCCGCCAGCCTAGTGGGCCAGCCCCTGTGGCCCGCCAGGCCCGCCAGGATCGGCCCGCCGGGCCCGCCTGGCACGGCCCGCTAGGCACTGCCCGCCTGGCCCGCCAAAAAAATTATTTTTTTATATATTTTTTTAATTTATAAAAATCTAATTCCCAGTCAACTAACAACCCTAGGCATTTTCTAATAAAAAAAACACTTAGATAACTTGGTAAGGTAGGACTTTAGTGTAAATTAGTTACACTAATAATGAGGGGCAATGTGTTTTTGGGGAGAAGTAATAAGGGGAATGTTTTGGTGTGACACACTTACCTTCACTAAATTTGCCCCCTTGCCTTCAATAATTTTATTTTCTTCAGAGATATTTGAGAATTTCAAATGAAATTCCCTACCTGCATTCATCTATGTTCAAAAACCCTTGAGCATTTGAGAAGTTGAGATTCTTTATAGGTTGGAAAGCTCAGGATTAAACACAGGAATATGTTCATAATTCAGTCATTTATGTTCAATATAATCTTGTCACATGTACCTATAACTTCACTATCGATCACATCACATGAAGCCATATATTTACATTGATATGAACACTAGGAAAAAGAAGTAAAAAATATGTAACCATGATAAAGATAATGAGAATTATTGACTAAGGCTAAAAACCCATAACTAAAAAATAAAGAAATTGATGCAAATCTAAATAAAATGAAGTCCAAGGTTGTGGTTTCATGGTGGGTCATTTGGAAGACTTGAAATGATTGTTGATAAAGGTAGAAATATTTAACCGCGCTAAGTTCTTGTTTAAAGTATGATAATTAAGCCAAAAAATAGAAATTGAGTTTGCCATCTCAATTGAAATATCCTTAACCATGGCATTTCAATTTGGCTGAAAAATGAGTAGAAAAGAAGGACATGATATGTTTTTTTTTTTTTATATTTCAGGTTGTTTGAATGAAAGAGTGAAAAGTTGGATAAAAAAGGTGGTAGCTTCTCATCATCTAAAGTGGTTAAGTTCTCATCCTAATGTAACTAATAGTTTAATATTCGTGGATAGGTTCACATCCTCATCTAACTAGTTTTAATATTGTTTGAATAAATATTAGTATACAAAAGTTAGGTAGTCTAGTGGTTGTGTTTGTCTTTCACATCCTAGTGGTTGTGAGATCGAGTTCACCCAAACACATTTATTTTTAAAAATCTATACAAATTACGCAGGTCGGGCCAACCCAACCTGGCGCAAACATTAAACTGGCCCGCCTATAACTCTCACGGGCGGGCTGTGCCGGCCCGGCACGGCCCGTTTGACATGCCTAGGTGGGAGGATGGAAAGAACTAAGGAGGACCAATTTAGATATAAGTTTTAAAATTAATTTAATATCTTTAACCCATTCCGATGAGAGCTTTCTTATATTGGAAAAGATTATACGTCATTAGGAGATTTTTTTAACTAATCAAAGTGTGTATCTTGTAGGATCCTTATTAGGTACGCACTTGAGGGTTTTCTATACCCAACAGAAGTAGATGAAGTAGAGTAGTATAGTAAATCCCCATGGTCATACATTCTAGAGGAATTTACTTGGTAGGGCCTCATAGGATCCTATACCACTTCAGAGGTATTGTATTTACCATGGACACGAATAAGGCTCTACATGTGCATTTTTTTTTTGTTTGTCATTTAGCGAATGGTCGATATCGACCACTTTTATGGTCGATATCGACCATTCTGCGGGAACTCAAATAAAAATTGGGTTTTTCACCATTCAGGATGGAGAAGAGAGGAGGAGGAGAAGGAAGAGGGAGGAGAGGGTCTGCTCATCTTCAAGTGGATGGCAATAATGATGCTGTGTCTGCTATCATCCTTGTGGCTTGATTTACAGTGACCTGAAATGCACCTTCCCTGCATCTGTCAGGAATGGTTACAGTGATCTTCCATGGATGGGTGCTTTGCAATTTCTTGGCACTGGAACAATGCCAAATGCCATTGCTCAGTATCCTTCTCTTGAAACCCAAGCTGAGACAATGTCCCTTACATTGCCTATTTTGATAAGGCACGCAAAGGTAAAAGTGAAGGTGGGAAGATAATTAATCCAAATGATCCTCAAGACAACCCCGATGCATTTTCTGATGATGTACCCCCAGTTCATGCTCCTCCATTTATAACCACAACTGATCCAAAGGTGCCATCTGCAGCAGCTGCCACAACGTTGAAGCCCAAGCACGAGTATCAGGCCAGCAGGGAAGATGGTGATGTCAGGCAATTTATCGATTCTCCAGCACGTCATGAGAATGCAGGGCTGTCACTGACATAGTGGTATCAAAGCGCAAGGTTCGCCTTCAAGGTGTTTGATAAAATTCTTGTGTGAACAATGGAACAAAGTTTGAACAAAATGGTTAGTTTAAATGGAAGAAATTATCATGTTTGGAAGGGTAAGATGGAAGACCTTCATTGATGACCATTCAAGAAAACTTTGGGCGGCTCTGGTCGAGCCAATCAAGAATATGGACGGGCAACAGCTGGTCTGCAAGATAGCAATTGATGGGAAGAAAGGGAAGCTGGGTGGAGGAATTCAGGAGTTGTTGGGTGCTTCGGCCAATCAAGAATATGGCGCGCCGGGCGGACTCTCTTCATATGGGGGATTGGGTGGTTTCTCTGGCGGTAACCAGGTGTTGGGGCTTAGCCATTACAATCTGAACACACCTTTGCAATCTTCAATTGGTGGGCAGGGGCTGTCCTCTGTGGGGAACCATGCACCATCATCATTGGGAGGTGGCAATGCTGGTGGTTTTGGTGCCAGTTTGGGCGATAGTGCAGGTGGGTATGGTCCTGGTTTGGGTGGTGGTGCGGGGTTGGGTGGTGGTTCCTATGGTTCTTTGCAGTATGGTGCACTTGGTCCTACTGGGTACAGTGGGAGCTCCATCTGGAGGGATGCACCAGGGTGGAATGGAATTGTTACTTTGTTAGCCGTTGTTGGTTGAATTGAATGATGATATTTGGGATTGCAGGGTTGAGGGTTAGGCTGGAAATTACTTATAGAAGTGAGAGAATGTTTCTACTGCACTTGTGGACATGTATGCGAAATGCGACAACAATATTTTTGTGATGACTGTTCTTGGGTAGGAAGGTGGACTATATCTTGTTCTCATTCTGCCTCAAATAATGATCCCCTAAAGAATTTAGCATACACTAAAATCCTTCATGAAGATGCAATGATCAGAATATGATGGTTGTCTTATATTCATTATCAATACTCCTCTTTCTCAGTTACATGATGCTGACAAAGGGAAGAAGACATTGACCGTTGCAACACTGGTAAATAATTTATGACCACAAAAGGCATCATCAATCATTCAGAACATGGCAGTTGAAAACCGAAATCATTTTCTACTTTCTTATGTTATTCTTGTTTTTTGTTGTAATTTTTAAGTTTGGATTAAGATGTAGCTGCGAATGAGCGATGATAAATATACAGATTGCAATATGTTTGAGACTTAAACACTCCTTATAATAGTGTAGAGTTATTTCTGTTGTTACGGAGCAGGTTAATTTACAGGTTTTGTATCTCCAAACGGAGCACTGCTATGGACAGCCATCATTTTTTTTCTTCAATTTTTTTATGGTCGATATCGACAATAAAAGTGGTCGACACTGACAATGTCTGTAAATTTATGTTTCAGTTATGTTGTCGATATCGACAATAAAAGTGGTCGATACTGACAATGACTGTAATTTTTGTGTTTTAGTTATTGTAAGTGCCTAAAAATTAAGGACTTTAAATCAGGGATTAGGATCCTTGACTCGGGTGGTTTGGATGAAGACTGCCGTGGCTCCGACTGGACCTGAGGAGGAAGAGAGGGAAAACACGTCAGAGGACCCTGGCTGCAGGCAGCGCAAGGCTCTCCGATGCTTAAGTTAGTTCAGGGAACGAGCAAGGGAGATGGAGAGGAAATCACAGAGTGAGAGTGTGTATTCTGGATTGCGTACCTTTAGGATGGAGGTGGAGACGCTATTTATAGGCGATGGGGTTGACTATTGTGGGCGAGTTCCAAGACTGGGTCGGCCACTCGAGTGGCCACGTCGTCTCAGCCCATAATGCATTAAATGCTGACCCACGCTTCATTAAATGCTAGGCTTGCTGGGTCAGGCGGCGGTTCTGACTTTTGGGCCAGGTCCCATCGGGCCTGGCCCGGAGCCATGCCCTGGGGACGCACGTGTCCTGTACGCGCCGTTTTGTCAGTAATGATAATCTGCAGGGCATGCCTTAGCATGCGCCGTTATCCTGTCGTTGGTCCCATCAATCTCTGTCAAATCCGCGTTGCCGGGTTCGATGCCGAGGTCGGATAGATCGGACTTCGGGAGCCCTTACCTCGGCGGATGCCGCGATCCTTCAGCCGCGATCCTTCAGCCGCGATCACCCTTGGCCTAGGGGAGGCATAATCATTCTGTCTTGAGGCCTGGGCTAGCGCTAATCTCGGCTTAGTGAAAACACCCCCACACAATTGCCCCCCAGTCTTCCGAGCTCTTAAGGGTATCACAACTCTTTGAGGTCGGAAGCTGAGTAGGTCTCGCCGGGATGCAACACGCCGTGGTGCTGAGGTAACTCCGCTCCTGGGCTCGGGGGAGCTCAAACGTTTCCTGACTTTTGGAATTCCGCCGCCGTTTCGGTAGCTGGCGTCTTTACTCCTATCTGCTGTCGCTTCCGTACCCTAGGCATTAAATGGCGCACGAGAATCAAGCTGATGTTTCCACGTGTCTCCTCCTATCTGGCTGGCCCGTCTTTTCGCGACGGCGCGTGCAGTGAAAAGACGCGCCCTCTTCGAATTTCGAACAGGCGCCATGATTAGCCGCCCAGTTTTTGGCTATAAATGGGGGTTCGCCCCTTCCTTGCCTTCTTTTACCTTCGTCTGAACTTTCTTTGCCTTTTCCTTCTTCTTCCATTGTTGGGGTTCTTTCTCCTTCTTCCCTGTTTTCGCCTTCGTTGAACGAAAGAAGCTGGTGCAGAGATCCCTCGGGTCTTCGTCTCCGTCTGAGAGAGGTGCTGTTGCGTTTACTGATTCCTCCGTAAGTTCCCTTCCTCTCATCTCCGTTCTATTCCTTTTTCTAGGGTTCTGTTCTGCCTTTTCTGCCTTTCTTTCCCTTCTGTCTAGGGTTCCCTTTTGCCCTTTAGCGAGTTCCCCCCTTTTTACTTTAGTGTTCTCCTCTGTGAGATGGGTATCTTCAGTCATTGGGTAGAGTCTGAGAGGGGACTGGCCGATCTCAGGGCCAAATATAACATTCCGGACGGGGTCCAGGTCATGGCGGCCCCTCTGGCCGCCAGCATCCTTGGCGATTTTTACAACGGCTGGATGCCGTTTCCTTTAGTAGCCATAGTCGAGGGCGGGGTTAGGTTTCCCCTTCGCCCTCTGCTTAGGGAGTGCCTCAGGGCATGGAACCTCTGTCCCTGCCAGCTGATGCCCAATAGTTTCAAGATTGTAATGGGCACGGATGCCCTCAATACAATCTTGGGCATCGGTCTCGGCGTTCACGATATCGAGGACGCCTACAATATCTGTAAGTCCGGGAAGGACATGTATTACCTCCGCATCAAGCCGAGTCGGAGGCCGTTTGTGCAAGCCCTGGAGGACTCCAATAAATATGCTGGAGACGACCGTCTGATGGTCACGGGCAGCTGGGAGTTCAGCGATGACGAGGCCATCGCGGAAAGAAATTTCAGGATCCCTCGTCACTTCGGCACCCCCCCCAAGTAATTACAGCCCTAGCACACTTTTTCACTTCTTTCGTTTCTCCGTATTGCTGGACTTATGTCCTTCGTTTGCCCCTGCAGGTGTTCGTCAAAGGAGAGCGGCTGCTTCCCGGGACGGCTGGAAGTTGAACAAGGCTTGGATTCGCGCCTTGGAGAATTACCACGGCCACGGGGACAGGTCGGCGTGGAGATTACTTGGGTACGAACCCAGATACCGCGGTTATCGGAGCAAGAAGCACATTGCCCATCGCTCCCAGGCCGCGGCGGAAGTAGACGAAGAAGGCAGTGCGGCTAACTCCGGAGATCGGACCGCATCCAACTCCGAGGCATTGACTTCGGGGTCTGAAGAGGACGACGCCGAGACGATTGGAAGGATCGTCTTATCGTCAGAGAGCGACCCGGAAGGCGAGATGGACGGGACCCGCCCGAAGCCGGTCTTCAAGAATCTCAGAGCCTTGCCTGTTGGGGGGCGAGGCCGCGGCGCAGCTTCCTCCTCTCGCGCGCCTCCTTCTTCGGGCGCACCCTCGTCTTCTTCGGCACCTCCTCCTTTGCGGACGCTGGCGCCGCAGTCCGCGGCTGGGCCCAGCACATCCGCGGTCGTCCCTCCCCCGGCGTCGCGGGGGGAAGATTTGGCCAGAAAAAGGGCCAGAGTCGAGGGCTCCGCGGGGGAGTCTTCGGGTGGCGGTATGTCGACGCGGGCTACCCCCGCCCTCTAGAGGCCGAGCTTCATGCTCCAGCCGGGGAGGCCGATGACGGTCGAGGACCGCCTCTCTGGGGGGCCTCTGGTGGTCGCCAGTCTCAGCAGTGCCTGTGCCTTGCCGCGGGACATGGAGAAGCACGATGAGCTGGACGATATCTCTTTGCTGGCGTCGCAGATGAGGGCGAGCCTGAGTGTAAGTTCCTGAACTTTTCTAGGTCTTTTTCTTTTCATCTGTCAGCTACAGCTTTCCCTGACTTGGTGGCTTTTTGTAGATCGTGCAAATGGCCCAGATCTCGGTGTCCCGGGTCCAAAAATGCCATGACGAGCTGAAAAGGGTCCAGGCGAACTGTGACCAGCACAGGAAAGCCTTGGAAGAGGGCAAGGTGAGGGAGAAGGAGTATGAAGAAACCCACCAAGCCCTCTTTTCCGAGCTCGACAAGGCGAAGGCGGCCTTTGAGCTGGTCAAGAGGAGAGAGGCTGAGCTGGAGAGGAGGGTCGCGGGCCTGGAGAGGCAGAAAGCCGAGCTCGAGCTCCGGATTCAGACCGAGGTTGCCGCGGCCTTCCAGGATGGCGTCGACGTGGCTGGTGAAGAGTACTCAGCGCAGGTCGATGATATAAGGGCCTCGTCCTGGGAGATGGGGTGGAGAGCGGCTCTCGCGAAGGCGGGGGTTCCCAGGGATCACCCCGCATACACGAGCCCGGACGAGTTCCCGCGCTCCGAGGCTGACCCAACTCCCACGGCGGACCCTGAGAGGGAGCTTGCAGCCGCGCCGGGATCGGAGATCGCCCCGTCGACGTCTGGGGCTCCCGCCGCTGCTGCGACACCATCCGTCGCCTCCTCTTCCGAAGTTCCTCCCGATGCCGCGACTCCTCCCGCGGGTCATGCCGCTCCGGCGCCTGCCGCATGAGGCTACTTAGCTGTTTTTCTTTTTCATCTTGCCAATGTAATTTTTCCTTAGGCGCATTGCGCCGCTTATGTATGAAGCTACCGGACTTAATGAAAAATCCTTTTTTGCCTCTATTCCGTGCTCCCTTTTGTTTGGAATGTGTCTAAGTGCTTTGCTTCGGCTACACGATTGAATTTTCATGCCTTGGAGGCCCGTGTTTGGTTAGCCGTGCTTAGAAGACGTGGCCCTTTGTAGAATGTGATGTAGGCTTGACCCGAGCGAGTGATACTATTTTCTTTTTGAGTATATGAGCTCGTCGAGTGTCAGGGATCATTTAGTGCGGCGATTTAATGTCTAAGGCGATTCCCCTGGCTCGTCGTCAGGGGCCGTGCCGGCTATCTGGCACGAGGGCCGAGACGCGCACGAAATGGAGAAACTGCCGTGCCGGCTATCCGGCACGAGGGCCGAGACGCGCACGAAATGGAGAAGTTCCCCTGGCTCGTCAACAGGGGCCGTGCCGGCTATCTGGCACGAGGGCCGAGACGCGCACGAAATGGAGAAGTTCCCCTGGCTCGTCACCAGGGGGCCGTGCTGGCTATCTGGCACGAGGGCCGAGACGCGCACGAAATGGAGAGGTTCCTGCCGAACTGGGGAATTGCGTTGTTGCCGCGGTCCCCCCCTTGGAGCAAATTCGATTTAGAACAGAACACAAAGAGAGACTCTCTTGAGAGGAAACGACCTTCATTGATTTGCATAAACTGAATACATTTAAAAGTAAAATTTCTTGAGGTGTGACGCGTTCCATGGCCGCGGCAGTAGTTTCCCATTCATATCCTCAAGCTTATATGCGGACCGCCCCGCGGTCGAGGCTACCTTGAACGGACCGCGCCAGTTTGGGGCCAACTTGCCTTGATTTGGGTCCTTGTCTGCGTGCAGTGCCTTCTTCAGGACCAGCTCTCCGATGGAAAACTTCATTTCCCGCACTTTCTGATTGTAATCTCTTGCTAGTCGTTGCTGATAGGCTGCTAAACGGATGGAAGCGGCTTCTCTGCGCTCTTCGGCCAGGTCCAGTCCCAGGGTGAGGTTTTTATCGTTCTGGGCCTGGTCAAAGAGTTCAGATCTGAGCGTTGGGAGACCGATTTCGAGAGGGATCACGGCTTCCATTCCGTATGCCAAGGAAAAAGGAGTTTCTGAGGTGGAGCGTCGCGGGGTGGTTCTGTAGGCCCATAACACACTGGGCAATTCTTCCACCCACCTTCCTTTGGCCCCATCGAGTCTCTTCTTGAGCCCATCCAAGACCACTTTGTTGGAGATTTCAGCTTGGCCATTGCTCTGGGGATATGCCGGAGTTGAGTAGTGGTTCCTGATGCCGAGTTCCTTGCAAAAGTTTTTGAAGAGGCTGGAGTCGAATTGGGTCCCGTTGTCCGAGACCAAGACTCGAGGGATGCCGAACCTCGTGACGATGTTCTTCCATACGATGTTCTTGGAGTCCCGCTCTGTGATGGAAGATAATGCTTCCGCCTCGATCCACTTGGTGAAATAGTCGGTGGCCACTATCAGCCACCTTTTATTCCCCGGAGCTCGGTGGAGGGGTCCCACAATGTCCAGCCCCCACTGAGCAAAAGGCCACGGGCTGGAGAGCGGGCTCAGATCCTGTGCAGGTTGATGGAGGTTGTGTGAGAATTTCTGGCACTTTTTGCACTTCATAGCGTACATCTGTGCGTCCTTTTGCATGTATGGCCACCAGTATCCTTGGCTTATAGCCCGGTATGCTAGTGACCTTCCTCCGATGTGACTTCCGCAGATGCCTTCATGTATCTCGTAAAGGAAGTCTTCAACTCGGCTTGGGTAGACGCACTGGAGGTAAGGGTCCGTGAAGGATTTCCTGTACAGCTTTCCTTCTGGAGAGAGCCAGAACCGGGCTGCCCGGAGCCTGATCTTGTGAACTTGCGCTCTATCTTCTGGGAGTTTGTCGTCTTTGAGGTACGCGATGATGGGATCCATCCAACTGGGCCCGAGGTCGGCACACATGACTTGCCGTGGTGGGCTGAGCTCTATACTCGGCGATGTTAGTGAACCCACTTCTATAGTCCTCTTTTTTCCAGCTTCGACGGCGGAGGCCAAGTTGGCGAGCGCGTCGGCGTGTGAGTTAGAGTCTCTACCGATTTGTTTGACTTCTACTTCCGGGAATTGGGAGAGGAGTTTCTTGGCGAGGGTTAAATAGGCCGCCATTCTGTCGTCGCGAGCCTGATAATCTCCAGTGAGCTGGCTCGTCACCAACTGCGAGTCACTGTAGATCACCAGCTGTTGAGCTCCGAGAACCTTGACACTATTCAGCCCTGCCAGCAATGCTTCATACTCCGCCTCGTTATTTGACGCTCGGAAGTCAAGGGTCAGGGCTTGCTCGATCACTAGCCCTTCTGGAGACTGAAGGACTATGCCGACGCCGGCCCTTCTAGAGGTGGAAGACCCATCAACGAAGACCTTCCAAGCCGGATCTCGGGAGGTGTACCGAGATTGCTCGTAATCAGTCACCGGGACTAGGCCATCCTGCCCCTTGCCCCCCAGTTCGGGGTCGAGTGGGCTCGGCGCCGAACTCGGAGAAGTGAATTCGACGATGAAATCAGCCAAGACCTGCGCTTTGATCGCTGTTCGGTGCTGGTACTGGATGTCGTATTGCCCCAGCTCCACGGCCCATCTTGAAACACGCCCAGAGAAGTCGGCCTTCCGAAAGACGGACTTGAGTTGGTGCTCCGTGACCACCACTATCGTGTGGGCCTGGAAATAGTGCGAGAGCTTCCGAGAGGCACTGACGAGGGCCAGTGCGAGCTTCTCCATTGGCAGGTACCTGGTTTCTGCGTCGAGGAGGGTCTTGCTTGTATAATAAATGGGCTTCTGTTGCCATCCATCTTCTCCGATCAGCACTGAGCTCACAGCGTGGTTGGAGACTGCCAGGTATAAATACAATGTTTCGCCTTTCTTCGGGGTTGACAGTAGTGGAGGCGAGGCCAAGTAAGCCTTGAGTCCTTGGAGGGCCGAATCACATTCCGGGGGTCCACTCGAATCTCAGGTTCTTCCTCAGCAATTGAAGAAAGGGCGGCACTTGTCAGAAGACTTGCTGATGAAGCGGTTGAGGGCGGCGGCCATGCCGGTGAGCCTTTGGACCTGCTTCGTTGTTACCGGGCTCTGAATTCCCAGGATCGCGGAGATCTAGTCCGGGTTTGCTTCGATACCCCGTCGCGTGACGAGGCTCCCTAAAAATTTGCCGGACCCAACCCCGAAGGCGCATTTGGAGGCGTTCAGCTTTAGCCCGAACTTCCGGAGAACATCAAAAACTTGGCCGAGATCCGCCAGATGGTCGTGAGATTGGGTGGATTTGACGACCATGTCGTCGATGTATACCTCGACTGTCTTGCCGAGCTGCTCCTGGAACATTTTGGTGACCAATCTCTGATAGGTTGCCCCCGCATTTTTGAGTCCGAACGGCATCACTTTATAGCAGTAGGTTCCCCTAGGGGTGATGAATGCCGTTTTTTCCTGATCTGGTCCGTACATGGGTATCTGATGATAACCGCGGTAGGCGTCGAGAAAGCTCATCCTTTCGTGACCGGCGGGTGGCGTCAATCATCTGGTCGATCTTCGGGAGAGGGAAGCAGTCTTTGGGACATGCTTTGTTGAGATCAGGGAAGTCGACGCAGACCCTCCATTTTCCGGTCTTCTTCTTTACTACCACGGTATTCGCCAGCCATTTCGGGTACTGGACCTCTCTGATGGCGCTCGCCTCTAGCAGTTTTTCCACCTCTTCGACCACGGCCTGCAGACTGGTCGATCCGGACCTTCTTGCCTTCTGAACCACTGGCTTGACTTGAGGGTCTACATTTAGCCTATGGCTCATAACCTCGGGGTTCACGCCTGGCATCTCCTGCGGGGTCCAGGCGAAGACGTCTCTGCTTTGCAACAGGAAACTGAGCAGCTCGGACCTCTCCTGCTCGGTGAGCTGACTCCCAAGAAGGAAGTGCCCTTCGGATCACTGAGGTCGATCCTGACCTCGGTGAGATCCTCGATACTCTTCTCTCCTGGATCGCGGCCGACCCTGTCTAGCTCTGCTTCTAGTTCTGCCATGTGCACTTGCTTCGGCTCTTCCTCAGCCGAACACCACAGGCCATCATACAACGCTTGGCCATTTGCTGGTCCCCGTCGATTGTGACTATCTCAACTCCGCCATCCATTTCCAAAGGGAATTTGAGCTTTTGATGGTAGGAAGAGGGGACAGCCTCTATCTGGTGTAGCCAGCTCCTCCCTACGATGGCATTGTAGGGGAGATGTGTGTCCACCACGAGGAAGTCAGCCACCACTGATGCTGCCCCCTACTTGGACTTTGAGGGAGACTCTCCCTTTGGGGTATACGGGCTTTGCGCTGAACCCTATCAGGGGGGTCCGCGCCTCCTGGAGATCTTCTTCTGTGAGCCCCATCTTAGTAAAGCAGTCGAAGTAGAGGATCTCGGACGAACTGCCGGGGTCGACGAGGATCCTTTGCACCTTGCAACTTCCCAACTTCAGGGTCATAATTAGCGGGTCATTGTGAGGGAGTTGCACCCCTTTAAGGTCCTCGTCTGAGAACCAGATCTTCGGCCTCTCTTTGCGAGCCTTCTTAGAGGTTGGCCCGAGCTCGGCCGACATGACCTGTTTCCCATGGGAGGCCTTCCTAGCCTCGGCGCGGGACTGACCGCTGCTCTGCCTGGTCGAGGCCAGATGGATGACGCTTATGATCCTCTCCGACCCGTCGCTGTCGTGATTCTCCTCAGTTCGGGTCGAGGATCGGTCGTTGCTCCCGCTGCCTGCTATCTTGTAGTATCCTTCAGGTGCCCGTCCTTGACGAGCCTTTCGAGATGATCCTTGAGGGAGTAACAGCCCTCAGTGTTATGCCCGTTCTGCTTGTGGTAAGCGCAGAACTTCGTCTGATCCCTCGTGGAGGGATCGCCCTTCATAGGGAATGGCCATTTAAAGTATGGCTTTCCCTGGATCTTCTCCAGTATCTGGTGAATCGGCTCTTTGAAAACCGTATTGACTCTTTCGCGGGAAGAGTAGGACTGGTCTATGTCTCTTGCCTCCTCCTGGAGCGCGGGTCGGGGTCGACGATTGGCCACCTGAGTGGTGGTCTCGGCTTGTTTCTTCTCTGCGGTAGGTCCTCTTCTCCCCCCCAGAGGCTCGATCTTCCCGCCGAGATCGATCCTCCTGCCGCGGTGTGTCCTCCTGCGAGGACGGCTCTCGTTCCAAGACTTGCCCCTAGGAACGCCAAAGCTCTCATTGGCCCGTGCTTCGTCCTCCTCCTGCTCGATGTACTTGTTCCACCCTCGCCATGAGGGCCGTTACGGAGAGAACAGGGTTTCGGACGAGCTCCTTCCGAAGCTCGCATCCTGGCAGGAGGGCGTGCTGGAAGGACTTGATCGCGACGTCTTCGGAGGAGTTGTCGATTTGACTGTAAACCGTCCAGAATCTTTTGGCGAATTGAGTGATGCTTTCACTCCACCTCATCCTGAGGGCCATGATGTCGCTGTCGGTCTTGGGAATGACTCTGTGCGCTTGGAATTTCCCAAGGAAGGAGTCCCGCAACTGAGCCCAGCTCGTGATCGATCCTTCGGGGAGCGCACAGAACCATTTGAGGGGAAGGTCCCCCAGGCTGGAAGAGAAAACTCTGCAATTGAGGTGCCCAACGTCGCCCCAAATGGACAGTTTTTGGGTGAAATGGCGGAGATGTGCTGCCGGATCCGAGGTTCCATCGTAGAGGACGAACTTCGGAACGCTGAACTTCTTAGGGAGGGGGTACTCGATTATTTCTCTGGAGAAGGGTGATGAGTCGAGGCCAGCGAAGTCGGGGATGTCTGGCTGGTTTTGGGCGAGCCCTGCCTCCTTCAGGGTGTTCTGGATGGCCTGCTTGACCAGGCGGTCGATCAGAGCCTGCTGATCTGCCGCCTCCGATCTCGGCACTGATCCCCTGTCCTCGTGGTTATGGCAAGAACTCCCGACGTGACTCCGCTCGCGACTTTTATCGTTCAGATGCTCCCTTAAGTCTTTGCCGGTGACGGGATCCTTCTTGCCTATGGGATCACCGCCCTCGGGGACTGCTTCTTTCTCTCGGAGCTGCTGCCTAAGCTGGCGAATAAGATCGTCTTTCTCCTGGAGGGCGAGGTTTTGAGCCCTGATTGCTGCTTGGGCGGGGTCGGCTCTGTTGCCATCGCGGTCCGAGTGGCGCCCAGACCGATGTGATCCTGCCGCCGCCGGGGCCTTGCCCTTCAAGAAGCGCTCCTGAAGGGGAGCGTTTAGCCGCGGTGGGCCCCCCAGCTCTAACGGGGACGACGCGGATTCGGTGTGGTAGCTTTCTACCTCTGCAGCCTCCCCCGACGCGTAGGGCAATGGCCCAGGGAGGACCAGCGGTCCTGCGGGGAGGGACTTCGGGTGCTCTGCGCCTCTCTTGTTTCTCGGAGCCATGGTGATTGGAAAAGTTTTGAGAAAAAGTTTTGGGAAAGGTTTTGAGGTATGGGTTAGTACTTTCCCACAGACGGCGCCAATTGTAAGTGCCTAAAAATTAAGGACTTTAAATCAGGGATTAGGATCCTTGACTCGGGTGGTTTGGATGAAGACTGCTGTGGCTCCGACTGGACCTGAGGAGGAAGAGAGGGAAAACACGTCAGAGGACCCTGGCTGGCAGGCAGCGCAAGGCTCTCCGATGCTTAAGTTAGTTCAGGGAACGAGCAAGGGAGATGGAGAGGAACAGAGTGAGAGTGTGTATTCTGGATTGCGTACCTTTAGGATGGAGGTGGAGACGCTATTTATAGGCGATGTGGTTGACTATTGTGGGCGAGTTCCAAGACTGGGTCCGCCACTCGAGTGGCCACGTCGTTTCAGCTCATAATGCATTAAATGCTGACCCACGCTTCATTAAATGCTAGGCTCGATGGGTCAGGCGGCGGTTCTGACTTTTGGGCCAGGTCCCATCAGGCCTGGCCCGGAGCCATGCCCTGGGGGCGCACGTGTCCTGTACGCGCCGTTTTGTCAGTAATGATAATCTGCAGGGCATGCCTTAGCATGCGCCGTTATCCTGTCGTTGGTCCCATCAATCTCTGTCAAATCCGCGTTGCCGGGTTCGATGCCGAGGTCGGATAGATCGGACTTCGGGAGCCCTTACCTCGGCGGATGCCGCGATCCTTCAGCCGCGATCACCCTTGGCCTAGGGGAGGCATAATCATTCTGTCTTGAGGCCTGGGCTAGCGCTAATCTCGGCTTAGTGAAAACACCCCCACACAGTTATGTTGTCGATATCGACAATAAAAGTGGTCGATACTGACAATGACTGTGATTTTTGTGTTTCAGTTATGTTGTCGATATCGACAATAAAAGTGGTCGATATCGACCATTCTGCGGGAACCCAAAAAAAGATTGGATTTTTCAGGATGGAGAAGAGGGGAGGGGAGGGGAGGAGTCTGTGTTTTAGGCCTTCTTCTTCTTCTTCTTCTTCTTCTTCTTTCTTCCTCTGATAGGGAAAAACGAGTGAAGTAGATTTCCATAGTATCCCTGTTTTCTGCAAAATCGTTTGTATTGGCATTCCTCTTTCTATTTTAAATCTCGTCGTTTTCCTTTGGATTTCGCGGAATCCTCTCTCTCTTTCCATACATCCACCACGTATACTACATAATCCTTCGAAAAGATCAAAACCAGACATTAGAAAAGCAGAGAAAGAGAAATCCTCGGATCTGCTTCTGGTTCTGGTTTTTGCTTGTTTTTCTTCTGTGTGTTTGTTGCAAATGGCGATCTCTGAGATTTTGAAGAAATCTGGGCCGTTGATTCCAGGGCTATCGGACGAGATCACAGAGCAGTGTCTTCTTCTTCTGACTTTCCCGGAACTGACAGTGGCTCGATCTGTATCCATGGTGTGGAACAGAGCAATCCCTCTCATCTTCTCCATCCTGAAAAACCTTATTTTTATTTGGGTTCCCGCAGAATGGTCGATATCGACCATAAAAGTGGTCGATATCGACCATTCGCTAAACGATAAAAAAAAAAAATGCACATATAGAGCCTTACTCGTGTCTATGGTAAATACGACACCTTCGAAGTGGTTTAGAATTCTATGAGGCCCTACCAGGTAAATTCCTCTGCATTCTAAAGCTATCCATGTACGCTGAATCATGAACACTATCCTTTTGGTCCAAATCGTCCCGATAAGATCACGTGACATCGCAAAACGTCAAACGTAACCATCAGATTAATGATGACTGCATTTGTCAGCCTAAATTCATCATTTCCATGGTTTTAACAAAATTAAAAAACTCTTACTGGATCAGAAACCAAGTGGGATCCCCTGGTTCCTTTTTTCTGTTATTACCCCCGGGCCCTGGGACCCAATGAACGCACGCCAATGGGAGAGAGTCCTAGGCATGTAAACCGGCACGGCACGGCCCACTCAACATCGGGCCTGCTCGTGCCCGGGCCATGCCGAGCCATGCCCATTGCCATGAGGGTCAGCCCAGCACGCCCAGGGCACGGACTTGGTCGTGCCGTGCTAGGCCGTGCCACAGCCATGCCTGGGCAGTGCCACCCGCGGGCAGCCCATTTCTTTTATTATTATTATTTTTTAATTGGACTTCACTTGGACTTGGATCGACTTGGGCTTTTTTTTTTCCTTCTCACCCATATGAAGTGATCAGTAGAATTCACGTGGTCATTACTATGGATGGGCCACAGTCAGTGGATCACATTGAATTGTTTTTTCTCCTACTGTGAATTTGTCAAATGATATGGTATTTGAAGAGCAGCAGCTCATCATCCAGGCCCATCACATGATAGTGGAGCTCATCTAGAATTCAGCATCTTGCCTTCTTGGCATTTCTTTCTAAAGGTGGCTGTATGATTGTGATATCCTGACCGTCCATCTTCTGTATGGCCCATTCTGAAGGATCCATGCTAGAACATTGCTATTCTCCCATCTGCCTATGCGCTTTGAAGGTCCAGATCCGATTTGCATTTATAAAGGACCTGTTAGATCCAGATCCAGGCCAGATCAGGCCCAATGATGAATATAACTTGCCTAGACTTATGCATAGACGGGCCGGGCAGTGCCACCCACGGGCTTGGAGAGCTGGCCCAGCACAACACGAATTTTATCCATGCCGTGCCGAGCCATGCCTTGGGCCTGACAGCCCTGGCCCAGCACGGCCCAGGGTTTTTCCATGCTGGGCTTGGGCTGTCTGCCCAGATTTACACCTCTAGGAGAGAATGGCTAGGTAGGAGGCCCTTTGATGAGGGAAGGTGGTCTGCCCGAGTTCGAATCCTAGCCAACCAGAACTGCCACGCCTTACCTCTGGTGAACCACTTTTTTCGGACACCTGCAGATACTGGCCATGAGGGGGTTCTGGCTTACCATTTGTTTTGTTTGAAAACTTATGGTGTATTGGAGCCTTTTCACCATCACATCCGTATTCTGTTTTGTTATTGTATTTAAATCAAAACACTTTAAGAAAAAAAAATAAACAGATTTATTGCAATCTTATCATCTGATCTTAGAAATATATATATTTAGTAAGATGAACAAAAACAAATTGATATATATCAATGAAGGCTCCGTATCTTAAATCTTAATCCATACGTACGTATACTAAACCTAGCTCGAGAAGGATATTCAATCCGTGAAAACCAAGGTCAAGTTCAATCTATCGCGGAAGAAAAATGTGGAAACGGAGCTTTGAGTTGTCAGGGTCTGTCAATTGTCAAATATCACTTGGAAAGGTCCCAATCAGACTACCAATGAGATCTCTATTATTTAATTCAAACAACACAATCAACAAATAGAAAATCAACAATCAATTAGCACAGGAGAGACAATCATATATCTGAAAAAATCCGAACTCAGAAAAAAATCACGGGACTTGGAGCCTAGTCCAAGAAGAAAATCAAGAACTAAGAATTAGAAGATTACAAAACAACTGACAACCCTTCCCCAGTTGTATCTCAACCTAAATACTGCAAAATGCCGGTCACTCGCCGTTCATCTTCAACCGTGCATGACTCTTCGTCTTCAACCTTGAAGCTACCCTGAGATGGGAACTAGACAAAGAACGAAAAATATGGACTATAGAGATGAAAATCTCAGTGCAAAAGGAATAAATCTCTCTAAAGAACAAGATATCATGGGTTTTGAAACTCCTATGATATTATGATATTATCGTGGCGTCACTACTGGTCCATCTGAGCGGACCATCCAAACCCACTCCCCCTATTTACAGAAGTCCCACCATGTTTTGATAGATTTGAATGGAATGGACTGTTGGATTGAGAGTCGATTTGGTTGTTTTACATAAAGCCATTAAAGTAGTGGAACATCTATATAATAAGGGAGCTCAGTTTTTTAATTCCCCATATTTTGGACCCTTGGATTTAAGAGGAAAATGAAAAAAGGGCAAACAGTTGGAGAAATTTACAAGTTTTTGCCATCCCCATCAAAAGCACGTTCACATCTAGGTTTGTACTGCGTAAAAGGGGAGCAAGTTTGAATTATTTACAGGTATTGTCATCCATTCTTCATTTAAAAGAAAAGCAAGAGTGTTTACTTTCTTATTGTTCTGTCATTAATCAAAAAACATGTAAAAAGCAAAAGAAAAAAAAAACTTCTTTTTGTAAGGGAGCTCAGTTTTTGAATTCCCCATGTTTTGGACCATTGGATTTATGTATATAAATTATAGGGCTGAGATTAAGAGGAAAGGGGTTGAGGGGTTTAAGGGGGTTTGAGAGTCCAGAGATTTGGGACACTACTTCCCCCGATCCCTGGACTCTTTCTCCTTTATCCTGACGACGGGTCAAGGAGTCTGGGCCAGGTCTGGGGTTAGGTTCAGGTTTGATAGGTTTGGGTTGGATTTGGGTTCGAATTGATTTGGGCTAGAGTTTGATGGGTTGGATTGGGTTAGGTTCAGGTCAGGTCTATGGGTTTAGTTAAGGGCCTAATCAGGGTCTGGATCAAAGGTTTGGGGCCCAAAAGTTGGGCTGCAGTGGGGTCCGGTCTGGGCAATAAGAGGACCTTGTAAAGGTCCTACAGTTTCTTTTTAACTCATGTACAAATTTACAGTGTTTAATAAAGTCTAATTAGCAGGGATTGATTTTGTTTTTTCCTGCTGTTGTATTTAGGATTGGGTTAGGAATTTATTCATTGTCAAAATACTCTCAATAGCCAATTGAGTTATAGTGGGTTGGGCTCAGGTCAAGATTTTATATTTGTAAAGCTGAGTCTATATATATTTTAGGTTTTCTCCCACACCTAGGGCATACCCTATTTGCAATCTATTCCACTTCAACTCCATATGACTGGATGAGGCTTTTACATTGACATTAAGTTGGGCTCAGATAACTTTATTGGGCCTACAATATAGGCCCATCCCAGTCCCATGATTCGTTTGCTTTACACGTGAGTGAAGTGGAGTGGAGTGGACCCCACATTATGGCCCACATTTGGTTTTATATTTAAATTTAGAGGATTTAACCGGAAAAAATATTTAATCCGGACGTGTTACGCAATCAAACACTTTAGCAAGTGGGGCACCAATTAGAGCAATTGGGCCCGATTTTCATTTTTTTTTTTTTTTTTACCTATTTGGCATATCGTCGGCGCCGACCTTATTTACACTGAATAAGGTCGGCGATGATCCCGTGCCGACTTTATTTACACTGAATAAGGTCGGTGATGACCCTATTTGCTACCCATATTAGGGCTCATATATCTATTTTTGCTCATTCTTCTCTTCTCCTTTCCACCATACCGTCGGACTACCAAACCCTAAAAACAAAAGTCCCCACCTCTCGCTCTTCTTCCTCCTTTTTCCCTCCTGCAACCCTAATTCGAACCTCCAACTGGAAAAAAATCAAGCAAGCAAGCAAATCCCTCTGTACATTTACTGTTCTTTCTAGTTCAGTAATATACTGGAGCTTATGAACCCTTGTACGCTGACCAGAATGCCTGCAGAGAAGCTGGCTATGTGAAGCATACAAACTAACAGAAAATGGTAAGCAATTTTCTTAAGTTGGAGGTCTAGTTAGATGCATTATGAAAAGGTAGCAACCAAGTAAACAGTGCACCACATATAGACTTGGCAGGCATACACTTATTCTCTGAGAAATTGGCGACGTGTTAAAATAATTAGACAGGTGTTTAGAAAAACAGCAAATTGCTAAAGATTAAATTGAACAAATCAGGATATGAGGCCTCAATGCAGTAAATCTACTACTGAAGAAACATTATATTAAAGAAACAATAAGTAATATTTGCCTCCAAATAGGGTTGAATGCAAAAAACAGAACATGCTTATATATGTGTGCAAGTGTGTGAAGCCAAATCACTTTTACTTTATTTACTTTTTGCTCAAGATGCCAGTGAATTCGTTTGAATTTAATTCTGGCAGTCTTGCTTCCTTTCAGAAAACCCTATGTAGAGTGTATGAGAGCAAAAGAAAGGGAGAAGGTTGCAAACAAGTTTCTCGTGTTCCGTCTTATCATCAAAGAGCCAGTGGAAGGGAGAAAATAGACTCATTTGGCTGAGAGAAGTTTTGTGATAGGCTCGTATTCATTAGAGGGATTTGCTTGCTTACTTGATTGCTTGATTTTTTCCCCATTGGAGGTTCGAATTAGGGTTGCAGGAGGAAAAAAGGCGGAAGAAGAGAGACAGGTGGGGATTTTTATTTTTAGGGTTTGGTGGTACGACGGTATGGTGAAAGAGATAAGAGAAGAATGAACAAAAATAGGGATATGAGCCTTAATATGGGTGCGAACAGGGTCATCGCCGACCTTATTCAGTGTAAATAAGGTCGGCGCCAACGATGTGCTAAATAGGTAAAAGAAAAAATAAAAATCGGGCCCATTTACTCTAATTGGTGCCCCACTTGCTAAAGTGTTTGATTGCGTAACACGTCTGGATTAAATATTTTTTCTGGTTAAATCCTCTTAAATCTATATCCAGCAAATTTTGTTCATTTACTGTCCCGTCATATATTGCTAGAATCATGTGATTTGGTCAAAGTTTAAAATAAAAGTTCAAATATTGAAATGTGCATTTTTTTTAAGGAAAAAAAAATGAGAATGTCAATGGAGAATTAGGGCGATGAAGTAAAGATCAGATACTATGGCCCACCTTGTGCAAGATTATGTTAATAGGCTTCCATTGTATATTAGTTAACCACATGAATTGAAGGATTGGGTTTGGGTACAAGAATGGCTTAGATTGGGCATTTGAGAGGTAGGTGTTATTCGCAATTGATCGATGTTGTGTTACTGTAGCTTTCCATCTTTCTGATTATCACGTTGGGTTTCTCTTGGCATTTGAAACTATATATAAAAAAGTATTAAAATATATCATATTAGATTTGGTACCCTATCTTCATCCCTTCGCTGAAATCATGTTGCAGTAGAAAACAAAAGGGGAAAAGCTTCTCTGTTTTGAGACTAGACAAGTAGAAATAAAGAGAACAGAAAACAAAAGAAAATCCGTATTCCATTAGTATAAATGTAAAAATGTATTTTGTAGGATTTTACACCCCATTGAGCTACCACTTATTCCAAAACCAATTGGTAATAGGAAATGGCACAACAATGGTTTTATGGTGAGGGCGAGAGTTCGACCACAATTATGACCGCTCAGGAGCGAGGGTGGACGTTGACCTCAACATATTTTAATTTTTATATATATCTCTCACCTTACTATGAGAGATAATCTCTCATAGTAAGGAGAGATCTCTCATAGGAGCATCTTCCTATATATATATATATATATATATTTCTTAGTGACCAAGTGGCCAGGATATGATAAGGAAAGCTACCACTCCAGGATTCAAACCCTAGAGGGAGCTATGGGAGGCCAATGTGCTATCCGCAGTCACACCGTGTGATTCCCTTCTATCTTATATCTTGCAATTGAAGAGGGGAGGGTTTTTTTTTTTTTCCTGCTACATTGGAAGGAGTGTGTTTATTTTGGCGTTAAAATTGTGAAAAGGGGTGGGGCGATATTTATTTTCGATCAGTGCATGTGTTTGATGAGGTCTATTCCTTTTGGACTTTTTTTTACAAAACAGATAGGGTGACCACCCTAGGTTGGCACTACCTGGGTCAGCCCTGGCTTATTCCTTCTGTTCTAGTTGTAGTGAATTTCAAGGTTTGTAAGGCTCCTGCACAAGCTTTCATTACCGTCTTACGGTACAAACCACCAGATGGCGCCACCCACTGGCCTATCCGAGCGAACCATCTAAACCCACTCCCACTATTTACACAGGTCCCATCAGGTTTTGATTGATTTAAATGGAATATACCATTGGATTGAGGGTCAATTTGGTTGTTTTATATAAAGCCATTAAAATAGTGGTACATAGATGAATGGGTTAAAGGTATTAGATTGATTTCAAATTTGATATCTAGGTTGGACCCACTTGGATCTTTGAGGCCCCCTTATTTCATTATTTGTAGGGTACCAATCGGCCTCACGAGATTATTTGTATGATAAAACGATAAAGGAAGCTTGTATATTACTATTACTCTAGGGCCTGTTTGCAGGGCCGTCTCAAGACAATATGTGGCCCCAGGCGAAAGTATAAACGAGGCCCCTAACTTTTATGTGTAATTAACATGAGAAAACCCCCGTCCTTAATCCGGACTTGGGACCGGCAATGTACACTATGAGTAGTACATTGGCGGACTTAAAAAAAAAATTGAGTTTTTTTTTTTTTATTTTGGGTTTTTGTTTTTTTTAGAGCTTGTTGAGGGATTTATTTTTTTAAGTGAATTTAACCTTTATTACCTTTTGTGATGCAAACTTATTGATCAAGTTTTTGTATTCAAGGTTTTCCAAAATTTTCTTCTTAATAGATAAAATGGCTAACCCGCTTAATCTCTCTTCTAATATAGTTGATCATAAATAAGATTTTATTAACTTTAATTTCAAAAAACTTCTTTCGGTAGAAGCAACTGTAACAGGTACTGTTAATAGTATTCAATAAGCAATATATGAGTTTGGAAAAGACTCAATAGTATCCTAATTAGTGGACCCCATGAGTCAAGGTTGATTTGAAATGTCATTTTATGAAAAACAGGGTATTTTTTTTTATAAAAAAAGGACTTATTTGTAATTCTGATTTTATGAAATTTTTCCAATGATGGAATTTTTCGATGATTTCAGTTTCATTAGAAAACGGGTCAAATTGTGATCAATTTTCTCTTCTAACTCGAGTTCATTTGAATTCATTTCAGATGATTCCCAGCGAGATTTGATACCTTTAAAAACATACTTATTATTTTAGAATACTTTATTTTTACTGTAATTCTGTTTTCTGCTTTTCTTCGTCTTCATCTATCTTCTCTGGTTTTGGTTTTCAAATGTAACATGATTTTCTCTTTTAGCTTTATCATATTAATGTTACTAATCCAATAAAATTATGAGGCCCTCTCATGGTGAGGCCCCCACCACTTGCTTCACCTGCCTATATAGTGAGCCGGCCCTGCCTGTTTGGATAGGCAAAAAATAGAGTAGAGTGAATTTTAAATGGGCCCTAACAGTCTAAAATTTCTACTTTATCCCGTTTGGATGAGTTTGACCCAATAGATGAAGTAATGTTGTGAGCCACATGTACTCCATTTCACTTCAACTCTAAATACTTCTATTTCCTTGAGTAAAAGTGAATTCTACTCCAAACTTTAACTTCAAAATAAGCATCCAAATAGAGTGAAGTGAAGCACTCTACTTTAATTTCAACCTACTTCTCTACACTCCACTTCACATGTGAAATTCACTTCATTTCACTCCACTCCTCATTTGTCTAAAAGGGGCCCGATAAGTTGTAAGTTGCAAGGCGCTTATTTTCAATCTGGATGCTAGCTAGTCTTACTTTGAATTCTTTATAATAAAATGACAATTGATATTTGCGAATTGTGATGGGGCCCTTTCTTTTGATATCTTGAAGGTGTCTGACTCTGATTTGAAACCGGAGGTGGAGTCAGGACCGGATCTAGATTAGGCAGTCCAGCTGGGTCTTTATCTGTAGATGTGTGTGCATTAACTAGAACGATATGAAAATCACCTTTTGAACGGTCGGGATGATCTCCACGGGGACTCCAGGATGGAGCTTGCAATAGCTGAGATAGAGGGTCCGACTCCAAACTAAGGAGGTTCGGAATTCGGATCATCCATGCGTGGGGAATTCCAGGGACGTACGGCACACGGTTTCCCTGCAATCCGGACGAAGAATTGCTATATATACACTTTGATTTCTTTTCTAGGTCTCTGCCACAACTTGCTTGTTACAAGTTCTCAATTCTTCTGCGTTACTTCTCACAAGTCCGGTTCCTTTCGAATGGAGATGGATGACGATCTTTTCCAGCAATTAAGCTTTCTTGAAGGATACGGACGACTACCAATGGTATCATATTTTTTTCCTTCCTCTAGCTCTAGGGATTTTTTGATTCATGTGTAGCAGCTGAAAAAGGTGAGAGTGGGTGGCATGATCCTCGTCTCTTTGGGTCGTACATTCAGATGGTCTGTGCTGCGACTGTGATGATAGATTACTAAGAAAAATAGAATGGCTGGGAGCCTGGGAGCCTGGGACTGATCGATTTTGTTATTGATGAATGAAGATGAAGGGCATTGTAGCGTTCGGTTGTGTGTAGTAGTGTGGTCTAACCTAGGAATAGATGCTAGTTGTTGACTTGACAACGGTGCCATGGTCTCTTTGTTCTGATTATAGATGATAGTAGTCGGGCTTGGTTTGTCAATGGTAGCAGTCAAGAAAGAATGAATTGAGAATAATCTTTTTATTTTTATTTTGGTGGATTTAAAGAATTTTGCCCTAATAATTTATTTTACTTTAACTCTAAATATTTTAAATTTTTTTTCAATAAAAATGAATTATACTTCAAACCTTAACTTCTCGTGAAAACATCCAAACTACTTACTTTACTCCACTTCTCATTTATCCAAACAGGGAACAAAAATAACTAGACTTGGTGGATGATTCTTATAGCAATTTCATGGGAAACTTAATATTATATGCATAGTACATTTTAATAATGTTTAGTGTGACAACTAATTGTCCTTTTTTGTATTTTAATTTGAGAAGAGTTTCTTGAACTATTGATGCATTGTATACAATCCTCATCTAGGATTTATCTCGCTATTGTATACAACATATATAAAGGGGAAAAAAAAAAATTATGTCCAGAATTGCCGTTGTCTCTTTCGTCCTTTTTTTTTTTTTTCAATCCTTGTTTTTGGTTAATAACTTTTCCTTAGACCAGCTGCTTTGTGTTGTACAAATTTGAAAGCTGTAAATCGATTCAGGTCTAAATTCCATAGAATCCTGAGTCCAATTATTTTGGACCATCCCATTGGATTTGGCCGCTGATAACCATTATTAGTCAGGCATTTTTTAGTACACAAAATCTATAAAAATGGATGCATAGGACTAATTAAATTTAACATCTGATTTTTAATTTTACCATCCAAATGAGGTGATGTTAATTACACAATTTGTATCGACAAACAGTATTGAGATAGACAACCATCAAACTGTGTTTCCTAGTTAATTTCTACCCAAATCTTTCATTCGAATTTTGATGTTGAGTGCTTTTCCTTATAGCCCAGAGCTCTAAATCTTCTACACATCCTTTCCACCATCCACCCCATGTATTTATTTTGATGATATGTAGATAAAGGCTTATTAAAATCAATATATAGACAATGAGAATATTCTTTTTATTACATGAAACAGAAGTTTTTATCTTAGAAATTGATAGAATTTTACATTATTGTTGCACATTGTAGGAAGATATGACTCTGCTTATCTCGGGCATAGTGCTAGTATAATATCAGTAGATGGAAGAGTGCTCTCTAACCATTCATCCTCATCTCAAATAGAATTTTAATTCAGATACTCTTAATTCCTTCAAAGTTCAAACTACTGATATATAATTCTTCTCCTTGTGATGCAGCTAAATCAGAAGGAGCCAACAAAGAGTCTTTTGAATGCGGCTTTTTACATGCAATTCATAAAGAATGTTGGATTAAAGGTGTCCCAGAATGGTTCCAATTTCTTATTTTCTCCACTATCTATCCATGTCATCTTGGGCATGGTTGCTGCGGGTTCAAGTGGGCGTACATTAGAACAGATCCTCTCTTTCTTAAAACTCGAAAACACCCATGTTCTCAACTCGGTTACCACTGAGCTGATTCATTTAATTTCTGTTGATGGAACACAGAAGGGAGGGCCTTGTTTAGCTTTCATCAATGGTATGTGGGTCGAGAAATCTTTTTCTTTGAAACCTTCATTCAAAGAGACTATGAATGCAATTTACAGAGCAGAAGCAAAAGCAGCAGATTTTCAAACGAAGGTCAGTCTCTTTTTAAATTTTTACATATATCAACCTATATATTTGAAAGCAAACAAATTTTCATCACTTTTTTTTTTTTTTTAGTTTTTCACAAATAAACTGCCTTCATTAGTTTGGAAATACCTTGACTAGTAGTCACGGGCTAGTGTCATAAGGTTGATGGAATATTTATATCTAATCTGACTTGGACTAAAATAATCACTAATTTAAGTTTAATTGACTTGGGTTATCACCTCAAATTTCATTTCGAAGTAGGATAGATCCAAAGAAAAAAAATTCAATACAAAAAATATTGGATCTTTTCAATTGGCCAGTGGCCTTTTACCGATGTTCAAGGTAGTTCATTAAAAAAAAAAAGAATTCCAGATTAATAGAGGCAGTTTTTTTTTCAAGGTTTTTTTTTTTTTTTCTTTTTGCAATTTTTTTCCTACAAGGTATATAAAGAGGCAGATAAGTAAATGTGAAAAAATGCAGGTGATTACAGCACATTTACCTTTTGTTTTTAATGCTTTCATCCAAAAGATTTATTTTGATTCATGTTTGATTAATGTAGGCTAACGAAGTGAGAAAGGAAGTGAATTCATGGGTCGCAAGTGCAACAAATGGTCTCATCCAAGAGGTACTTCCATATGGATCCCTTGATAGTAGTACTATGTTTGTCTTGGCAAATGCTCTCCATTTCAAAGGGGCATGGAATAAGAAGTTTGATCCAACCAAAACCCAAAACAGAAAATTCTATCTCCTCGATGGAGGCACTGTTCATGTTCCCTTCATGACCAACAGTGAAAATCAATGTGTCGGCTCTTTCGATGGATTCAAAGTTCTCAAACTCCCTTACTTGCAACTCCAAGACCAGAGGCAGTTCTCCATGTACTTCTTCCTTCCTGACGAGATAGACGGATTGCCTAGTCTAATAGAGAAGCTGAGTTCTGATTCTAAGTTGTTGACTGAACCTGTCTATCTTCACAAAGTTGAGGTTGGTGAGTTTTGGCTCCCCAAGTTCAAGATCTCATTTGCGATGGAAACTTCTCCAATCCTGAAGGCAATGGGTTTAGTTCTGCCCTTTTCAGATGTGGGTGACTTCACAGAGATGGTGGATTCCAGAGAGAACCTTCACGGCCTCCATGTATCAGAGATATTCCACAAGTCATTTGTTGAAGTGAACGAAGATGGAACTGACGCTGCTGCTGCTACTGCCTTGATGGGTGTTGGATGTTGTCTTGATCCGCCTGAGCCCATAGACTTTGTGGCTGACCACCCGTTCATGTTCATGATCAGAGAAGATGTGAAAGGGGTTGTGTTGTTTGTGGGGAATGTGATTGACCCTTCGAAAAGCGAGTGAACTTAGACATGCATTTTACTTTTGCTAGTATATCTTCATTACAGACTTGAAGTGAATAAAGTATTCTTCCTCTAAATTATTCTTGATTTAGATTGTGTTCAATACTTTTATGTTTTCAAAATTCTACTGTTACATTGTTGTTTTTGGCTGCTAATTTGATGGATGCCTTGTAGCAATCTTGTGTTTAAGATGGCTAATGATCAATATCCGATTATCCGGTATAAATAATCAAATTTGAATCTGGAACGTACACTGAGATCAGGTAATTAAGAAACTGGGTATAATTTCAAATCCATTCGTGTTCTAACTCGAGAAGTGGAAACTTTGACCCATTTGCAATTTTAATCTTATCCATCCAACCTAGGAAGCTCATTCTCTCTCTCTCCCTATATAGACCCAGGCCAAAAAATTAATCTAATAAAATCTCCATTGCTATTTTTGGGAGATCCACTTCATTAGCATGTGAGAAGCTTAATATACAAAACAGAGTGGAAAGAATAGTCTCTTTGAACTTCTTCGATCTGAAGTAAGATTTCAAAATATTGGAAAGGATTGCTTTTGTCTATGGTCGGAAGAAATGCTTTAATACAATCCATATGTGCCACATTACCAAACTATTGGCTACCTCACGAAAAACAAATTTTTTGCTTAAAAAAACACCAAATGAGTAGATTTCTCCGGAATGGGTCTCAGAAAGTATAGGCTTTATGCCAATATCTTGAACATAGTCACTCTCCCTAAGCACTGTTAAGTTCCAACCTCCCCCAATATAAATTTATTTTCTATGGAATTATGAAAAATTCTTTTATCATTTTTCTACTTTCCCTCACACCGAAAAAAAAATTGTACCAAACATGAAATTTATTGTGGCACATAATTTAATTTCCGCAATTCTCACTTTCTCCGTGGAGAACCAGCTATAGAAGGGTGCCCTAAACTTTTGGAGATTTGAGAATATGTAACTTAGATTCCGAGCCAAAGCTTTTAATATGGAGATTCCAACAATACCTTCAAAAAATTTCTCCTCAGATTCTCCTCTCTGGAAGGGCTCTGATGTGCAGCAAAGTATGCTTTTGGATAACTTATTATGGGTCATAGAAAATGGTTAAAAAATAAACGTGCTCAATTATGGATGGATCTCACCGCTAGAGAACATGAGAAAGATTCCTTTGAATGAGGGAGTTATTGTCCACAAAATTTTAGAAATTCCTCCGGGTGGTTCGAAAATCCCTTGTTAGAAGCAAAGCTCAACCACAACCTGCTTGATCAAGGATATTTATAAAACCATGCAATGCAACCCACTCCCATGGCCCGCACCTAGCTACCTTGGAAAAAAAAACAACTCTGGTCCCTTTGTATCCCCATTCCCCTCTAAAATCAGGTATTTTTTCATATGGAGAATGCTTAGCGGTCGGATCATGACTAGTGGCTACCGATTAAACTGAACTTGTCTTCAACAAATATTTGTGCCTGTCGTAATTTGTCTGAAGAATCAGTGGACCATTTGTTTCTCTCATGCCCACATTTTGTCAATGGTTTTGGAAAGCTCCTAAACAAACTGTAATATAGGAGCAGTTGTTGTTTGGTATACATGGAAGGCTAGAAATGCTTACTTGTTCGACATGCAACCTCTTCATCCTAAGTCTGTTCACTGTTGCCCCCACTACTGTTAAATTAAACTTTGATGGCTCCTACAATCAGGACTCATGAGGCATCATTCGGAACCACAATGGAAGAATAACTTTAGCCTGCTTTGGATCTAAAGTAGCTTCAAGTGAAAGTGCAGTAGTTATGGCCCTATTGCAGGGTTTCATCCTCTGCAAAGAGAAGAAAAGGAGACTCTTGACATAACTCAGGCTCTAGAAAATATGTAGAATTTATCATGAAATTTTTTGCATCTATGGAAGAATACCACCGAGTCACTTGATATATTATCACGACCCAGGCCCGAGATTTGATTACTTCGGACAAACCCCGAGTCGCGATCCTCATACTTACTCCCGTAAACTCCGAATTAACCGAAGTTAAAACGAAATCCACAAGGGATGACAAATCATTAATACCTGTCAAATGTATCAAAATTGCGGAATATATATATATATATATATATATACATTGACTATACATTAGTACTTTACATTAACAGTAAAGTTCATATACACATTCTATTTTCATATAAGCCTACCCCTGTATATTCTATTACAATACATGGGGAACTCCTATTACGTTCCACTAAACAAAAAATCCTTTCAAAACAATTCCAAGTATATCTATTAAATTTGCATTCCGATCTCATGTCCATTCGATCAAACTTCTTGGAGGTATCGCACGGGCCTCCTCTACTGGCGGCGTGACCTTTGCAAGACCAGCACAGGCAATTGGCCTATAATGCCATCAATAGCACTGTAAACACGACGGTTCAACAATGTATATACAATCCTATGATAGTACATGCTAACAATTTATATGAGCCTGTTAATTTATCAAGTTAACAGTTCTACACCATTCAATACAGTTCAATAGTAAACATTTCTAATTAGTGAAGTCAAGTAATGATAGTTACTTATGACATTTGTAACAATATTCGTTTCAATTCAAGTACAGTGTTCTACAAGTGCAGTCAAGTAATAATGATTACTTTACGACCATCATAGTAGAATTCATTTTGTCGCAGTTCATTTCTTTTCAAGTCTTCTAACAGAAGCAGCGAGTCAAGTAATCAATCATTAGATTGCTATCTACTATGACATTCATTTCATTTCACTTCTAACAATTTATTTCATTGATATCATTAGAGTCACTCTATAGACGCAAACATTTGGCAATTACAATAGCATTCATTCATTACTTTTCATTTATCCATCTTCCCTCAAAAGAATGATTCATCTTCCTAATGTAAGGTATCATTTGGTTGAAATCTTTCAATGACAACCATATAACATTCATTCATTATCATCTCCTTCAGTTAGTCATTCTGTGGTTATTCATTGAGTACTCTTTATTATCTGGCTTATCAATTATTTCCTCTATTGGCTAAGGGCGGAAGGGCGCACCATTCAATGACCCAGGCCTCAAGGAATTATCAAATGGGTGGAACTTACCAGTGTCTTGATCAGAGATCACTGATATTACCACGGAGCTCCGGAACGCCCCCATTCCATCTACTGCAGTAGGAATAGTCATTTCATTGTTACTTTTAATAACTTTTCATTACATTGTTGCCTTTAGTAACTTTTCATTCATCTCATTTATTCAATTCATTGTTATTTTTAGTAACGTTGCATTCAATTCATTTATCCAATGTATTAGTTCAGTACAACTCAATAACGAGCTGTTTATTTATTTACAATTCATTTTTAATGAGATAGCTAAGGGTCAACACCTTTAATCCACTTCTGAATTCAATTCAATTTACTAAGTCCCTTCAAACAATTGAAAGGACCACACATTGCACTAAAGTTCAACAATACTATTTACAATATACATGCAATTACAAGTCAATGAGGGAATTAGGATAATTAGTAATTCCACTCATTTCTTTTACTTAGTTTCCACCAACCATTCGAGTGTAACCTTTGGTTATCCAATGTACATGCTATTCTTGATGGATATCACATTTAGATAATGTGTACATTAGAGTCCCCGTGATTACCACTCATGGAGGTTTAATCTATAATCTATTGAACATTTATTACATTATTAAACTTATGGTTCAATCACTTGAAATCTCCTTTTTATTTTTCATTAATTCAATTGGCCTCTAATCTCCTAATAGTTAGCTTTAAAACTAGTTTTTAGAGTAATTAAGTTCATAATAATCATCTACGATTAAACGAACCCCGAAATCAATATTTGTCATTGTAGACTTTTGCATGGCTCGAAATGCATGAGATATCATTCTTTATGTGGGATAGTCATGTAGACCACTATAATGTGCCCACTATTGTTGACTTTTGAAGTCACGAGTAACATTCTTTATTCAAGTAGAACATGGGATACGGATGAGATGGATTATAATATCAATACCATAAAGGCTTACTTTGACATGTAGTTGTACTTTATGAGAAAGGTATTGTTTAATGGTTATTGAAGTAGACATGATGATTGCTTTATTCACTTGATGGCAATTCTTCAAAGCTTCAGTGATTGTTGCAGTTGTGGGGCAGCCCGATCGATCGGACCTGATGGCCGATTGATTGGATAGAAATGTGCTTCAGTTAAGGTACAGTCCGATCGATCGGACCTGATGGCCGATCGATCGGACAGGTCCGGGACTGGTTCCCAAACCTCCGATTTCTGCCCTGCTTCTTCCATTTTTCCTACATTTTCCTTCTTTACATGCACATAAATGGGACCTCTTGTCCTCCCTCGTTTATCAACTCATACACATTCAAATACCCACTTCCAATCCATCATTCATTCACAATAAACCCTATTCCAATCCATAATGAAAATCGCATAAATGATTCTAATCAAGGCAAAGCGTAGATATTAACATAACCACATAGAAAATATATATACTTGCCTCTTGAAGATCAATTTGACAAAATCCCTCTTTATTACCTTGCTTTGAGAGCAAAATCCCCAAATTGAAACCCTCTTTTAACCTAATCAATACTCATTCAAAAATAGAGAAGCTCTATGAGTTGTTTATGCTAGAAATCAGTCCTAAGCACTCATAAGGATTTCTAGACTCTACAAGAGCGAAAGAATACTTACTTGAAGTTCATGAAGAGAAGCCTTGAGCCTTCTCTCAAGCTTTAGCTTCAAAGAGAACCAAGAAGATGGAGAAGATGAAGTTACTCCACTTCTCTTGACAATCACAAGCTTCCAATCTTCTCCCAATGGAGGAAATGGAAGAAAGAAGAGAGAAAAAGGGAGAAGATGTGCCTAGGGTTTGAGATTTGAGAATGTGCTCATTGGAGCTCATCTCTTAACATATATAAGCCCATTTTTACACTTAAGCCCATTTATATTCACTCATTTACACTTTAAGTCAAGTGAGGGTCCACTTGACTAATCTTAAGTCAAAATCAATCGAGTACATTATGAAATTTAACACATTAATCGAGATACATGCGATGGTATCAAGAATTACCATATTCGACGAAATACGTGAAAATTTATATTTACGAAGAAGTCCTTGTCCTTACTCATTCAAACAAAATTTCAATTTAATGATCTTAATATCATTCAAATTCATTTCATTATGCTCAATTCAATCATTAGAGACTTGTTTATCTCTTTTTGGTCATTAACAAACATTAACTCAATTAATTAGCCTTAATCCTCATTAATTCGGGACGGGGTGTAACATTCCCCTAAACTTTTAGAATCATTCGGTCCTCCGAATGCAATACAAATCAATGAAAAGTATTTAAGTAATTTACGAATTCAAAATTACCTGCACGAATAGCTCGGGATACTTCTGAGCCATTTGTTCACCAAGTTCCCATGTAGCCTCACTAGGCTCATGATGTGTTAAAAGCACTTTGACACATTTAATCGTTCTTATACGCAGAACCACCTCCTTGGTATCAATAATCTGAATTGGATTCTCGACCTATATGGTGTTTAACAACACTTGGATTTTGAAAGGTCCAATGAATCTCGGAAAAAGTTTCCCTTTTATCCGAATCGGGTAGTGCCTTTCATCGGTAAAGTCCTTAAAAGACTAAATCATCAACTGTAAACTCCAGATCACGCCGACAGTTGTCAGCGTAGCTACTCTGCCTTGATCTAGCGATTTTCAACAGTAGTAAGTTTCAATTTGTACAGTTTCAATGCTGGAGTGATAACTGGGTTGATATACAACGCATGACATCTGGGACATATGCTAGAACTATTGCTGAATCACATCTGGATTCATTCTCTGGTTGCCAACTCTTGGTTCCTTAACAACTTATGCAACACCTCATGCATTGTATTTTTGTATGTAAATCCACTTGCACAAATCTTCTTGCCAAACATTAGACTACAACAAATGGCAAAAGAAACGAAGAAATAAAGAAGGTGAAGAGCTGAACACCTCATGGCTGCTCTGGCACAACCCAGTAATTCCAGCTCCTGTTTCATTTGACTTTGTTGGGACTTCAATTTCATCACATCTGGGTTTTCATTTTGCATTTAAACCCCCATGCATTAACTCAATTCTATTTTGAGTCAAACCACAACTTAATCAAGTTAATGTCTTGTAAATCATCCCATTAAGCTTATTTCAGTCTTTCAAAACTAATTGGATCCATCCCAAATCATTAATCACCATTAAGTTGACTAATCACACTTAAACCACATTAAGCTCGATTAATTAGAGTTAATCCTAATTAACTCGGGATATATTAACATTACATTCCCATAAACTCTAATCAATAACAGTGTCAATGATAGTAACCTTATCAATGTGAGTCTTTATTACAAGTTTGGCAACTAACATAACATTTTCAATCAATACCATCTTTCTAAAAAGGAAGGATTACCATCTCCCTAAACAGAAATGATTACCATTTTCCATACGGAAGGATTACCATCTCCCTAAACATGAAGGATTACAATCTTCCATACGGAAGGATTAGTGGGAATTATTAGTGACCGAATCAGGGACAACTGACATCACCACGGAGTTCCGGAATACTCTCAAGTAAACTGCTGCAGCCAGTAACAGCTCAATGAGCTTATAGAAATCATCATATAGTGCCAGACTCAACGCACAACACAATTTCATTTAATTATACAATGAACGAATATAATCTAGTGTACAATCTCAATTAAATAATACCAACCAAATGGGTGTAATCTTCTGTTATTTAATGTACTTGTGTTATTCTCGATAAACATTACAATTTATATAACATTTGTACATTGAAGTCCCCTTAATTAACACTTATGGAGGTATAAATAGTATAATCAGCCTTAATTAAATCAATAGGCTCTTAATCTTAATTTTCAAAATTAAATCTGAAAATCTACCAATGTCGGTCAACTCGTCGGTTAACTCTCGGTTCGAAAACCAGAGAGAACTAATCCATGAAAAATACTAACCTCGGTTAACCTGCCGGTTAACCAACTTACACTTGTCGGTTCGGAGTTCGGTCAGGTCTCAGTTTGAAAACTAGAGACGCATTTTCTCCCTTTTAAACGTCGGTTAGGTTGTCGGTCAACTTGTCGGCTGACTGACACTGCCCATAAATTTTCTGTAGAATTCGTTTCAGAATTCTGTTTTTCTCCCTTTTATTTCCATCATGCACAAGATGTTTGGAACCTCCTGTTCCCTTCCTCAATATCATTTACAAATCAAGTAACACTTATAATCCATGTAAACATCACTCAATCCACTCAATTCATTTAATCAAATCAATTCTATACTATCAAGAAATGGGTTCAACACCCCATCTCTTATAAAATAGAGAAGATAAGCCATATTAATTAACATGTGAAACATGAAGATCTGTTATACTTGCCTTATCTCAAGCTTTCCTAACTTTTATGCAAATCACCCAAAATGAAACCTTTTCTTTAACCCACTTGCAAAATCCTCTTCACAGGTCATAGAGAAAGAAGAAACAAAATGAGTTGAAACAGAGAAGGAAGCAAACGAAGGAAGGAAGAAACCAGCTGCTGGCCTTCACTCCTTGAATCCCTTTCATACGCCCAGCTCATGGTTCACTTGAACCTAGTCATTAACAAATGACTTTTTGTGCTGAGGCACTGGCATGAATGCAATGTGGGTTCCCATTTTATATTTAACTCCATTTCTCAAAACCTATTTACATTTTGAACCTAAATCTCATCTCACTTAACTCCAAATCATCTCATTAGAATTTAATCATTCATTTGAGATTAACTAAATTCAATTTATCACTAATCACATTTAAGTGGCTTAATCCACCTTAAGCTCGATTAATTAGAGTTAATCAGGATTAACTCGGGACGGGGTGTAACATTCCTCTAACCTTTTAGAATCATTCGGTCCTCCGAATGCAAAATCAATTAAAACCAAATACGAAATCAAAATAAGAGCCCATAACCAAACTTTAATTGAACGAATAGCTCGAATTAATTCCGAAACATTTGTTCTTTTATTCTCATTAGAGTTAATCCTAATTAACTCGGAATGGGATGTAACATTGTTCGACATGCAACCTCTTCATCCTAAGTCTGTTGCCCCCACTACTGTTAAATTAAACTTTGATGGCTCCTACAATCAGGACTCAAGAGGCATCATTCGGAACCACAATGGAAGAATAACTTTAGCCTACTTTGGATCTAAAGTAGCTTCAAGTGAAAGTGCAGTAGTTATGGCTCTATTGCAGGGTTTCATCCTCTGCAGAGAGAAGAAAAGGAGCTAGACTCTTATTATAACTCAGGCTCTAGAAAATATGTAGAATTTATCATGAAAATTTTTGCGTCTATAGAAGAATACCACCGAGTCACTTGACATATTGAAGCCCAACATCTGTATGCAAGTCTCCTTTTACAGAAGAAAATGCAATCAAGTTGCATATCAGATGTCCAAACTTAAGTATGTTGAAAGGAGGTGGGCCGTATATTGAAAGGAGGTGGGCCTCTTGGGTAGAGGTAATCAAAGCTTTTGATCCAATTGAAGCTGGGATCAAGTACCCACAAGATCAGAAATCCAATCTCAAGATGTGCCCTCTTCTCATAAATTAAGATTAGAGAGAAACTATCTAGAAGATAGAAAACCAGCAAGAACATGCATCCATACTAATCTACAAAAGGGATGATGTAGATGTATACCTTAAGAGCGCAGTTGTGCTCAAATCAAGGAGTTGCTCATTTTGGCTGTTGTGAAACACTTTCGCAAGAACAAACAAGATCTCATACACCTCGTGCTCTTCCACGCTATGACCCTCTTGATGAGATATTCTCAAAGAGAATGGTGGGATTTCTAAGGAGAAGAAAACCTTAAACACTCTTGATAAACCAGAGGAGAGAATAGAGGAAAAAGGGGAGAGAGAGGTGGACATCCAACCTTAGGCGTGCAAGTCCTTGAACGTCCCATCTCCCCTCTTATTTATAAGTTTTACAAACCTCCTCTCATCCTATAATTAGATATGCGACTTCCATTATAAATATGTGTCATGCTCCTCCTTCCTTTAAGAATTCCGTTCGGATTAACAAATATCTCTTCTTAGGACTAGCGTGAGGACCACTAGGGATTCATTAGAATCTTGTTCTAACTAGGAATCTGGACCACACATCTCATGTGAACTCCGAACCCACAATTAATTGTAAATAAATCCACTATATAAATGTAATTGTACTCCAGTTTTAGGAATATTTATAAGAAGACCATAAACTTCCCAATTACTATAAGTAGGCCCCTCCATCAATTATATCCATATATTTATTGGATTACATCAATTCAACCAAATTGGATCCATATCTTATTATCATTGCGACCCAATTGATTGCAATGATGATAAGTAGCATCCAATTAACTCTTATTGAGATGGGTGCGCATTTACCAATGATAAATCCATTAGTTGGCACAAGGAGATATTTCTCTTAGAGGATACATTCCATCTTGAGAATTATATGTTCCCACAATCTCACTAGCATGTACCCAAGACACCGAGGTGTTCCTACAATTGGCCTCACTCATTGCTTAGTAACTGATTAGTAGAGACTTGAGTCCATTAATCTCTCACGATTAAGAGCCCATTTCTTGAAAATTATAAAAGCACCTTTAATTCAAAGAAAGTAATTGAGTGTTGTAAATAAGGAGAAGATAATAGCAAAATAACAGTAGATAAGGATAAGTAGGTTAGAAGAGCTCAGCTCTTATCCCTGACTATCAGGAGGTTAGAGAAAGGCTAAGGCAATTCATCTCTTGTAATGAAGTGACCTTCTGCTTTCCTATGATATTCATTGTTCTGTTCTTGTTCTTCGTTATTGTGATGGTATTTAAATAATCTCTGTTTTTTTAAGCAACCAACTGATAATCTTTGTTTTTTTTTTTATCTTGCTTAAATGGCTTCCAAATATATCCCCTTCAGCACCCTGTTCTTTTACACCGTATGATTCCAGCCCACTAGGCTTGTTTGGTAAGAATACTTGTAGGGTGAAGTGAAATAGAGCCTTAGATGAAAATAAAATAAAATATTAGGAGGTCTAAGCATAGTTATAATGATTTTTTATTTTTAGTAGCTTGAGAAAGTATGTTTTTACTTTTTAGATAAAAAGTAGATGGGATTTTGTATTTTAATGTCTTGAGGATAATGCTTTTTGACTATTTTTTAAAATGAAGGGGATAAGTTTAAAATTTTATATTTTTAATATTACTCATAATCTTTTTTTTTTTTGGGTGAAAGAGACTTTATTTCACTCCACCCTACTCAGATAAGCGGCTGTCGCGACCCCGGACCGAAAGGGGAAGGATCCGAGTCCGGGAGTCGGGACGGTGGGTTGGGTGATGCCGCGCCACGTGCATCTCTTTGGCTAAAACGCACACGGAATTAAAAGAATATTTATCCGTGCACGTGATTTCCCACAGGGTTCCGCGGTGAGGATTATCTTTACACATCATCTCACATATAACCATATCAAACATATTCTCAAGATTGCGGAAGCGTGTAGCAAACCATACTAATGCCATTCAAATCCATATACAAGACTGATTTATGGTTAACATGACAAGATATCAGGATGAGCAATGATCAAGCATATTTTCCCCAAAAGTAAAGTTAAGTATATTTACAAAATATCAGTTGATTAATGCCCCCAAAATAACGGTCAACAAAGACCGTATAATCAAATGAAACCTAACATAAAGATGTAATAATTCCCAAGGTGTATCGTTCTCAAGACAAGGCCGAATGTCTACATGACATCATCGGCTTGCCACTCAATCACTCGTTGCGGTTCACCGACCGCCTCCTCTGGCTCCTCCTCAACGGCAATAAGCTCGGGACCTGAGTACCAAAATAAATGGATCAGACACGACGGTCTGGCAGGTGGGTGAAAAGATATAACAATAATAAAACGATAATGCTTTGCAAAAGTTTAGAAAACTTGTGAGTAAATAATGAACTTCATAAAAGACGATATATCATTTTAAAAGAGGCACATATGCAATAAATCATGTAAGGTAACAAGGATTCGGAAACTGTCAAGATGGCAACCACACAAAGCTAGATCCTCCCTTCACTAACGTGAAGAGAGCACATACCCTACAGGATCATTGGCCTCAGTCACACGAGGTGATGAGGAACAACGATAAACAGGATCATTGGCCTCAGTCACACGAGGTGAGGAGTAACAACGATAAACAGGATCATTGGCCTCAGTCACACGAGGTGAGGAGGAACAACGATAAATACTATAATATATATATACTATACAGGACCACGGTAGCGAACCGGGTAAACTATGCAAATTCCAGACTGCAGCTGACTATCAGGAGGGGAAGGAACCCCAAGTCGGTGGATCAAACCAACTAGGTCGTCCAAGCTCAGTGGTGCCGACTCATAGGTCAAATACGATAAATCAATTCGTGTACATATTAAAGAAACGGGGTGCTCATAGGCACAAATACACATTCGTATCTGGTCGGTCATATACAGGTTAGCAAAAGCTAAATACACTTTCAATACTCTCAAGACAGTCTAGTCATATCATGTGGGTTTGAAATCCCAAAATAGGAGTTTGGTTGAAAATCAAATACAAATAGTCTTCCATACCTTCACAGACTAACAATGGGGTTTCTAGAATTGAATCAGTGCAAATAGGGTCCCGTATGTCGGTTATAATGAAATTTTGGTACTCTTTAAGAGTTAGGGACATTCCGGGTCCTTATACACATTGGTCAATCTAGAAAATCTCATAGAATCTCCATGATGAGTTTTCCCTTCCTCCGGACTTTACGTAAAGCCTTATAAGTCCCTAAATAACAATGGGGCTCCAAATAATACCTCCCCACTACAACCCTTTGTAATTTACCCAATCCATCCATGGTTTTAAATGCATTCTTATAGGTTCAATGCCTTCAAATAAGAAGATAAGGGATAGAGCTGAATTGGACTTGAGTATGGGCTTGGGAATGAATCTGGAACATAATCCCACAACTCTCTTAATTACAGTTCACCTCATTTCAGTCCGATCGATCGGGCTCCCTGGCCGATCGATCGGTCCTGAATTTGCTTCCAGTTATTTACAGTCCGATCGATCGGACCTGATGGGCGATCGATCGGTCCTGAGAACCCTCTCAGTTATTTACAGTCCGATTGATCGGACCTGATGGGCGATCGATCGGTCCTGAGAACCCTCTCAGTTATTTACAGTCCGATCGATCGGACCTGATGGGCGATCGATCGGTCCTGTAGCGAATTTCAACCCATTTGGTTGAATTCTTCTCTTGTCCAACTCCAATCCATTTCCTTTCTTTCCCCTTCTTCCATACATATCTTCACAAACAATTGGGCTATTCCTTGACCTCATTATCTCATCTAATCATTATTCAAAATCAATAAGACTAAACCATCAAACATGATAAATCATTAAAACCATTAATGAAGACAAATCAAGATTTTGCATAAAACATGATAAAACACATGAGAATCATTTCATCCACTTGCCTTGGGTCCAATGCAAATCAATTGAGCTCTAATCACCTCTTAGACCCCCAATCAACCACCTATACACAAAACCCCCAAATCCAAACCCTAGATCAACAAAATCCAAGTAAAACAAGACGGAATTTTCCAATAATTGAAATAGAGCTACCCTAGGGCTAAACAAACGAGATTATAAAACTTTTAGGAAAATCACTTACAAAGAAGTTCTTTAAAAGGCAAGGTGTTGTCCAAAGTAAGTCTTGGAGTGGGCGGTTTTCTTCAAAAATTGTGTCAAGATGAAGGCCTTGAGATGAGGAAGAAGATTATAGCAACTAATTTTCCATTAGCACTAGTTTAGTGGGGGATTGAAGATGAAGAGGCAAGAAAAGGTAAGGGAAAACCCTTAGGGCTGGGATTTCTCTTCTCCTCTAGGGTTTTTGCCAGAAATGGGAAAAAGAAGAAGAAGCTTTCTATATATAGTAAGTGGGAGTGGGGCCCACAACTTAAAGAACTTCTCGGGCTCAAAACATGATTTTCGGGGCTTCAAACGAATTCGACGAAGAAGACAAAGTTGATCGGAAAAATTTCTAGTTTCCAAAAAGTATATATTTTGCACATTTTGGTGACATTGAAATCGGTGTCCAGATTTTGGGTAAAAAGACCATTTTGCCCTCAATTAGTGAAAAATCGGGTTTAAGGTCCTCGAATGAAAACGATGTCAACATGAAAGTTATAGGGATTAATAAGATAAGTCCCATGGGGTTAAAAACACGATTCTTGAAAATCATCGGTAAACCCCCAATCTCACACAATTCGTAATAAGAACCCTTAAAGGGTCCCACAATTAAAAAGGCTCTCCGAATTCCCAAAGCTATTATAAGAGCTATTCTAATCCCCAACAAATCCAAAAACCACTAAACACACTTAAAACTAAAACACAACTTAATCAACTCTAAACGGGGTCTCTCGGGTCGGGGTCTTACATCCTCCACCCCTTAGGACATTTGGTCCTCCAAATGAAAATTAAAACTCACCTCCGGTAGGAGATGTGGGTACTTCTTCTGAACTTGATCCCGTAATTTCCAAGTTGCTTCTTCCGGTCCATGATTCTCCCAAAGTACCTTGACCCACTGAATAGTCCGAGTTCTCAATTCTTGTTCCTTGGTGTCAATGATCTGCTTAGGCTTCTCAACATAGGTCGCATCTTCTCGAATCTCCAACGGCTCATAACGGAGTATGTGTAGTCTGTCAGGAACGTACTTCTTCAACATAGACACATGAAAAACATTGTGTACGTCGGAGAGCTCAGGCGGTAAGGCTAACCTGTAAGCCACATCACCAATCCTACTCACAATGTCATACGGTCCAATGTATCTCCTAGATAATTTGCCCTTCTGTCCAAACCTCAAAGTTCCACGAGTAGGTGACACTTTCAAGAAAACCTTATCTCCTTCTTTGAACTGTAAATCCCTTCTGTGAGAGTCTGTATAACTCTTCTGTCTACTCTGAGCCACTTTCAGACGTTCTTGGATCAACTTGACCTTGTCACTTGTCTCACTAACAATGGTCGGTCCATGGAAACTGCGAGTACCAACTTCTTCCCAACAAACAGGTGTCCTACACCTTCTGCCATACAAGGCCTCAAAAGGTGCCATACCGATACTCGAGTGGAAACTGTTGTTGTAAGCGAACTCACACAACGGTAAGGCTTCATCCCACTGCGTCTTGAAATCTAACACACAAGCTCGAAGCATATCCTCAAGTGTCTGAATTGTCCTCTCTGACTGACCATCGGTCTGTGGGTGATAGGCTGTGCTGAACTGTAACTTCGTACCCATAGACTCATGCAATGTCTTCCAAAATCTTGAGACAAATCTGCTGTCTCTATCGGATGTGATGGAAACTGGCTGTCCATGACGACTGACAATCTCTGTGACAAACAACTGTGCCAAAGGTAACATATGCATTTTCTTTCCAGTCTTCATCGGTAGGAAATGAGCTGACTTAGTGAGACGGTCCACTATGACCCAAATAGCATCATTGCCCTTACTAGTCTTTGGTAAACCCGATATGAAGTCCATGGTAATATGCTCCCATTTCCATTCCGGAATCTCTAATGGTCGTAGTAACCCTGGAGGCTTCTGGTGTTCTGCCTTGATCAACTGACATGTCATACAACGAGAGACGAAAGCTGCTATCTCTCTCTTCATGTTATTCCACCAAAATCTGCCCTTCAAATTCTGGTACATCTTCGTACTGCCCGGATGTATGGAATACTTGGTATTGTGAGCCTCAATCATGATATCATTCCTCAAGTCCTCCAAGTTAGGCACACATAAATGGTCTCGGTAGTACAAAACTCCATCTACAACACGAAAATCCGGACGATCTGCTAAGTGCTCAGAAATTTTAGCCAACTCTGGGTCTTGCAACTGACTCTCTTTGATCTTCTGAATGAACGAAGGTTCTGACACTGACATGTTTGCTAACATGACACCTTCTCTTAGTGGCCGAAAATCTACACCCAACTCTTCTAACTGCTGTACCACATAAGTCCCCCGAAGACTTGCCATGCTCACTGACTTTCTGCTCAAGGCATCTGCAACTACATTCGCTTTTCCCGGGTGATACTTGATTGGAAAATTATAGTCTTTAATATATTCCATCCATCTCCTCTGCCTCATGTTCAACTCCTTCTGAGAAAACAAGTACTGTAGACTACGGTGATCGGAGTGAACCTCAAACTTCTCTCCATAGAGGTAGTGTCTCCACATCTTCAAAGCTAAAACAACTGCGGCCAACTCGAGATCATGTGTTGCATAGTTCTTCTCATGATCTTTCAACTGCCGTGACCCATATGCAACTACCTTCCCATCTTGCATTAACACGCATCCAAGTCCAACATTGGAAGCATCGGTAAATATGGTAAAACCGCCGCTCCCAGATGGCAAAGTAAGGACTGGAGCCGTAGTCAATCTCTTCTTCAGCTCTTGAAAACTAGCTTCACACTTGTTTGTCCAAACATATGGTGCATTCTTCCTTGTCAACTTCGTCAAAGGTGACGCAATCGACGAAAATCCTTGCACAAACCTCCGATAATATCCTGCCAATCCAAGAAAACTCCTGATTTCTGATGCATTTTTTGGTCTATCCCAATTCATGACGGCCTCAATCTTGGACGGGTCCACTGATAATCCTTCTTTGGAGATAATATGACCCAAAAATGTGACTTGGTCCAACCAAAATTCACACTTACTAAGTTTTGCAAACAACTGATTCTCCCTCAAGAGCTGGAGTGCTATCCTCAAATGTTCTTCGTGCTCTCCTTTGGTCTTGGAATATACCAAAATATCATCAATAAACACCACTGTAAACTGATCCAAATACTCAGCAAATATTTTGTTCATCAATGCCATGAAAACTGCCGGTGCATTAGTCAAACCAAATGGCATCACTAGAAACTCATAGTGTCCATATCTTGTCCGAAAGGCTGTTTTTGGTACATCTGAGTCTCTAACTCTCAACTGATGGTAGCCTAACCTCAAATCGATCTTCGAAAAATAAGCAGCTCCTTGCAACTGATCAAACAGTTCATCTATCCTTGACAACGGATATTTGTTTTTGATGGTCACTTGGTTCAATCTTCTATAGTCAATACACATTCTCATAGAACCATCCTTCTTCTTTACAAACAAAACTGGTGCTCCCCACGGTGACACACTAGGTCTCACAAAACCTTTGTTCAAAAGTTCTTGCAATTGCATCTTCAACTCTCCCAATTCTGCCGGGGCCATTCTGTAAGGTGCGATAGATATCGGAGCAGTCCCCGGTAACAACTCAATAGTGAAGTCTATCTCTCTAATGGGTGGCAATCCTGGTATCTCCTCCGGAAAAACATCTGGAAATTCACAAACAATTGGAATCTCCTCCACCCCTTGGGACCGTTTATCCTCCGTGATAAACGCCAAATAACCTTCACAACCACTTTTTAGAAGTATATCAGCCTTCAACGCTGAAATAAATCCTGCACCAGAACTACTCCTCTCTCCCTGGAACAACACCCCTGCTTGGGTCTCCTCTAACTTAAAAGTTAGGGTTTTATGGAAACAATCCATCGTAGCATGGTATCCTGCTAACCAATCCATCCCTAGGATGACATCAAAATCCTGCATCTCTAATAAAATGAGATCTGCCGGTAATACTACTTCTCCTATCATGACTGGACAACTAGGGTAAAAAGTTCTACAAACAACTTCCTTACCTAAAGGGGTAGTCACAGTCAGAATGAAACTCAACTCTCTAGCATGCATATCAATCAACATAGCAAATTTTGGAGATAGGAATGAGTGAGTAGAGCCAGGGTCAAACAAAACTTTAGCGTCAAAACCACAGACGAGAAGTGTACCTTCCACTATATTGCCTTCAGTCTCTGCATCAGCTCTATTGACAGCATAGAGTTGTGCCCTTTGTGGTGGCCTGTTCTGCCCTTGCTGTTGCCTGCCTTGTGGTGCATTCCTATTCTGATTCTGAGGACGCTGATTCTGATTTTGATTCTGCCCTTGCTGACGGGCCGGTTGTTGCTGTTGTTGTTGTGGCCTAAACTGTGGCTGAGGTGCCTGTTGTTGTAGTGGCCTTTCAGGAAGATGGGATTGGAATTGTGACATGGGGTTTTGGGGGGTGAATGGAAGTTGAAAAGAGGGGATTTTGTTGGGTTTGAATCGAAGAAGGATAAAATATAAGGATTTTTACAGACATTACTTAGAAAGTTGGGTTTTTTGGATGGGTTTTCATCTTTTGGGTTGTAGCTGAGTTTGGGCTACTAGTATTTTAAGCTGGCAACGTTTTTCGTGGATGCAGTTATTGAGAATAAAAGGCTCTTGTTTTCTTTCAAAGGCTCGTGGAGATGCGATTTTCCTATTGCAATGAGATGTAAGGAATCAAGTGGAAAGATGAATGGAATGCAAGTTTGCAGTCCTTATCCATATCAAGCTAGAGGGGTTTTTTAAATAAAGCCCTTGAGAGAGAGAAGTAAGAAATTTGGAGAAGACCTAGAAGAGAAATACAGTGGAATCTTATCAGAAATTTGGAGAAGCAATGAGCCACAAATCTGTGTTGGGGTAGTTTCCATGAAGGTGTTCGATGAAATGACGAAGAGAAATGAGAATGAAATCTCACGCTCATTTCTCTTATTTTTCTCATGGGAAAGAAGTCTGTTGCTGTTATGGGATTTGTCATTCCTTGATTTTGCTCACTAGGAGATATTAGAGGAGAGGAACTAGAGAACTTGGGTGGGGTTTTCATTCATTGATTTTTGTAATTTTCAAATAGATTTCATGTATATATTTTTTGAAATGTAAGGTCAAGACATAATGAACTTGTAATATTGTGAATGGTTTTCCCTTATTTGAGATGTTTGAAATGTATTTGAGATGTCCGAACTCTTGAGCTTTTGAAATGTCTGAGTGAAGGGCCGAAACCTTCCCAACCAAAACTCTCTACTATGATGTCCAAGGATGAAATTGGTATTGGTTGAATCGGTAGAAGCATTTTTTGAAAGAGGGATGCAAGAGTTAATGCGAACTCCTCTTTGGTTGGTGTCAATTGATAGATGCGGCCGTCTGGACAGTGTACAACGTCTACTGAAGCATTTTTTGGAAGGGTGATGCAAGAGTCAATGTGAACTCCTTTTTGGTTGGTGTTAATATTTGGTGTTAATGTGATAGATGATGCAGCTGTTCTGGACAGTGTACAGTCTACTGAAGCATTTTTTAGAAGGGGGATGCAAGAGTTAATGTGAACTCCTCTTTGGTTGGTGTTATTATTTGGTGTTAATGTTATAGAAGATGCAATTATCTGGACAATGTAATCTCCACATAGAAGAGATTTTTTAGAAGAGGGATGCACATGTTAATGTCATTATGTCTATTTTGATTGGTGTTAATATTTGGTGTTAATGTGATTGATAGAAGATGTAGCCATGATGGCTTGCACATTTTGTTGAAGCATTGTTTGAAAGGGCACAAGTGCTAAACATGATAATATAATGGTTGTTTGTATTGTCCCGTTATTGATGTTTTTATTTTTTTCACTTTTATTATTAAAAATGATTAGCCAACCCCATTAATTAGTAAGTTATAGTATTATAAAATAGTCGATATCGACTATGACTGTGTTTTTTATGTTTCAGTTAAATAGTCGACATCAACTATAACTGTGTTTTTTATGTTTCAGTTAAATAGTCGACATCGACTATGACTGTGTTTTTTATATTTCAGCTAAATAGTCGATATCGACTATGACTGTATTTTTTAAGTTTTAGCTAAATAGTCGATATCGACTATTATTGTGTTTTTTAAGCTTCAGCTAAATGGTCGATATCAACTATTGGTCATGTTAAACAAACCAGACAATGGTACATTCCATTATACTAAATATTGTTCTGAATATATTGGTACATTCCATTCACACATTCAATTAACAACCATGCATTAACAAACCCTTCAATTTCAAATAATGGTACATGAAGTTCTACAACATAAATCCAACTGCCCAAAACCATAGAAGTTCCACAACCACTGCCCACAAGTTCCATAATTTCAATTATGAAATAAAGAAAGTAAGTATCTATGTTTGGCCTCTCCGTCTACTGCCCAAAAAACCTTCCCAAGACTTCTACTAACCAGCTAAGAAAATTACATCAAACCGGTAGGTTCATTGTGTCTCAATTACATCAGTTCCACAATTTCAAACATCTCAATTAGGGGGGAACTATTCACAAAATTATAAGTTCATTGTGTCTTGACCTTACATTTCAAAAAATATATAAATGAAATCTATTTGAAAATTAAAAAAATCAATGAATGAAAACCTACCACCCATGTTCTCTAGTTCCTCTCCTCTAATATCACCTAGTGAGCAAAATCAAGGAATGACAAACCCCACAGCAGCAGCAGACTTCTTTTACATGAGAAAAATAAGAGAAATGAGCGTGAAATTTCATTCTCCTTTATCTTCATCATTTCATCGAACACCTTCATGGAAATTACCCCAACACATATTTGTGGCTCATTGCTTCTCCAAATTTCTTACAAGATTCCACTGTATTTCTCTTCTAAGTCTTCTCCAAATTTCTTACTTCTCTCTCTTAAGGATTTTATTTTGAAAACCAGTCCAGCATGATATGGATACAGTTAAATGATCGGTTTAAGGACTCCGAACTTGCATTCCATTCCTCGTGGAGATGGAGAAGAAGAAGAGATGATGAAGGGCCGAGTGGAGATAAGGGAGATGCGTGAAGGCTACGGATAGGGTGAGATGGAGGTTGATGGCAGGGAGATGGAAAGGATGAAGGAGCGGTGGGTTGGCTAGCCGGAGAGGACAAAGGAAAAGGAGGGAGAGGTCTGTCGTTTGCGTCCTGGGATGGTGAAGATGAGATGAAGGAGGTGAGCTGTGATGGGCCACCGCACACCTACCCTGCATACCCCATCGAGATGGCTCTCCTCCTTTTTCCTTTCATTATTTATTCCTTCCCCCTCTTCCCCTCTCCCCCTCTTCTTCTCCTTTCTTCTTGCACTGCCCTTTGCCACCCACTGTACTCCACGCCAGTGCACACGTCCTTTCTTCCTTCCTTTCCTTCCTTCTCCCTCTCTTTCCTTTTTTTTTTCTCTTTCTTTCCTCCTTTTTTTTTCTTTTCCCCCTCCTTCACTGCTGCACTCCGCCCTCACAGCCCCTGCGCACACCTCCATCTTCGTGCATCTCATCTGCACACACAACACCAGCTTTCTCTTTCCTTCTTCCTCCTTCTCAGAGATTGTGATTTGAGATCAGTTGTAGAGAGTAAGAGAGAACAAGAGAGAGATGAAGAGATGAATGAAGGTTAGGGCGAGAGCATCGATATCGACTATAGCACTAAAAGAGAAAAAAAAAAAGAAGAAGAAGAAGAGAGAAACGTCAATTTCGGGCTCATTTTGTCTTCCCTTTTTTATTGGGGCTAAATTAATCAATAAGCCTTTGAAGAAGATTTTTCCCGATAAATCAAAAAAAAAAAAAAAAAAAAAAACTGCCTACTAGTCCTTTACATCAGTCCTTACAAGCTACACTGACATAGCCAGTACCTACCACTACTAACGGGAAGGAGTACTGGCTTTTTCAAGAAGATGGAAACATTCAGATATATCTTTCAAAGCCGTCTTATGTCAGAAAGTCGTCTGATTATGGTGTTAGAAGTTTACAAATGACAAATTGGGTTGTTTGCCCTTAAAGATGAATACTCTGGATATTTGAAATATGGGTCCGCTTGTACAGAATGCTTGGCCACAAAAACATGGAATCTCTGGAGCCAATACCTTCCCAAGTACAAGTGTTGTCAAACGGATACAATATGACATCTGAATTACATTCGGCACTCAGGTATCTTTTATTAACTAGTAGCGTAGCAGCAGCAGCACGATCACAGTAGCAGTAAGGACTATATATATACTAACAACAGCACAACTCTAGTAGCGGCATTTGTAATTGATTAATTAAGAGTAGGTTCCAGCAATGTCCAAGAGACACTGGCATAATTCATGTGGCTTTGAAAACATGGGCATATGGTCAGAACCCTTGATCACTTTTACTTCATTCACCGGATAATTATCAATCATCCAACGCTGGAAGTGCTCAGGAATTCCTTGATCTTCAGTGCATACAATGAACACTCGACGAACCGATCCATATCGCTTTGCGGAAAAGTTTGGTGCCTTTGACAGATTTTCCACAAACAGCGAACTGATCCTTGTCAGTGTCTTTGCCAATGTGAGGTCCTTCACAAAAAAATGACAAAGATGTCAAATTGTTTTGAACCTCTATATATACTTGCTAAATTTTGTATATTTGAGAAGAATCATGCAGTAGACAGCAATGAGTAGGGATGTTCCTGGGATGGGCCAGCCCAAAAAAGATCAAGTCTGGCCCATTCTCACCTGGACTTGGCCATCTTTTTAGTCTGGCAGCTAAAGTGGGCTAATTTTAGGCCCAGCCCATAACACCGGTGCAGATGAGCTGCAAGTTAAAATCCTCAAAATATATAATATATTAAACAAACACAAACACAATCACTGTAATGGTGTGGTGGTCTTATCGGATGGGGAGCAATAATATGGATTCATCAAGCCCATTTCAACAAACTAGAAAGGATTAAGGTGAGTTCAAGTTAAATAGCGCAACCCACTTGAAGCACAAGTCTGGATTCTCTGAACTGGGGTCATGTCTGAAATCCACATGGATCAAATCAACGTGGCCCCTGCGATGGTACTGCAAATCTCAAACCAATAGAGTGGAGCCCACCGATGGATTGGTAATGTCAAGAGGAAAAAAAAGGAAAAAGATAAAAAACAGATAGTGGATTTAATGTTTCTCACTTATAACTAGGCCATGCAAGAAAACCTATGGGGCCCAGATATCTAGGATGAGATTGGGGATGAAAAAAAAGATCAATGGGACCAGTCCATATATGAAATTTCACTTCCAATCATCCCAACCCGCCGATTTGTGGCCCTCAAGTCTAACGGTCTAGCTCATTTGGACTGGTGTGAATCCAAAGGGATTCATAACTTATAGGAAGGGGGTTTATATGAATTAGCCATCATAATCTGGCATGTGTTAGATGTTCAAAGTTGGATTCTCTAAAAGGGCTTACTAAGCGGATCATAATGGGCTTGTTTGGTTGTTTATTTGGAATTGAATTCTAGGAGTCTTAATAAATATATTACTTATCAAAGTAGCTAAAATTTATTCCTTATTAGAATAACTTTTAATATAGAAAACTTCAATATATGCACTGTAAGTCTGAAACTAATAACGTGAGTGCAAAACCTGTGAATTAATTTTATTTTTTTTCATTTTCGTCCTAATCACAATTTTCTATCATTGTGAATCTTTACAACAAATTACACAGGAGGAATCTACTGTCCCACTGTTTCAGCACCTAGGGCCCTGTTTATTTTCTAAAATTCCTGACAGGAATTTCGGTTGTCTGTGAATTCCTATCATAAATCCAGCATTTCTTGGCAAGAATTCCTGGCATTACAAAATCCCATCATTTACAAATGCCAAAAAGTAGGAATTTTCAAAACCCACCTCTCCATCTGGATTTCCAAAAACCCACCATCCTAGGAATTCCGAGAGAGCTCTTTGGTACTCAATTGTCATGACGGATCTGGATTTTCCGGCCACAGCAAGGAGAAAGAAGGTCAGTTTCTTCTTCTTCTAAGCTTTGAGATGATTGCTGTGATTTGTTTTCCCCTCTTAATTTTCTCTTCTGTTTTGGTATTATTTTAGAGGGTTTGATGGAGGGGTCTCGGTGGTCTATTAACAAGAAGAAGGAAGAAAACAGAATGAAAGAAAGAACGGAAAAGAGAAAGAAAGTAAGAGAGAGAATGAAATGGGTGGGGGGTTAGTCCATGATGGCACCAAGGAGGGAGAAACAGGGAATGAAAGAGAGAAAAATAGAGAAAGGGAAATGGGGAAAAATAAAGAGAGATGGACAGGTGGGTTCAGTGGTGACTGGCGGTGGCACAAACTGGTGGTGGCACAAGTGGTCGCCGACGGCCACGGCGGTGGCTCGGCAGTTACGGAAATGGGTCGGAGATGGTGGGGCAACAAGTGAGGTGAGGAGCAGGGCCGGTCCCGACGTTTAGGGGGCCCAAGGTCCCGACGTTTAGGGGGCCCAAGGGGACCTCTAAAAAATGGGGCCCTTATACAATTATTTTAAAAAAATTAATTTATAACAATTTTCTAACAAAAAATTGATATTTTTTATTACAAAAAAGTGCTGCATCCATATAAATCCCATTACAAAAAAATGGGACCCACTTGACATCTCTACCTAAAGTTATCTTTGAATTGTCCAAAGATTCCTTCAAAAGTTTTAAATTGTTCAAACCTACTCTTAAGTGAAGAAAGACCTTGATCCACTGTACTTGATCCATTATATAAAAAAAGTATTCGATCCTAAACGATTCTTCACCAGATAGTGTTGCATCTTCACTAGTACCCTCATCAAATTGCCTATTTCTCATGCCACATATGTGGTCATTACTTCCTTCATGACTTTGAAGCCTTTGACTAAGATTCTTCCAGTTTCTAAATCGTTCAGTAGCAAATTGATTCGGGTTTTTGTTTCCATCTTTCTTAAACATCTTACAACAAAAGTAAAATATCCTATCCAAAACAATTGAATATACTAGCCATCTCCGATCATGCTTCTATCCATTTAACCACAGTCGACTGTAGTGCATTGAAGAGAAATGCCTACCATCGCTATCTTTAGGAAAATCAAGCTCAACTCTTATGGGCCCTCTTTCAACTAATAATTCTCTCAAAATTTTATCATTTTTATCCCAATTTCCTAGATCATAAATATTTAAGGGTCCATATTCTTCATTAGGTTGTTCATTCACCACATCTTTGTATTCTTCATTTAAATATTCTTCATTACCATTCTCATTTTCTTGATGTACCACATCTTCATGTTCATCGTTTACAAAGTTTTTCATTATCATTCTCATTTTCTTGATATACCAAATCATCTTTTTTGTCACTTTATTACCACTAAAAAATTTATCAAGAGCTCCTATTTGGGATTGAATCATTTCTTCTATTTTTTGTTTTTTTTTTTCTTTTTTCATGCCCAGAGCTATACTTTCTAAGTGGCATGATTATAAAGCACAATTCACCAATCAATCTACAGATTTTGAAATTGAACACAATTAATGAACGAAAGAACCTGATTGGCAAAACAAAGCAAGCACATATCACAAATCAAAGATCCTCTTCCCATAAAAAGTATGCATTGATAAAACATGAAATAAAAATAAATTTCATCAGTGTTGTTAGTGAATTGTGAACATATTTGAAAAAAAAAAGAAGAATTTAATTTTGATTTAAAAAATATACAAATTACATTCTAAATTTCATATAACTAATTCTGATTTAGAAACAAAAGGAAACAAAAAAAAAGTTACAAAAAAAATATTAGTTAATGAAACCAAAAAATAATAATAATAACTTTAATCAAAATGTGAAAGGGAGGAATCGATGCAACATATTTGGAAAAAATATTGATTTAAAAAATACACAAATGACATTCTAAATTTCATATAACTAATTCTAATTTAGAAACAAAAGGACACAAAAAAAATTTATAAAAATAAATTTAGTTAATGAAACCAAAACAAAAAAAAAATTAATCAAACTGTAAAAGAAAGGAATCGATGCAGAAAATAAAATTAAAAAAAACTGAAAATTATGATATCAGATTTGCGATTTACAAATAACTAACCAGAAAAAATTTACTTTACCGGAGAGGAGAACCGGCGCAGCAGCATAGCACAAACCATTCCAAAAGAAAAGCCATAGAGACTTCTTTTTTGATGCTCACGAGAAATGAGGAAAGCTGAAAAGTTTGGTGGTCTTATCTTTTGGTGGTGGGCCCATGTTTGACTTTTAAAGTCTTATCTTATGGTGGTATGGTGGTGGGTCTTAAGTTTGGCTTTTTAAATAATGGTTATTTTAAATAAGGTGGGCTTTAAATTTGGGCCTTTTAATTTATTTATTGGGCTAAATATTTACACACATGTGTTATTAATTTGGGCCTTTCAATTTACATATTAGACTAAATATTTACACATATATATACAAATACATAAAATAATATGGGGCCCTAAAAATTTTGTAATTATTGGGGGCCCAAGGCGGCGGCCTCTCCCGCCTGCCCCTTGGGCCGGCCCCGGTGAGGAGAGGGAGTGGAGAACGAGAGAGATGAGGGAGAGGGGGTTGCTGTGTGGAGTGGAATGAATGCAGGGGTTTTGTGACCTCTAGGATGGGGAAAGTGAAATGGGGTGGAATAAGGGGTTGGGGGTATGATGGGAATGAGATGGGGAGGTGGGGTTCACATGGGATAAAGGTGGGGACTTTGGACATGAAAATAGAGAACGATGACAATGATGAAATCAGATCTGGTCAAGGTTTGCATAGATTATGTTTTTTCATTTTTGCTTCTTGAATTGTGAAAGTGGGCCCAATATTGAGTCATACATCTTATCATTAGTATTAAACACATTTGCGTATTGAGTTGTAAAAATACATTGATGGGTTAAATTGGCATATAAACAATGCATACAGGAGTAAAATTCTAGTCAGAAATCCTTTTAGTTATCAAACAGGAATTCAAGCATAAATGAAACAGAAAATTCAAAATTGACAGAACTCAGTAGCATTTCATAATTTCAATATTTCAAAATCCTAGACAGCTACAAGACATGAATTCCAGAAATCCTAGAAAATAAACCGTCGTAATTTGTAGGTGGTGGGTCAATTCATCCCGATCGTCTCCTATACTCTGCACGTACCTGGCACTGGTCTAGTGCATATGGTAGTAAGTGGAAGGCAAACATGACCCACTAAAAACTTATCACCCTGGCATCTTACCAGACAGGACAGACAAATGACACCTCGCACCACTATTGGGAATCGGAATCATGCGAGGGATTTGACTCACTGCGAGTGTGATGTACCAACATGGTGGATCATAGGGTTGTAAACGGGTCGGTTCCGGTCCGGGTCCATAGTGGAACCGGAACCGTTTTCTAATGGGGGGAACCGGACCCGGTTCGGAACCAGAAAACTGATTCTGGAACCAGAACCGATAATATTCATGGGAACTGAAACCATATATGAGGCGGGTCTGGATCCAGTTCCGGGTATGATTCCGGGTCTGGACCCTAATACTTGTATTTTTTCATTAAAAAAAATAATTATGCTTTTTCGTAATTCAATTGGATCACCTACAAAGCAAATGTAACATTTTGTCTATCAATAATATGTGGTTTGAGGACGGAAGATTAGGTTAGAAGCTTAGAATGAGGGGTTCCCATGTAACATATAGATAATAAATTATTTAAGTTGGAGTATTGGGTCGGGTCTCGGGTCCACGGGTCTGAGCCACTGTGGATCCGGAACCGGACCCGTTTAGGTAATGGTTCCAAAAAAAGGATCCGGAACCGGAACCATTTACTTATCGGGACCAAAATAAAACCTAATGGGTCGGAACCTTCGGGTATTTGGATAATCGGGGACCCATTTACAACCCTAGTGGATCATGATTGGTCCAACCAATCATGCTCACCGTTGGTACGGATGTAAATGGTTCCCCATGCTTGGGTACGAATTTAGCTCCCAATAAGTAAATGGTCTAGGTCCGGATCCTTTTTTTTTAAACTATTGACCTAAATGGGTCCTGATCTGGTTTCACCTTGGTTCTTATCTATGAACCCAAGATCAAATATATTTTTTAAATTTATGAGAATCTTTCCTAAAAACTAAGTTTTCTCCGTATCATTCTCTACTTAGATCCGGACTCGTCGCATATACGGTTCCGATTCAGGTTTTGGTTTCATCTTTCTCATTAACGGTTTCGGTTCCGGAATTAAGAAACTGGTTCCGAAACGATTCTGGTGGACCCAGGCCGAAGCCGACCCGTTTACATCCCTAACCGTGGGGTAAAGCCTTATCCGGACACCACTCATTGGAGGACACATATTTAATCTGCTTTCGTATAGATGTGATTTTATTAAAAGACAAGATGTCACATCATATAAAAGAAAAATCACAATGTGGCAAATTATTGTCAGAAGTTCTAAGTAAAGAAATAGATCCTAAAGCTGTAGAAATCAAGGTCATTTGAGATCTTTGGTGAAGAGACATATCATTTGTAAATACCATGGGACAGCCATTACAGCATGCCATTTCTTGTCAAAATTCTAATGAAGAAATAGATCTTTTGCGAAATGCCAAGAACAAGAATATGTCACAAAATGCCCAAAATACCCCCAACAATGTAACTGAAATTTTTGTTAATTTGAGATGTTAGAGTTTCCTAGACATGATGTGAGAACTTCTTCGTGACATTTGCAGATACCAATCTTCTTCAACAACCTAAAATAGGTCTAAGATGTTCTGCTAAAATTTTAAAATTTCAATCCCTTCGTTTTTTCACGGAATTTTTAGATGATCAAATGTAAAATAAGGTTCAGAAAATTCCACTATATTAAGGCATTTACAAATTCTAGGGTTAAGAATTCCCTAAATTCCAGTAAAGAAACAAGCCATATGTCGATTATATTTGGTAACATAAAATGATTCATTTATTATTAGAAAGTCAAATGAGATCAAATCCAATTCTATCCGAATGCAGTCAAAATCAAAGAAGAATTCTTTGGACTTTTTGGATAATGTCCCATATTTATCTTTTGTAAAGAAAAACACATTGTATTCTAATTATATCTCGATATTATAAACCTACAATAGTCTTAAAGTACTCTATCTTTGCTCGAGATAATTTCCAGCACAAACGTTTCTCACAATGAGATCCAATCCTATTTATCTATGGTAATACAATCACGACGAACGAAACAATGAGATCATGTCGGGTAATAAAAGAGGTTCAGTTTCTCTGGAGAATGACAAACTAAAGGGGGAAGATCAAACATCCTGGAATTGGAGAAGCTCATTTTAACTACCTGAGGATATTTTGGCCTATATTTTTGTCTCCCGACGGAATTTAGTTTAGTGACTCCTACTAGTAAATTTTAATGGTAATATACAACTGCATAAGTCACTGAAAATTAAAATATCTACATCACCATCATATTAGACTACCTCCATCAAGTTGGGGGCTATAAATATATTTGTGAAGTTAAAAAGGAGTATGTGGGGGTGGCATAAGGCATGCATGGATTTGTTTTCCACTCATGTCTTGTGTTTGAAACTTATCTCAGATTTGCACGATGTGCGCTTGTGTGGGTTAACCATATGCCACTGGGGAATTAGTCTCGTGATGTCAAAGACCTTAAGAAATCCATCTCATCAAAATCTAAAATTTAAAAATAAAGTTAAAAGAGAATGCCCTTATCCTTGACTTGTCCCAAAACAGCTGAGCTTTAGATAAGTTCTGTAGAGTCATTCGTACAGGAGTGGGCACTCTGAAAGCAACGGTTTCACCCTTAAACCTTGTAACATCCCATGGCTATATATAGGATATTGCACCGTACAATATCGCACAACCATAGGATATTACACAATTTCCCCTTCTTGCCCAATCCCAAAACGCACATATTCAACTCGAATTCAGGATTTTGTTTTCTCTTAATCATTTCTGCTGGTGCAGGTTCCTGAGTTGGAGCCTTTACAATATTTACCTCGACCTCAATGAAATGATTTTTACTACTGTTCTTTATCTATCTTCGGTTAGAAGAGATAGTCATTTCATTTCTCTTTAGTAGAGAGGAAGAGGCTGAAAAAAAAATCTAAATTTTGTGTGATATCCTATAGCCTTGGGATATCACAATTTAAGAGTAATCGTTAATTTTAAATCATCCTTTCAAATAACTATCCATCTTGTGGTAGTTATCAAATATATGTATAGCCGTACGGCCAACGTTCCAAGTTAAAACGAGTTCCCAAATTACACATAACTAGAGATGTCAAATGGGCCGAGCCAGGCCATTTTGGTATGGTCCGGCCCGCCAGTTAATGGCCCATGGCACGACACGGTGGGCCGTACTGGGCCGAGCGAACTGGCACAGTTGGCCATTTCGGCACGGCTCACCTGGCCCGCATTGGGTCCTATTTTCTAGCCTGATAATTAAGTGGACTATGGGCCTTTAAATATTTAAGGCCTGAATATTAGGCCTAATACTAGATGGTTGGGCTTACACAACCTTCAACCTGGCATCCTGGCCTATCTTTTCTCATTAACACCTCTATTTCAACTTGGCTTGGGCTTGGGCTTACACTACTCATGCCGTTTCAACTTTCAGAGACTCTTTCATCATTTTATTTTACACCGAGATACAGAATGAAAAAGTCCACGTGCCACAGAAATAGCTGGGGTGAATATAGATATAGATAAATGGATGGATGGATGGATGGGTCGTGATGAATTGATTAAAAAAGATAGCAACGAGACAAACAAAAACCATTCTATCCCTTTGCCCTCTTTCTTTTCTTTTTCTTTATTTTTTTCCCCTTCCCGCAAGGCCCATTACCTTCTTTACCTTAAATAAATAAATGAAGTTAGTGAGGTAGAGTGTCGCTTTTGTTTGTGTTGTGTTGCCTATATATATATATATATATATATATATATATCATCTTTCGTTACTCTTTTCTCTTCACATTTATGGATTTCACGGCCCAATCCCTCCTCTCTCTCCGTCTCTATGTTTTTCTCTCTTTGTGTATATATACACACATCACATAGCGCAGAGACATAAAGAGAAAAAAGAAAGGAAAAATAATAAATAAAATTAAAAAAAAGCTTCGACATTAACAACAAAAATGGAGCCATCCAATATTGATAACCATCTTACTTAACATCAGTGTTTGTGTTTTAATTTTAAATTTTAAATTTAATATCAAAAATGTAAAAATTAATTGAAAACGCCGAATACACAACTGGCACGGGGGCAGACTCCAAACACCCGTGGCCCGTTCGGCCCGGGATCTAGGTGCGCACTACACTTAACGCTATTGATAAAGAGTCTGCTACTTGAAAAAGTCTCCACAGCCCGGGAATTGTGCCCGGGCTGTGGCACGGTCCCCCCGGGGACCGTTGAATCCGAGCTGACGTTGGAATCCAATGGTCCCCAGGGGGACCGTGCCACAGCCCGAGCACAATTCTCGAGCTGTATAGCAGGTCTCCTGTCTACTTGGCCTGGTGTGAGGCTCATCGGGCGTGAGCATCACGCCAAGGAGACTTTTTGATTGATAAATTGGCAGTTATATGACACGTTTTATCAGTAGGCATAGCTTTTTACTTGGCCATAAAAAAAATAGTTGGCATAGCCAATAGAGCCAACACAATATGTGTGAGATATTATAAAAAATTTACCTTACCAGATCCGTGGGGGAACTGAGAGATCTTCTTTGTCCTTTTATTGGAGATATTTTGCTTTTTAGTCTTTCTTCAAATGATGAAGATTGCCACCATTAAACCAGTTGCTCGAAACTAACTAAAAAAGTTCCACAAAGTGCCTTCCAAAAATTAAGCTGTGTCTCATAATATTTTTACTTTTAACTTTCAAATTCACTGAACTCTTTGATATCCAAGCTTTTGAGATACTCTAAACGGAAGGTGTCTTTGAGCATACGTGAATTCAATTGAGAACCACTCGCATTTGGATTTTTCAAAGATCCTAAGCCACTCAAGAGGAAGTGGTGAAGGAAAGAAAAAAAAACATCCATTCATTTCATACCTCTAGAGGGGACAGTTGATACAGCTTCTCCGACAAGAACTTGGGGCCAAAGAACATTGAAGTTAGCGGATTTTCTGCTGCTGGATCACAGCTGAATTGGGTATCCAAGAAGTTTTCCGAAGGGACCCTCTTTAAGTACTGCCATACAGACATACAAACACAAATTAGTTAGAATTTGTCTGAAAAGCCATTCATCTCTCCTCTTTCTCCAGCTATTTCAAGTTTCACATCACAACGTACCATATTCAAGATATGAGAGGGTGGGGAAGAGGAATCAGGCATGAATGCTGTGAGGAAAACAGCAACCAACACCTTTTCAGGAAAAGCATCCATGGCTAGAGCCAGATTGACCCCTCCTAAGCTGTGGCCCACCAGAATCACCTTCTCTTCTGGAGGGAGAGAGGCCATCAAATCCATCAACGGCTGCGAGTATTTGGCAAAGGTGAGAACGTCTTGGAATCTAGTTGGGTCGACACCAGAAGCAGAGAGATCGAGCGCAGTGACTCGGTGGCCCGCGGATGTCAAGAGAGTGGTGAGCTTATACCAAGACCATGCTCCATGGCATGCACCATGGACTAGAATAAAATGCTGCTTCTGGCTCTTCTTCTCCATTTTTTTCTTCTTTCTCGTTGCTCTTGATTTCAGAATGTAGGGCTTGTTTTTGTAGCTTGTGTATCTTTTTCAAAGCTTGTAACTTGGTATTAGCTTCATCTGTTTTTCTCCTTTTAAACTTGCGGTAGAGCAAGCAAAATAGGACAGAATGATTTGGTAAGAAGGTCAGATGGGTATTGTTTGGCTGGCGTGGCCAAGTCGCCTAAGACGGCCACAGTGGACCCCTCAATTAAAACTGGAGCAGCTAAAAAAGAATGGGATTATATGGGACATTTTTTAAAAAAATTTACTCATCCAATAAGAATGGAGCCCACATTAGATTGTTCATGAGATGGATAGCTTGATTAATAAATATGCTTAGAATTGTATTAATTACATTGTTAATTATGTGAACAATATGGCGGTGGAGCCAAATCTTATTAGAATGAAATTCTCAAATCTGTTTTAATTTAAATCGGATTTTGATCATTAGGTTGACCGTGCGTGCTATGGAGTGTTTGTGGGTTGGCGACGCACGGTCGACCTTGGGACGATATGTGGGGGGACCTCTCATGTCTTTGTCAATTGGCAGACTCGAGGCTTCAATGAATTTGGAAACCGGAAGAACGTGGGGGTAAAATCTCCAATTTCGGGCAGTTTGTGGAGGCCTGTTACTGTGGGTAAGGTAAGGCCTGTTTATATTTATGACCTCTTTTGTTTATATATATATATATATATATTTGTTAATCTGGGTGCTTCGGGCCCACTTGGACCTCATAAATGTCAAAAATTCTTTGAAAAACCCCCTCTGAGTTTTGAAAATTTATATCATTTTCACATTTTTTTCCCCTCTACCAAGAATTCTTTTTACATGGAAGGAAAATTTTCTGAGTCCGCCCTAGTGCAACCACACGCTCCTCTCCGCTGAAAATTCTTATTTTTTTGGGATATTTTTTTGGGCAAGATAGAAAACAAAAATCTAACATCCCTATCAACTTGCAATTTTACGCAATAAGAACCCCATGTTTCTTTTTCCCAACGTTACACAAACAAGCTCTTGATCATTGTACTTATTCTATATCTTACTTCAATAATGGTTGGATCCACCATCGATTAATCTCATATAAAATATTTGTTTACCTTAAAATATATAGAAATTAAAGAGAAATTCTAAAAAACTCCCCTATCTCAAAAGGGGAGTTTCTGCCCCTATCTATTAGCCAATCATTTAAGAGAATTTATAAAAGATCCACAATTTTAGGAGAATATTTAGGAGAGGGAATGGATAAGTGTACTGACATGTGTCACACTTTCATTAGCTAAAAAAGGGGAGTTTTTTTTTTTTTTTTTTTTGTGAAAAATGCTCAGGAGTTTTGTAGCATAAATCGAAATTAAATACAAAAGGTTATTAAAAATGAAGATCAAAAGCGAACTTAAAAAAACAGCAACTTCTTTTGATTACTTCCTTAAAAGAAGTTGTTAATTATTTATTGTTCATTTTTGAAAAGTCCTTATTCGTGGAAGCTCAAATATAATTTAAATTTTAACAACCTATGTATTTAATTCCTATGCTTTTAATTCCTATGCTTGTATATAGACAAACATGCAAATAATATTTTTGAGATACTTTATTCACAGGCGTTGCATGTGGTGCTAAGCTTAACTCATAGAAGAGTGAGATTTTGTGTAGTTATTATGAACTTAATAAGTTTCTGCTAAAGATTATCATAAGTGGGTCCCACTGAGGATGCTTATGAATTTCACGTGATTTGAGTGTTAGACAACCTAACCTGAAATTACGTTTTATCTGATTTTCCAAATCAGACACAATTAAGTGTGAATTGGCCAGTGGACCCTCTGAACATGTACGAGGATCCTTTTGTTTAAACACTTAAATCAATGAATGGGGCCCGCAATTTCACTCAGAATCATGTTTCACCTTCTTGTTACTGGACCTAGTCAATTTCATTAATTTAGACCAGAATTGCCTATCACCAACCAGATTATGTACGGAACACGCAATTGAAACATGATTGTGTCCTTTTGTTTACACACATAAAATCAATGAATGGCGCCCACCAATTCGCTCAAAATCATGTTTGATGTTTCACCTTGTTGCTACTGCACCTAATTTCATTTTGATCGGAATTGCTTGTCACCAGCCAGATCATGTGTGGAACACGCAATTGAAACACGATCCAGTCTAGTGGAGTTGCATGTTTCGGTTCAATCATCAATTAGGATGGAGGTTGGAGGTGGGCCCCATTGGATCATTTGCACGGCCCCCATCGGATGATTTGTGTGGGTCCCATTGAACAAAGGATGAGGGCATTACGAGCTCTCTATTGCCAAAATAGTCTTCCTCCAAGTAAATTGGTTGCAGACAGCCTCTCAATGCTGAGGTAAAAGGAAGATATACCATGGGCATTGGTTCGTGCTAAACTGGTGAACTAGTAGTGGGTTCAAGATATGTAGGGTTTTTTTTTTTTCACTCAAGTGGTATTTTACGAGTATCCGATTCTCGGATTACCCGGAAGTTTTGATCGGCAAAAAATCAGGTTTGGAAAACTAGAACCTATTTTAAGTTCAGATGCATAAATAGGTTCGGGTCCATAACCCAATTTAGGTTTTGATTGGTCAACGGGTCCGGTTCTGGTTCCGGGTTCATATAGGTTCCGACCCGTGGACTTAGGATCAGACTATGAGCCTTTGATATTGCAAATTATACCTCAAAATCACATTTTTTGAAAACTTTTATGTATAACATTGGAGGTAATAGACTTAATGTATGGTTATAAGTTGAATGATATGCTTGTTTTAAGAAAGATGAAGAATAAAGAGAAATTAGAATCAATTTTGAAACTAGATTCCAGTCTTCTAAGTAGATCCGGTTTCGAAACCGGATCCGGGTTTTCCAATCGGAACTGAGTCTAGAACCAACAAAACAGGTTCCGGAGTCAAAACTGGATTCGGAACTGGAACCGTTATTTAGAAACAGGTCCGGGTCCACTATGGTTCCAATCTGAAGCCGTCCCGTTTGCAACCTTGGCTTTGGGCTCTTCAATACTACCCAATTTAACCTATTTACATGAGTCTGGATACCCCTCAATGTTCTCCCACACGCTTCCCGTGAGTAGGATATGTGAATTTCCATCCATGTGGGACCCACTTATAGATAATTCGAACCGCTGAAAATGAGTGTCATCCCCTCTAGTGAAATATCATCAAATTTACTTTGATAGCAATTGTGAGCACATGACTGTGCGTGATTAATCACATTATCAGCCATGTGCATGCTCAATCCTACGGTAGAACCAACTTCGACATTTAATGATATACCACTAGAGGGAATGATACTCATTTTGACCGGGTCAAGTTATCAATAAGTGGGTCCCTTGTGGAGATTTACACATCCCACTCATAGGAAGTGTGCAGGAGAAAACTTGAAGGATCCGAACCAAAAGATATTCAGAGGTGTTTGAACTTCGAGCAGATGCCGATATTGTTAGATTTTCATCTACACACAACAAAGCATAAGTATATTGTAATTTTGTGCTAATTGTGATGTTAAACAAATTTACAAGTTTCAGAAGAATATAAACTGAAGTGTTTAGCAATTTTATAAACATTTTAGTAGGGGCCTGTTTCTTTGCTGGAATTCTAGGAATATCTGTCTGAGAAATTCCTGAATTCTCAGACAAAGTGGAATTCCTGGATGCCCCTTTAGACTTGAGCATCAAGGAATTCCACGAAAATGCCTAGGGAGTGGAATTCCTGGATTTTTAAAGGTCAAAAAGTGGTTGGAATCCAGAAATGTCAGTAAAGAAACATGGAATTCAGAAATTTCAGGGGACAATTTGTCACATCATATCCAGGAATTCCTAGACATGGTGAATTCCGAACAGAAATTCCACTAAAGAAACAGTGCCTAGATGTCACCGAAACAAAGAAGTGAAAGAGATAAGTAGAATTGATAAAACCATTGTGACAACCACTAATTACTTTGACGTTTTGCGACAATTAAAAAAATCATACAACGTGAGCAATAACATTGTGATCAAGTTTACAGACGAGTTTCCTTTTTCTTCTTTTACAAGGGATTAAACTTACACTTCCGGACAAACCACTAGTTCATTGAGTAATAGCCGGCGAAGCCCAACTTAATTCTTTTTTACGTACATGAGGAGCTAGTAGCTCAATAGTCACTACTTACATTATGGCCCAAAAAGGCAAAAACCAGAGTGACTAGTTACCTATAAATGTGTGAACAATGAGGAAAGAAAACAACATTTGTCAGCTGATCTTTAAATACAAGGAGACATTGTATCACTTGTTGTGTTGTGTGGAAGAAAGCAGAAAAAAATGGAGATATTGCCGACAACGGGGAGTATGTAAAATTTACCAAAAGTAATTCTAAAGTCTCCAAAATGATTCTTTATCATTGGACACGTTCGCACTCAGGCTACATCCATTCAATCAAACCTTTTGGAGGTATCGGATGGGCCTCATCTGCTGGCGGCGTGGCCTATGCAAGATCTGTTGGAAAATTCCATCATGTGGGGCCACACATGTAACCATTAAATGTGTTATGCTATCTTTGGTTAAGCCTAATTGAAATGATCTAATTAAGACTTAAATATTTAAGGCTTAAGGGTATAATTGTCATGGGATTAATGTGTAGATACCAGAATACTAATTCTAATTTGATGAGGGGACAAATTAGAATTAGCAAATCTCATTATTATATATATTAGGGTTATGGTCCCCAATTCATATGGTAAGTTCCTATTCTCTCTGACATCCCATCATCAGAAAGAATCAAGAGGGTTTCTCTGGGCAACCATATTGGATTGGAAGATCAACAACCTGCAAACAACTTTCACTATGGATCAAGGTATGTTTTCCGCTTTACATCTCTCGATGATTTGACATGGAGGATCTTGGTTGTTTAAGTTTTTCTGGATCATAGATCTAGATCTTGTTTTCTAACAAGTGGTATCAGAGCCATCTCCATGTTAAGCCATTGGAAATCAAGTATTTTGTTTCAAATCAAAAAATCTCATGCAATCTGTTGATCTTCTGTTCTTTGGATTAAATTTTGCGTGCGTCAAATTTTTTCTAAATCACTTGTCTGGATCAAGTTGTCGTGGTGAACAACCCAGACGACAGCCCTTCATTCCACATGCCCTACCACCATCCCACGTATATGGCGATGGATCTCACAAATCTTGTGATTCTCCACCATAGAAAGTTTTGTTTTGATCCATCACTTTTCATCGTGACATGTCAAGTTTATAAGTGGGGTACAGGTTATGATGCCAAATTTATGATGATGAAGGTTCTGCTTATTTCTTTAGCTCATGTGCAATCCAATCTTTTTATCGTGACACGTGCCTGATCTAGCCACTATTATATTCTCAAGCATCATATTGATACTTTTCGCCTCGGGACATGGATCAAGGATCAAGATCAAGATATTGCATGCATCATCTTGTTTACTATTTGTTACTGTATCAGGATCCAACCATCTGTTGTTAACATATTGTTGTTTATTCCGCATCGGGACATGCTCTTGTTTTCTTTTTCATATCTGTTCAATCGCATGATCAAGCACCGGAATGGATCAAGTTCTTTTTTCCTTTCTTTTTACATTCCATGTGTTTCTCCTCGCCTCGGGCAATGCGCTACTTGTCTTTTCTTCTGTCATGCGTGCGCTGGATCAAGGAATGGAAAAGGAAAATGAATAAAAAAAAAAACAAATATATATCAACCTACAACACGCATGACAGAACTGGTTGGGTCAGGCCAATTCTGTATTCGGCCCGGCCCACTTCAGAAAGATTAATGAGGTTTTCTTCAATAAAAAAAAAAAAGGGCGTGAGATTTGGGCGGCAGTGCAACAAAACATAAGATTATTTATAGAACAAATTCAAATAATTTATGGTATTTCTTTTATGGTTAAATAAATTAGTCCATTATTCTAAATGGGCTAATTGAAACAAGATGTTACCAAAGTGACCTCTCTTGTGTAGATTGTTCATGAGGAATATTGGATGTTTGTGTGTATGTCAATTCATGCGGGTCTTAGTCGGCCCAAAGGAAGGTTAATACTTGGCCGAATTGCATACACACCCGTGGTGATAAACATGTGACGATTATCAGGTTTTCCATGTAAATAATACATCGATCCAAAGATAGATTTATTATTTGACATAAATTATTGTCAATATTCGATCACTACAACAAGAGTACCATTTACAATTAATATTACTGTCCAAAGACTTGATATTAATGTTGTGCTAGGTATCTTGAGATGAGACTTACCATTATTTGAATATGTTGATTATCGTATTTGGTAAATAATATGAGCTTGTTTGTCTGTTTATTTTTTGTTCTCTTTACAGCAAGTGTTTCTACTATATCTGCTAATATCAACTCAATACCTGTGCTTAATGGGACTAATTTTAAGGATTGGAAAGAGAACATAGAAATTGTTCTCGGCTGCATGGATCTAGACCTTGCACTACGGACTGAGCAACCCGCTTCTCTTACGGCTGAAAGTACTCCTGATGCAAAGAAGAACTTTGAGAAGTGGGATCGCTCAAATCGCATGAGTCTTATGATCATTAAGCGCGGCATTCCGGAGGCTTTTAGGGGTGCGGTATCTGACAAGTTAACCACAGCCAAAGAATTCCTCGCCGAGATTGAAAAGCGTTTTGTGAAAAACGATAAGGCAGAATCAAGCACGCTTTTGCAAAGCTTGATTTCTATGAAGTATAATGGCAAGGGGAATATACGGGAGTACATTATGGATATGTCTCATCTTGCTTCTAAGCTTAAGGCACTGAAGCTCGAGCTGTCTGACGACTTGCTCGTGCATTTGGTATTAATATCACTCCCTGCACAATATAGTCAATTTAAAGTCAGTTACAACTGTCAAAGAGAGAAATGGACTCTTAATGAGCTCATTTCTTATTGTGTGCAAGAGGAAGAGAGATTGAAGCAAGACAGGACAGAAAGTGCTCATTTGGCTCACACCTCTAAAGATAAGGGCAAAAAGAGAAAGAATAATGATGCTGCTAAGGGTCCAGCCCAAAAGAAACAACAACAAACAAATGAGGTTCAAAAGAAACCACAGCAAGCAAATGAGGGTTGTTTCTTTTGCAACAAGCCTGGACATGTGAAGAAGGACTGTACCAAATATCACGCTTGGCGTGCAAAGAAAGGTACATTTCTTACTTTGGTCTGTTCTGAGGTCAATTTAGCTTCAGTACCTAGAAACACGTGGTGGTTAGATTCTGGTGCTACTACTCACATCAGTGTTTCTATGCAGGGTTGTCTGAGCTGCCGAAAGCCAAGTGATGCTGAAAGACACATCTTTGTGGGCGATGGCAACTCGGTAGAAGTAGAGGCAATAGGGCATTTTAGGTTGTTATTAAAAACTGGTTATTATTTGGATTTAGTAGATACTTTTATTGTACCGTCTTTTAGACGGAATTTGGTTTCAGTTTCTTTATTGGACAAGTTTGGTTATTTTTTGTTCATTTGGAAACAATCAAGTCAGCTTATCTACAAATTCAAATATTGTTGGAACTGGTTCTCTATGTGTATATGACAACTTATATTTGCTTGATATAATTGTTTCTTATAATGAATCCTTGCATATGGAATCACGAGGTACTAAACGCAAATTGAGTAAAGAAAATTCAGCCACATTATGGCACAAACGCTTAGGTCACATCTCTAAGCCTAGAGTTGAGCGACTTGTGTCTGATGGAATTCTAGATTCCCTTGACTTTACAGACTTTGATGTTTGTATTGCTTGCATCAAGGGAAAACAGACCAAAACGAAGAAATTAGGTGCCAATAGAACTACAGATGTCTTAGAATTGATACACACAGATATCTGTGGCCCATTCCCTACGGCTTCTTGGAATGGCCAACAGTATTTTATATCATTCATAGACGATTACTCTCGCTATGGGTACCTATTTCTCATTCATGAGAAATCACAGTCTTTGGACGTGTTCAAAACATTTAAAGCTGAAGTTGAGAACCAACTCAACAAAAGAATAAAGTGTGTCCGGTCTGACCGTGGTGGTGAATACTACGGTAGATATGACGGATCAGGTGAACAACGTCCAGGACCGTTTGCTAAATTCCTAGAGGAATGTGGAATCGTTCCCCAGTACACCATGCCAGGGTCACCTAGCATGAATGGTGTTGCTGAAAGGCGAAACCGGACTCTTAAGGATATGGTAAGGAGTATGATTAGTCATTCTTCTTTACCAGAGTCACTCTGGGGAGAAGCAATCAAAACAGCAGCTTATATTCTGAATAGAGTGCCAACTAAAGCAGCTGTAAAAACACCTTATGAGCTTTGGACAGGCCGTAAGCCTAGTCTCAAGCATTTTCACATTTGGGGATGTCCTGCTGAGGCAAGGCCTTATAGGCCACATGAAAAGAAATTGGACTCCAAAACTGTGAGCAGCTACTTCATTGGCTACTCTGAGCGATCTAGGGGCTATAAGTTTTATGATCCCACACTTAAGTCAATTTTTGAGACGGGAACTGCAACATTTTTTGAGGATGTTGAGTTTGGGGGGAGAAATAAGGTTAGAGACATTGTCTTTGAGGAAGAATCGGTTTCGATTCCCACTATCGCTATTGACAATGTACCGGTTTCTATGCCTGTCATTGATCAAGAAGCGAGTCCGGATCCTCAACTAGACAATGTTGATCAACCCCCTATTCAAGATGAGGTGATCGTTCCTGAGGAACAAACTCCACAACCTCAAGAACCAGTGCCATTAAGACGATCCACTAGAGAAAGGAGAAATGCTATTCCTGACGATTTTTTCGTATTTCTCCAAGAACATGAGGAAGAGATTGGAATGGTGGAAAATGATCCAATCAACTTCCACCAGGCCATGCAAGGTTCCAACTCTCAAAAGTGGATTGATGCTATGAATGAGGAGTATAAGTCTATGCAAGACAATAAGGTTTGGGAACTTGTTCCATTACCAGAAGGTGCGAAGCCCATTGGTTGCAAATGGATTTTTAAAACCAAAAGGGATTCGAATGGTAATGTGGAGAGGTATAAGGCTCGTCTTGTAGCTAAAGGCTTTACCCAAAAAGAAGGGATTGACTTTAAAGAGACTTTCTCTCCGGTTTCTTCGAAAGACTCTTTTAGGACAATCATGGCACTTGTTGCACATTTTGATCTTGAGCTTCATCAAATGGACGTCAAGACAGCTTTTCTCAATGGTGACATTGACGAAACAATTTATATGGTGCAGCCAGAAAACTTTGAGTTGGGAGACCCAAAGAATATGGTCTGTAAATTGACAAAGTCCATCTATGGACTCAAGCAAGCTTCTCGTCAGTGGTATCACAAGTTTCATCATGTGATTATCTCATTTGGTTTTGAGACAAACGCTGTTGATAATTGTGTGTATCACAAATTCAGTGGGAGTAAGCACATATTCCTGGTTTTGTATGTCGATGACATACTGCTTGCCACAAATGATATAGGCATGTTGCACGAAACCAAGAGATTTCTATCAAAGAAATTTGAGATGAAAGATCTTGGTGACGCCTCCTTTGTATTAGGGATCCTGATACAACGTGATCGTTCTCGTGGTATTCTTGGATTATCACAAAGACGTTATATCGATACAGTACTCAAAAGATTTGGCATGCAGGACTGTAAACCGGGTGACACCCCTGTCGCTAAGGGAGACAAGTTCAGTCTCAATCAGTGCCCTAAAACTAACCTTGAAATTAAGGAAATGCAAAAGATTCCCCATGCATCAGCTGTAGGTAGTCTAATGTATGCTCAGGTATGTACGCGTCCGGATATTGCGTACATTGTTGGCATGTTAGGCAGATATTTAAGTAATCCTGGAATGGATCATTGGAAAGCAGCCAAGCGGGTTATGAGATATTTACAGAGAACAAAAGATCACATGCTCACATATAGAAGATCGGATCAGTTGGAGATCATAGGGTATTCTGATTCCGATTTTGCTGGATGCAAAGACAGTATGAAATCCACATCAGGCTACCTTTACCTGTTAGCTGGTGGAGCTATTTCTTGGAGGAGTGCCAAACAGACACTCGTTACTGATTCCACCATGGCAGCAGAGTTTGTAGCATGCTATGAGGCATCCAACCATGGTATATGGCTGCGGAATTTTATCACTGGGCTGCGAGTTCTAGAGGGTATTGAAAGACCACTCACACTATATTGTGACAATAAGTCAGCAGTGCTATATTCCAACAACAACAGGAGCTCATTTAAGTCAAAACATATTGCAATTAAGTTCCTAGTTGTGAAGGAGAGAATACAGGATGGACAGATATCCATAAAGCACATTGGGACGAACTCCATGATAGCAGATCCGCTTACAAAGGGATTACCACCCAAGGTCTTTCATGAGCACACTGCTCATATGGGTGTTATTTTGTGTGAGGATATCACACTATAGTGGGAGTTTGTATCAGTTTATATACTATTGCTTTATGTTTAATTTTGGACATACTTATGCATTTATGTATTTGGATATTTTTCTGATCAGAAATAAAGTATTCAGTTCATTTCACTCTGTTACATTGTATTCAATATTAATCTCACTAAGGAATAAAGTAGGACCAGTTGGAAATAGACATGTATAGATCACATTGCATGTATTTTCCATGCTACGCATCCATGATTGATCTATGTCATTTGGTTATGTTGGTGTACGTGACCATTGATGGGTTTAGTCATGTTCAATATGACGAAAACCGCTTTGATCCTATACCGGCATAATAAATGGACGAGATTGTTTGGATATACCCTCAGATTATGATAGCAGAATTTTAGAGCTCATACAGTCATACACATTTGTTAAGTTACATATATGGCCCAGTGGGAGATTGTTGGAAAATTCCATCATGTGGGGCCACACATGTAACCATTAAATGTGTTATGCTATCTTTGGTTAAGCCTAATTGAAGTGATCTAATTAAGACTTAAAGATTTAAGGCTTAAGGGTATAATTGTCATGGGATTAATGTGTAGATACCAGAATACTAATTCTAATTTGATGAGGGGACAAATTAGAATTAGCAAATCTCATTATTATATATATTAGGGTTATGGTCCCCAATTCATATGGTAAGTTCCTATTCTCTCTGACATCCCATCATCAGAAAGAATCAAGAGGGTTTCTCTGGGCAACCATATTGGATTGGAAGATCAACAACCTGCAAACAACTTTCACTATGGATCAAGGTATGTTTTCCGCTTTACATCTCTCGATGATTTGACATGGAGGATCTTGGTTGTTTAAGTTTTTCTGGATCATAGATCTAGATCTTGTTTTCTAACAAGATCGGCATGGGCAACTAGGCCTGCGATGTCATCAATAACACCGTGAACACGACGGTTCAACAATGTATATACAGTTCTATCAATCAGTTAATCAATTCTATACAATTCATATCTATGAAGTAACAGTGTTTATACAGTAGAGTCAAGTAATAATCATTACTTGATGACAACTATAGTAAGATTCATTACACGTTAATTCAGTTATTCTAATGGAAGCATTTCAGTGTATTTGTAAACACAAATACTTGTTAGTTATACATTCATTTATATTATCCTCTATAGCTGAGGGCGGAAGGGCGTACCATTCAATGACCCAGGTCTCAACGATTTGCAGTGGTTATTCACTTTCTATTACATGACTTGTCATGACTTATCAAATGGGTGGAATTTATCAGTGTCTTGATCAGAGATCACTAATATTCTACGAGGCTCCGGAACGCCTCATACATCTATTGCAGTAGGATTATTCATTAATTCATTGTTATATTTAGTAACTATTGATCCAGTTCATTAATTCTGTGCATTATGTCAATGTAGCTCAACAGTGAAATTAAGTACTATAAAACAATTTTAATGCGGAAATCTAGTCAAATCCTGTTCGGATTTCTACACCAATCAAATCAGTGAAACGTTCGTTATCCAATACACGTGTTATTCTTGATGAACATCACTTTATATATTGAATTTGTGCATAAGATAACCTTAGCTAACAACCTATGATGGCTTATACATTAATAAAAACCAGCCTTTATAATTTAGGTTTAAAAACAGGAAAATCTGAATTTAATCTGAAAATTTCCAGTCTCGGTCACCACTTCGGTTGGCTGTCGGTTGACTGACATGCCCAGTTCGATTAACCTTTTAGAACCTTGCATTCTCTCCAAAATCCTGATAATTCAGTTTGGTCACTTTGTCGGTTGACCCTCGGTCAGCCGAACTCACTTGGTCTGCACTTCGGTCACCATCTCGGTCAGCCATGATCTGCACCTGAAGCTTCAGAAAAACTTCAGAATTTTCTGATACTTCCAGGGGAGGTCGATTGGCTTGTCGGTCAACCGAACTCATCATTTTGGCTAACCAAACTCAGTTCGGTCAGCTTTCCAAAAGCTGGATTTTTTGTCCATTTCCATCAGGCGGTCTAGGTTAAGTGTCGATACGCTTTCCAGAAGCCGAACTACACTGATAAATGACCCTGGACCAGTTCGGTCAGCTTGTCGGTCGACCGAACTGCGCCCAGAAGTTCAGTTTTGAGCTTCAGAATTTCTGAAGCTAATCTCTGGGATTTTGGACTCTTTGAGTTTTAACACTTCTAAAACATCATAAATCATAAGAAGAGTATACGCATGCCTTGTTAGAAGATGAATTGAAAAAGAATTCCTTTGTTTATCTTGAGCTTGAGATCAAATCATCTTCAATCCAAGCTTTACAATTCCACAATGGAAAACTAACTTGAGGAAGAAGATGAAGAGTGAAGTCTCTTCAAAAACACTTGTAAAGCTTCTACTTGATGCTTGAGAGAGAGAAAATGAAAGAAAAAAGAGAAAAAGGAGAGAAGAAGGGGTGCCTAGGGTTTGAAATTGATTGAACTCAATTCACAAAACCATCTCTCAGCTTATATAAGCTAAGAATTGCATTTTGGCCCTTCACCTCCTTAATTCATTTCAAATTAAATCAAATGACAGGTCACTTGACTAGTTTCTCGTCTGAAGAGTTCAAGTCTATTATGAAAGTTAACGTACTCGTTGAGATACGCGTGTTAGTATCAAGGGCTTCCGTATTCGACGAAATATGTGAAACTTCGTATTTACGAATAAGTCCTTTGTTTCACTTCTAAAACTCATTCAATTCATTTACAATCCTTTATTATATTTCACTAAGCCTAAATCATTTATTTTGGGCTAATTTAATATCATCTGGTCTTAAACCATCATTAACTTAATTAACCATAGTTAATTAACTTTAATCCCGATTAACTAGAATTAATCTTAATTAACTCGGGATGGGATCTAACAATGACACATTTTAAATAAGATTCAAAGATTTAACATGCCTCAATATCATAATGGCATCATAATGGGGTATTTCATTGAAAGTCAATACAGTTATGTGATAAGTATCAGAGGATCTGATCCGATCACGATGTGTGCAGCTCAGCTGATTAACAATAAAGCCTCAAAAAGTAGGTGGCATTCTGCCGCACGCGAGGCTCCAAATCAAGCCTTGGCTAGGCTTAAATTTAAAAAAAAAAAAAAAATCAAGCTTGAGCTCAGGCTTAGCCTAAAGAAAAATTATCATAATGACACAATTGCAATTGTTGTCCTTAGAAATGTCGAATTCCCTGTTTGATAGGGTTTTGAAGACTGAGAATTAGTTTACATATTTATGAATGAGATATAGGAAGAGGTGTTTGGAATTTGAATACATGCGCTACATAATATCAATGGTTTGAACATTGTAAGATTTTATCTACACATAACAAGATATAGTTATATTGTAATTTTGTGCAAATTTTGTTTTTTTTTTCTTTTTGCAAATTTTAGAAAAGTATAAACTGCAGTGTATAGCAATCTATAAAAATTAGTAGATGCAATTGTCTAGAAAAATAAAATGAAGAGACAAGTAGAAATGATTGACCCATTATGATATTAACTAATTATTTATCAAGTAGAGTCATCTAATAGTAGTAGAAGCTATCTAATGTTAAAATCAAAGAGACTCGTCTGATGATAATTTTGGATGAAATCCATTAAATGTTGATAATTATAAAGGAACCCATGTAATTTTATAATTCTTGTATTATTCATTTAATATTTGAAAGGAATCATAATGTATGTAACAAAAAAAAAAAACTCTCAAATGAGTTTATACTGCACATTTTGCAGTGGATTTGAGCTTGCACATGCATGTACTCATGTCCCTCATCAGTTGGCAGTTGGCATTTGGCAAGAGCTGACTGAGGTTATTTTTCGGTAAAGTACATGCCACCATTAGAAGTTAGAACAATGAAATTTTGATCTTGTCCAGAAATGTCAGGTATGGTCCGTATGGACCATGGTAGCAAGAAGGAGGAAATGGGACCAACTTTGTGGGCTACCTCTGCTCAAGTGAAACAAAACACTTTCCACTTTGAAAAGAGTGCACGAGGTGAACGGTGAGCCCCAATTTTATTATAGCATCCACTAAATTCCACGTGACCTAGGTAGCGCGTACAGCCTTGCAGGGCTCTTGAAGCATCTATCTGTTCTTTTGTTTTGTTTTGTGTTTTTTTTCACTCACAGGGGCCCACATAAGAATGGTGTGGAAATCTCAATCGCAAAATGCCTTGAATTCAAGGCACCTACCAAAATTTATCTTTTAACCCTGCTCACATTATATTATATAAAAGGAAACCAGACCCATGAATCAAATTCTAGACCGTTAGATGAAAATTGGGGCCTCTTGCGGCCTCAACTTGTTGTGACAAAAGCTGAGTGGCATCATAAAAATGTGGGATCGCGCATTTTAAATTAGGTTTAAGCTGCCTCCATATCATAGTGGCATCATCATGGGATATATTTTATTGGAAGATAACATGGAAATATAGGATGAAAATTAGAAGATTTCATCGGCTCTACGTCCGGGTAAGGACGTGCAAAGCTCAAAGCTCAGAGCTCAGCTTGATTTACAAAAGCCTGTGCCTCACGGGACTACATGTCAAGCACTCTGCTAGCGATCCACAAAACATTTGAGTTTGAGATCTGGCTTAGGTCAATAGTTTAACTAACAAATCGTCTATTATGTTTTTATTTAAATCTTAAAATCAGATATGTATAATCATAATATCTCAAAAAAGCCTCTACATTTCATGTTTTTACCAAAACATTCTTTGACCGACAACAATTTAGTTTAAAGAAGAATTTACCTGATAGAGCCTTGTAGGATACTATACCACTTCGGAGGTGTCGTATTTACCATGGACACGGATAAGGCTCTATATGTGCGTTATTATTATTATTTTTTTATCGTTTAACGAATGGTCGATATCGACCACTTTTATGGTCGATATCGACCATTCTGCGAGAACCCAAATAAAAATTAGGTTTTTCAAGAGGGGAGGAGGAGGAGGAGGGAGGAGAGGGGAAGGGTGTAGAAAAGGCTATCTACTTAGATGGAGCGGTCCCACGCGACGAAATGGGCAGCTGCTACGACATGGAGTACCGATCGAGTGGAAAGACGGCCACTCCCCTACCTGGCTCCCCTCCCCCAACATCGCCAGCGACGTCATCGCTGAATTCGACTCCCCCTGGTGGACTGCCGCCAAGAAGGCCGACGCCGACGCCCTTCGCAGCTGCCTCCTCGACTACCCCTCCCGCGATGTGAATGTTGTCGACGAAGACAGCCGCACCGCCCTCCTTTTCGCCGCCGGCCTGGGCTCCGAGCCTTGCATAGAAGTGCTGGCTGAAGCCGGCGCATACCTCGACTGGAGGGACTCGCAGGACGGGCTGACGGCGCTGCACATGGCGGCGGGGTACGCGAGGCTGGGAGCGGTGAAGCTGCTGCTGGAGCTGGGGAGCGGACTTGGAGGTGGAGGATGCAAAAGGGAGGACGGTGCTGGGGCTAGCGCAGGCGAGGGAGGTCCTTACGGCGACACCGAAGGGGAATCCGATGATGTTTGGGAGGAGGGTGGCGCTGGAGGGGGTGGTGAGGGAGCTGAAGGCGGCGTTGTATGAGTAGGGGAGGTGGAGGGGGTGATGGAGAAGAGAGGGATGAATATCTGGTGGAGTAGAGAGATGGAGGGAGGGAGTTGGTGAGGAAGAATTGGGTTGCTGAGGATCTAGTGAGGGATTTTGAGGAAGGTTTAGAGTATGGAATTGCAGAATGGATCTTGGGAGTGAGAGATGGTACAGAAGAAGAAGGAGAAGGAGGAGAGGGTGGTGAGGAGAAGAAGAAGAAGGATGCTACCCCCCCTCCCTGAGTACTGATCTGTGCCATCATTTTTTTGTTTGCTTTTGTTTTAAAGTGGTCGATATGGACAATAAAAGTGGTCGATACTGATAATGACTGTATTTTTGTGTTTCAGTTATGTTGTTGATATCGACAATAAAAGTGGTCGATACTGACAATGACTGTATTTTTTGTGTTTCAGTTATATTGTCGATATCGACAATTAAAGAGGACAGTTTATGGTCGATATCAACCACTCTTCTCCCTCCTCCTCCCCTCCCATCTTCTTCCTCCTGAAAAACCCATTTCCCTTTTGGGTTCCCGCAAAATGGTCGATATCGACCATTCGCTAAACAAAAAAAAAAAAAAGGACCTTGAGGACCCCTCTCGTATCCAACGTGAAACGGGGTCCTCGTAGCACGTATAGGGCTGTACCAGGCTCTACCAGGTAAATTCCTCTAGTTTAAAATTTTTTTTTGCAAATACCCCCGTAAGGTTTATAGGATTTCTAAATAGGCCCATGTGTCTTAATATTTGTAAATAACCTATTTATTTTCATTTTAATACCTGCCATGTCCCCAAAATTAGCATTTCTAATGACAACGGGCAACCAAAGTTGGGTTTGTGTTAGATTATTATGAAAACGACAGCTTTACCCTTACATCCATTAAATAAAAATAAGAATATTATTATTTATAAGAAATGTCATTATTTTGTCCTTAGTCCTAATGGCTTCTCTCTTAATAACTCTCTCGTGCACATGAAGCCTAATCATGTATTTTGACCCAATGGTGGGTTATTCATGGATTCAATCAATTATAACCAATTATAAATACAAGCGTTGATTATCAGTATATATGATCGGATTGAATTTAATAAAATTGACACTATATTGAGAAACATAAATTTACACAGGATTATTCTCTCATACTGAATGTAATTGTTAATATTACAAGTTTTAGAGAAAACTAAATCTAAGCTTTTGAAATTATACATACAAGAACAAAAAGATATGGGCAAACATGTAATTCCACTCTAAAAACTTATGGTGGTTAGAAGGTTACTAATCTTGGGAAGACAGAAGGTATTAAAATGAGAAATAAGGGTCCTTTTACAAATATTGAAATCATAGTGGCCTAATAACAAATCCTAAAAACCTTATAGGGTATATAAAAAAAAAAACTCTTAAAAAAAGTAAATGTTGACAAAGCATTCCATCCTTTTGTGTTCTGGTTAATAGAGGAATGATGTAATCCCGAGGGGTAGTTCAATTGGCTTAGGACCACGATTTGCACCCGGAGGTTGTGGGTTCAAAACTGCTCTACCACACTAGGTCACAGGAGAATTTTACCTAACTTTCTCTCCTGGGCCCGTAAGGATTATTTTAGCCCAAATGACTGAACCTGCGTTATAAATAAAAAATAAAAAGATAGAGGAATGATAGTGTGATGTGATGTATGTTTTGCTTAATTGAGGAATGATACTCCACCCTGCGTTAAGGAATTCTCAAAGAGAATTTCATAGTTATGTTGGAATATCATTTAGATATTTTCCTCATTGATTGCACTAGAAGGGGGAGACTGATAACTTGGCATCACGGCTGTAGCAAAAACTGCAACAGAGATCCTTCCAGGAAAACGCTCCATGGCTAGAGAGAGACCATACCCGCCGTAGCTGTGACCCACAAGGATGACCCTTTCCTCTGCAGGAAGAGAAGCCATGGTCTCCATCAAAGGCTGCTACTCATCAAATGACTGGACCTCATCAACTTGCCTTCCATATATCCCACTAGCGGCAAGGTCCAAAGCAATGACCGTGTGCACGGCCGACATTAGCAGCGGACGAGCTTATACCAGCACCATACTCCATGGCATGCACCACGAACTAGAATGAAATGCTTCTTGCTTTCCTCCATCTCTTGTTTCTTCTTCTCTCTGAGTCTTCTTCTATGTATTGATTTTATGACAAAGTCAACCTCTGTTGTCTGTACTTTTGCAAGTTTAGAACCATATGATATTGATAGAGTAATGAATTCATTAATGGGTGATATGGAAATTTTCTTATGTTTCTTAGTGGCATGGCAATTGGCATGGTTGTAGACAACTGGGGAAGTTATTATGTATGGGATATAATTTTAAACAATGCATGAGTTGTATTTTGCTGATTGCAAGGACATGAGTGGGTGCCCACATGGGAGTTGGTGGAAACGCCATAAGGTGTGGGTTTGCCCACCCCTTCTTATATATATTTGTTGTGTTGGGGTTAAAAGGCATTAGAAGAATGGTCCTGCTGAGTCAAAGACCCAAAAATACCCACGTCACATCAAAGAGAAAAAAAAGAAAAAAAAAAACACAAGTACATGACACTGCATAGGAGATGCCCGGTTGGCAGGGAAAAGGGACAACATACCGAGCTGTAAAATTTTTTATATTTCCTATCCCATATTTGAAACATTCAACAGATGGAAGTCGATGTGTGGAACTCACTACGTTTTATAAGTTTGCTACCCCAAAAAGTATGGACCACCTAAAGCTGAGTTCTACAGCCTGATCTTTGTTTCACACAAGCTCTGTAAGTCTTATGGATGGGCTTCTCTGATCTCCCATTCCAAATTATGTAGAGTTAGCCAAGTTGGCCGACAAGATGTGCAGATGGGCTCAGTTTTGCATGATCTAAGCTCCATTTTATTACTGGGATGGATTTTGAGTGATTGTTTTATGAGCCAAGCTCAAGCTAGGCCCTGCATCTTTATGGTTAGGCTCAGCTAAGCTCAGGGACTAAACTTGGTGCGTTTATATATAATAATTTTTTTTTTTTTTTTTGGAATAACACACGTACCATCGCTTATGTTTTCCATACAACTCGCTACAGTATTGGCTCGTACCAAGTCAAATTTGTATTTATGTACAAATTACTTATTCTATACGTATCAATATTCATCCCTCAAACTAAAAGTGAGAAGAACTGTTATTGGAGTGAAACTCCGCCACATCCAAAACAAAAGAAGAAAATTTATTTTGAAAAGTTCAGCTTTTTAATTAGTACGCTGCACAGTGCAGTTTCACCTGAATCCCTCAGTCATCTTGTGATTCTGAGCCTCAAGACTCAAGAGGATCCGGATTCAAATTTAAAATATCCGAATCAGTCTTAAATGTAGAACCTGTAAGTGCACAAAAATTCACGGACCCGGGGGGGGGGGGGGGGGGGGTGGTGGTGTTCTTGAGACTCACTGAGGAGGACGAAGGCTGAAGCTCCCCGTCTCCTCGTTGAAGGTGGAAGAACCGATGCCTGAGAACCTGGAAGAAGGAGAAGAAACAGGTCAGAGGACCCTGGCTGTGGGCAGCGCAGGGCTCTCCGATGCCTAAGTCAGTATGAGAACTGGACTAAGGATAGAGATTTTGGGGAAGAAGGTGATACCAGTGGGGGAGGATCGATCGTCCATCCCTATTCCTCTCCCCCTTTTATCGATTGGGAGAGGGAGAGAGTTGACTTTGGAGAGATAGTAGGTAGGAGACAATGAGGTGGTTAACCGTCCCATCCATCTGTGGACGCCGATCTGTCAGGAAGCATGGGCGGTATGTGAGGCTCTGTCAGGGAGTATGGGCGGTCCCTTGTCTTGTTGCGCGTGCTGTAGCGTGCTTAAGTGCCCAAGGGAGGACAGCTGTCAGGCCCCGCCTTGGCTAGTCCTGGCATCCCGACAGAGGTCGGGGAGCTGAGGTCGGAGAGGACCTTGACTTGGCTAGAGGCCTTGCAGAGACGCCGAAGTGGAGGACCGGGGAGAAGTCCCTAGCCGAGCTGGAGAAGACCTGGCCGAGGTGGAGCTATACTGAGGTGGAGATGTCGTGCAAGGGGCCGAGATGAGTCTCTGGCCGGAGTGGGGCACTTGGCCGAGCTGGTGGACGAGATAGAGCATCAGGCCAGTCTTCCGACGAGTACGGGAATATCCCCACACAGAACCCATATTTAGATGCATGGTTTCGATCATGAGGTGGGTCAGTACTCATCATGTGGGACAAGCCTCTACAAACTCATACACAATTGAAGCCCGAAATGATCCACATTCAACTTGCACGTGCAACTCACCAGATGAGTAAACCTGCTTAGTTTTTGGGCCGTATCATTTAGAAAAAGTCCAGCAGTTGCACCTACTGAATGTGGGCTCACTTTTAGCTCTGCATGACTGCATGATGAGCAACATGCAATGGTATACCCGCAGGCCACAGATATATAAAAGGCCTATTCTCCTTCACCATGAGAGGCTTAACTGTCGGTACAATGACAAACCAACAGACACCCATTCCATCTGTCTCTGTTCTAAACACCACTAATATACCATTGTTTTTCCATCTCTTTCTATTGCATAAAATTATGTTAATTATATTATTAATCATATGCTCAATTTTAGAAGGAATTACTCTCATTCAAGAGTAAATCTAGAAGACGTCACATATAAGGAATGAGTGCTCATTATCAACGGTCCAAATTTTCATTAAGTAAGCCCACACGGTGGTATTCCCCTTCCTTGGCACATGGAAAACGTAAATGAAGTGACACTCTCTGAACTCACAGTATATCATCTGATTTTGGCTCTAAGAAGCCCTGTTCCAAAGAAACTGTTTAAACTTTCAAAAAAAAAAAAAAAAAAAGTAGCCCTGACAACTGATTTTAAAATATTGTCACCTGGAGCACTCAATTACAAGTTTTTTCACCAAGAGCTAACCTCCAATTTAATTAGGCAGTCAAATCAGAAGTGTTAGGTTTCTGCCACAGCACCCATTGCAACCCTAATCGAGCAATAAATCCATAGAATTTGCATGACAGGAAAAGTCTCAAAAAACGTGCAGTGGGATTCTGACCAATTTTGGATCCTCTCTATTTTACTTAGAATAGAATAGTAATCCTCCTCTCACCAACCTCTCAATTTTTTTTTAATGATAATAATAAGGAAAACAATTGTCTACTTGTGGGCAAAGAAAATACCTTTTTTTTTTTTTAACAGTTCAGTTCATTTTTTATAATTAAAATCGCATCAGACCATTTGAATGGTTTGTTTTTTTTTCATAAGAAAATTGAAGAATGTCTGGTGTAGCCTTTTTCTCTACTGAGTCCAGACAATTTGAGAACCATTACTAGCCACAAGTGATAAACTGTGGCAGGGTATATTCCATCATTAAATCTCTCATTTTACCTCCTACTAGAGATTTCCCAGTTCTCATTATTTTCATCTAATCCAAAGGGACCCTCGCAAAGCCATTGTTTGTTTTAGGAACCACATAAAATAATAATAAAAAAAAAAACCCACTGTCTGAGTGAGGAGACAAACAGGTGTAACATGGGCCCTACTTTCATCCATATTTCTAGAGAGGAGGAATTTGAAAATAAAATAAAATAACATAATATAAAGAGAAGAAGATACCAGAGAGCCCTCTCTCTTCTTCTACACAAACTAATGGATGTATGAAAGATTAGATCTTCTGATTTTGTGTTAAAGTGGAATTCAACTCCTTTGACGACTCCAACTTGTTCCTGGGTCTCTTTCTTAATGAATAAATTCATGGAAACTCCCAAAGGAGTGTAGTTTCATGTAATTGAATTTGTAAGTGATTAAAAATGAAGAAACAACCGTGAATACCCCAGGAATGACCATCAAATAATCTCCCCTTCAATAGAAAATGAATCAACATGGAAAATGAGTACTCAGTCACCACTATAGTAATTCAAATCCTAATAAAAAAGTATAGCTCCCATCTACATCTCCACATTATATCCTTCGCCCCTCTTTAAAAATCCTTTATTGGAGCCTATTTGACCATGAACTCCTGCGTACTCAAAAGGACATTTGGGTTAAAAGAATTTCATCTTCCCAGCACATGTTTGAGATCTGGGCAACCCACCAGGCAGGCCACCTTCCCAACGAAATTAAAGTCACCACGTATATTTAATTTGGATTGTTCATTTTCTGGTCAATGTTCTCATCCATCCAATTCTTATTTTTTTCCCCATGCGAGTTCAACTCCAAAAACCAGGATCCACCTCCTGAATCGCATGAATCTGAGACATCACCACTGTGAAGACTGATAATGCAGAGAAATTCCTGTTTACACAGTAAGGCAAGTTTCTTCCACACAAATGAATCATTGTCAGTGCAAATAATGCATACCCAACTACAGTATGGTCGGGCATTTTAGCAAAATATGAGAACCAGATCTCAAGAACCAAAAAAGATACCTCATCATTTAAGACAACATCATGCTCCCCCATCACCACCCCATGGACTTGCCATGCGGGTGCAATTTCCCTTAAAGTTACATGTTTGGACCTCTTAATCCACTTTCTCCCAAAATATAAAAAGAAAAATAAGAAAAGAAAAAGAATAGAATTGCATCTTCTCTACAAAAAGAATTGAACAAGTGAGATGCTTGCCTGGGACATGATACAGGTGGGACCAAAATGAAGTGCCTGCCCTCCTGGCTTGATATCCAACAACATTCCTGATTCAAGAACCAGCACAACCCGCAGTGCCTCTGTGTCACTTCTTTGTGCAGTCATTTTGAAGTCTGTCATCAGCAGAATACATGTAGAGACTGTTTGCGGCTGCACAGGCAAGTGTATTGGAAGTGGGGTGCCATGCAAGGTGGAGCAACTTCGTTGAGAAGTCATATGATCCCCCGTTTGCATCGACGCTTGGACTATCAGCTCCTGTGACAATTTTCACAAGGGATAAAAGGATGAGCAGAATCTAGGGATCATGGATGAAGCAAAAGAAGAGATGCACATGCAGAGCTTTATTTATAAAAAAAGAAAATAAAAGCTAATCAGATCATAGAAAAACTATTCAGAAACTACTTTTACATATCATAATTTGTGAAGTGTACCATCTCTGCAACCATATTATTGTTAAGTAGTTGTTTGTGCAGTTTCCTATCACCAATTGGTTTTGGGATTACTGGCTAGCAACATTGACATGGTATCAGAGCCTGAGGTCTCGAGTTCGAAACCACGCAGGGCAGAAATGCCCCATGCTGCGTTGTGTGTTTGTGCGGGCGCAAAATGCGCGGGGCAAAAAGGCCCTATGCCGCGTTATAGTCTTGTGCCGGCGTGTGCTTCGGATCCGGGCGGTGTCCCGCCCGAGGGGTTATTATGACAAAAATATTACATAGTATCAAAACCCGAGCAGTGCAGCCATTTTAAAGTTGAATTCATAAATGCCAAATTTATCCAAACCTGGTCTCTGTGTAGATGGGAATAGCCTCAAAAAATTCTAATCATTGGGTAATCCTAACCTACGACGACATTAAATTTGCTTATGGAACTAGGATCATAAACTATCTTCCATTCGTAATCTGTCAAGACTCTCAGGCATTTCCAGTTGGTGTACATCTGTCAAGACTCTCAGAATACTGCATGATGCAATTATGTACATGGGGCTTATGAGCAATGATTAAAATAGCGGTTGTGGTAGGTGTAACGGGCATTGGCCAAAACGCTACATAGCGGGCGATACATAGTGGTTACAGCAATACGTAGTGGCGCAGCAGTATGAATTATTAAAGTGATCGACAAAATTTTAATCTTATGTAGTGGCCAATCTTGTTTTTTTTTTAGAACCATACGAGGGCAGAGATAACCTTTAAGAAAGGCTTTTCGGGGATAAAAAAATAAGGGAAAATAGAGTAATAAATAAACACTGCTTGGTTCAATTTAGTGTAGTGGCGATGACCACTATGCCCGATACAGTGGCCGCTATGCTATGTAGCAGTCGATGTTTTGTTCCATGCTTACGAGTTGCAAGGTTTACATTGAGGTAGATGCCAATGCGTAGAAGTACGTTTGATTAGCATCATAATTTGGAAGTATCAAATAATGCATCAATTATATTACTGCTCAAATAATGTATCTGATACTGCCATTATCATTTAAAAAAAATAATAATAATAAGAGGGGGAGAGGATTAGAGGGTGTGGGGGTCAGGGGAGGGGTTATAGAAGAGTATTTTTAAAGCCTTCTTACTTGAGCTAATTAATAGGCCAAAGACACTAACCTCGTCTGCGAACACGTGCTAGGCTGCCTGTAAGTGATCTTGAAGGCCTTGAAGGCATCTGAGCTTGCCTCCTTAACAAAAATAAATCACAAGCCAAGAGTAATATACAGATTTTAGTGACAATTTAGAGCCAATGAAGTCCTAATGATATCTCACTGAAATTTCAAACTTCCACGTACTTGGTAGGGTTTTTGCTGGCTTCAAGTGTTGTTAACTCATTGCTACCAGGAGCACAGCCAAAAACACGGAAAAGATTGCTACAATGAGACAAAAACCTAGTTAAGCAGAAAGAAACATGGAAAAAAAATACAAATTGATTGTGACACAAAAGAAATTAAAACCTGTAAGAACCAGTGGCAATCCGAAGGCCATCACCACTCAAACAACACTCAAATTTGTCAAAAATTGAATCATTTTCATATAAATCACAAAGCTGCAAAACAGAACATTTGACAAGCCAATGAATATATGATTTTTTCACCAGATAATGAAGGCATAAAAAAAATAACAATAATAATAAAAAAAAAAACTAAGAGCAGGTCAGTAATATATGATTCTCATTTGAGACACATAAATGGTTTATCTTTCTTTGACCATAACAAGGCCCTTTTCACGTAATGTGGACATTTATCTAATGGGTACCACCATGATGAGTCATGCCCTAACATTTTAATGCTGTCATCAACCCACGTCACCCAGCCCATGGACCAGTCCATCGGGGATCCAAATGTGTATGGCAATAGAGAACCCACTATTTTAAATCCAATAGTTTATACATACTAGTCCAATGAGTGTCAAATACACAGGAGAAGGTAGGTATAAGAGATTGGGTTTATCATGGATGCTTTGTGCGCCCCAGTGTCTTATCTAGAAAATTATCGTGTGTATGTGAAGCACGCACACGTACACCATGCAAGGCCCCTATGATCCATCTCCAAGCCCTCACCCGGCTCACTGGTTTTTGACACCAATCCAAATGGGAGCCACCGTTGGATTGAAATACAAAAAAAAAGAAAAAAAAGCCCTCAGAAACTGTTAAAGTTGAGGGCCACAGATACGGATCAAGGGAATTGGATGATTCGAACGGACTTGATATTTGGCATACAGGTGAGTCCCGTCCAAATCTTCAAATCCACACAGGGGCCCAAGTGGGGGAAAGGGGAGAGAGATGTTTGTGTAGTCAACATGATTAAAACTTAAAATTTAGCCCCCTTGAAAGCTGCACTATGGGTCCACCTTTCGCAAAACCAAACTATTCAATCATAAACCTTTGTTGTGATTGCTCACACCAAAATCACTCCAATTAGGGTTATATTCAACATGAGATTGAACATATGTAGAAAACAAAATCCCATTAAAATGAGTTAATGACATGTTGTACACGTTCAATTCACTAGTGAATTTAGCTACAATTTGAATCAGGTTTTGGTGTATGCCAGCTCATGGTTAAGCTGAATAAATGGTTTGGGTACAAAAATAAATTGGATGAACAATGTTGATAACAAGGGCAACATGGAGATTTTCATGTAATAAGAGAGATGCAACAAAAACAAGAATTTCTTCATGCTCGTACAACAGTGAGGCTAAAAAGGAACTCCATTCTCATGATTAAATATTATGATAGTTCATAGGAAGAATCTACAGAAGAAATTCTCATTATTAAATATTATGACAGTTCATAGAAAGAATCTACAGATGAAATTGACAAGCTTAGTGTCATACCAGAGCATGCCTTGTTAAGAGTATATTCCATTTTTGATAATGGAGTACTGATAATCCACTTTCATTTTGATGCAACAATAGATCACATCTTGTTAGAATATTCCATGTTTGGTAACTGAGAACAATCAATCCAATTTCATGTTGGTGCAAAATCAGATTACATCTTGTTAGAATATAACCCTCATTTGGTGACAGAGCCATAGTTGTCAATTCCGTTTCGGTCATCGTTTCGGTTTATATATATAAAAGAATAACTAAAATTGGAAAAAAAATAGTTGAGTGCTAAAATTATACTAAAAATCCATACTTACATCACTTAAATTAAATTACACTCTACAATTGACCATTTTCTACTTTTCATTACATGTGAATGTAAGTATGAAACCTTGTCCGGAATGGAGCGGAATTGGTCTAGCATTGGGACCGGAATGGACCGGAATGGGGACCAGAAACTTTTAGGGGGTCATTTTGTTCCGCCCAAGGCCAATTCCAGAACATTCCGGCCAATTCCAACCAGAACTGAACGGAATTGACAACTATGGACATAGCACAGTTGATCAACTTTCATGTTAATGCAAATTTTGCAAGTGTGTAAAGATAAATAGAAATGCCCACATTAACATTTTGTATTCTTATGAGTGAATGGGAACATCACCTTAGGCCGTAGATACTCATGGACCTGGAAGGTTGCAACAGGTCCAGATTCCATGTTTAAATCCCAGAGCTGCATTAAAAATAAAAGCAAAGAACTGGTCCATAAAGGAGAAAAGAAACAAAACAATTTCATTTAAGACAGTTATAGAAACCCTGTGAAGAAATAAGCTGAGGTGCACTGAAACTTGAAGAATGATGTTTTCCTTGGTCCATGAGCATGAGCATCTAAGAAGCACGGACACGGACACGGGACACGGACACGACACGACACGGACACGCCGACACGGCATTTTTCAAAAAAGTAGGACACGGACACGTTAGGGACACGTTAATAATTAATAATAATAATAATATATCTAATCATATACTAAAAGATACTATCATTTTAACTTTGCAATCAATTTGGCAATCAAATAAGTTATGACCTTTTACAAACAGCCCCCTTTTCGTTTCATTTTTTACTCTAATTTATTATTTTAACTTTGTAATCAATTTAGCAATCATATAAGTTATAACCTTTTACAAACAGCCCCCTTTTCTTTTCATTTTTTACTCTAATTTTATTATTTTAACTTTGTAATCAATTTAGAAAACAAATAAGTTATGACCTTTTACAAACAGCCCCCTTTTCTTTTCATTTTTTACTCTAATTTTATTATTTTAACTTTGTAATCAATGTAGCAATCAAATAAGTTATGACCTTTTGCAATCAGCCCCCTTTTCTTTTCATTTTTTACTCTAATTTTATTATTTTCACTTTGTAATTAATTAGCAAACAAATAAGTTATGACCTTTTACAAAAAGCCCCCTTTTCTTTTCATTTTTTACTCTATTTTTATTATTATTTTTCCAATTAAAAGAGGCCAGCGTGTCCCCAGCGTGTCCCAGCGTGTCCCCAGCGTGTCCCCAGCGTGTCCCAGCGTGTCCCCAGCGTGTCCCAGCGTGTCCGAAATATTAAAAATAAAAAAATAATCAGGACACTCTTTTGGGCGTGTCCGACACGTGTCGGAGCGTGTCCGGAGCGTGTCCGTGTCCGACACGTGTCGGACACCGACACTCTGGCCCCGGAGAAGTGTCCGTGCTTCCTAGATGAGCATTATACAAATGACCAGAATCTCAAAATCTGAAGATCCAGAAGCTTAAACTTGACATTGCAAGCATATAGAATTCCTAGTCAATATATAGTTATATATTAACACTGACACCACATAAGTTCTACTGTGGCAGCTGTTGTTTGCTATTTAATCAAATAACTCAAGCAAAAGCTTGAGAATCTAAATTGCAAACATCCAATAAACCACACAATTCAATGACAAGCAGAGTCTACATCATGTTGGGTCAGGACCCAGGACGCAGGAGGCAACAATATATTTACTGTGAGAAAAATTAGCAGCGATGCCTAACTATTATACCCCAACTCATGTCTAGTTAAAAACTGTTTCTGAAGTACTACAAAGCTACCGTTTGCTATTATGCCCAGGAACAGGAATTTCATGCACAAAAAAAACTAAGTATTGAATATCATGCGACAAGATATGTTGCCTACTTTGAAGTATTGGATTTGAGTATCATCTCTTGTATGCACAACATACAACCACCATTATTTTATTTATTTATTTATTTATTATTATTATTGTTGTTGCTGCTGCTGCTGCTGCTGCTGCTCTGGTAAATACTCACACCCAAGTCCCTAACCATCAATGCTGCAGCCAAGAATTGAGCCCTGATTGTTCCTGCAGAAGGGGTTCACCTCACCATTGAGCTACCAGTGTACATATAACATGCCACTGGCATGGTATAGATTGGCAGCCACTATTAAAATATGCTCTCTTTTTTTCAATCTTATACCATGCCAATCCACCATCAAAATAATATACTCATATTGGTAGAAGAATCTTCGGATTTTCAGAAGATCTATGAAGTTTACTACGCTTTTGTCATAAATATGTATAAAAAGAATGAAGAAAAAAATATTTTTTTTAATGGTAAATGAAGAAAAAATCTTAACGTAAATTTCACATAATTAGTATAGCTATTAAATTTGGGAATTTTATAAAAAAAAAAAACATTGTACTTTGCATGAAAAATTAAAGCAACCAGCTTACCAGCATAGTAAAGATTGAAAAAGTTTCTTTACTTTATTCTAAATTGCAGCTTACTTGTAGGAAATGTAACCATATTAAATATGAATGGCATCAGATGAATTGATATCCATATCCTTATCCATGCTCCATTTCACGAAGAGAAAAAAAAATTAATGGGCCATTTGTTTGCAATCATTTACATATGTAAACATAACACGTGTAACATTTACACATCAACATGTTTGTTTGCACTCATTTACACATCACATGCATAGATTTTGGCGCGAAAATGGTGTAAACGGGGCCATTTTTACACCAAAATTCACACCCGTTCAGCTGCGAAATCATTACTCAACCTCCCTTCTGAAAGAGGCACCGTTGCAATTTTTTTTATTGATCCATTAAACCCCAAAACCTTTAGTTTCATGGAGAGAGAGAGAGAGAGAGAGAGAGAGAGAGAGAGAGAGAGAGAGAGAGAGGGCTCAAAGAAAAATAGAAACAAGTATACGATGCTCTATCAAGGGGAATGACCCCTTTCTTAAAGGGGTTTCTTTGGTGGGGTCTCAAATTTCAGCAAAACAAAACAAGCCATCCATTTAGAGGTCCCCTGATGTAGCCCATGGGGCTCAAGATCTACAAAAGGAGGCCGAGGTCCAAGAATAGGCCCACTGTCGGCCAACCCATCAGACCTTACCCATAGTGGGCCAGCTCATTGAGCTATAGCCCCATAGATGACCAACCCATTGGCCCAACCATGTTTACTTTCTTAGTATATAAGTTTTCGATAAATTTTCCTAGACCTAGATCTTAGTTTAGAAAATCCCAAGAAGATATCTTAAATTTAGCAAGATAATCGAACGGCATGTAATCAATAAAAAGATAATTAATTGAAATGAAATCAATAAGAGAGAGGAAATAATATCCTCTTTAGGGTCTGTTTGTTTCATGTAATCGAATTCCTTGGAGTTCTGAGGCTTGTATTTCTAAAAGTGGTCAAAATTGAAACAGGTGAATGTCCAAAAATGACCATCAAACAATCTTCCCTTTAATGAAAAATGAATCAAGTGGAGATGGGAAATAAATACCTAACAATCACCATAGTAAATGACCACCATACATAGCAAATGAAGAAAATCCAATGGCCCATGCTAACAAGAACAAAACCGGATGGTTATGTTTACCCAAGGATCAAAATAGTGGCTGTGGTGGGCGTAGTGGATAGTGGCCAAAACACTACGTAGTAGTGGTGACAATACGTAGCGGTGTGAGTCTTTTTAGTGGACAAAAAATTTTGAATCTTGCATAGCAGTCAATTTTGTGTGTTTTTAGTGATTTGAAACCATATAAAGGCAGAGACAACTTTAGGAAAGGCTATTGAGGAGGCAAAATAGGAAAAAAAATGTTTAAAATTTAATTTGCTTGCTTGGCTCTACTAGGTTTTAAACCTTAGTGCTGCTATTTTCAAAATAATGTAGCCGGCCTCAACCGCTACGGCCGATAATGCGGCCACTACCTATTTTGAACCATGTGTTTACCCAAAGAGGACTGACCATGTAGAAGTGTTGCTTGTACCGTGGTTGAAAAACTTTCATTTCCAAGTTGACTCATGACTCGGTTGAGTCACCTCGGTTTGAAGGACTAAGTCAAATTCAAGAGAGATGGTATATATGAAAAAATATGGCCCTAACCTTTTTTTAATTTTTTTTATGTTCTTATTTTTATTATTTCTTGAAATATGTAAATTTATTAATTTGGATTACTTATCATAAATACATGTGACTTAATATATATATTTATTAAATAAATACTTAATCTATATTTCAAAATATTTTTAAAATAATGTAAATAAAAGAATGACTCTCGAGGGACCACGTCGACTGCCCCAAATCAGGTTTTTCTTTAAGTTGGGTGAGTTGAGTCCGAGTCTTCCAAGTTCCAACCTTGGATTGTCCAGCTTGTAAAGTAAACTATTCGACTGAATATTTTATTCTTCTTGATGTAAAAGCAGACATGATTGATTTTAAGGCACTGGAAGTGAATGCAGCTCCGCATAATAGTGGAAAGTTTAATGAGCATATCTTGTAAGATCAGAGAAAGGGAAACCTTTAGTGTCATGTAATCTCGACTCAATATGTAGCGGCCGTCTTTTCCAAACTTAATGTCTGATATTGAGGCAATTATCTCAGTAAAAAAAGACCTGGAACCAGCTGTCTCCTGCTCCTCAAATCTGAAAAAGCAATGATGATCGTCTTCATTATCGTGAAGGGTGAAATTTGCTGTAAATATCTTCACTTAACAAGCTCACTGTAAGTCATCATACAAGCATCTAATAAAGAGAAAAACGTACGACGCATAATCTTACAGTTTTGCATGTCTATCACATAAAGCTGATTGTCGCATGTCAATAAGCCGGATTGTGCCCTTTGAACTGCTGTACGCTAGTGTGTTGCAATGAGTAGGATGGAATTCTGCAGAAGTTATGACCTCTGCAAAAGGATCCAAGATAATTGAGAACACAAGTTTCTGAAGTTGATTTCAAGGATGAGAGTAAACAAAAGCATAGTAATAGTCAAAAGAAGTGAGTGGCTTGTCAGATTCAAATAATCGAAGCTCCAAGACTGCGTAAAAGATTTATGTTCAATCTTGCATAAGAAAATGCATAATTGTAACGGTCCTACGAGGAAAAGAATAAAATAAATAAATAAATAAATAAATAAATAAATATAAAAAGGATGCTTCAAATTTTCTAAATGAAATGGATTGATATAAGCAACTAATCACTCATAAAGCCAAAATGCACACACAAATGAGCAGGTGTGGCTTGTGAATTTAGCAATTCACACAGAAGCATACATACTCTATGATACTGGACCAATAAAAAAATCCCATTTGTCATTTATATATATAAAAGATGCTGATTTTGACCGGTTCAACTTTAATTTTCACCACACCATTTAATTTTCACTTTATGAGAAGCCCGCACAAATTTGGCTGGCATTGGAGCCCACTATCAAATAACAATAGGTCAGATTTGGTATGAGTCAGCCTAAACCCAAACCTGCATTGGTAAAAAGCTAAAATATATAGCGTGTAAAGATTTGGACTCTAAACCCAAACCTGCACTGGTAAAAAGCGAAAATATATAGCCTAAACCCAAACCTCTCACTACTTAGAGCCTCTAAAAAGCTACTCTAGCTGCCACACAACATATTTCTTTTGTGGAAAGATTTGTTATAAAAATTTCAAAAGTAGTTATAGATGAGGCCAGTGGCGGAACCAGGATGTAGGATGTGTGTGTGTGTCTACAATTTTCATTAAAATTAAGGGGTGTTCTGAAATTTCAGGAGGGGCCATGGCCACCCACTGCCCACCACTAGATGGGGCACGGACCTTAGCCACGTGGGAGATTAAAGAGCCAATTCTTGTCACAGCTGCAACAGGGAACTATCCCCATATTATTTGCATATTTTCCTATATGTATGTATATAAAATACAAGGATTCCAATAGTTGAGAATACTAATAGAAAGAAGCCTGGTCAAGACCTACGACTTCATGTTATTTCGAAAGTGTGTTTTTGACACGATGGAATTGACTTCAAATTTATCTGTTCTATATTTCTTACTTTATTTTTTATATTTATATTTTAATATTTATTAATTTTGCTCTCTTTTTGTGTATTCTATTGTGTTTTGGAAGAAATCAATCTAATGGTAGGCCCAACTTACAAGAAACTGAAATTAAATTTCTCCTAGAGGATCTTCCGCGGATTTTAATTGGAGTTAACCTTTAAGTTTCAAGCATGTGCTAATAGCGATAGACATCTATTTTAAATTCTATTACATGTGTGTGTGTATATACACACACACTTTTACTTCTATATTTTGGAAATCTATCATTACTAGGAGTTGCAAGCCTGCTATTTCTTGTAATTTTGGCAACTTCCAACTTATATTTACATTAATTGCATATTTCGTATAAATTTATAGTGAGTTTTGTATTAATGTTACCTAACATTTTTAATTACTTTCATTTTCTAATTATATATTTAAAATCTTGACCCCAATCAATACTACAATAACTAATTTTTATACATTTTCTCTGGATATGCATGCTCGTGTTTTACACATGGGTGGTCAAGCAAGTTTTGAATATCACACACGGGGATACGTAAAGAACCCACATTAGCTGTGGTTCAGCCATGCCCAAATGTTTATACTAAATTTGTGGAGTTAAACAACCAGAATTATGTTTGAAATTTCAAAATAATACTAAATATTAAAAATATAGACATATCACTATATCTTGAGGTTTGGGATCAATCAACAAACACCTACATTTGTACCCATTACTATCAGACTTACACATGCAGAGTGTAACAGGGCTATTAAATGTGAACCAAACCTTAAAAGGAAAAAGGAAGCAGCAGCAGAATAAGAAAATATATAGTAGTGTTCCAACTCTTGCTGTCATACTCATAGATCAAACAGTGAAGTTCCATAACATATTTAAAATAAAATAAAAGGCAAAGAAAGAGAAAGCATTTTGGAACCACTGTAAGCAATGCATACCAGTGAGGTCTTCCATGTTCACAGGCTTCACATCAACAATATTGAAACTTTGATTACTTATTTCCAGGTTCCACAAATTTATTCTCAAATCATCTGCTGAAATAAATGTCTCTCCATCACTGAGGACAGAAAAAAGGTCAAAGAAATTATAACATGACCAAATACCTTCCACTACACCACTCTGCTGTGATAATAATAAGAACAGGATAGGATAAGCCTTTAAAAGTAAAACATAAAACATAGTGAAAATGAAAAAAGAAAACAACCCCATTAAAAGATCTGCAACACCAAGAACAACTAGTAATATGTTGGGAATCCAAGAGCCTTAGGGTTTGAAATATCAACTTTATCTAGATACTCCAATGAAAAGCACCGATGAAGGCATATCAATGTACACTTACAAGTTTTACCATCTGCACTATTATGGTTATGAGTTATGATAATCCTAATTTAGCATCCATACAGTCGGGTCAGGTTATTTCGGAATTACAGAATGTCTGATTACAGGTAAAAATTGAGGTTATGAAAAATAGTCCATCACTGCAAGGTGCAATTGACATTACCAACGGTATTCTTAGGTGATCAAATTTTACTCAAGTCCAATGTGTGAACTCAAAGCCTGGCAATGCACAAGAATGGCAATATAAACAGATTCTCTACAAGAATACATAGGATTACATAACATAGAATGAGGGGATGCATCGGCATAGAAGTTAAAACATATTATTATTGAAGCAGATTCCAGAAATACCATATGGTAGGCATCTAAAAAATGCAGATTGACATGGAGACTAACCTTTATACTCAATGGATCTCTTGTTTAACTACAATGTTTATTTCTTTAATGCATCAGTCAATGAGTGCAAATAACATGGCCAATTTACTTGATATGGTGGAATCACTACGGAGAGCTTATTAGTAGGCAACAATGTTCCTTTGTCATTCAAAAGAGCTTATGTTGATGTCTTCTGTTGCAGCATTTATTCCATTGCAATAAATCTCTTAATTTTTTTCTTTTTCCTTTTTTTTTTTTGGAAATGGTATCATAACTTTTTTTTTGAAAGGTAATGCTATCATAACTTATTTCACCAATACAATTAAAACATACAGGGAAAAAACCAAAAAATCATTATTACCCATCATAAAGTTATGAGAATAGCAAGTTATCAAAAAAAAAAAAAAAATTATGAGAATAGCATGTCTTATTGCAAAATACTAAAACTTACTTTACAGCCTGAAAACTCTTACCTACATATATATAAAGAAACTCCAATGTTCCTACTAACCTTGAAACATAGAGGTCCGAAATTTCAACTAAATTCAACACAAATAATTATATCCACAAATTTGTTCCAAATCAGATCTATTATACCCATCTGCGTACACAAATTCCTTGTAAAACTGATCTCATTCCACCTTCTATCCAGTAAAAGGAACACATATTTTTCTTGATAAAAAAAATAATATAAAAAAGATGTCCAAATGACATGTTTCAATGAAAACCTTGGTGAAACATTCAGGAACATTTCATTTCATAGCAGCTAATTTGACAAAAGAATCTACCCAAAAATGAATCAGTGATCAAACAGATAATAACAGCCCACGCCCCACTTGGTCAGATCCATTATGATTTCCCCATTTGAATTACCAAAAACCTATAGTTGATTAGTGTAAGAGAGTAGTAATATATATATAATTGAAATTGCAAACAAAGAAATTTCATCCATTTGGTGTGACGGTAAAATCAGAAAATCACTGCAGGAATCTAGCATGCACTCCCCCTCTGTGTTACAGTGGATCTTCAGCTACCAAGTGGGAGGGTTGAACTTTTGGATTTCCATGCAACGCGGTTGTGGCATCAGTGAATTCCATGTTCTGCAAATGCTAAACAAACCCCTGATGTTTCAACACATGGAACCCAAGTCTGATATACATCCAAGAACATCAATGATCATAGCAGAAAGAAGATAACAAAGCTATATATAAATGGACATCATACTGTCCCAGGACAAAAAAAATGGCAAATAAGTGATAATAAACAGACTTCCAGATTTATAGATAATAGGGTATAAATGGGAAAATATGCCATTCACTGAAATAACAGCCCAAACTTACCTGTTGTTTGAAATAGAATTAATGTGATAATCATGAGCATGTGCATATATCCTCCGACATCTTGGAACAAGGTTTGTCTCATGGCCTACTACCTGTTATCATAAGCCATGAAAAAGATCGTATTCAAACTATGCTTGCAGTTAAATATCATTCTTGTTCAATGAATTTGTTCATTTCATATTGGTAAAAAAGAAACTTCTTAAAAATCAAGGTATATCAGGTTCTTGCAGAAACTAAATATGAGATTAGAGCCAATCACCCAGATGTACCTTATTCCCTTAATTTAGATGTAGCATAACCCCATATAAAAACTAAATGGGAAATCCAATGAATTTGTTTGGAGGACTTCTTGGGAAAAGTAAATGTAAGGTTGTGAAAAAAGTATCAATTGGGGGAAAATAAGAAGAAAAAAGGATGACAAACAAGTATGCCAAATTCTGCTGGCCATCCACTCTTTCCCTAATGATACTCCACATGAAAGTTAAAGACTCTCCAGTCATCGTGACTTTGGCCATGGCCCATCCAGGGTAACTCCTGACACAGGATGAACAGTTTAGAATTTGGGTTCCTGTAAATTTATTCCAGGATGGAATAGCCAAAAACTAAATCAGAAACAACACCAAGTTTCTGTCAAAAGTATGACCAGCTAAAACTTAAAAAAAAAAAAATGGTTGAAAAAGAAATAAGCAGAACATGCAGGGCTAGGTCCGGCAGAAAGCCGAGACAGCTCAACCCATCTCAGTTGGGGTTTGGCTCAACAAAAGCAAAACTCGACCTAGGGCCTCTTCAGCTTGTGAAGGAACGTAGTTTTGAGCATCTTATGGATCACCATATTGTAAAATGTGTATACTATTTTAAATACACCTTAAGAACATCAAAAATGTAATTATCTTGGATATTTGTTAGGATATGATTGACTGCAATTAGGATAAATGATCAATTGTAATTCCCTGATTTAGGGGTTGTAATTACCATATACAACTGAATGAAGGATCATAAAAGGGGGATCTAGTGATGAAATTAGGAAAATTGATCAATTGTAATTCCCTGATTTAGGGGTTGTAATTACAATATACAACTGAATGAAGGATAGTAAGAGGGGGGTCTTGTGATGACAAAGGATCACTCGACCTTTCCCAAAAATCTCTCATCTTTTATGTTTGTTGTCATGGTCTCAGAGACCTCATAAAGCTTGATCCTTTGTGACAAAGGGACTGTGAGAAAGTCCTTTCCTGTGACAGGACTGTGGAAAGGTCCTTTTCTACTAGAGAGAGAGAGAGAGAGAGAGAGAGAGAGAGAGAGAGAAGAAAAAAATGCAGCAGCCTCATCATCTGTGGGTCCCATTGCCAGTGGGGCCGAAGGGAGTTTCATCTGTCGTATTCAGTTTGGTCTATCAGGAGTTTTCATTGCTGTTTTGAGATCTGAGTTCGCCGAGCTGTTTGAGTAAAGATCTGTTTGTTGGTTTTGGATGTGAGATCAGGAAATCTCTATCCAACAAATTCTTCAAAGTTGAAAGAGCATCTACAAAACAAAAATAGTAATAGAAGCCAGAACTGAGTACAACTACCACTGGTAAATGAAGTGATGGAATTCCTCCAGGCGGAAAATTGAATTCAACTGCTCCATTTGTGCCAGCAAGGCTTCCATTTCCTACGGATGATGACTTTTCTAAATTCATGTCACATATCTTCTTTACCTTCTTCTCCTGAACCTATTTGACAATGAAGCATGAAAAGTTTAAGTTGAAATTCAATAACATTTTCTTTCTCATGGGAGATGATAACAACAGTAATCAGCAATAGAGATATAATTCAGCCACTGCATAGTACTCAATAAGTTCGCAATTCCATATACACCATGCATGTATGATTTAATGTGCCCATAAAGCAAGGAAGGAATGAACTTGCAAATCACCTTGAAACAACTTGAATTGAATGTTTGCGTAAAAGCAACAACTTAAAAAAAAAAAAAAAAAAAAGGAAAATAAAAACAGTGTAAATATATCACATACCTTCCAATACTTCACTGTTTTGTCATTGGTAGAGAGAAGGGAAAGTGCACCATTGGTCGATTGACACCATCGAACTCTATTGATTTTCTCCTCTATTTCCAAGCTTTTGAGGTAGTCAAACTGGGTGTGATTGTAAGTTTAGCGTAAATAGTAAAACTGCCACAAACATGCGATAGTGCAGAAGACTCCAAAATTCAGATAAAACAATAACCGAGCATACAAAATACCTCAGGTTCATGACTCTGGAACTCGGTCTTGTACCGAAATTCAGGGTACCTAGCTACAGGATAATCCATTCTCTCCAGATCTTTTCGGAAGATATGCTGCACGTGGAACAAATTTTGTCATGATCAGGACAAAGTGAGAAACCTAAAAGAACAGAATCGGTAATTGCAAAACAGCAAACTAGAGGAACTTAAATCACACCTCCCCTAGTTCAGAAAACTTTAAATCCAATTCATATCCAAGAAGGTCAGATTGATAAGAATGTTTGATTGGTCAACTCGAATTCTCGACCAGGTAATTAAGTAGTACTAATTGGAATGCAATCAACGGATTTGCAGCAAAGAAGTAAAAAAAAAAAAATGCACATAATGCATTAGAATTACAGAAGCATAAAACACACTGATCTTTTTGGTTGAGTCTCAGTCAAAACAAGACTGCAAGGTGTGTGATTCAAGATTTCATAGAGTTCACCTGACAAGTTTTAGAAATATGATTTTACCCTCATCAAACTGGCAAATCATTAAAGAAGACAGGCTTACATCTTTCGCATCTGTTCTTTCAAATAAAACAACCCGCCCACCACGGTCCCCAGTGGCAAGATGCTCACCACTTTTGTCAAACTCAATTGCTGAGATGATATCAACTGCGAAAAAAAAAAGTTAAGGGAGGAGAGCATTGAAATACGATGCAGCTTGAATAATGTTGAGTATATAATTCCAGGAGACTGTGCTAATGATATTATGAATAGGGGAAAAAAAGAGCAGCATACAGATACCTAGTTTCATCCAGAGGTTCAAAATTTATGGAACACTAAACACAAATGAAGAAAACATAGATGAATATATTTTCATCTGTTCCTCAGACACTCCACTATAGTGATTCCTGGTTTAAAATATGTTGCAAAATCTAACAAACTGGAATATCGTTACTGTGAATCAAAATTTTAATTGACTCATAGTCTATACCGAATCAGTTTACCATCTATTTCTAGTTGGAAAACTAAATTTATGAATCCTGTTTCAAATTAGTAATTTTCACTTAATGTTTTTAGGTTCCTGCTCCTATAGTTCATCGAAGTTTGGTTTTTATTTTGGAGCTCACACAATTCAAATTTGCAAGATGATTTGAAAGTTTGGGCTTGAAAAGATTTAAACAGAGGATATGATTTTAAATTTGAAGTGGCACTGCAAACTAAGGGCTCATCTGGTATTTGAAAGGAGAAGTCACTCAAAGAGGAACTTCTTTCTTAACAGTTGCACATAGAGGACCTGTCATTGCTCAACCATGTCACCACATGGCTGCTGAGAAAGTGAAATGAATCAGAGATGCCTGAAACTTTTTTTTTTCTTTTTGAGAACTGGAATTCATTAAAAAAAAAGAAAAAAAAGAACCTAGTGATAGGGAAATGAGTACTCTTGCTGCTGCAGACCATTGTCTGTGAGATCTCTCTCCCACAATAAACTCACCTTTAAAACACAAAGGACCTCATTAGCTAATTCAAAAAGATTTACAAATTAAACGAATTGACTTGATCACCTTATCAAATGAAGCATGTGAACATTGAAAATGAATGTCTTGAATCGAACAGACTTGACAAACTGAACTGGAATACTAGATTAACTAGGAATTCGGAGAACTACAAACTATTAATTGAACCCGACTGGAACCTGGCAACCACAATAGAGACTAGGCAAAAACCCTGGTAACATGACCAGGCAACAACTCAACAAAGTAACCAAATGAGATTCCATAAAGAAGATGCACCACAAGACACATTTCCAGAACAATATCCACACTTAAATGCAAACATAAAATCAACCTTATGCTCAGTAGCTATGCTGGGAAAGCAAATGAAGCATGTGAACAATATCTAGCCGCCCTGTCTGATGCTAAGCCCCCTCATTTTCCAGGCTTGGGACACCACATGCCAAGGCCTTGACACATGGATGATGTATTATTATTCCTGGCACTACAAATGCACTCTACCATTCCCCGTGCCAGAAATGATGCATTTTAGCTTTACAAAATCAAAGTTTTCAGTATCAAATATTAATATGTTGTGAAGCCACCAGAAGTGATACAGCCAGATACAGTTTAGTCTCCCCTAGGAAACTAAACAACCTCACTTTTTTACTTTTCTAATTCAGCATTCTTCTCTTGCATGGTTAGTTAAGATTCTTAAGACTCCAAACAACATCATGTTTCTCATTTTAAATGATAAGAAACATATATAACAGGTCGGTTGAACATAATTAAAATAACCCAACTGCTAAAAATCAAAAGATCTCTTTAATCACATCCTCCAAGCCAAAAACCCGAAAAGTTCATGCATTGATAGACTAACATGCCAGTTTAATTGCACCTAGATATCATCAATGAAAACGGATCCACTCCACGAAGCAGAATCATCAAAAATAACATGGAAAATAACACCTTTAACAAATTAGCAAACTACCAAAAACAAAGCAATTCCGACAACAATCAAATCCACAAAACAAAACCCTCAATAACATGAGATGTTTCACATAGAATTCATAGAAATGCCCTCAATATGAAAATCCCAATTCGATTGCACACCAAAAAATGAAAAGCAATACATTCCATGCATGAATTTCCTAAATATGAAAACCCCACATAGATTAGACCTGAAAAAACACAAAATTAAAACAGACCCACCAATTCAAATCATTTCAAGAGCAGGAAAATCGAGAAATACCTTCATGAACTTCCTCCCCAGCTGCCCGTTCCCCAAATACCTGTGAGAATTTCCAATCCAGAGGGGGTGGAGCGCCCACATCCCCATTCCCCAAAGGAATCATTTTTTGGGTATAAAACGAAGCCCTCTCAACACCCCAACATCGCAGATCCGACAGCCCACATCATTCGTCGAAGAATGCAGGTGAAGACCCTCAGATTATTATCAGAAATCGGATCCGTACCCTCTCTCTATCTCTCAGAAAGCTGCTGGTTTTAGGAAAAAGAGAGAGCAGAGAGGTGAAGAAGGAGAAGAACAAGGTAAAAGAGGGAAATTGACAATGAAAGGGGGCCACAGGAGAAGTGAATCTGGAGAACTGGTTTGTTGCTTTATGTGAATTTATCATCTTGAAATCATCAATCTATCTTGTTTTTTTAACATCTGGTGATGATCCAACCTGGGCCATTTAGAAGTCTTATCAAGGTAAAAGATTCTTCCTCATTTAAAGGTGGGGCCCATTTATGATTGTTGCTTTATGTGAATTTATCATCTTGAAATCATCAATCTATCTTGTTTTTTTAACATCTGGTGATGATCCAACCTGGGCCATTTAGAAGTCTTATCAAGGTAAAAGATTCTTCCTCATTTAAAGGTGGGGCCCATTTATGATTTTTTTTTTAATTCCTTATTTTAGAAGAGGCCCACTTATGAGTCATGACCCATCCAAACCAATATCATATAGCACCCACCTTGTGGATTGCAATTTGACACTTAACCAGCCATTGCCACCATTGATTTGAATAATCAATTAGAAAAGTATGTATTAGTTATTTTTCTTATATTAATCTACTTCCAATCAAGTCCATTTTTTCCACTAATTTTTTTTTTTTTATGTAACAAGGGGGCAGAACTTTAATGTATACTATTAACTAACCGTTTAACACTGGATGACCTTTGAAAATGGACACTCATTCTAATTTGGCACTTATTAAATTATTAATTATCATTAGTTTCCATCACAAAAATAAAATGCATTAAAGAAAAAAAAACACATTAAATTTCAAAGCTTAGTGCTTAATTAGAAAAAGTATGCGATGAAAGTATATTTGAACCCACCCCTTTCGCATGGATACCATTCGGCAAAGTCTAGAGAAGTTTGTATGAATTTATTATTCAATTAGTTTTAAAATCATTTATCTTTGTTTTATAAAAATAATAAAATAATTACTTTTTTCGTACCCATCAATATTTAAAGTAGAAAAAAACTTTTTATTTTCCTTCACATTTTACAAGTTTGATGACATAATTTGTGCTATATATCTGTCAATTAATCTAATTAAATCAGCTCTACTTCAATTAAATCAAACTTGATAAGTAAGCCTATATTTATATTCTATTTCTAGTGCAAGGTGGATGATGAGGAGAACACAAGTTATAAACTATAATCATCTTCAAAAGGCAGCACTGTTTAGGTAAAGAACACCTGTTCGGCTGTCCCAAACCATTGAACTTGGATTTGGAACACCTAAAATCAAGGGTCATGGTGATCCCATAAATTGATCCGACAATATCCATTGAAGCATGCATGATAAAAGAATCTGCTTAGAAAAAGAATTCCGGCTTAAGATCAAAACATAAAGTAATCTAATTAGGAAATTATTTGATAACCTCTAATCCACACAATAAATTCTCATATGCTATTATGGTGGTGGATGGATGCATTCATGTGGGACCTCACACAAACAGAAGCCTTCTTTGTGTCAAAAGAAAATATGCATCTTTGTTGTTAGTAAAAGCCAAAATGATAAAGAGTCGGTTGGATGCATCTCTTGTTCCATTAGCAGTGTCCTAATTGAAACTCTTTTATGTGATGAAATCTTTATAGTATCAAAAGCACCGCCAAGCCATACATGGCGACGAAGTGCAAGTAGTAAGGGATATGAAAATGATTTTTTTCCCAATTTAATTGTAGTAGCATGACCGGTGGATTGGTAAGAGGGTTGACTTGGGTCACATATTTTAAACAAATTGGGTAACCCCAATATGCACCCAATCCAGGACAATTCGACCCAAACTGCATAACTCGATCCAACCCAAAACCAACACGTGAGAATTTGGCCAAAGCCCAATAAATTTCAAGTATTTAAGTTCGAAGTTTTAAACACCAATCCATTAAAAAAAGTTTAGATATGTAGGTCAATGTTAACACAACCCATTCAAATGGGTTAACCGCAATTTAAATACCAAACAATTTGACAATAGGTCAGATTTATTTGAACCATGACCGACCTGTGTAGGACGTGGATCGGATATAGATTGGGTCAGATTTTGCCATGGATGGATCAGTGCTGCTTATCTTTAAACGACAATAGATTGAAATTTTGAACCACATGCTGCCATGCATGATGCATGTAGACCTATTGCTCTCTAGTGGAAGGTTCCAGTCTCCCAGAGGGAACCCACATGGCTATTATCCGGGGTTTTCGATCCCTCCCTTTAAATCGGAAGGGTCCTAACTTTGGGGACAAGCACCACCCTTATGTGACACCGCAGAGGGTGAAAATTCTTCTGCATTTGATGATGGAACGCACCTTCTAATGATCAATGTCTAGTTCTCTGGATAATTCACATTGTTTTTGGATTTTCATATACTCAATTCATATCCTTTGTAGACACACTCTTAACCCCCATCAAATTAGAAGCAATTATAATCTTACGGTAGTTCAAATGATTAATCATTGAATTCCTTTTTTTTCCCTTGAAAGTCACATTGAATTCTACTATAAGGGGACACCCACATTTTAAATCCTTTTAGGCAATGTTTGTTTTTCAAGCGTTAGGAAAGTAATTTCAACGGTTAGAAATTTTACTTTATCCATATTTAGTTGGTCACAACAAGTGAAAAAGTAAATTCCTATTCATTAAAAAAATTATCCTTCATCAGCCGTAAAAAAATTTATTTCATAAAATACAAGTAAAATTGTCATTTTATTAAATATTGATTTTTCATGTAAATTTAACAATGACCCTAGCCCAGCAACGGTCGTGTAAGGGCTTTTTCTAATTTTTATCTTTTAAAGGGCACCAGAACTTACTCATTTTGTCCCCTTTGAGGGTAGCTTGGCCTTTGATCAACATAGCCCGGTCTTGTTATATAGAAAAAGGTATGGGACTTCGAGTCACCATGGGATATAAATTGCACGGTTGGTGACCTCTTTGGCCCCACTAATTGACTTTTAGTGCAATTAATACACTTCATGGGTGCATCTTGTGGCCTGGTATGAGGCTCAAGTTCTTACCTGTATGTTTTGGATTCGAATCCGGCAAAAACCTTTTCTCATTGAATGCCATGATACCTCTTCAAAGGTTTACTTTCCTACCTCATCAGAAGTCTACTTCTCTCACTAGAGAGCCCCCCACCTCACCTGAGGGCCCCCTCTATAGGGCTAGGGGCCCAGCACCCCTAAGCTGGAAAAAAAAAAAAAAAAAGATGTGCCATAGATTTCTAAGAACCTGAATTTCATTATATGAGTAGCAAGAGGAATATTGAACCCAATGGTGCTATTAATCGCCTCAATGGCTTCGTATATAACCATGGGGTGTGAAAGCATGATCCTAATATGATTTAGCAATAAAATGCGAGCTGATGATTGATCTAAGCAGAAGTTGATAACACGATGGATTTTCTTCCCCATTAACTTGGACACACTCCTATTTGGATTTAACTATACTTCCCATGCAAAATAACAAAGAAAGTCCCCCTCTTAAACATGTTATTTTCTTCTTACATTTTTACTACCTTTTTACCAAAACCCAAAAGTTTCTCACTTCCTCTCAGTTTGTACTAAGATTTTGGAAATGACTAAAGTTATAAATGTGTATTGATTATGGTCACATGTAGGGCCATCAAAGGATCGGACTGCGCCAGGCCCGAAGTTGTCAAGCCCTGTCCAAGCTCAAGGAAGGCCAAAGCCCTTTTGAGGGGCTCATTTATTAAATCCAGAAGGGATAATTTCAAATAAGGCCTTAAGTTCTTGCCTTATTTCAAAAAATGTACAAGTTTTAGAACTTTTCAAATTAGTCCCTAAGTTTTTCAGTAATTTTTAAATTAAGGACATCCGGCCATTTAAAGGTATTTTTTGGCGACTTTTCCCATTAATTTTTTGAAAATGCTCAAATTCAGGGCCGGCTCACCCTATAGGCAAGTGAAGCAAGTGGTGGGGGCCTCACCATGAGAGGGCCTCATAATTTTGTTGGATTAGTAACATTAACATGATAAAACTAAAAAGAGAAAATCATGGTACATTTGAAAACCAAAATCAAACCAGAGAAGAAGATAGACGAAGAAGAAGCACAGTAAAAATAAAAATATTCTAAAATAAGTACGTTTTTAAAGGTATCAAATCTCGCTGGGAATCATCTTAAATGAATTCAAATGAACTCGAGCTAGAAGAGAAAATTGATCACAATTTGACCCGTTTTCTAATGAAACTGAAATCATCGAAAAATTCCATCATTGAAAATTTTTCATAAAATCAGAATTTCAAATAAGTCCTTTGTTTTATAGAAAATACCCTGTTTTTCATAAAATGGCATTTCAAATCAACCTTGACTCATGGGGTCCACTAATTAGGATACTATTGAGTCTTTTCCAAACTTATATATTGCTTATTGAATACTATTAACAGTACCAGTTACAGTTGCTTCCACCGAAAAAAGTTTTTCGAAATTAAAGTTAATAAAATCTTATCTATGATCAACTATGTCAGAAGAGGGATTAAGCGGGTTAGCCATTTTATCTATTAAGAAGAAAATTTTGGAAAACCTTGAATACAAAAAATTGATCAATAAGTTTGCATCACAAAAGGCAAGAAATGTTAAATTCACTTAAAAAAAATAAATCCCTCAACAAGCTCTAAAAAAAAAAACCCAAAAAAAAAAAAAAAACCCAAAATTTTTTTTAAGTCCCAATGTACCACTCATAGTGTACATTGCCGGTCCCAAATTAACCCGGATTAAGGACGAGGGTTTTCTCGTGTCACACATAGAAGCTAGGGGCCTCGTTTAATTTATACTTTCGCCTGGGGCCACATATTGTCTTGAGACGGCCCTGCTCAAATTACCTTTCATATAAAGCCATGACATGATTTTGACAGCCATTGCATGCAACCAATCATTGTGGGAACATTGATTGTCCTTCATCACCGTGAGGATGCCGGTGAAATAAATTTTGAAGGAGGTGGTATTTACATAAGTCTAAGTTCCAATCTTTTAAATAACACCATCACCATTAAAACCATAATTTCTTGATAGAAAATTTTGACTATCATAATCTCCAAAGGGAAACACACAAACATCACACAGTACTGTGCATGTACGAAAATACATTTGTCACTACAGCGAACTTCATCTCAAATCATCCTAGAACATGTTATCTTTATGACACAAAGTTCGTATAACACTGATTTGAATTCTCCCCTTTTCACTTGTACCAGCTTAAAAAACAGTCGAACTTTCTAATCATCTAATCAATGGCAAACTGTTAATAAATGCATTTGACAAAACTGACCTTAATTAGTACGTTCTCTAGATTTTGGAAGCTAAGCTATGGTATAAATAAATTACCAAAAAAAAAATATGCATTTGTAATCAGTGGTAAGCCTTCAAGACATTCACACATATTACAGAGAGTTTTAAGAGATAAGAATGTAAAGATATTGATAGAATAAATTGAAATAGAATTTTCAATTTCTGTCTATGGATTGCTGTCACACATTCGTGACATAAGAACAATAAGAATTGAATACACAATCTTCCTAATCATGGATGGTAGCCCTTGGCTTTGCCACAGAGAAGTGCATTTGAAGGAATGTTGTACTCATTTGAGAGCTTATGTTCTGAGGTCCAGACCCTTAAGTAAAACTGCTGCCCCAGATACTGCCTTCCCCACATAGCTGACCTTATGTTCCACATACCTTGGTTGTCCAGTGACACTAAAATTGCAGTCCAAGAATTTGGATACACCTAACAACATATCCAACAAATACATTTAAGTTTCACATTGTAAATGAAAATTTAAGTGTAGAATATATAATAACCAATCACAAGATGCAAAATTCTCCACATGGTAAAAAGAAAAGGAAAAAGAAAAAAAAAGTCTTTTAATGTTACTTGAGTGGTGTGTCGGGTTACAGCATCAACTAGGTTGTAGTCCTTCCTGCTGGCAGCTGTCCACTGTCCATGGCCAAACCTGCATTTTCAGTAGAAGAAGAGTGGAGCAGTTAGGACCTTTACATGATTGAGAATTTTAAAAATACAATAATATATCTTTCTATAGAGCACATACGTTTATAGCTTGTCCTATGGACCATAATGCTGGCCAATTAGGAAGCAACTAGTGTAAAAAATGAGTATAGCATATATGTGAATGTTGAGATGCATGTGTGGTAAAACTATAAATAATAGAAACAGTAATGAGCACATTAAGGAGCATTTAGGGATAGTATCAACAAGTGATAAATTAAGAAGACTCTGAGATTGTTTAGACGGTCAACAATGACACCACTGAGGAAAAGTATCTCTAAGTGACTACCCCGTAAGAAAAATGGGTACATCAAAGAGGACGGATGGAAGTATAGATCTGAAGGTGTACAACCTATCCAATAATTTGGCCCATGTAGGTGGCCCCAACTTAGTTGATATATGTTTATAGTTTGAAGAAAACGGTTACGTGGAAAACGCAACCAAAGGGCTGGTGCTAAGTGAAGTTGGGTTGCCTGATGACTGGTGGACATGGCCCAAAGAATCCAGGTCAGAATCCACTTTTTGGGTCCTCGGGCCAAATTCAGTCCAGGTATCCAACACGTGTAGGCTACAGCACTAACATATAATATGGTATAGAGTGATGAGAGATTCATCGGATCAACATAATCACCCAATCGGATCTCCTTGATTGTCCAGGTCCTGAGATCAAATGAACAATCAAGTTTGTTCTGAGTAGACACTCATCAGACCCAGTCCCAACACATTACACCCCTAGCCAGCTAAGCGTTTGTCAGCAGACAGTATTAATTTACAGGGAGCCTATGGGTTAGTGTGACCTAAATGGTACCCATAAGCAACTTACTTCTCATGCTTATATATGAAACAAATGCTTATCATTTTGGTCAGTGCCCATGACAAAACGAAGCACCAACAACATATGCAAGAAATAGCACACATATGGTAAGAAACATTCTACTAGTGTCCAGACTTTACTCAAACTTAAGCCACTGGGAAGTTCCTATAAATTATAAATGAAAATGACTCCATTTCAAAGAATGGTAATAAGATACATCTCTAGTTATCAGCTGTTCATGCTTCAAATAGTTTCCAATTTAAGATATCAGAAAAGATCATAAACTTTACTAAAGCTAGAGGAAAAAGACTTACCCAACAACCCAAAAGTCATAACCATCAAGGTGCCAAGACTGGATGGTACCCTCATTGTTCTGGAAAACAATTTCAAAGAATTGATGAAGGGAAGCATTCATAACAGGTGTGGCAAGGAATGCAGGACCATTTGTAGGCGCATCCTGGATGGTGTTGAAACTAAAGACACCGGAGATGTCGAAGTTGTCAGCAAGTTTTAGAGGTGTATCAGGAACTACATAGGAGACCCTGTTAACAGCATAGCGCTGTTTTCCATTTAAAAGAGGCGCCGAGTTGGCCAAGATAATCGTCCTTGATGGCTGTATCGTTCCATAATGGAATGAACCTTGGGGATTAGGCCTCGCTGCATTTGCCGTCAAATTCCATCTAAACAGACAAGTGAAAAATGACTGATCAGCTTTAAAGAAATTATTTGGAACACCAAAATCTATAAATATGGTGCTTCACAAGCACGAGTAAGGTTGCCAGCTCCTGAACTAAAAGTTACAAAAGGTATAAAAGCTAGGCTGTGATTCAGTAGATTGCTAAAGATAATGCAAATAAGAATATCTTAGTTCATAATGAAATGTAATTCAGTCAAAAACTTCAAAATAGGATATACCTTATAGTTCTGGCTTGTTCAAGAGACCACTGAACCTGGTCACTAGGACCTGTAGGAAGAGGCCCAGAAACTTGCGTCCTAGAATTAGAATAGTGTAGCACTGCGGTGGTTGTGAGAATGTTCTTCGTGAAGCATGTAGATGCAACTATGTAGTAGTCTTTGGGTGTTTGATCCAAGGTAACCAGAACAGCCAGGGATTGGCCCACATGTACATCAAGAGAAGTGTAGATGTTCTGGATTGGATGAGATCCTTCAACTTCAACTAGTTTCATATTATGTCCCTGAATCCTGAAATTAAATGAGGTTGATAGACCTACGTTTGAGATCCTGAACATGTAGGTTTTCCCTGTAAAGAAGAAAAACAATTTTAAGGTCACATTTGCGTGCATAAAATCTTTAATCTCCAACAGAAGTGATGCATATGCTAGTAAAATCTTTAATCATGAACAACCCATTAGGCTCAGTAAGTCAGGAACATGAAGAAATTCAAAGACCAGAACAAATGGCAGAGCTGAATGTAAAATTGGAATATTACCTGCATCACCAGTGAAGGAAGTAGAGCTGGCATGACCATTAATAACAATACCATCAGGGAATGGAAGAGATGTAGCAGAATCTAAAGATTGTTGAAATTTCTGCAAGATAACACAACTTGATTTTATTTTCTATTTCATGATGAAATTGTACATATGAATATCCATAAATGTGCCAGATATGAATATCCAAAAATGCAGTTAAGATTCAGTTAGATTTGAAATACCCTTTTCAACTGACAAACATAAAATACCATTTACCATTTTCAAGAGGAAAGCCAATATGAAAAATGACAAGGAGATTTTCTAAGTACGGAGAATCTGATAATTAGTGTCAGCAGAAATTAAATAAACTTCCAACACTCTTGTAACAGTAATCTTGCACACATACTTGAACAGAGGAGATTAATTTTTTTGGCTTACTAACCTTATGGTCTGTCTTGTACCAATCACCAACAAGTAGAGTAAAATCTCCAGCAGGAATAGGATATGGTACTGGGATCCTAGGTCTTGCATAGACATTCAGCCCTCCAAACCCTCCAGCTACCCGGTGCATTGATGTTGATGGAAAGTATGTGAAGGTTCCAATCTGATCTTTCGTTTGGAATTTGTACGTGTAGTTAGATTTTGGAGGGATAGGGCAATTGGTTCCCAGCACTCCATCTTGCCATGAGTTCTTCCTCTGCTTAATTCCATTCCTGTTTTATTAACAACAGAACTCACAAATATTCATCCTGATACCATTTATATTAAAACAAAAAGAAAAGAAAAAAAAGAAGAGTACATGTAGAGGAGATTGTGAGAAAGACCCGCTCCCCTATGAAATCAATAGGTTTTTTCCAAGAGCCACCTTAAAAATTCTTAACCTATTCCATGTTCCAAGCACCTTCATAACTTCTAAAAATGAAAGGAGGCAAGTCTAATTTTTTTCGAAATGATTCATTTCAAAGTATCAGAAGTGAACTTATATTTAACCTGCTAGAGTTACAAAAGATCATTAAATGAGAAAAGGACAGGGATTTGGATGTAATTCTTTCAACTTAATAAGATCCTTGTAGGCTTGTATATGGTCTTTTCTAAGGCCATTCACTATAATTCCAGTTGCTTAAGTAAAAACTTTAATAAAAGAAATAATAAACAAAGGAATAATCATTTCTCACCATGTCAAAAGGAATGGTTCATCAAGATTATTGATGAGATTAAGGATAATGTTGTCATTGGTCACCACATCAAGTTGAGGACCAGGAAACTGCCCATTTATGAGGATACCCTTCAAAATACAAAACCCATACATACCATTAGATAAATGAAGGAATACAGATATAGTTAAGAACTCAAATATAACAAATCATACAACATAAATGTAATCAGAGATAAGAGAGATTCAGCAGAAAGATATGAAAATCAAACCTGCTGAGGGACACCAAGAGGAGAAATGGTCCCATAGGTAACAGTCCAGGTATAGTATCTGTAAGGATCGTCTGCTTTTACCAGAGAAGCACTCAAACAAGCCAATGCTACACAAAGCAATTGCAGACACCCCATCCGTCTCATCCTTCAGAAGCAGAGTTCAAGACTGTAGAGCTCTTATTTCTGTAGAAATCATAAAAAGAGGAAATGTATTAAAGATGGAGAATATTATGTTAGAAACCATTTTTATTCCTACACCTATCATTAATTCGAACTAAATCCTAAATCTTATCTAAAGATATTTCAAATATGCTAAGATATTTCATAAAATCTTCAATATTCTAAATGTGTAATATGTATCCATCGCAGAAAACTGAAATGCATGAAATTATATAAAACCAGAAACATCCCAGTTTCGGTTGGAACTAACAAAACACTATATGACAAAAAAACGCCTAAGATGTGGTACGAAATTTGAACAACCAGTAAAATCATTCTCATGGGTCATTGTCTTTGAACCAAATCTCAACGAAACCCCAGAAAGTAGAAAGTCATTCTAAAAAAAAAAAAAAAAAAAACACATAAAACCTAATCAAATGGGAAAGCTTCTGGGTTTATAGTACTAACCGAAAAGACTATGAATTTCAGAGACACCCAAACAGATCAAAATCGCAAAAATGCCGATCAGGGTCGGCAGAAAGTAATAAACCTTTCGCAAAACCGTACAGATCGAGGGCCTTCAAGTGAAAACCACCAAAACCCAACAACTCAAAAGACACCCAAACAGCTCACAATCCAAAATTGAGGAACTTAATCACTGCGAAAAGAAAAAAAGCTGCTATCTTTAACAACGAGTTCGTACTAACAGCAAACGAACAACAAAGTAAAATGTCGTCGCAAACGGATCCAAGAAACAAAAAGAAATCCAAACATCTCCATTGAAAGCTACCTGAGCTATCCAAACCAGAAGTCCAATCACTGCTCTCAAGTCTCAATCCGCTCCAGTTCAAACATTCATGTAACCAGCAGTTCTCCTTAAAAAGCTAATTTTGGCCGCTTTCTACGCGTTTACGCGTAATGCAGAAGCGTTGAAAGCAAGTGGGGAATTCCACCTCCTGATTTTCCAGGAATCTCGGTTTTAAAAAAAGTAAAGTCTGAGTAATACTCAGCTGGAGGCGTAAGTAGGTGTATCTAAGCCAGTTGCAATAATAGTCGCGTGATGGACGGAACAGAGAATGGATCAGAGTTAAAGCAATTGACTTGGGGAGACAGAGGATCGAGATTGAAGGCACATGAAAGCATTCAAGGTGTGGGATTTTATGAGGAAGGTGTATAGCTGGTGCGGCATACTTGCATTTTCCATGATAAATGAATTCTATGGGCTTGTTGGGAAACAGGAGAAACCTGCGGACTCTTTTTCCATACATGATGAAGATGGAGGTGGGGAATGGGGATGGACTTATCTTTTACAATAATACCATGCATGAACTCTTCCATGTTAGTTTTGGGGTTGGACATCCTACCCACTCGTACAAGGGCATTTTGGGCTTTTATTTATTCCCTATTCCCTATTCTCTGTTTTTTCTATGTTTTGTATGGAAAAGCTGAGAGGCGGTGAAGGTCCTACCCTCGAGGAAGGTGGCCACCGCCCTGTCTTCTTTATTGGGGATGTAATTCTCATATTGTATATATTTTGAGCAATGACTCATTGGCCTGTTTGTTTACTAGAGTTAAACAGAAAAAAAAAAATATATTGTAGGTAGATGGGAGTTTGGTTAAAGAATATGGGATTTATAAATGTCAAGATAAATCATCTCATTATGTCTATGAATTTTTAAAATACCAAAAGCAAAAAATTTCTATAACATTTGTAGTGGGGCATGTAGATGGGTCCTTTCTTCAAAAAATATATTTTGGGGCCCATTGGCCCAACTAGATACAAGGATGTAGTTTGATAGCCATTTCAAAATCAGATGAATCTAAATAACAGCCAGAAGATAGTGGGTCCTAGATTCCAACCAATTTTTTTTTTCATACATGATTTTTCATTTGTTAAATGGCCTTTAGATGTAACAACCTTGATTGAATCCGATTTCTTATTTATTAGAGTTAAGTCTTCCATGCATCTCCCTGGTGAAGCAAAAGTGTGTCCACCTGCCCACTCCTGTCTTTATTTTATTTTGTCTTTTATATAAAAAAATTTGCAGTAGAGAACTGAATTAGTCAAAACTAAATAAATAAATAAAAGACAAGGCAGTAGAGATCTAAGTCAGTTAAGATGAGGCCCACATGCTTAATTTGATGGGTGATTGCACACCGACAGAGACCTTGGATTGCACATGCCAGCGTAAAATTAAAACACCACAGATTCCGAGCCAGTTCTCTCTCTCTCTCTCTCTCTCTCCGCGTCCATTCTTTTCGGCTTTCTGATATTGAGCTGGAAATAATCCCATTCTAAGCAATGTTATGTAATGTAAGAAAAAGCAGGTCCCTGATAAATAAATAGTAATGGCACAAATATATAGAATTGGAAGTGGGAAACTGCATATCGGAATAGATTTGTGAGGATGATTAAACTTCAAAAACCAATGTGAAATTACAATGCGCTCAAAGATAACATGAAATACAATTAGTGGTTATGATTGAGATGAGTTTAATTAGTGAATCATCTTCTTCTCTCTTCTCTTCATCATAGGCTGTTTGTCTGTCTGTCTCTCTGGCGTGTCTTCAGCCATCATAGCGCGACAAAAAAAACTAGTCATCCATCTGAAGGTTATGCAAAGCCCCCACAATCTTCATTTGCCTTCTTTTATTTCAGATTTCAGTGGAATGCTATAAGCATTGCACCATTGGGACGTGATGATATATACTTGATGATTAATTCTTTGCTCCCATCCCAAGTAAAGTAGGCCCTTTTTTATCCAGTGGCATTGATGGACTCTTTTAACGAACTAATATTGGAACACCTACGCTGTGTGGGGTTGGCCTTGGGAGTACTCGCGGCTTAAAACTAAACTGGTCTAAGGTCGGCCAATATAATTGTCTCATTCAATATTAAATTCCTGATATAGACTGGGAGCCTGAAACAGAGAATCATTTCCGTTTAACAGAATTTAGATCATGAGAGAGTGCAGGCATGAGAGAGTGAGACCTATCCATGATGTCCAAACCTCTGGAAATCAATGACGGGTTTTAGTTTGATTCGAGCCAAATTTCTCTCCAACCGAACTTGAGCCTATTGTCAAATTCACCTTGTATAAAAAATGTAATTTGGATACATTTGGTTTTCTTTTAAACATGAATCTTAGACGGGATCCATCTAAAGTGGGTATTACTCTCCAACAAGACTGAGATTCTGGCAATATCCAACACAAAATAAAGTAGTGACATTGAGCTATTTTGATTTTAGCTGTGAGCATCACTACTGAATTAATGGCAAAGAAAATAGATAATTCTTTAAGGCCTACCTCTACAATATCTGAGTTCTTGATTAATACTCGACTAAGTTGAATTCACCTTCCAAATCCTTGTTAAATATAGAAACTAAAAAATACTGCACGAAATAGCATTATAACATATTTGGGGCGCAAGAATAGAGTCATCAGTGTAGTCTTTGTTTTATTGGGGTCTTGTTGACTTGGATCTGATCACTCTGTCCAACTCGGAATTGTGATTATAAACAGTGGCAGTGGCAGTCTCAAGATTTTCATTTAAGGAGTGCAAACCCTAATTAGTAGTTTAGTTTTGAGGCAAACCGAGGATTCGTATGGATTTTAATGGTAGACCCATGATTTTTATTAGATTTTTTAAAGTGTACTCAGGTTTTTTTATATGGGTTTTGGAAGCGTACTGTAGATTGACGGGTGTGACCACACCCACGGGCCTACACTTGGGTCTGCCCCTAATTGTAAATAAGTCAAGCCAGCGAGGTTTGGCTTGATAAGGCTCGACTCAAGATCGGAGCAATTAGGTTTGGTGCAATCGTCTATATACAAATGAAGTTTTCAGGTAGGATTGGTCCAGGTCAAGCTTAGCTTTCCAAAAGGCTTCACTAGGCTCAACTCAAGCTTGTCTTGTTGGTTAATTTGGATAGGTGTCCTTATTTTAAGTTTATATTTAGCCCTTAATAGCTTTTGGTAAATACAACATATATAATATGATTAAATTATATTTTCCTAAAACCAATTTAATTAGAGTGGTTATTATATATTTAAAATATACAAATAAAATCTACTAACACATTACTTTCCAAATTTTTTTAAAAAAATTAGCTTGATGAGATATAATAATATACAAAATGGCATATCCTCAGTAGGAATTTGTATTGCTGAACTTATCCACCGCTCAAAATATATCCAACTATGTTGATCTTTAATGCTTTAAAAAAGATTTACACCTTTTGATATCCAATTAAGTTAATCTCCGGCAATCTTTTATTCTTAAATAGTGGGCTTCTTTTTTGAAAGCTAAGTGAGTCTTTTATTTCCATAACGAATATATATTATAAAAGGACTACCAAACCACCCCCAACCCTCCCTGTCAATAAAGCTACCAATTAACTATAGTGGCATCCTGGCTGCAGCTTATTGTCAAGAAAGGTTGTTTAACAATGTTTGAGGGTTTTTTTTTTTTTTACTTTTGGTAAAAAATAATGTTTGAGTTTTGCTTGACTCAAGTATTAAATTTCCTTACCTAATCATTCCTACCAAGATCTCGATGCATTAGTAGATGAAGTAAAAATACTCTTCAATACTCTCCCTTGGGTGGAGCCTACTCCTCAACACTCTCCCTCAAGTGGAATTCAGTTTGTGCATATTTGGTGACACACAATTTTGATTTTGCCGAGTCCTTCATCTTGGAATTCGAACTCACAACTGATTAGTTCTAGTACCATACTAAATTTTCTTAGCTAATCATAGCTATAAAAAAATTGGAAGCATCATAAATACTTTTCAATACTCCCTCTTGGGTGGAGCCCACTCCTCAACATAAAGCTCAAACTAGATCTACATTATCAACCAATAATCTCCAATTTCAGTGTGATGGGCTTGCTTTCTAATCAAGCTAGCCTAAGCTCAAGCTCAATTTAGTATACATGAATCACACTTAGCTCGGCTTAATTCAAGCAAGGCTCAAGCTGGGTTATGCTCGGCTCGGCTTGCCTGTGAGATCAACGCTTTGCTCAGCTTGCCTTGACTCATTTCTATCCCTGCTTGAAATTAATTCTGCTTGTATTTTCCTGAATCAATTAAGTTCATATGGGGTCCCAGATTCACACATGTAAACCCAATTAAGAATGCTCATTTCTCGACTGATGCAACTAAAGACGTACACATCAAACTCTCTATACGCCGTTTAGTATAAAACAAACTAATCTTTATATCACTTATTGTGATTACATACACTAGATCTTTGCATCACAAAGAGATTTGCTAATGCATGTGTATGTCGTACGCGTTTTATTTTTATAGTTGAGATTTGCTGCCTTCATTTAATATATATATATCATCAAAGAAAAATATATATATATATATATATATATATATCATCAAAGAACAAGGAGACATGTCCCAGCTCATCCCAAGTTGATGGATTCCTTCACAGTGGTACTGGTTCGAAAAATAGTGACGTGATATGAGCATCAGTCCTGCCATGGGGATCTGCAAAGCCATCAATGTCACGATGGTACATCAGCGCACCGGCCCTCGCTGAATTTGGAGCTACTCCCACGTAATGCTTTGACAGAGAAGTAGGTTTCAAACACTCTGCATTCAGTTCCTTCCAAGCATCACTGATGAGATCCCTGATATGGTTCGCTGCAACTTCCCCCGAACTACCAGTTTCATGCATATAACATTGGATGGATTTTGGCACGTCCCCACGTTGTTGCTCAGCCTTCGAACATGAGAAAAAGAAGTAAAAAAAGAAATCACCTTAGAAAGTCAGCTAACACATACATAAGAACGTCCTTTGATTTTATAGAGAAGTTTGACGTGTTTTATATCATTTGCATATAAGTGTTTGGAGCGCAGTGGAAAACTTGCTATATATCACGCACACAAAAACCTCACATTGCTCAAGCAAACTAATCAAGCAATCACACGTGAAGAACACAGTAAAATTACATGATTCGGGCATGTGCCCGCATCTATAGAAGAGACCTGTCATCTGAGTCTTTAAGTACTCTTTCTTTCTTTTCCCTAGGGTTAGATTTACAATTACATTACATGTGTCCTTTCTCACCTAGGAATACAACTATACAAGACATGCATAACCTATCAACGTGGAGGGGTTGAAAAGAGAGTAAAGAAGGTTGAAGATAATGAGCGCATGAATATACTAAGGTCATTCAAGTCTTCCAAGCGTGGTGTAAAGGGATGTAATCCAGTGAGAACTGTTCTTACATAGTCACCGTGAGAACTTTTTTATGGGGCCCACTTGGGGCCCCATTTTGGAACGGAATCGGTGGGGATTGAAAGATCTATATGGGACCACCATGAGTATCAAGTTTGGCCCCAATCTCATGCTTCTAACCCCTTCATCCATAGCCAACAAGCCCAATCCACTCATATGGGTATATAGTCGATCCAACGGTCCAATTCATTCGCATTGGTGCCAAACCCTGGGGCGTGTGACTATAAGGGGGTCCTTATCCATTGCAAGGTTTGGATTGGGTAATGGATAGGCTCCACCCATAGTTCTCACAGTTTAAATCGTGAGAACAGTTCTCACTTGATTATTTTTCTTTTGTAAATACCCTCTAAAATTTATAAAATTTGTAAATAAGCCTCTATGATTTGAGTATTTAGTCATGCATTCTTGCTTTTTTATTTTAACATTTCAAACGTTTTCAAAATCAGTAGTTCTAACAAGAAAGGGAAACCATCATAAAGTATGTATTGACATAAACAAACCTTCTAACATAAAGAAATTTAAGATGGTATTAGATCCAACTCATCGCGAGTTCATGTCCCAGAAGAAATGATGCGGCGCAAAAAAAATACATGCCACCAAAAGTGCGCCGACCGGATTCCACCTTAGGGGGTGTTGAGGAGTGGGCTCCACCCAAATGAGAGTTTTGAAAAGTATTTATTCTGCATCTACTAACGCATCGAGGTTTTGGTATAAATGGCTAGTTAAAGAAATTTAAGATAACGAAGTAACCATACCTTTGAAGTGGCCATATCATCATATAGTCGAAATGTAATCGATGCCCAACGGAGGAGATTTACATCTTCGGGTATTAAATCAATTTCCTCCTTTGATATATGTTGTTGTATCATGGGGTATGAGAGACATAATACAAGGGGCACCCCAATGGAGACTCTAGCATTCCTTAATTATTCATGAAATTTAGCTATGTACCCGCTGTTGAACCATTGAGCTTCCAAAAGATACGCGTTACTTTGCATTGCCCACTGTAAATTACAAGTCACAAACAACACAACCAATTAGTATAATGCATCCAGGGGAATAAACTACAGTGAAATATTCACATCGTATTATTATTGTACAAAGTCCTTTACACAATTTCAGTGATAAGTAATGCCCATGTCTGATTTGGGTAGCAGATGATCTCAGCATGGATGGCCATCAAATACGAGCATCCAAAATAGGAGCTCTTCATGATATATGATAGTTCAGATCATGTTTCAATGGACAATACGTATGTATCATATTGTACTTGATACTTCATTTTGTAATGTATAAATCTATGTCCATGCGGAGTTCAAAGTGTATTCTAGTCCTCTCTCTCTTATATGAGCTTCATCAGCAATGAAGGATATTTTATTAGTTTATATGGTTATATAGTAAATTAATTAATTTCTTTATTTATCAGTACAATCATGCTTTCCTTTCATGCGATGAATGGTGTTTTATTATTTACTTGCACATAACCAATACAAATGACATTGTGGTTCATGACATGAACCGGAATCCACAAGTATACTAAATGTAATACATGTGTATGGATGAGATCCACATACATGAGACATCATGTATAGCAAATCTTATACTTAAAACTCTTCACAACCAGTGATGAGATTGGACATCTCATCTGACAAGGTTGCAACACTTTGATCACTATGAGATAGTGTGATTTGTCTCGACTATCAGAATGTAAGATTCTGGATCATAGTGCTGGTACATTGGATGTATTGAATGATCATGAGAAGCACCTTATGAAATACTATCTTTATTTTAAGGTTTGTTCTCATAGTTCCCTAGCAATAGGCTCATAATCTTGAGACATTAATGAACTCAAGTTTTCGTCTATTCATTTGCTCTGAGTCACCAATGAGTGAGGTCAATTGTAGGTTAACGCCTCGGTGGTTTGGGTACGTGGTAGCAGAGTTATGAGAACATTCAATGGTCAAGATGAAATCTATCATCATTATCCCCTTGTGCCAATTAATGAATTTATCATTGGTAAGTGCGCACTCATTTCAATTAAGAGTTAATTGGATAGGTACTGATGATCAATATAATTAATTGGGTTTCAAGGATAATAAGATATAGATCTAATTTGGTGGACAGATCCAATTGATCCATGGATACAGATGGAGGGGCCTACTTGTGGTCATGGGGAAGTTTAATTAGGGTCTTATTTGTAATTTATTCCTAAGACTGGAGTTCAATTGTATTTATATAGTGGAGTTATTTGCAATTAAGATTACACATGAGATGTGGGGTCGCGTGTCCCAGTTGGAGCCAGCTTTCTATGAAATCCTTGTGGTCCGTACGCTAGCCCAATTATTAGATGGTTACTAATTCTAGTTGAACTCTAAAATGAAAGGATTTAGAAAATTTCTATTTCTATTTGAAGTGAGACTTCTAATAGTGGTAATAGTAAGTTACTAATTATTAATGGAAGTAAGACTTCTATTTTAATTAGAAAGAAGAAAGTTACTAATTACATTGGAAGTGAGACTTCTATTTTAATTAGTAAAAGAATGAAGCATTAGTGTTATAAATAGAAGAGGAAAATCGAGGTGGACGTCCATGCTTAATATTCCTCACCTTGGGATTCACGCCCAACACCTATATTTTGTACAAGTGTTGCACTACTCATCTTCTCCTCCCTCTTCTAGTTTCTCTTCTAATTTTCATTAGACCTTCTTGTTGATTTCTCTTGAAGATCTCACCCATCTTCTTGAGAAAAGAGAATCCGATACAGATAATAGCGTGGAAGGCTAATTGGTCTTGGAGATCATAATTTGCTATAAAAAAAAGTTCTTCTTCAAGCAAGTTGTCAAATTCTCCATTAGAGCACAACCGAGCTCCAAATGTATAATCTACTTCCTTGTATGTTGTGGATTATTTTGTGATTGCATGGTGATGCTATTTTCTATCTTAGAGATAGTTTTTCTACTGATCTTGGTTGATGAGTTTGATACTTGGATTATGGATTGAGTTTGTAGCTTTATGGATAATTAATCCCTACAACATCAAGTGTTTCAAAAGTTTTTTAAACCTATCCAAGAGGCCTATCTATTTTCAACATCTTTTTCTTTACAAGAATTTTTAGAATTAAAGTACAGAGTATGTCTACGAATTTCAAATGTTGAGTTTTTTTTTTTTTTCAAAATGCTACAAAATTCTTTTGTTTCTCAATTCTTTATTCCATTCGTGTTGGAATTTCTGTCCAAGAATCTCATGCACCCTGAATGTCATAATTTTCCTATTTTACTGCTATTGAAAGTTCTTATTGAAATAAAATTCTGTATGCATTCCTTATATACAGATTTAAATACATAGATACTATAGTGCATGAAATGTATAGATTCTCAACTACTAAATCGCTCATCGACGCATACATACAGTTGTATACATGTGTCTCCCGTTCAGTAAAAAAACGCAAGTCAAAGTCTAATGTGGACTCCCGCAATTGTTAGTAATAGTATGTTATCTTGAACGAAAGCTTATCTCCAGCTTCAATGGAAAGCCTGCTGCATTAAGGCAAGATACGGGTTTCACGCGCTAGAACTCATGTGGCCACATGCACGCACACAGGAGAAAAAAGATCCTCTCCTGCAACTATTATCCGGACCGTGTAATGAGTCTGATGAGATTCATCTTAAACGGTCTAGATTATTTCTATTTAGGCCGGAGAAATTTCTCAAAAATGCAATAATCATGTAGATGCAACCTTTAAAAATTAAAAAACAATTGCGGGCTCACTTACTCACTATTATAAATTTCAAGATATTATATTGATTCCAATCCAAAATGGTCCAAGTTGTTGGAAAATGCAAAAGCTATCTAAAATGACTGCTTATATGCCAAAATTTCCCTGGCGGAATTAAGGAATTCCGAAAATCCCAAATGCTCGCTTGAATTTGAATATGTTTACTTATGGACATTTGAAATTGCTGGAATTCCCGAAGCCTCAAAATACTACTACAGAAAATGTGAATTTACTATAGAAATTCTCAAAATATCATTTAAACCGAGAATCCTGTCAACAATTCAAGTATATAAACAGGCCCAAAGGAAAGCCTAGGGAATTCATCAGTGAAAATTAACAGTGGAACTTTCAGCATTTATAGAATGTACCATCCTTGTCAATGGACTCCCACAAAAAAAACATCCCAAAATAGTTAGAAACATAAATACTATGAAACTTTCTCCGAGTTGAAATAAGAAAAGAAAATTTGTACCAGGTTCTTCAGATAATGTGTAGCATTGAATCCCTTCTCCTTGAGGATGATGTATGCAGTCTCATTGGTTGTATTATATAACGCCAAGTAGTACAGCTTCATATACTCTGGTAGTTGATCAATTCCCTCTAAATCCCACCTATATGCAAATAAAATCAGTAATCAGTCATTGTCGTTTCATGTATTTAGGTGGTATTGGTCTTTGGTTGTAACCGTGGCACAAGATACCAAGATGATAGGAGCGATATTGATGTAGGACAGAAGTAGTCATGGAGCAGGAAAAAAGAAAAAAAAAATAAAGCAACTCAATGTTAGTCTATCATGATTTTGTTTGCTTTGTCTCATGGAGTTTCAACACAAATTTGCCCACGGTTTGAAAAGGCCTAATTTGGGATTAAGGTCAGGCCGCACTTATATTTTGAGGATTAAGGGTTGCTCTTAGCAATGTAGGTCGGGCCTACATGATACGAATTCTTTGATCTTAGCAATTTATATATATAATTTTAGACGGTTTGATTTGAAAATCGAGTCTCAATTTGTTTCAATTTCACACTCAATTTCGATTTTGAGTGGACTCACTCAACTTTAAAATAAGAAGAGGCTCATCTAGCTAAGGAGAGAATTGAGTTTTCTGTACATTTTGTCACGTCTTTCTCTATCCCAGACAAAGTTTATTCTCTCTCTCTCTCTCTCTCATACTAGTCTCTCTCAAAGTTTGAGACAATAAACTCATCTTTCACAGACCGAGCGTCGGCACCCACCTTATGGGGCCCACCTTAGGTCCCACCAGGCATGGGTCTATGGGGATTGAAAGATCTTCCCTAACACGGTTCGTGTATAGTGCCAGGGGCTACAATCATCACCGGCCCCACTTCATCTACAGTCAAGAAGTTTTCACCATCCAAGTTGAGTGCACACTCGATCCAACAGTCCACCTAATTCGAATGGGTGCCAAACCTCGGGGTCTATGCCTATCAGTGGGGTCCCTGATTAATGGTCCACTCGGATGGTTCAAAACATGGCTTTCACCATGTGTACCATAATACTAGCACCGGTTCTCCGTTGAGGCTGTCCTAATAATTAATTTTATATTTTTTAATTTTTATTGTGGGACTGACTCTCATTGGAGTAAAACTTAGGAACAGCAAATACCGATAAAAAGATCTCCCCCAACACGGTCCCTGTACAGTGAGAATGGCTCTGATCATCAGACCCCACTTAATGTAAGGTCCATCTACATAAGGGAAAGAAAAGAAGAAAATAAAAGCAAATTGGGCTAATACCGATTAACTGTGTCCGTGAAGACTTTCAGCTCATCTGGCAAACCATGCACATCATAAAAGTCATCCATTGCTGTGATAAGGACTATGGCTTTGGTCATTGCTATTCTGCACTGGGAGTATTGAGGCTCGACAACCGCTCCAATTGCTAAGAGATAGGACTCCAACAGTCTGTCTCGGAAGAACCCCATCTTCTCGGGCAACCCCAACAGTTCCCACCACCTGAAAATATTTCAATGATTACAAGTCTCAAGCAGTACTAGTGGGAAGAGCCGTTTTAGAGTGGAAAATAAATAAATAAAGAAATAAATGAGAATATTACATAGAAAACTTTCATGGAATTGCTGTTATTAATCTAGAGATTGGATAAAGTTTTATTAGGTTGACAATGGTTAATCCCATGTGGTTGGATTGAGCCTTGAGGGTAAAATGTATAGGCTCAACCTACCTGAACACAACCCATTTATTTAACAGGCTATAAAAACGGATCCAATTCCAAAAGCTCATCTTTGGAATAGTTTGAATTTTCACAAAGTGGACGGCACATATAATGGTTTGATTAAACCTTACCTGCCCACGTGGTTTGACACTACAACAAATGGGATTTTCAGCGACGAAAATATTTGCGACGCAACCCAAAGTGTTGCAAAAAGTAATTTTTTTGCAACATAAAACTAGACCCGTCGCAACAAGTTAACTATTTGTGACACAAGACTCTATGCGTCGCAAATAGATACTTTCAGCAATGAATATAGTGCGTCGCAAATAAATGCGTCAAAAAAACATTGGCGCCAAATGGCGGTAAAATTATTCGCAACGCTAGATACACATTTGCGACATAATTACATGTCGTAAATAAGGGTCTCTATTTGCGACGCACTCCCCGCGTCGCAAATAGTTTTTAGTCTGAAATATGTTTTAGAAAAGTTAAGGTTATTTGCGACAGTTTGTTTTTTGCGTCGCATATAATATCTTAGTCGCGACGCTAATGTCTTTGTGTCGCAGATAATTATTATTAGCGACGTCCATCATATGGTGTCATAAAAATTTCAAGTTGAAAAAAGTCACTAATTTCTTCCCTCCACCATTATGAAAAAAAAAATTATAAATTTATTTGGGACGCAATTTTGACGTCACAAATAATATTTAGTTCCGACAGTATACTAGGTGCGTCGCAGATAATGAGTTTTTTTGTGACGTGGATTTAGATGCGTCGTAGATAATTTTTTTATTAGCGACATTATTTTATAGTGTTGCAAATTAACTACAACAAATGGGATATTCAGCGACGAAATTAGTTGCGACGCACCCCAAAGTATCGCAAAATTTGTATTTTTTTGCAACATAAAATTTGACCCGTCGCAACAAGTTTAGTATTTGTGACACAAGACTCCATGCGTCGCAAATAGATACTTTCAACAATGAATGAATATAGTGCATTGCAAATAAATGCGTCAAAAAATCACTGGCGCCAAATGGCGGTAAAATTATTCGCGACGCTAGATACACATTTGTGACACAATCATCTGTCGTAAATAAGTGTCTATTTGCGATGCAATCCTCGTGTCGCAAATAATTTTTAGTCCGAGCTATGTCGTACACAGGTTAAGGTTTTTTTTGCAACAGTTTCCCCTTTTGCGTCGCACATAATATTTTAATCGCGACTTTGATGTCTTTGCGTGGCAGACAATTATTATTAGCGACCTCCATCATATGGTGTCATAAAAAATTGAAGCTAAAAAAATAACTAATTTCTTCCCTCCGCCACCATTATGGAAAAAAATTATACATTTATTTGGGAGTAATTTTAACGTCGCAAATAATATTTAGTTGCAACAGTATATCTGCTGCGTTGCAGATAATGAAATTTTTTGCAACGTAAATTTAAATACGTCATAGATAATAGATTTTTTTATCGACGTTATTTTATAGCGTTGCAACTGCGGATAAAAAAAATTAGCGCGACAATATCCCACATTAGTTCCATCTCCCGCGTTTTCTTTATTTTTTATAATCGATCCCCGCCTTTTGGTCATAGTGCTTTATAAATGAAACTCTCCCTCCTCTCTGCGCTTAATCTATATCTCCCTAAATCCAAACACCCAAAAGATCTCATCTACGATCCTCTCTGCAAGACGATAGAGAAATCTGTCCCAATTAATCAAGGAACAACTTCCCCATTACAAGCCTTTTGTTTTCTCTGTTCCTCCGCCTGATACAGTCTTCGATCACTGCTTCTTCGATGCATGGAATGGAGAAGAGGAAGAGTTAAAGGTTTCTCTCTGTGCTTCACTCTTTGCCCTAAATCCAAACTAGAACCAAGATCCCGTTGACGATCCTCTTCAAGATAATAGAGAAATTCGTTCCAGTCTCCTCCAAGGTATATATGTACATTCCTTCTAAATCTCTAGGGTTTTATTGCCCATACATCCAAACGTGTCTTAACTTTCGATTTCGTTCTACGTACTTTGTGCGCCTTTCTTCTTCAGGTCTTCTTCACCATCGTTTCTGGTTTTCGAACTTGCGGCTGCTACTTGTGTATTGTTTGATTTAGGAATGGGTTTTAGGTTTTGAAGTAGCCTATTGTTTCTTGATTTTATGATGTTTTCCAATTAAAACAAGATTTTTTTTTGTTAGATTTCATGAATGAACTTTGATTGGAGAGATCCGATGAGCAATGCTCTCTGTAAGATCTTGTTGTGGTCACGAAGTAGATTGTGGTTGATTTGTAGATTATCTCTTATGAGCTCTCTGTACCATTAATTGAATGCCTTATGTGATTTAGAGAAGTCCTTAAAAGGTTTACTGTCTTCTAATTTACCTCTGAAACAAGTTATTTTTTTAACCAAATTGCCTTCTTTAGTTTTTTTTTTTTTTTTTTTCAACTTTGAACTGATCTTTTTGTATGAATATTGGTTTTGCAGGAAAGTCTTCAGGTCTTCATTCTATTTCTTCTTCAAAATAGCGGTGATTGAAGAGGTTCGATCTCTTCTTATTCTTTTTTTTATCTGTTGAAATATCTTTCCATGTTTGTATTTTGGATTTTCTTTATTATGAATTTGAACAATGGAGATCTTGATTTGAATTTTTTTTTTTTAACTTTTGAACTTTGGATTGTTTACTCTAAATTTGGGCATTGGAGTATGGGATTTAAAATCTTGAAACCATACAAGGACTTGTGTAACTTGCATAAATGGTTTGGAATACAAGAATCAATAAACCCAATAGGTTGAGTCATGTATATTTCTTCCTGTAAGATTCCATGAAGAAAGGCGTTGGTCTGAGTCAGACATATTTACAGGACATCTTCCTGTAGGCATTAGCTATGATGCAAACATCTTTATGTGTTCCATGTAACAAACCATATACCAACCCAAATAGTTACCTAATCTAGCATGGTGATCATTTAAACTTAAGTCATTTAAACCAGCCAAATTGGATCAGTTGTCTATCATTTTGATTTTCCATTATACCATTTGGTATTAGTTCATGTTTACTTTGTTCTCTTCAACTCCTTTTCCCATTTCAAAGATTCTGAAATAACACAAGCAATCATCCACATTCATCAGGAAACACACATAAACTGAGGTAATGTTTGCAATGGAAGGATGGGAACCAATTAAATTTCTAGAGACAGGATACATTTCATTCAGAGGGCCGAAAACTAATTTATACGAAAATCTTACCAAGTACTCTTTAGATATGCTTGATAGCAAGAACTTTAGTTTTTCATGTTGGGAGATGTCAAACTATGCAAGTTTCTGGCACCCCTTACTGTTTTAAGTTCTCAAGTCTAAAATTTGAAGAGGACATGGTCATTTCACATATTTGTAGAACTCATTTTTTGAAAACTCTTTCTATCAAACAGAGAATTTATGGGCCCCAACCTCTGTTTGAAACAACATTATTCAAATGGGCCCCTAGAAGAGTCAAGTTGCCAACATTTTTTTCTGTAACCTAAAAACATGGCGGCCCACCACAATCAACTTCAGTATTGAGCACAGTTCTTTCATTAGAATCTTTCTTCTTATTCATACCTGTTCTTTTTTCTCTAGTAAAAGTCCTCATCAGCCTTTCCACAACTATATTTGCCAAATGAGAATACTTTGTTTAACACAACAAAATTGGAACCATTACATAGTATATGTATACATATCTATACAGATTTCCCATAAATTATACTTCTTTCTAGTGCTACATCTCTCTCTCTGAATCTACAATATCTTGTTACCATATGATCAAGAGCAATGTTAAAAAGATAATGGTGGGAAATGAAACATTGTGGGATTCCCTTGACAAAAAAGAAAAAAAAAAAAAAAAGAAAAGAAAAAACGAAAGAATAGATATCACAACACTGTCAAGCCATTGCATCTTTGTCTTGTATTCTTAGAAGAGAGGCCTTCATCGGTAGCCTTTCTTTTACTGTTGTTCGGTTGTTGTTGCTGCTGCTGCCTCTCTTTTGATTTACCCTTTAATAAATAGGGTCTAAGTCTGTTCACATCTGATAGTCTTACTGGTTTAAGAAGAAATTATTCTGCTCCATCTTCTAAGCATCTGTTTAATAAACCATCAAAGCATTTCAGTTAGTATCCAAGAGCAATTTGTTTATGCTTTTTTATTATTAGTTTCCAATCCAAGTGAAATGATTTCATGCTTTTCATTCAAATTGGAGATAAGGCTGGATAGTCCATGGTCTGAATTGCTCATCAGTTGGGTCTCACTTTGGATAGAAACACTGCACAGATCATCCTGATCTGATGCATAGTTACCTAGTCTAGCATTAAAGTGCAAACTATTTCTTCTCAAATAGTTCATCATTTAACTAGTTTGTTATTTTGATTCTAGTAGTTCAATTCATTTGGATCTACATTATTTAAATTGGGGGTAATGAGAACCTAAAATGCTAAGATTATACCAATGAATGCATAAAATTGTAGTTATGAACTAGTCCAGATTCCACATGTGGCATGGTGGGATATGCGAAACCCTACAATGGAACATTGAATTCCCACCGACACATGTCATCTTCTCTAGCGATATCCTTAAATTTTACTTTAATAGAAATCTTCCTACCATAATATTTTTGATCAATTGACAAGGACAGAAAGAAGAGGATAAATAAAGGGTCCAATTTATGGTGTGTTGGGACTTGGGCCTTTAGAAATCTCTAAACCTATTCGGTCCCTGTCACATGTATGTCTACGATGATCATGGCAGCGAGGAATGAAATGACACACAAACTGTACCTGCAAAGAGTAAGAAAACTGAACACAACCAAACAAATGGAAGATTTCTGAGACCATATATCATCAAAATAGAAAATAAGCAAATAGAGAGCAATCGGATGCCATGGCTTAAGCATCAGGACACCTACCCAATTAGGTTTTAATGACAGCACTGCTCAAAACATTGGAGCCTTAAATGTTGCACTTACCCACATTAGTGGAGCTATTCCAGGCTAATGTCAATCTTTCAGTTTCACATAAATAGAATACCAGTATGCCTGTCTGTTAGCACCTTAAACTCCTGGGCAATATGCTTTCCAGTGCTTTCGAAGGATATTGGTCTCTGTAAATGTGAATAGGCACAGTATTCTACTTCATATACAGTCACTTTCAGGAAAGCAGAGACAGAAACCCCTACTCCCTCACCTGCGTGCATTCAAAAGTTAAAAAGGCATACACCCAGACACTAATAATGCAAGGTTTCTGCCTCCTATCATATATTGCAGTCAGTAATAAAAAATCCAGCAGAGATCCAACAATCTTGCAATGTCTATGCCTCCACATTTTGATGTCAACTGTTATCAAATGAAAATATTGTCATGATGGAAAACAGTAATTTTAGGATTGGATAGTAACATGCACCTCAGACTAGGACAAGTAGATCAAGATATAAATATATTGGGATAAATAAGATAACATACTAAGTTGCATGAGCACGGGCATGTGTTGGAGATTGATTCCATTAGAGATGTTTGATTCAGCAGAACCCAACAGATGGATTTAGGGATTCGATAAAAAATGTTTAAATAGATTAAACAATACTTATTTTAAATAAAAAATGACAAATAAACATAAATTCAATAAAGAATAATATACAAATCATAATCAAGACAATCAAGTAAAATGGTTTCTATATATTGGTCCCAACACCAGGCGATCATTTGGAATGTGCATAATTTTACCCTCGGAAAAAAGGGCCGGGATATGCAAGAATTCATAATAAGTAGCTAGTCATTTCAGCAGGAGGGTAAAAAAACCTTGCATGTTCTTCATTTTTTTTTTTGAATGATTGTAACATTTTTCTTTCCCTTTTGGTCAGTAACATGACTTGAATCCATAACCTGAAGGTTACTGTAAGCACCTTCCACTGACCACTGTGCCATGGGCTCTTGTCAACGATTGTAACAAATCAAATTAAAAATAAATGCCATTTGCATCTTTCTATATTAACCAGGTTCTTTTGTTGATATCATGTTTTAAAACATTTTAGGGGTCATAAAATAATAAGACAAGGTTCACTTATGAAAATTGACAACTGAAATTAGACAACCATGATTGTCGTAAGATGAAGCTTACCATGTGTGACAAGCAATAAGTTTTCATGTGGATATTTATCTGCAAGTGCCATAATGACTCCTTTGTATCTACGCCTTGCATTTTCTATCGGTTCCTCCCATTTTGGCAGCTGCAGCCATCACAAATGCATTGCAGTACACAAGTTAACTTTCAGTTTATACATTCTCAGCTTACAGACATTTTATGCAATCCATTTACTTTAGATGCACTATGAATCACAATTCACAACTGTGTTCAAATATGTCAGAGTTGATCAGTTTTTGTGTTTGCTATGCATTTACGTTGCTTATCACTTTGACTATTAAAAAAAGCACTAAAATATTACTGTTGCAAGAGTTGTCTCACATGTCCTGCCAGCCTAGTAATTCAAATTGTCTCTACTGCATGGTTGTTTATTCTGTTCCATTCTGTACTCTGGAGAACATTCTAGACCATGACACGGCCCCTGAAAATCTTCAACCAGAAATTCAGCCTGTTCTGTCCTGTTCCACTCTGTTTCGCCCAGACATCAGTTTTTTGCAAATTTTTTTATTTTTAATTTTCACACATTAACTCCGCTTTCTTAGCCCTTAAGTTTCTTTTCTTATAAATATGACATTGTAGAGATTGGTAATCCTCATATTTGTTCTTATTGTGGTAGGGAATTAAATATGGATAAAAGTTGGATGCAGCTTCCGGGTAGACATTTACCTGCTTACATGAAAGGAGTTAAAGACTTTATTGAGTATGCACGTGATTATGCGGATAAAGGCAATAGGATAAAATGCCCATGTAACAAGTGCAACAATAGATATTTCAAACCCATCAATATGGCTAAAGCACATTTGGAGGAAAATGGAATGGATAAGACTTATACCCGGTGGGTGTTTCATGGCGAAGATTTTGAGAAGATGAGTGACGATGAAGACGACGATGTTGATGGTGGTGTAGAGCAACGTTGTGATGGGTTGCAGGAAATGTTGGCAGACGTATGTGCGGGAAGGCATGAGATGAATATTAATGTGGAAAATATACCACAAGGGGAAGCATCTAGTAGTCATGGTCCTAGTATAGTAGATGAGGATCCACAACCATCTGATGCGATGTCAAATGACATGGATCCACAACCATTTGATGCGATGTTAAATGATTTGCATCTTCCACTATATCCAGAGTGTAAGAAGTTTTCAAAATTGGAATTCCTTGTGAAGTTGATGCATGCAAAGATAATCAACCATTGGAGTAACAAATCATTTGATATGAATCTTCAATTGATTAAAGCGGCATTGCCTACTGGTGAGATGCTTCCCAAGTCATATTACGAGGCTAAGAAGTACATGCGGGATCTGGGTCTTGGCTACGTTCCTATACATGCATGCAAATATGATTATGCACTCTTTTGGAGGGAGCACGAACTTAAAACAAATTGTCCAGAATGTGGTGAGCCGAGGTATAAACTTATTGAAGGTAAGGGTAAGAAGATTCCTCAAAAAGTTTTACGGTATTTTCCACTGAAGCCTAGACTGCAGAGGTTGTTTATATCAAGAAAGACGGCTGAAGATATGAGATGGCACAAGGAAAAGCGAGTTGGGGAGGATAATGTATATAGGCATCCGGCAGATAGTCAAGCTTGGGAGGAATTTGACAAGGGCTATCCGTGGTTTGCGAAAGATCCTCGTAATGTCCGTCTTGGACTCGCGAGCGACGGGTTCAATCCCTTTGGGGACATGAGCACTTCCTATAGCATGTGGCCTGTGATGATTATCCCATATAATTTGCCACCTTGGAAATGTATGAAAGAACCCTTCCTTTTCATGTCATTACTTATTCCTGGACCAAAAGCACCCGGAAATGACATCGATGTGTACCTAGCACCATTGATAGATGAATTGAAGGAACTATGGGAAAATGGCATAGAGACTTTTGATATAGTGACAAGAAAGAAATTCAAATTGCATGCAGCACTTTTATGGACTATTAATGATTTTCCTGCATATGGAAACTTTTCTGGTTGGAGTACGAAGGGGTACATGGCATGTCCAATTTGCAACAAGGATGCATGTTCAATGTATTTGAAGCATGGACGAAAGCTATGTTTCATGTGCCACCGTCGTTTCCTGCCTCCCAGGCATGCTTGGCGAAGCCGTTACAAGGATCAGTTTGATGGTAATATCGAGCGCCGTTCAAAACCTAAGAAATTATCTGGGGATGAAGTTTTCGCACAATTTGAACGTGTCCAACCAAACAGATTTGGCAAGGCACCAAACAATAATAAGAAGAGGAAACGTACTGAGATGGAATTGAATTGGACAAAGAAGAGCATATTTTTTGAATTATCGTATTGGAGAGCACTAAGGCTTCGACATAATCTGGATGTGATGCACATAGAAAAGAACATTTGTGATAATGTGTTACGAACATTGTTGAATCTAGATGGAAAAACAAAAGACTGTGAGTATATTCACAAGTATAGCTGATGCCTTATTATGTTGGGCATTTTGAGATATGGTCATTGTTAGCATTATTATTATTATTATCATTGAAGATTTTGTTACCTTTGCTATGAAGTTTCAGATGTTATAATTTTTATTTATTTGCTAATTATGTGGGGAGATTTCCAGAACCACAGGATTAAGTTAATCGCAGCCATCAGATGAGGCAGATGAGGTTAAGCATTCTCACGTGCCATCCTCATGCCATCCACGTGGCGCCAAGCTCACCCCGGCTACCAGGACAGGAGGTCCGGCCGAAGTCAGGCAGCTCCGAGCTCTTATCGCCGAACTGGCCCACTCGGGCGTCGTCTCGGCAAGGAGCTCCACCTCGGCTAAAGAAGCCGGGACAGAAGCAGAAGCAAGAGAGAACATTCACATGCGCCCCTCATCGCTGGCAGAAGGGGCTTCGACTGGTACCTCAGCCGAACCAGGAGCAGCCTCAGCCGAACCAGGAGCAGAAGAGGTCTCACCCTGAGGCACGACCAAAGCCTCACTGGCGACTGGAGCATCGCTCGAGACCGGGGCAGCTGGAGCGTCGACAGCAGCAGAAGCTTCGACCGGGGCACTATCAGTTGCAGGTGCGGAGCTCGGCTCGGGATCCAGGTCCGAATACTTCGGCAGGTCCTGATAGACGGGGTGGTCTTCAGGGACCCCCGCACGTCTCAGTGCGGCCAGGCATCCTTCTTCGAATAAGATCGCAGTTATCTCCTCCACCTGCTTCTCGTACAGCTCGGTGGCTCGATCTACCCCATCCTGGAAGGCGGACTGGGCCTCGTCCTGAAGAGAGGCCTTTTCCTTCACCAGCTTCTCCCTCTCAGCGCGACCAGCCAAGACCTCCCCCCGCAGCCTTGTTACCTCAGCCGTCGACTCAGACTTCAATCTGGCCAGCTCAGATTCCAGTTCGGCGGTCTTCTTGTTCTTCATCCAGAGCTCGCCTTTCATATGGTTGGCCCTGGATGAAAGTTCGGCGTTCTCAGTGAGAACCGATGCCAATCGAGCAGACTCTCCGGCACTGGCCACCTTGAGCTCTTCCAATCTCTTCCGCTGCTCGTCCAGCTCCTTCTTCAACTTCTCCCGCTCGGACTCCAGGCGGGTCACCCTCGCAGCGTTCCTATCCCTCCTTCCCACCACGGTTAGGAGCATCTGCACGTTCTGCAAAGGGAAACAGAGAGTCAGGTTCGACCGAGACGCTTGAAGAATGAAGAAAAGCGTTGTAAACACTTACCCGAAGACTATCCTGGATCGCCGAGACCATCAGGCTCTCATCCTCGAACCTATCGTGCGTCTCCATGTCTCTTGGCAGAGCACAGGCCTTGGCGAGAGCCCCGATCACCTCGGCATTCCCCAGCAATCGGTCTTCAACGTTCAGGGGCTGGCCGGTAGAGGTTTCCATTTTCGGCACCCACGGAGCTGGGGCAGTTCGGGACCCGGAGGCCGATCCGGACACTTGCCCCGCCGAGATGAGAGGCTCGCGCGCTGGACTAACAGCCGGCTTGCTGACCGGCGCACTCTTTTCGGCCGGAGCACTTTTTTCCTTCGGCGCTGTCCTCTCGCCTCCCTTTTCGGATGGAGCTTTAGCCCCAGGGGCTCGTTCAGGAATCTTGCCCTTCGGCCGCTGATCAGCCTCCGAACTCTTCTCCCCCGCCTTGGACTTCTTCCTGGGCGGGGACCCCTCCTTCGAGCGCTCCGGCGAGCGTCGCCGAGCTCCACCGCTCGGGGCAGGGACAGGAACGGAGAGAGCACCAGCGCCCACCGGACCCGAAGCAGCACGAGTACCAGCAGGCGATGGAGCTCCAGAAGACACTGACCTCTGCTTAAACTTAGCAGCCAGGTCCTTGACAGCAAGCTCCCTCGAGCTTCCCCCCATGTCCTCCCCTTGATCAGAGAGATAAGCTTCCACTATCTGCGACAAGTCCGGCGGCTCCGGATCGGAAGTGGACGCCTCGGCTCCAGACGCAGTTCGGTCGGCAACGGGATCGGTCAAGGGGACCCCGCTGAACACCGCAACCGATACGGTTGGGCGGTCCGGGTGCACCTCGTCCACCTCAGCTACTCCGGTTCTCTGGTAGTGGCCGCGATACCTCGGCGTGTACCCGAGCAGCTTCCACGCCGATCGGGTTTCGTGACCCTTGTACCTTTCAACTTTGTTGATGTCTTCGGTGTTCCTCCTCCAACCTTCGCTAGCAGCTCGGCGTCGCCTTGCACCCGCCTCTGTTCAACAGGCAAAAAAGAGTATCAGTTCGGCATCAATGAGGTACGCAAAACAGTGAAGGAGAAAAGCAATGAAGATTACTTGGGACTTCCCCAGGGCGACGTGGGACCGACAGCCTCCTGTCTTCACCCGGGCCGAACTCCCAGTTCCCCGAGACACAGAAGAAATCCTCCTCAGCATTCTTACTCGAGTCCTCCAAGGCTAGGACGAAGCCCCTTCGCTGCGGCTTCACACGGAGATAATATCTTCCCTCCCCAGCCTTGCAGATATCGTATGTGTCCTCGATGTCGTGAGGGCCTAAGTTGGTCCCCAAGATCTCGTTCAGCTTCGCTGTGCCCATGATGACCTTGTAGCCATTGGGCATCAGCTGGCCCGGGGCAAGGGACCAAAGGCTAAGGCAAGCCCTAAGCAGGGGGTGCAGTGGAAACCTGACCCCACCCTCGATCACAGAGATCAGGGGGAATGGCATCCAGCCGCCGTAGCAGCGATACAGGGCAGCATCGGCAAGGTCCGCCGGTTTCAGGAGGACCCCCTCTGGAATTTTGAAGGCAGCCCTAAACTCGGCCAAGCCCTCATCAGAATCTACCCTAAACCTAGGGGTGCCCATATCTAGAAGGGGTGCCGACGAAGGAAAACCCTAGAAATTGAAAAACCCCAAGAAGAACCAGATGGAGGAACAGAGCGACTTACAGGGACGAAGAGGCAGATCAAGAGCAGATCCAGACGCTATCTACGGTCATCCTCTTCGAACAGATCTCAGGAACCAGAGCAGAAATCGAAAACAAAGACGAAGGCGAAAGAAATCAGGAGCGAGAAAAAGAAGGGGACGACCCTATTTGTAGAAGGCGAACCCTCATTTGGGTACCGCCTCCGAATTCGAAGAGACGCCTCAAAGCCCGTGCCCATCAATCAATGAGACAACGCAACCGGCGCAGAAGCTACGCGTGTAGCCGTCAGCTCAATCCCCCAGGCGAACAGGGCAGGGCATTTATCGCTTTAAAGAGTTGAAGCGACACCAGGCATAAAGAGTTGAAGCGACACCAGGCACGTGGAGGGATAGGGGCACGAGCTGGTGGGACAGACGCGACATCCAGCCGCCCACGATCTTCGCCAGATCCCTGACAGAGTCCCATCCAGCGGCTGAAGCCACATCAGGGCAGGGCCCGAGGGCAGATCCGCTGGTACCCCCTACCGCCAAAGGCGCCCAACAGGATCTGGCCCAACAAGATGTGCATTAAATGCAATGTGGGCTGACCCGACGGGCATTTAATGCAAAGTGGGCTGGATTGGACCTCAATTAATGCAATGTGGGCTGATCATGACTTCCCAGTCCAATCATGGGACCCACACCAAAATATCTCCCAAAGATACGATCTAAACTCTATAAATAGAGGTTCAAGCCACCATCCAAGGTACGCCATTTTTCATAACCAGAGCCGTTACTCTGTCTCTCTTCTCCCTCTCCTTCCATTGTTCCAGTTCCTACACTGACTTTGGCATCGGAGAGCCTTGCGCCGCCCAGGCCAGGGTCCTCTGACCGTTTGTTCTTCCCTTTCAGGCTTCCGGACGGCATCCAGTCACACCCAGTCACCATCATCTTCTCGGATAAGTCCTGTAAGGCACCCTCTTATTGTGGGTCATTATTTTCTGCACCTACACTAATGATGATAAATAATGTATATAGTTGCTTTGCTTTGTTCAATCACAAGCTCAAACTTAACCACGTCATTGGTATGATTTTTCATCTCTTCTTTCTCATATCTTTCTTCTAAAAATATATTCATTGATGCCCAATAGCAAATTCTTCTACTGGTTTCAAGATGCAAGGGAATTTTGTACCATTTTTTTTCTCCCTTATTCTTGCAAGTTCTCTATTTTTTTACTCTCAGTCTTACTATCTATTGATTGTTTTCAATTTTTAAGAACTTGGGTTTTCTAACAACCTTTTGTGGAATTGATTGGATGGATACTGTTGAGACCTATCTGCATGTTGATGAATATCCTTTTTCTGCATGTTCTCTTTGGACATGATTGGGTTGCTCTGGGTAGTTTTATTGACTAATTACAAATGGAAGGGGAAGATTGCATGGGTTTATTGTTAAATTAGTGTAGCTTATGAGGACCCATGGTCAGTTTTGTGGCTAAAGTTGGTGTTGCAATTGTTTTTATTGAAACAATCCTGGTTTCAATATGTCTGGGACTTCTATGGCAGTTTTCCCCTGTTTTTGCTGCAAATTCTCAATTTTTTTTTCAATCTTTCTATTTAATGTCTATTGAAGAGACCTATCTCCACACACAGAAATACAAATACAAAGGCAACCTCTTGTTTGTTGGTGTGTTTCCATGTGCTACCATTTACAATAACATGACACACCTAATGTCTTAAGTAGTTGTAGTTCGTTGCTGAAGTTAGTTTGCTTTCTATATGTGCTGTAATTGTGACCTTTTAGTTTAAATACAACTCCACATTCTTAATGCTCATCAGGAGCAAGACACGAACTGATAATACTTGTAGAAAGGAAGGCATATAGAGCCAACCATCCAAGTTCCAAGCCATTAAATCCATTTTCTTGTTAATGTTGTCATATTGCCAATTAGGAGCTGTATGATTAAAATCATTACATGAAATAATTTTAAACTCCAGTCATGTAATGGCATGTGTTTTGTCTTTTAAATCCAAAAAAACTGTGGGTTGATGACCAAATATTGAATCCATTTTTATGTGAAAGTAGCACTCTGCTTACAGATTGGAGGAGAAAAGGTTGTTGGAGATGATGATGAATGTTAATGGCTGTTGTTATTCCAGTGAGAGCATTTTTTGTATTAGTAGAGGTCAACAACTAGTGAGAAGATGTCTGAAATTAAACATAGTAAATTGACATCCTTTTTTATTTGAGAGATTCTCTTAGACAAACTTCCAAGACCAGTTAAATTATATGGTACTCCTCTTCACAATCACTTTGCTTAATCTGATACTGAAGTAGCCTTTACTCACCGTTGGATTAGATACAGTGGGGAGCTCTTTATCATGATGAGACCTTTTGATTTCCCCCATCAGTTTTGGCTTTGGAAGGTACTGAAATCAATCATGTTCTATTCAAATTCAAAGCGAAGCAAGTTCTGTAGTTATCCTTGTCCCAACTTGGATTAACTGGTCATGACCCCAACATCTGTCCATGAGACAATTTTGACTGAAAGAATCTCCCCCAACCAATGGTAAACAAGAATTAATGTAAGACTCATTTTAGATTATTTTTCCTCTAGGACCCTTACCTCGATCCAATTGACTTGGATCTATGTTGGAATTAATGTAAATGACCTTCAAATATTAATGCGTGCCAGACTTACCTGGTGCATGTGTGTTGCGGGGTCGTACGGATGATTGAGGATTAATTCCGTTAGGTCAAAATACTACGGGGATACCCTCATTAATAATAATAATAATAATAATAATAATAATAATGAGAAAAGTGTTAAAATTATGCATTAATCATAAAAGAGTTGCTAGTTTAATTGGTGTTCTAGGTGTTGCCTTTCTGGCAAGGGGTTAAAAATGAGTTAGAAGTAAGTCATTAAATAATCCTTCTTTAATAAGAAACAATAACCCAATATTTTTGTTGTAAGTGAAATTATAAGCGATGATCCATATATGCTTCCATCTGTAGTTGTATTTTGTGATTAACTACTCATTCGTGAACAACCAATTAAGTTGTGTCAATGTCTTCCAGTTTTGTAGAAATTGGAGCAGGGCACTCCTCCATCTTTTATGGGGTAACATCATATCAGTATGGTTTTCACCCATTTATCTTCCAGCCCAGAATCAGGTGAAAAGGCCCAGCCTGCATGCCTAATTCTGACCCAACCTCAAACCCACCACATTCTCAATCAGGCCAGGATTTGGATACCACCTCTGCTGATCTCATTAGAAAATCTGTAAAAGACTGAAGCCCAAGCGTGTCACATTTAGCATCTGGAGTCTGGACCATAGATTTAGGACCAGACCGATCCTCAGGCCTCATCACTGGCATATATATGAGGCCTACATATTGTAGGGATACATTTATTTATTAAATCTGTTCCTCTTTTGAATTCTTGTGGCATTTGGATAATTCAACAAGAGAAAAGGCAGATGTTAATAAATTTCATCTTTTTCCTAGTTGCATTTAGATTGGAGATCTGGCTTCCACTCATTCTTATATATGGTCTATTTCATGCCAAAAACTAGCTTATGATATCTATTACTCCATTTCAGGCAGGGTTTAAAACTCAAATATCCAAGTTGCCGATTGACTAAACTTTATTTTTTCTTTTGGTAACATAGTTTTTTTTTTGGTAAAAGATTGACTCAAGTTGAACCGCCAATTGAGATGACTGCATTATGGGAGTTTTTATACATGTCCCATTTTTATCTATACTTGTAACAATATCAGTGCTTCATGGAGCCATAATTACTGGTGTGAAGGAAGATACTGTCTTTGCACCAATAACTAAAAAGGAGATCAGTGTATGTATTCCTTATCTAGCTGTTATTTAATGGAAAAGAAGAAATAGAAAACCTTGTTATGGGCTTCTCCAAACCTTCATCCCTTGTTGTATAAGAAACAAGTTAACCTTAGTCATAGTTTTTTTTTTTTTTTTACTTGGAGTTGAGAGTTAACCATGAAAGCTGGCAAATCAATAAGGTGAGGCAAATCAGTAGAGTAAATTCTCAAATGCTTAGAAGAAATCCATATTAATCATTAAAGTACTCATTACCCATATATAGATTTAGAGAAAGAAATCCATATTGGCTTGACAACCTAGCATAAGCCAGTAAGTCTTCTCTAAATCAGTTGAAACCGTATTCAGATTTTCTTCTATTGAGCTTTCCATTACTTTTCTCAATAAAATATGGTTTCTGTTGAGAACTACAGGCCAGACTAAGATATGAACATTTAAAATGCCTCATTAAGAGTGGAAACTACCTGAGAATCACTCAGACTGTTAATATGACCTTCTGATTATAGTACTTTTGAGGCCTGCAAAATAATCATGAATTTTTTTTTTTTTTTTGGCAAATGTTCTATAATCTATAGTTCTATATTCAACAGACAAAATGTTAGTACGAACAGATAAGGTTGTTAGACCTGTGTTATTTTCGTGCTATGATATCCGCATTGAGGATTGGATGAGAGGTCCTGATATTGTGAGCCACCCATTTCCATAGAAATGGGATTAGAATTAGTGGCAGGGGTATAGTGCATAACATTCATTTATCAATGACGCAAAGCTAATTTATCTTTGCATATTGCAGGCATATGCTACAGAAATTTGCAGAAAAGAATATCAACCTTTGGCATTGTCAATTGTATGAAGCTTTTCCTCATATTCATGTTTTGCCAGTTTCTTACTTCCAATTCTTCATTTAGCACATAGTATTCATTTCATCATTTCATTTCAGATTAGTACAGCAAGAGGCCTAAGTTACATTATTGGTCTTGTTATTGGAGGTTTCCTTGCCCAGGTAACCGTAGTTGATGTTTTACTGCACCGATTATGTTCTCTATACTTTTTTTTCTATCGTGTTATTTATTTAGCACATGCATTTTTACATTAGCCAGCTGAGAAATATCCGAGTGTATTTTCCAAGAATTCTCTTTTTGGGCGGTATGTAATACTGTTGCTACAATTTAACCTTTATGTTATACTGTTTTCCTTCATTGTTTATATACATATATAGTTGGAATTATGTTGCTTGGGAATTTCATCTTGTCTTAATAAATTGCATTGTAGGTTTCCATACTTGTTACCCTGCGTCTGCATATCACTCTTTGCATTGGGAGTAACTATTGCCTCTTTCTGGTTTCCAGTAAGTCATGTTATCCATCTGTTACTTCTTTTTGATCTACTACCCATCTGTTCTATCCTTTTCTACTAACTAATTCAAGACTTTCGACTACTAGTTTTTGTACTCTTAATGTTTTGTTCATAATTTGACGCAGTTCTATATTATCTTTTGTAAGTGGTTTCTTTTGCCTTTTTCTCAACTTTTTGGTGCAGTTAGGAGCCTTCAAACTTTTAAGGAAGTTTAGATAGTTATATGTTCACTTTGTTATATGACATACATCAACTTTATTATATCTCTATGTACTTTTGTTTCTAGTTATGACAACAAGAAGGATGCAAACGAGTGCACAGGAATGGGATGCTTCAATAGTTGATTCGACGATTGAGCCAGAGGCACATAGCGTTGGTAAGATCAATACTAGTTATATATTTTATAAAATTAATAAATGTCATGTATTTTTTTTATTAATGATTTTCTTTTTCCTTTTAGCTTTTACCACCATTTCTAGAAGAGGACGTGGGAGGTCAAAAAATATCTCCCTTACCAGGCTTATTAAGGATACAGGTCAAAAGCTAAGGATTGAAATCCCTGAAGGGCTGTCTAGACCAGTTGGCAAGTATGCAAAACAATTTAAGACTGAAGTTGGCATAATTTGTCGAACATATGCTCCTCTTGCGTGTTCCACCTGGCCAACAGTTAAACAGGAACATAGGCAAATATTTTATGATCGCATTTTGGTAATTCATTCCTCAAAATTTTTATTTATTTCTTTTATTTTGCCTACTATGTTATTTGAAAGTTGGATGCAAAATTAAGTAATCTCTTTCCTGTAAAATATACCTAACAAACTTATTATGAATGCATCTTATTTGTAGGACAAATTTGATATAGATCTTCATGATCCACGAGTGAAAAAAGCTGTTAACAGTTATTTAGCATCAACATTCAAGAATTATAGGAACAGAATGCACTCCCATTATAAGAGGGTTGGCAATCACGGGGTGGCATGCCAGAAACCTTATGAGGGTGTGTCACTAGAAGATTGGGAGCTGTGCTGCAATAGGTTTTGCTCAGAAGAATTTCAGGTGAAATTTTATTTTATTTTTAACTGCATTACCTACATAGAAATGTTTTTTTTTTAGAAAATCTTGATGGCATTTCTAATTCATTAACTTGAATGCAGAAAGTTAGTAAAAAGAATTCTGAAAACCGACAGCTACTTAAAGTGAACCATCGTGCGGGTTCAAAATAATTTGTCGAATATCTTCATGAGACGGTATTAGTAATTCTAATATTTTAAAAAGTATTGAATTATTAACTTCTTTTTTTTAAATTTAATATTGTGTTTGAATTTATACAGCGTGATGCTCCAATCGGTAGGATAGAATTGTGGCATAAGACACACCATAGTCAAGAGAAGGGTTGGTCTACTCCCGAGTGTCAGTTGCTCTATGTAGGGTCACTTTTTTTTAAAGTTTCATCTAATTATTTCTTTTGTTCTTCATTTTTTCTATACGTCTAAATATTTATGTGAGTTTTTTTTTCTTTTGTAGGAGAAAATGATTACACTCCAGTCGCAGCCCACAGAAGAGGATTCTCCCCCATTGACAGATGATGAGATATGCAAACGAGTGTTGGGTACAAGGCCCGGATATGTCCGAGGTCTTGGGCATGGCGTCGTAGCCCCTCCATCCTCTTCAACAGGCCTTCACAATAATCAGCGGGTGGAAGAGCTTACTAAGAGGGCAACGGCAGCTGAAAGACAATCTCAAGAGTTGGCTGAGCAGTTGCAGCGGATGGAAGCTCAGATGGAGGCTCAGAAGCAACAAATGGAGGCTCAGATGGAGGCGCAGATGGCGGGTCAAAAACAACAAATGGAGGTTGAGATGGCGGGTCAAAAACAACAGATGGAGGTTGAGATGGCGGGTCAAAAACAACAAATGGAGGCTCAGATGAATGATATGAAATCCTGGCAAAAGAATATGGAGGCTATGATGCAATCTATAATGGCGCAAAAGATGGGCACTCCTCCATGGTAAAACATATCAAATTTCAACTTGAGATCTCAAATTTCAATTTTAACATTTATCTTGTTTTATAGATTTTAACATCTATCTATCTTGTTTTATTTATTACAGATCGAAATGGGAGATGAGGAGAAAATAAGAACAAGCAACATTTTTTGGACCGGTTTGGATAACGCGAATCAATTTGAGGATGCTATATTTTATCGTGGAAATTGATCATTGTCTCTGCATGATACATATCGAAGACCGCCTTTCAGTTATTGTTTCTATGTTATATTGAGACCAACTATTGCATAGATTTATGTTTAACAGAATTTATCAATATCTTCAGTAATAATTTGTGATGAGGACAACTATTTCAATGCACTCAGATTCAATGAATTAATTTAGTTTATGTTTTTTCATCGATGGAGTGTTATTTTCATACCTCAATTGCTACTTAGAGATATATGATTGTGATGACCTAAGGATGACTTTGTATTAAAGATTTGTGAATGGATGATGAGATTATATTTGTACTAATTGGGTATCAAAAAAGGAAAAATATATATTTTTTGAAAATATTAAAAAATATATTTTTTCTAAAAAATTATTATTTGCAACGCTTTTATTGCGTTGCAAATAATCAAATGTAATTAGTTAAAGATTATTTACGACACCACAGAAGCGTTGCAAAAAAATATTATTTGCAACTTTTTAAGAGCGTCGCACTTAATGATTTATTAACGACTTTTTTGAATCGTCGCAAGTAATATTTATTTGGTGACGCAATTTTGCCGTTGCAAATAAATCATTATTTGCGACGCTTTTTTGCCGTTGCAAATAAATCATTATCTGCGACGTTTTTTTTTCCGTTACAAATAAATCATTATCTGCAACGCTTTTTTGCTGTTGCAAATAAATCATCATTTGCGACGTTTATTTGCCGTTGCAAATAAATCATTATCAGCGACGTTTTTTTGTCGTTGCAAATAAAGCATCATCTGCGGCGCTTATTATACGTCGCAATTGATACGTAATTAGCAACTGTTTGAAACCGTCGCAAATACTCTCCCCTACTGCGACGCTGCAGTATTTAGTGTAGCTAATCTTTCTGTGACCCCATTATTTGCGACCCTTAGTTTTTTGCGTCGCAATTACTTATTGCGACGCTTTTTATATTATTTGCGACGCTTTTTTGGCGTCGCAAAAAAGCTAAATTGTAGTAGTGATCAACCGATCTGTAGTTATTCTCACTAGTAGTGGTGGTGGTGTTATTGAAGGTTCTATATACAGTGCCTATTGGAAGAAGGATTTAGAGCCCTCACATTGATAATTCCTTCAGTTCAGTTGGTACACCATTTGCGCCATGTTGAAATCTAGCTTTGCAAAATCAAGCAAGTCACCAATCCTCCCATCTTCCTTTTCATATACATCTATGTACCGTCTAGCTTCCATCCTCAGCGCCCTCCAATGCAAAGGGATCTCCAAGGCATGCTCTATTCTATCTGCCAGCTTCCTCTCCACCCTTTCCTTCAGAATTCTCAAATTTTCCGTGGAGAAGACCTTAGCTTCCTCCAAGATGGCTTCACCTTTCACGCCAAGATGTGCAGCCTCATACATGCTCAAAAGTCCCATTGCATCTTCACATAGGCTTGCCTTGAAACCTCCTCCTTCCTCCTTAAATTTGTTGAATATGTCTTGCATTACATTCACGCAAACGTAGTTCATCAGCTAATTATTTAATATCAGTTGGACAAAATAATTGCAGGGTTTTGTTTGTTTATTTAGAAATGAGCGGGTACTATAATTTTTCTTTTTCTCTTTATTTTGTTTTTTCTATTCACGGATCTATGCCTTTTTTTATCTCGAGGCTCGCAAAATCCACACTAATTTGATGATTCCATTCATCTGATTAATAGCATTCAAAAGAGAAGGTCAATATCATCCCTGGATGAACAGGTCCAATCGTCTTATGGGAGGGCCACTGTGGAATTTCAACAAAATTAAGTACGTGCCAGTGGTGTGGAAACTGGACCACACACCATCCTGCACGGTTCTCATATAATCTTCCTTCTTCTTTTTTTCGGTAAACTGTTTCGTATCTAATCATTACCCATAATTTTTTTCTTTTTTATCATCATTCTTTTGTACACAACCGGAATCAGGGTCATCAGAGATTAAAGCTACGGACTGAGACCCGGCTAAAAATAAGTTCAGATCTATATCTTTCCTCTGGGTAAGCTGGGACACATTTTTAGCCCTAATGTTGTGATGGCATACCTGATGAAAGGTTACACCCATGTTGCCTAAGCAATCTAAAGTAGAGAGATGTGTGGTGCAGACTGTCCTTAATTGCGTGCTCCGTGTTCTCTGATTGAAGCCCATTCAGTGCGTCACTGATTTCTTGTTCAAACTGGTAGGCCACACCGAGGTGTTGGACAGCGTCAATCAATCCAAGCAGATGGTGTGGCTGTGTGATGTCTTGTAGCCGGCGCTGAATTGTTTCCTTGAGTCTTTTGTGATGGTCATAACTCAATGCCTACAACCACCCACAAATGTGCAAAAATCAGCTGTCTGATGTGTACAACCCATCGTGATCCCATGACAATCAAGGTCATAAACCGATGGGAAATTTTTTTTTAAAATCCAATCTACTCAAATTCAGTACAAACACCATGAGGACATGTCTTGGAATAGAGTACATAGAAATTGAATGCATATAAATATTAAAATCGGTTCAATGGAAAACCAGGTACGACCCTCCCCATAAAAAATAGTTTTCTGCAAAATTACGGAAAAGATAATTCAGTCCAAACCCAATGGCTATAGTACCAATGTGAAACTTTTAATGATGTGGATAATCATTTTTACTTTCCATATTTTTTCTATGTAAAAGTAGCCGCACATACATGCATGCCCTTAGTCAAATTAATTAGCTCCCAAAAGATTATTAATTAAAGAAGTGAGGAGTGAAGGACATAAGGTGCCAATATAGTTGTGAACTGCCTAAACTTTCTTAGGAACGAAATTACTAGGGTTATGGTTTGTTTTACATTTCCAGTCTTCCCTTGATTTGACTTTCATTAAATGAAAAGTTTTTTTTTTTTTTTATTGTTACTCTTTGATATCCACTTTAATTTGACCCTTCAATTTTAACGAGATATAGAAAATGCTAGTCTTATAATTCTTAGAAATTCAACTATTTGCAACAAATAGGCCATGAGATACAGTCACATGATCATAAAATTTTCAGCTAACCATTCCTACCAAGACCTTGTCGGCGTACTTTTGGTGACACATTTTTTAGCGCCGACTCATTCATCATGAGATTCGAACTCACGATCAGTTGGATCTCATACCAGATTAAACTTCTTCACCAATCATTCTTACCAAAACCTCGAGACGTTAGTAGAGGCAGTATAAATACTTTCTAATAACATTAAAATTATGCACTTCATTGCTCGATTACATGAGTGGATTTCTATAATAATTATGTACTTAGCATAATAACCCGTACTGAGCACAGATATGGCCATTATTGCAATTTAAATATTCATGCATTAAAAGAACTCATAGACTTTTAGAAATAAAATAAATGAATAAGAAGGTAATGAGAATATAAGAAAATAAATAAATAAGAAGGTTATGAGAGTATCTTATTATATAAACCAAGAGCTAGTGGTGGAAATAGGAGAATTTGAGCAGAAAGAAAGTGGTAGAGTTTGGATTGAAATAACAATTTTACAGTAAAAGAGAAGTGGGAGTGGTTTTGATAATGAAATAACCTGGGTAGTTGCATGAGTTGGGGAGAGAAGATTTAAAAATAGAATAACTTACTCTTAAAATCAGTGGCGGCTCTAGGAATTCGAGTCAGCGGGGTCAACAAAAGACTTATCTTTCATAAATCGAATAAATTTATTTTTCCCTTTATCAACATCTGTTATCTACTTTCAATAATTCAACAATTATAATATCAAATCCTCAAAAAAACTATTTCCGACAATCCGACAAAGATAACATTGAATTTTCAAACAAAAATAAACAGAAATTTTAATACATTGTTACCAATAGTTCTTAATTTAAAAAGAAAATTCAAACACATAAACTCCTACTGCTGCTCTCGATAAGGTTTCATGTGTTGAAATCGTTGCACAATAACTTCATTATCAACACTATAGCAAATACATCATTTTGAATATATGTGACCAAATAGTCATTCATCCATTGAGCTCTCATTCGGTTACCCAACCTGTTCTTTACGTACTTCATTGTTGAAAATGATCATTCTACCGTTGCAGTCGCTGCGGATAAAATCAACGCCAATTTTAGAAGCAAATAAACCAATGGGTATACGATATCCTTCTTTGTCTCCACTAATTTTCTAGCAATGTCTCCAATTTCTTTAAGTTCTAAAAATTCGTTGCTAGAGTGCATATCAGAAATGTAGTTTTGAAGTTGATGGTCAAGTGTTACGAGGTCTATTGTAGAAAAATCAGAAGCATAAAACTAAGCAAGACGGACCAGCCTTTTTTTGTCAAAAGCACAAAATGAATTTGCGGGATTCAAACAAGCCACGAAAGGAAGCAACTCAATATTAACCTTTGTGATGTGAAACGGTTGTTGAGCTCTTGAAGTTGCATGTTAATGATTGTAGAATAGTTCAACACGGTAGTGGTGTAAATTTATAATTTGAGTGGGGTCAAAAGCTTCCCATAAGTTTAATTCATGAAAGAATTTTTTTTTTTAATATTTTTTCATATCTAAGTGGGGTCAATTTGACCTCACTTGGATCAATGTAGCGCCGCCCAGGCTTAAAATCCCAACCGACGGTCAAAATTAAAGTCAAGACGACCTTTCTCTTTAATATAGTATAATTGTGTATGTGATCAAGAGGTGAAAAAGAAAGAAAAAAAAAAAAGAGTGGATAGTATATAATGGATTGCTAGACTTACTACGGCAGCAGCGCAGTCGCTTCTTGCGAGGTGGGAGCGAATGGTAGCAATATCCCAAACGGTCGAGTGATAGTTTGCAGAGCGGCTTAACTAACACAAGGCTGCAGCAAGTCTACTCACGGGTGCTTATGGTCGTATCTTCCACACTATAAATAGAGGGGAGACTTGCATGAAAATAGCTAGGAGGGTCTGATTTGAAGGAGAGAGTCATTATCAGTTTTGTATTTACGACACCTGGATACATATAGTAGGTATAGACGAAAATGACCTGTGGACCTAAGATTTTTATTAACGTGATACATGTAATCGTCAAGTGAAAAAGTTTAATAAAAAATTAAAATTTTTAATATACTATTAAAAGGGTTTGTTGAATCATGAGGGGTGCCGCTGCAACCAACCGTGTGTGGCCACTCTCTCTTTGTTGTTGGATTTTTGGATTCTGTTCTTTGGCCTTTGTTGGGTTTGCTCTCCTTTTTGGGCATGCTCCTTTTAGTTTGTTTTGAGCTGGCTTTTGCTTAGGGGAGCTCTGTTCTTCCTTAGCTCGCTTTATTATGATGTATTTTTATTTCTCTCTGTCTTGGGGGCTTAAGCCCTTTTTTCTTTCAATACAAACTTACCGATTAGCAAAAAATTACCATGTGTGGCCACTTGGGTCCACCCGTGTGAATCTAGTTCAAATAGGGATCGTTATGGGAAAAGCTCAAAAATGGTTGCCTTACAACCAAAGCAAGTTCAATTACAATTATTATTATTATTACACCCAAAACGTTAGAAAATGATGTCCTTGTGTGGAAAAGTAAGCTGCATTAATGACTGTTTTTTTTTTAATTAATGAAGAGTTGGGCATGACACATTGGATATGGGTTTAAGTGTACTTTATTTGTTTATTTATTCTTTATCGCGTGGATAATTTAAGGTCCCCAGAATTATTTCCTAAACCCGCACAAACGACTTTTTCCTATTTTGTCCTTTACAATGCCTCACTTGTCACTACTTTATGAAATAGAGGGGCTCTATTGGCACCACAAAAACCTCTCTTCCCACCGCAAAAAAAAAAAAAGTTTTCCTAAACTACCCTTCCCCCCTCCTCCCTCTCCCTCCTCCTCCTCTTCTTTTCTTCCTCTCCCACCCTCCACCCTCTTCCCTCATCTTCCTCGCCCCCCCAGTCTCCCGCGGGGAGGGAGCCCCGGGGGAAGGGAAGAGGGGAGGGGTAGTTTAGGAAAAAAAAATTTGTCTTCTAGTGCGGTGGGGAGAGAAAAATATGTGGTGCCAATAGCACTCCCCTATGAAATATGAATGTTCCGAGCCCTCATGACTTGAAAGCCTTTTCATCTTCTTGATCACGCATGCATGTTAAAAAAAGTATTATACATTATACGTTTTTCTTATGGGCACAAGATTGATGTCTATAAGCCATTATATTTTAGGGCCATGGTTCAAAATATTAGAATTATTTTATGGACACAAGATTATACATATAGGTAGATCTCGCATGGATCTTTTCATATAAAGGACTTCTATAATCATCATGCATATCAGTGGGCTCAACTTGGATGGGCGTTTTCTCTTAAAAAATGCCCGGACACTATGTAGCGCGTTCCTATATAAAAAATAAAAACCATAGGGTATTTTTTGTCCATACCCACCTTATGAATCCTTATACCATAAACATTAACAAAGGAAAGCCCTTTCTATAATTTTTAATATCACATATTCATGTTTGTTGTACATATTCAGACCGGCACAGTTACATACCAAATTCTTTGCAACTTTTAATTTCAACGCATTCCATGACTTAATAGACAAAAGAGAACGTGATACATGTTCTCTTTATTAATATAGTACTGCCCTTTATGGAAAAAACTAAAAAGAGAGAGAGAGAGAGAGACGTGTTCTCTTTATTAATACTAGCGCAGGCCATGATAAAAAGTACATAATATTTTAATTAGAGATATTTATAATTTTTAAATAAATTATAAATAAAAATTAATATATAATTGATAATACAAACACATTTAAAACTGAACTTAAAAAATTAAGGTAAAAAAGTAAGTAAAATGATCTAATTGAATCATCTTTTATTGATTATGATTGGACTAAAACTGTAACATTGAGTAGTAGAAATCGAATGAAAAACAAAATGAAAGAAATTTATGGATCGTCACAAAAATCCCAACGCAAAACACAACTTCTTTTAAAAGAAAATTGTAATTTCACGTTAAAACATTTATTAAAAAGAATACAAAAGAAAATAAGTAAAAAAAAAAGAAAGAAAAGAAAATCACACCTCTACTACTTGAATCTAACCACAATAAAAGAAATAAAATTACAAAAAAGAACTACAATAAAAAAGATCTATTAAAAAATTATAAACTTCTCATGGAGGTGGATCTTGCAATGCACTGTGTAATGGGGCCCATTTATGAATTTTCTGACTCCCAGACATGATTGGGGGCCCCTAGTAAATTGGCTATGATCATCCAATCAAGGTGATGTTTAGGCCATATGTGCATGTGTAATGGGGCCCATTTATGGATTTTCTGACTCCCAGACATGATTGGGGGCCCCTAGTAAATTGGCTATGATCATCCAATCAAGGTGATGTTTAGGCCATATGTGCATAGTGGGGCACTCTCATCATTGTACACTTCTCGTGGAGGTGGATCTTGCAATGTACTATGTAATGGGGCTCATTTATGGATTTTCTTACTCCCATACATGGATTTTTTTTTTATTTGGATGTGTGTGTAGGTATAGGTAGAGGGAGAGATTTTAGGGAGGAGAGATTTTAGTGGATGTGTGTAGAGGGAGAGATTTTAAGATATGGATGGGCAATTCCGGAAGAGGGAGAGATTCTAGGATATGGAAGGGCAATTTCGGAATAAAGGGATGCAAAAAGTCTGAGGTTGCGCCACGTGTCGCTCTCCGGAGAATCACCTGCTGTCTTTTATTATATAACTAGCGCTTCGGGGCCCGCGCCCAACGCGGGCCTTGTTTAATAATTAAATTCAAATAGGACTCATTTGAAAGAAATGAAGATCTCTTTAATAAAGACAAAAGAAAAATAATAATTGTCACATTGATTTTTGTACATTCAAATTGACCCATTCCTTAATTCCTATTTTTAGTAACCAAACATCCAAGCTAGCCCACATGAAGTGGGCATCTTGTTATTTAAAAAAAAAAAAAAGAAAAAGAAAAAACCCACAAGGAATGGGCATTTTGTTTGAAAAGAAAAATGCAATTTCTACTTGGTCTTGTTGAAAAAAAATCATGAATTCTTCTTATTCATGACCCAAGCATATGAAGGCTACATTCTATTTTGCATTGAAAATTGGTAAAATACAATCCTAATTCCCTAGGCTAGACGTCTTGGATTGTGGTGGAACTCGATTGACCTCTTATTTTACCGTGAGTTTTTTTATTGATCGTCAGTAGGAAGTGATGGGGTAAAGGGTGTTTTGAGATTGCAAACGGGCAAACCCATATTTCCTTTTGTCTTGGATCAGACACCCAATATTTATTTCATGCTTATTATATATATCTAATATATTATTATTATTTAATATATGCTATTATAGGGCCTGGGCTCATCATGGACGTTATGATCAAAACAGTCCTGATCGGATCACGGGTCACCTAATTAGTTTTTTTTATAAACATTTGCATAAAAGAGTCGGTTGGTGTAGTGGTGGAGATGTTGTTGAAAATGCCAAAGGTTGTGGTTTTGTATTTTCTAAGCCATCTTTTTTTATGGTAAGGGGTAATAGACAGAGTTATACGGGTTAGGTTGAGCCTAACCTGACCTGACCCACATTTAATGCAGGTTATGCGGGATCAAAATAGTTGTGGTTGCAATCTTGCAACCTGTTTTAAAAATTGGTCGGTCATAGGCCAGGGTACAGAAGGTGGGCCCCACCTCTAACCCAACCAAAATTGGCCCGACCCGCCCTATATTTATCAAAGCGATTGGGTTCATTTTAAAATTGGAGAAATTATGTGAATGTATAAATTAACTACACTCGGTTTAAAAATGCAATTGTGATCCTGTTATCTATTTCATGCATATCATATATATACTATTATTTAATATATATATATATATATATGTTATTATTGGGCCCGGGCTCAGCATGATGTTATGAACTTATGATCAAAACAGTTCTGATCGGATCATGGGTGGGCCACACAAACAGGGCTTCTCCCATGTAATACGTTATTTTTCCCCATGTAATGAATGGGAGAGTTCTGTTGTTCAGAGTGTTGTACAGGCAAAATATAAGAGATTTGTTTATGGCAGGATTGTAACTGGACTTGGGTTCAATTGTAAGAATTAGGCCAATCATCAAAAGCCAATGCATTAGAGCACTAAGTAGTTCCCAATTTTAACTCAATACTCCTCCCCATTATCAAGAGCACACAGAAAATTATGTCTCCACTCAACCTAGCTTCACACGGGCTACCATAATTAACCGCCAACTGGTAAATTGATAATCCAAGCAAGGTTTAAAGCATCCCACTGCACAGACAGCGTCAAATGGGTGAAGACCATTAAAAATCAAAATTAATTAAAAGAAAAACAATAACAATCCTAGAAAATGAGGGATAAGTAGATTAAAAAAAGAAAATGGCAATTTCTACATGGTCTCATTGAAAAAAAAAAACATAAAGCGGCCTCTTCATCAAAATATAATAATAATAATAGAACTACATGAGAAAAAATAAATAATATTAATAAAAAAAAGGGAATGACTGTAAAAAATAAATATAAAAAAATATAAAACATAAATCTAAATAAATCAGTCTTGTCATCAAAATATTATAATAAAAATAGAACTACATGACAAAGACATAAATAATAAAATAGAACTACATGAGAAACAATAAATAGTATTAATAAAAAAAAGGAATGACTGTAAAAAATAAATATAAAAAAAATATAAAACATAAATCTAAATAAATCAGTCTTGTCATCAAAATATTATAATAAAAATAGAACTACATGAAAAAAACATAAATAATATTACTAAAAAAGGAATGAATGTAAAAAATTAAAAAAAAAAACACAAATCTACAAAATTCAATGCGGCTGAAATGCGTGGCAAGAGTATCTTATGAAAAATGATGCCATACTTCTGAAGGTTGAGAAGATGACCCATATTTATGGAAAAGGTCTAAAATGATGATGATGATGAGCCATGTTGAGTTGGCCCAAAGTGTGCCCACCAAGCTGGATTTGTCAGGCCTAATATGCACATCAAGATCTATCATCTAGGCCAGAAAGTTATGCATGTGCCTAGATATTTGCAAAATATTAAAGTTAAATCATATATGGCCAGTCCTGGCCTATAGTTGGGCCCATGAGTATAGCATCAGAGACTCATCTATTAAGCTAGAAAGTAGGAGGAAGAAGTAGAAGAAGAAGAGAGGAAAAGAAAAGAAAGAAGAAGAAAGAGAGGGTGGTTCGAGTGGAGTGCAGGTGGTGAGAGATTGGTTCGATGAAGGTGTACCAGGTGCAGGAAGGAGAGAAAAAGGAGGTGGTGGCCAAAGGAAGAGAAGAAAAGGAAAGGAAAGAAAGAAAAGCTGATGGGTTCAGGGGGTGCGCAGGAAGGTTTGAAGTGAAGGAGGAGGAGGGAGAGAAGAAAGAGAAAGAAAGAGGATGATGAGTGCAACGGCTGGGGAAGATGGGTGTGCAGGTGGTGATGGAGGTGCAGTAGGAGGAAGAAGAAGAAGAGAGGAAAAAGGAATAAAAGAAGAAGAAAGATAGGGTGGATCGAGTGGATCGAGTGGAGTGCAGTGAAGATGGGGGAAGAGAAAAGAAAGAGAAGAAAGAAAAAAGTGGTGGCGGCAGTGAAGATCTGCGTGATAGTAGGGAGAGAAAAAAGTGAAAGAAAGAGGATGATGGTGGCGGCAGTGAAGATGCAGCGGGGAGGGAGGAAGGAGAAAGAAAGAGGATGATGGTGGTTGCAGTGAAGATGCAGCGGGAAGGGAGGAAGGAGAAAAAAAAAGAGAAATGCGGGGATGCTGCGTGCGTGGAGGGGCTGCGCAGGTGGGGTGTAGGGAGAGAGGAAGTGAGAAGAAGAAGAGAGAAAAAGAAAGACGTGCAGGCGAGGAAGAGGGACATTGAGAAGAAAAGGAGGGGTTCAGGGCATGCGCAGGCGGTGTGCGTGCAGGAAGAGGAAGAGGGACAGTCGGTGATGGGGCTGCTACGTGCGTTTGTCTGAGGCTGCTGCGTGATAGGAGGGAGAGAAGAAAGAGAAAGAAAGAGGATGATAGTGGCGGCAGTGAAGATGCAGCGGGGAGTGAGGAAGGAGAAAAGAAAAGAGATCTGCGTGATAGTAGGGAGAGAAAAAAGAGAAAGAAAGAGGATGATGGTGGCGGCAGTGAAGATGCAGCGGGGAGGGAGGAAGGAGAAAGAAAGAGGATGATGGTGGTTGCTGTGAAGATGCAGCGGGAAGGGAGGAAGGAGAAAAGAAAAGAGAAATGTGGGGATGCTGCGTGCGTGGAGGGGCTGCGCAGGTGGGGTGTAGGGAGAGATGAAGTGAGAAGAAGAAGAGAGAAAAAAAAGACGTGCAGGCGAGGAAGAGGGACATGGAGAAGAAAAGGAGGGGTTCAGGGCATGCGCAGGCGGTGTGCGTGCAGAAAGAGGAAGAGGGACAGTCGGTGATGCAGGTGGATTTTGCAGGGTGGTGGTGTGCAGTGTGTGAAGAAGGAGGAGGAAGAGGAGAAGAGAGGGAAGAGAGGAAAGGGAGTGTAGCAGCTAGCAGCGTGCAGGTGGCAGTGTGTAGTGGGGCTGAGTGAGGAGAAGCAGCGCAGGTGGGGTGTAGGGAGAGAGGAAGTGAGAAGAAGAAGAGAAAGAAAAAGAAAATGAGAAGAAAAGGAGGGGTTCAGGCGGTGATGCAGGTGGAAGAGGAAGAGGGACAGTCGGTGATGCAGGTGTGCAGTGTGTGGTGGTGATGCAGGTGGAAGTGCAGGGTGAGCGTGGGAGGAAGAAGAAGATGGAGAAGAAGAGAAGGCATACCTGGTTCAGGAGTCTGAGCGTGGGAGGCGTTTGGCGCTGCTTTGGAAGGAGATGGCCGAAGAGATGGATCTTTGCATGGGGCTGTGAGACGGAGATGATTATAGGGCCGGAGATGGGGATGAGATCTGGATGGAGGAGAAGGGGATGAGATCTCGACGGAGAAGATGAGAGGGAGAGGGTGATGAGATCCGGAGATAGAATGACTGGAGTTAGGGAGGGGATGGGTTCTGCATGTGATGGGATGATAGAAGGATATGCGCGTGTGAATAGACGATAGAAGTAGAAAGACGATGTTTAAGTGGATTTTAGGGAGTACAGAGATCCTCTTTCCATTATCCAACTGATGGAATAAATTAGCTCAACTGATATGGAATCAATAAGACTGATGGATTGCATTAATTGGAATCAAAAGGAATTAAAAAGGAGGGAAGGGGAGGGAAGGGCAATTAGGGACGTGAGAATGAGATATTTTAGGGATAAGATGTCTAATTGAGAATGAGACATTTTAGAGACTGCATAGGGATTTCAAATTTAAAAGGAATTAAAAAAGGAGGGAAGGGGAGGGAAGGGCAATTAGGGACGTGAGAATGAGACATTTTAGGGATGGGATTGCATAGGGATAGGGATTTAAATTTAAAAGGAATTAAAAAGGAGGGAAGGGCAATTCCGGTAGCGGGAGCGCAAAAAGCACCAGGGCGCGCCAATTGTCCTCCTCCCGAGCATCCTCCCCCGCCACGTGTCGCTCTCCGGAGAAAAAACCTGCTGCTATACAATATATAATAGTACTCCTTATGGAAAAAACTAGAGAGAGAGAGAGAGAGAGAGAGAGAACGTGATACTGTCACTGTGTGATTCGTTGCAATTTTTAATTTCAAAGTAATTCTTCACTTTAATAAAAAAAAATAGAGAACGTGAGAGGTACTGTCAGTGTGTGATTCCACATGGCCCACCAAGTGTGACCATTTTACCAAACCAACGTCTAAGACTTTGCTGCTAATAATAATAATAATAATAATTTTATAATTTGGCTGGGCTATATTGTTAAGCAAGATTGGAAAACTTTTGACTCGAACTCGATTCGACCAATACAACAAAAAGAAAGACTTGGATAGAATCAACGAAGAGACTCGGGCGAGTCGTGTTCTTTTAAAAATAATCTAAAAGATATTTAGAACTAAGTCCATTACTAACAAAATATAAATGAATATTTATTTAATGCATTCATAGCAATCAATTCAAATACATTTATATATGAAAGAAAAATAAAAGGAAAAGTATTGCATATGTTAGTCCAAATATCAAGTGTAAAAGATTAAATATAAGTTTCAAATTTCATAACAGTAATAATTTTTAAATTGCTGACTCTAAACCTCATGCTTGATTACTTAAAAAATAAATGTTAATAATTTAAAATTATATATATCTACATACCAATCAAAAAGTTCCAAAAATGCAAATATAACTAATTAAAATAAAATGATTTGGCTGAGTCTCTCTTACATTTGATTCGGTTATTCGTCAAAACAGGATAACTATGGGAGAATCAAGAGCCTACTTAGAGAGTTTTCCGTAATTTGTATATACTTTTAAAAATGAATATAATGTGTCCGGGTGAACTCGATCTCACAACCATTACGATGTTAAAGATAAACATAACCACTAGACCAACTAACTTTTGCATACTAATATTTATTCAAACAATATCAAAACTAGTTAGATGAGGATGAGAACCTAACCACTTTAGATGATCATGAGAAGCTAACACCTTTTTTATCCAACTTCTCAATCTTTCATTCAAACAACCTGAAATATAAAAAAATCATATCATGTCCTTTTTTTACTCATTTTTCAACCAAATTGAAATGACATGGTTAAGGATATCTCAATTGAGATGGCAAACTCAATTTCTATTTTTTGGCTTAATTATCATACTTTAAACGAGAACTTAGCGCGGTTAAATATTTCTACCTTTATCAACAATCATTTCAAGTCTTCCAAATGACCCACGATGAAACCACAACCTTGGACTTCATTTTATTTAGATTTGCATCAATTTCTTTATTTCTTAGTTATGGGTTTTTAGTCTTAGTCAATAATTCTCATTATCTTTATCATGGTTACATGTTTTTTACTTCTTTTTCCTAGTGTTCATATCAATGTAAATATATGGCTTCATGTGATGTGATCGAGAGTGGAGTTATAGGTACATGTAACGAGATTATATAGAACATAAATGACTGAATTATGAACATATTCATGTGTTTAATTGTGAGCTTTCCAACCTATAAAGAATCTCAACTTCTCAAATGCTCAGGGGTTCTTAAACATAGATGAATCCAGGTAGGGAATTTCATTTGAGATTCTTAAATATCTCTGAGGAGAACAAAATTAGTGAAGGCAATGGGGTAAATTTAGTGAAGGTAAGTGTGACACACCAAAACATTCCCCTTATTACTTCTCCCCAAAAACACATTGCCCCTCATTATTAGTGTGACAAATTTACACTAAAGTCCTATCTTACCAAGTTATGTAAGTGTTTTTTTTATTAGATTATGCTTAAGGTTGTTGGTTGGCTGGGAATTAGATTTTTATAAATTAAAAAAATATAAAAAAAATAGTTTTTTTTTTGCGGGCCAGGCGGGCCGTGCCTAGCGGGTAGTGACAGGCGGGCCTCGCGGGCAAATCCTGGCGAGCTGATCCTGGCGGGCTTGACGAGCCGCAGGGGCTGGCCCGCTAGCCTGGCGGGCCGTGCCAAACGGGCCTGCGGGCCTGCGCAGCTCGGTCCAGCACGGCCCGCGTCATAAGTCGTGCCGTTAATTGGACCGTGCCATGCCACGGCCCGTTGACTGGCGGGCCGACACGGCCCACTTGACATCTCTAGCCTAACTTAACCCTCTTGCATCTCTGCTGTGTAGAGCAATCAGTTTGTCATAATTATCCTCACGCCAATTGCCCTTCCTTTGCGGTTGTCCTGATGACTGACTACATGACCTGCATGCAACTTCTTGTTTTTGAATAACGAATTGTAAATTATGGTTTTATTTTTTGAAAATGAGAGTTTTTGTCTTTTGGAGTACTTCTTTTTATGGGACTGTCAGATAGGAATGGCTTCGTTGCCGCTTTGTAAATTATAAGTAACAATGAAGTGTGGTTATTTGGTGATGGGGAAACAAAATCCGACATGGAATGATAATTGAATCCCATCCGGAGGAGAAGTTAGGAAACCCATATCTAATATCTTCTAATGTCCCAATTCCCATCCCGATACAGCAGTTTGGGACCTCTTTGGAACTAAATAGAAGGTAAGATATTGGGAAGATTAGAAGCTAATAGAAGGAAAGATATAGGGACATTAAGGATCGATATTGATGGTATCCTAAGAATTAATCTATATTCCTCATTAATCTAGTAGTAGAGGATATATAATAGGGTTTGGACCTTCAGCGAAAATGGCTACATCGGCTTATATATACGTCGATCACTAAGGTGAGTAGAAATAATTAATAATACCCTTCCTATTAATTAAATGGATTTATGGAAACTTCCTCTCCCACAATGTGTAAAGGGGCCATCTTGGTAAGACACTAGTCCCTTAAATCTCTAATTCAGAAAAATCTCTGCAGCTTGCCCTAGATATGATTATTGTTTGGAGACGATTGAGCATATTTTGTTTCATTATAGCTTTGTCTTAGCTATTTGGTTGGGGTCGAGTAATATGAGGTTCTTATCTCATCCTTTTAAAGTTGATCAAATCATGAGTTTTAGCGATATTATGGACCATTTGAAATTCCCAGATTAATTACTTGTTTAAGGGAAGTAATATGAATCCAGTTCAGGCAATCAAAATAGCTGAGAGTGTGATAAAATCTTCCACTTAATTTGAAAGGGCTGAAGGACTTCTTATTTTTTGTAAAAGGGGTGTAGGATTTCTTATTGAAAGTGAAAGACTCTCCTTAATTAATTAGTTCCTTATAAATGAAGTAGCCCTTTATTAAAGATAAATAAATAAAAAAGTTTCTCCCTTGGATTAATTAAGTTTATTCGTATAGGATTTCTTATTTTTGGTAATATATAAAGGTATAAGATTTCTTATTAAACGCTAAGAATCCTTCATGGATCATGAGTACCTAATGATTGTTAATAAAGGAAATATATAGTTGTTCCTTCAAGTTCTCTATCTGAAAGTTAGACTCCTTCATGGATTAGGAGTAATTATTAAAAGAAACATATAGTTGTTCCTTCTCTATCTTGTGCCCAAGGTGAGCACCCATCAACCTATGACTTATTTGCCTATGAATAAAGTAGTCCTTTACAAAAGACAAAAACATGTTTTCGCATTTTTGGTGAAAGGGGTATACAAATCTCTCATTAGTACCTCCATGATTATTATTATAGAAAATATACAGTTGTTCCTTCTGTATCTTGAGCTCAAGCAGAGCTTACTCATCAGCCTATTGTACAGGGAGTCATAAGATCAAGGAAAGATTCATGTAGAATAAGGCTTGGCCAAAATCGCAGGCATCCTTTTGTAGCTTCAGTTATGGTTTATGGTATATATTATATATTTTTGGTTTGTTTGTTGCATATAATTGATTTCTTAGAAATTCTAAAACTTCATATTTGTATATGTGGTTAAAAATAAAGAATGAAAGGTGAATATCAAAAAATGACTATAAATAAATCCTCCCTTTTAATGAGAATAGAATAAAGCTAAAATGAAAAATAATCCATACCTTAGGATGTAAAGCACCCATTTAGATCTTTGCCTTATATCCTTTTAACCCTATATAGCTACTTCTTTAAAAATCTTCAGGTGAAGCTCATTCAACCATGAAATCCAGTGTACCCAATTCTAATGTAGATCAACGCAAACTGCCTTTATTAGACCTATTGGGATGAGGAAAAGCACGAGTTTACATGACCAGGACCCCTCTCAAGATAGTTTGGTATGGATATCTTTCAATGAATTTAATTTCTTTGAGTAACATGAACTCGACGGTCACAACCATCACAGATGTATGGCACATTGTTTCAATGGTTGTAAGGTTTTCTTTATATCCAACCATCTTTTGGGGTTTTATATTGGGGAAATTCTAAAAAATGCGCCATTTTAAAAACGTATATTTTTTTTATCAAGGGGCACATGTTGAGTCCATTTAGTCTTTTCACACATACTACCCCCCATGAATAGTCACAAGTCCAAGTTCAACACTCATCCAACTTTTCCACACCGTTGGATCCGCGACAATGGGCCTGAGTTAACAGTTTGACCCGAGTGTAATCAGGCTCCACACATAACAAAAACAACATAAAAACTTTTTACTACTCCCTCTTGTGTAGAGCCCACTCATCAATAAAGTTCAAACTAGATCTACATTATCAACCAATAATCTCCAATTTCAGTGTGATGGGCTTGCTTTCTAATCAAGCCTAAGCTCAAGCTCAATTTAGTATACAATCACACTTAGCTCAGCTTAATTCAAGCAAGGCTAAAGCTGGGTTGAGCTCGGCTCGGCAGGCTGTGAGATCCATACTTTGCTCAGCTCGCCTTGACTCATTTCTATCCCAACTTGAAATTAATTCTGCTTGTATTTTCCTGAATCAGTTAAGCTCACATGGGGCTCAGATTCACACAGGTAAACCCAAAGAATGCTCATCTCTCGACTGTTGCAACTAAAGATGTACAGATCAAACTGGCTATACGCCCTTTAATATCAAACTAATCTTTATATTACTTATTGTGATTACATACACCATATCTTTGCATCACAAAGAGATTCACTAATGTGTATCTCATTTTATTTTTGTAGTTGAGATTTGCTTCCTTTATTTAGCGCGCGCACGCATATATATATCATCAAAGAGCGAGGAGACATGTCTATTGTCCCAGCTCATCCCAAGTTTATGGATTCCTTAAGTGGCACTGGTTCGAAAAATAATGACTTGATATGAGCATTAGTCCTGCTACGGGGATCTGCAAAGCCATCAAAGTCATGATGGTACATCAGCACTCCAGACCTAGCCGAATTTGGAGCTACTCCCACGTAATGCTTTGACAGAGAAGTAGCTTTCAAACACTCTGCATTCAGTTCCTTCCAAGCATCACTGATGTGATCCCTGATATGGTTCGCTGCAACTTCCTCCGAACTACCAGTTTCATGCATATAACATTGGATGGATTTTGGCACGTACCCACGTTGTTGCTCAGCCTTCGCACATTAGAAAAACAAGTAAAAAAAGAAATCACCTTAGAAAGTCAGCTATGACAGACATAAGAACGTGCAGTCACACACACAAAACCACACATTGCACTAGCAAAGTAGCCAAGCAATCACACGTGAAGAACCCAGTAAAATTACATGATTCAGCTTTGTGCCCACATCCATGGAAGAGACCTGTCATCTTAGTTTTTAAGTACTCTTTCTTCCTGTTTCCTAGGGTTAGATTTACAATTACATTACATGTGTCCTATCTTAAGCTAAGAGAAAGCTCCGGCACAAAAGGCAAAAGTGCCCTTGAACCTTAAACCTGGGCCTGACTTTCCGAGAGGACTGATCCTATTAACTAGCAATACAAGACATGCAAATTAACAACCTATCAACGTGGAGGGGTTGAAAAGAGGGTAGAAGAAGGTTGAAGTTAATGAATAAAGGAATATACTGAGGTTAATTAAAGTTTTTCGAGCATAGAAGAAAACGTATTCTGTAAATATACTCCAAGGTTTGTAGGATTTATAAATAAGCCCTTATCCCTTGAGTATGCAGTCATACATCCACTACAAGAAAGTTGGCTTTTAGTGGCGACATTTTTAGTCGCGGTCTAATTTTCGCCACTAAAACCTACCTTTAGTGGCAAAATTTTGATGTCGCCACTGAAGGTATTATAATGCCCACATTTAGTGGCAACTTATATGTCGTAGCTAAATTTCGCCACTAATTCTTTGGCGGGAATTCTTGGCGCCATGGGATTTTGGAGGGAAAGATATTTAGTGGCAAGTTTTAATTTATTGCCACTAATGGTGTACGGTTTTAGTGACAACTTTTTATGATCGCCACTAATTTCTTAGATTCTTACATTTAGCCGCGGTATATTTTTTGCCACTGTATGTTCTATTTTTTGTGGCTACTTTATATTGCCACTAAAGAAATATCACAAGAAAGTCGACTTTTAATGGCAACATTTTTTGCCATAATTTAATTTTCGCCACTAAAAACTCACCTTTAGTGGCGAAGCTTGATGTTGACACTAAAGGTATTATGTGATCACATTTAATGACAACTTATATGTTGTAGTTAAAGGTCATTTTGGAGGGGAAGGAGATTTAGTGGCGAGTTTTCTTTTTTTTTTTTGCCACTAATGGTCTAGGAGTTTAGTGGCAACTTTTTATTTTCGTGGCTAGATGCTTAGTTGTCTTATTTTCGCCCCCTTTTGCGGCGACTTTCTATTGCCACTAAAAATATATAATATGAAAGCCAGCTTTTAGTGGCAACAAATTTAGCAACAATGTTATTTTTGCCACAAAAGACTCACTTTAATGAAGTTATTATAGTGATCACATTTAGTGGCAACTTATATGGCGTGGCTAAAGGACATTTTGGAGGGGAAAGAGAATTAGTGGCGAGTTTTAATCTTTCACCCCTAATATGGTATAGGAGTCTAAGAGTTTACCAACATCCTTTTTTTCATAGCTAATTTCTTATGTGTCTTACTTTTAGCTATACTTTTTTATGGGGCATCGTCAAATTTTACTTTGAATGGGGTGGGTCGCACTGCACGACTGATTACACACTATCAAAGATGCCAACAAAGTCTTCCAGCATAATCAATGAGTCTTAAAATCAAGTTGGATTGAGATTTGAGCTAAAAAAATATACTGAGATGACCAAAACTGAGGACGCCAGTAGACTATGCGTGTGACTAAAATACGTGCGGAGCTCCATTATGAATCAACTATCTTTCTTATGCTAAGGCATGGATGGGAATCACGGTATTAATGGTCGATCCCAATAAATAACACCATTACGGTATCGACTCCGTAATGTTCTCTATCCGGCACAGTAGTTGTGGCGTAAAATGCTTTTACCCAAAAAATTTGAGAAAATATCCAAAGTAATTCATAACATTATAAAATGCTAGAGAATGATGTTGATTTCCATAAGTAACAACTATAAAGTAAAATATTGGCCCCTAAATCATACCATCTGGTGTCACTGTTTAGTCTTTATCAATTTAATATGCTCAGTGTCATGTTATAATTCTTTCTGGTCATCTTTTTAATTTACAGATCAATTATGTAGCCCACATTGACTACAAGAACACTATTTGAACTTTTTCTTAATAATTTATTAAAAATTTTAAAAATAATAAATATGACATTGAACCCATCTCCTATACGAATAAAATTTATTTGAGGGCTTATTTGGGAGGCATTCGTTATGAGTGATTTAGTTTTTTTATAAGTGGGTTCTATTATGGGAGTGTAAGTTAAAAAAAAATTTTGATACCCCATGGAATTATCATTAGATTGACTACTATAAAGTATTTGAATTTTACATTTTATATTTTTAATTCAGGTGACTTAATAAGTGACAAATCCGATGGGCCAAATTTTAGTTCGATTAAAATTTCTTGAGGACCCAGATAAAAAGCAGACATTTTTTTAATGGCTTATATTTTTATAAGTAGGCTCACTATAAAGTCTTTCAATTAAAAAAACAACTTGGGTCCATTAGATAAAAGAGAGGGATTCTCCAAGGACTTGGTCCCACCATCATATATATTTTTTATTCACATGGTATAAAAGTGATAAATTTGATGGGTCCAATTTTAGTTTGATTAAAATTTATTAAGGGCCAATATCAAGCAGAGGCATTTATTTTTAATGTCTTATATTTTTATAAGTAGGCCCACAGAAAATTCGATTCCCAAAATAACTTGGGTCCACTAGGATTTATCATACCACTACCATTACTCAATAAATCCCGCCCGCGCCGAAAAACCATTCAGTCCCGCCAACGATTTTCTTCTCTATAGTAGAGAGAAAACCCTCTCTGTATCTTACCTCTCTTCCCATCTCGGTCTCTTTTGTCTCTCTTTCTCCGAAACACAAAAGGGAAGAAATCGGCTATCTCTCTGTCGGAGGGAAGAAATCTCTCTGCCTCTCTCTCCGATCTAAAGCTCCGATGCCCAGGTATCCTCCCCAGCAGAACCGACCCCTCTTTCTATCTCGGTAACCCTTCCTGTATAACTCTTTCTTGTTTTTGTAAACCCATCACCATCTCAGTAACCCTCTCTCCCTTTTTCTTTGAATTTGGATTCTCTCCAACATCAACAAAAAGAATTGAGGATCTGGTTGAAAAATTGTAACATCTTTCTTGTTCTATTTCTGAGGGTTGCGGGTTGGTTTTTTGGAGGTTTTCTTACTTTGGGATTTACAGTTGTTTGGGTTTTTCTTTTTCATGGGGTTTGATATGGAACTTGTGTTATTGGATAATTGAATTTTGATTTCATTGGTTTTAGGTGTGGTTAATTGTAATATGATATTTGGTATTATGCCCCTTCCTGTTGAACCGTTTAGAATTGCTTAATTGGGATTATCTTTTCTCATATTAGGTAGAATCTACAAGAATTTGTGCGTGATATCAAAATTCAACAGGAAGGGGCATTCATGTTGGAACTTCTTTCTGAATCAGATGGAACAATATTCACTAAGAATCATTGAAGTAGATGATGAATCTGTTGAAATGGATATCTGTACAAGAGGTATAACATCATTCGTCATGTTAACTACATCCAAATTGCTCTGTGATTGAAACCCATAATTCTCATGCGTAGAAGACTGACTGTGGTTGATGCTTACATGGTTACTTGAATTCCTTCCCAAACCAATCCAATGCTTACATTACATGCCATGAACGTAATTTGGGTAGAGAAATGCTTATCTTTGAGTTGCACCCATATGGGTTCTTCTAGGTAACTCTTCAATAGGAAAATGAAGGAGAAAGAATTGAAAAGGAAGGAGAACGTCTACATATTCAAACTGGTCTCATATTGTGTCTTTCAGATGAATATGGAGACTGTTGCATATGAAATATTAATAAAAAAAAACAGGAACTCTTTTTGATGAGTGTCTCATGATTTGTGTTGAAGAATACATTTTTAAACTTGAATAGTAGTAATATGTATGTCTCAATTTTTTTTTGAATCTGAGAAAAAAGCAATCGGAATTGCAAGGATCTGTGTTAGTTGCTGGTGATTTTCATGAGCATATTTAAGCATGCAATTTAAAAAGATAAAGGCAACACTTCATTGAATGTGGACCTGACTAAACCTATTTATGGAATGACTGGACCAATGCTATATCCATCTGTAGCTAATGCTGTTTGGGCTTTTCTCTTCCACTTATTATGACAAGTATGAATATGATTGCTACTTTTGGGTCAAACTATAACTCAAATGACATATTCCACATCAAACTGATTTTAAAGAAGGGAGAAATAATCCCACACTTGCCTAGCTAATGGGCAATGAAGGAATATATGAGGAATTAGCATCTTCAATAGCCTGATAAGTGATAACACAACTGACAGACGTTCACCAAGAACTCCTTATGTTTTTTTTCTTGGGAAGATTATTCAGAGTAAGGATCCTATCCAACTAGCCATCTAGCAAAGTGATGATACATGAGGAGGTCCCGATGTTCTATAAATACACCCACCCTAAAGAGCAAGCACTATGACCAGATAAATGCAACTTTGTCTCTAATTTTATTTTGTCTCTATTAGACAGCTAATGTGTGTTGCTCTTTATCTTTTTCTTCGTTGTTCTTCTTATGAGTGGCAGTCTTATGCTCAACTATTTACAGGATATATATATATATATATAATGGATGCTGCTGCTGTGGCGCTTGTTTTGATTGGACCTAGTAGTGTTGAACAGATGTGTCACAGCAAAGGTTACATAACTGCTTATTAGGAAGTTTGTAATTCATATGCAGAGATATATGACGATATAATCTCCCTCTAGCCAGCAAACCTTTAATATTTATGAAAATAAATGCATTATGTCTCACTTAGAAGACCAAATTGTCAACATTTCTAACAAATACTAACGGCTTGATCATTTGGTAAAGTGATTTATAGCTTTCACCCACATATTTAGGATGTCTGGGAGTGGGAGGTGCTATATTGGCTGGAAGTGTTGTACTCTGCTTGAAGATTTACTTCTATATGCCTTTTCTTCTTTAATACACGAATGATGTGAATGGAGAAGTTAACTGCACTTGGGAATGGTCATCACACCGTTTCACTTGCATTTACCAAACATGGTAAAGTTGACAATATATATTGTGTGTTATAGTTATGATGTTGACTATAGAAACTGATATGTCCTAGTTATTAGATGATTCAGATCTGATCCTCTAGATTATATTGTCGTTGGATGTTGTATTTTACAGTTTCAGAGATTACAAGAAAATGAGCAGGTGCTTTTGATTTGACTTTCTATCTCACATGTATTCCCACATGGGATTTCTTTATGCCGAGATCTGGAGTCTTTTGGAAATTTAAGGGCTGGCCTACATGATTGAGTAGTGAGGAGGGACCGTTGAGAGAATGAGTTATGCATTTATTTAGCTCATGTGATTGTGATCATTAGGATACGTGTTAAGATAGGATTAAGGTAATATTTTGTTATGGTCTTAATAAAGCTCGATAGTTGGTAGAGGGCTAACAGACTCAAAGTCGAAAAACGGGCCATTAGAAATTCATATACCTTTGTTTCATTTCACATAGTGAACATGGCATAGCCACATTAGGAGGGAACTGATGTTTCATAAGAGCTAGCTGATCCCAATGTCTGCAGACATTTGCATGAATTCTTATACAGTTGGGTTTCCATTTTGCTTCCAATAGGGTTGAGCAGAATAGTAGAACTTATAAAGCTGATGGAAATAGATTAGATAAGGCTGCGATGATGATTACAGAGATGAATGTGGTGTTAATGCTAAGGCCTTACTGTCATACTACTTAATAATCAGGGTATGTATTTAACTAAAATTTGTTGAATTAATGAATACAAGGTGGTCTAGTTTTTTGAGAATGGATTAGATAATTTATACCGACTGTAGATTCTTTTGTCTATTAATTATAATATACGTAACCATTTCCAAGTGAAAAATTAAGTGACATGTACATTGTAGGTGAATCCATTTTATGATAGTAGGCAACCAAGATAGATGGAATGAGGCTCAGAGGAAGTTATTTATGCTATCTAATATCATCGACAAAGGGAAGTTAAGATATAGATTTGTATTATAACATTCAGCTCCTCTGCTTGTGGCCATTAAGTCTCTGTAAATTGCACCCACATTGACTTTGTCTTTTATATGTATCTCTCAATTTTAAACTTGAATAGTTATGTGTATCTCTCAATTTTCAAACTTCCTTGATGGGTCTCCACAGGAAACCTTCAAGCTTCCTTAGATCCACAATGTTATTGGCATTACTAAAACTGCTTCAAAGAGGCTAAAGCCTAAAAGTATCTGCTATACACATCTTGCAAAAGGGCAATGAGAGAATGAGTGTGAATGTTTTAACCATTCTGTATGCATAACATGCAGACATTCGCCCATCCAAGTTGTCGGCTTCTCAAGTGATCAACTATAAGAATCTTTTCCAAATAAACAATGCAACAAAATGCTTGGTCTGGAGGAGGGTTTGTAATCTGATTTTTCCCCTCAACCGCTCACCCTCTCATAAAAATTCTTGACCAAGAAACTCCCATGATTATCGGGCTGGCTCTACTGGTCAAAATGAATTGATGTTAGTTTTTATCAGACACTCCATTTTATTCATCTAATATTTGATTATTAACGGTATTGATAAAGTACTGCATCTTGATCTCAATTCATCTCAATTGTGTAATTATTATTATTTTTTTGTCAACACAATCTTGATCTAATTGACCAAGTTACTGAATTGTACCTTTGTTATTGGATTAACATTAGGATTTTAAACTTTATACTTAAGGTTTGAAAGTTAATTTTACATGTGGCATTCTCTATGTGACTTAATAAGTTCCTTAATGTTCTCTGTTTTTTGTTTTTTACAGTTTTAGTACTCTTTGTCGCATTGCAGTGTTCACTTCTATCAGTTGGAGGCAAAGTGAAAGATGACCATATATCACTCTTAATCAATGCTGGTCTACTTGTAAGATATCCTTGTATTGTTATCCATCCTTTTTTTTTTTAAATTTCACAATACATAAACAGCAGTCAGACAAGTTATTGCTAATATTCTCATTTTCTACTGGTTATGCAATTTGGTCTATCCTTTTCTGTTCACCTCATTGATGTCATGATGAGGTTCATAGTTGTTTCTTAATTATCTCTTTTATACTGTGCTTAATAACGAAATTAGTTATGTTTTACTGAATACAAAGTTCACATTTAATTGCTCAATTGTTTGGTATTCTGATCTCTGGGGCATAAAAAAGTTTCATGGTTTAGTTCTATATATGATGTAAAGTTTAAAGTAGAGAATGTGTTAGAGAGAAAGAACAACTGTATATTCAGTTATTTATAATCCAAGAGAGGTATCTACACTATATTTATTTATTCATAATGTGTCTACAGTATGTTATTAGGGCATAAGACAAAGGGCATAAATACCCTTACAAGTAAATAGAAAACAATGTGAGAATATTATTCATCTCTTACAGTCCATGTTACTTGTAAGTATACCCTTACAAGAATGCAAGTATATTTGGCTAAGATCTTGACAGATAATTTCCCTAATCCTTAAAAAAGAACAACCTGGGAAACCACTACCATGAAGGGAACACAAGGAACAGATGGAGAGAGATGAACAATTAACACTAATTTTCTTATAAGAATTTCATTTAATCAAATTGTTAGTAGGAAATAAAGGTAGATGAACAATTTGATTTTTGTCTGACTGGGTTCAAACACTACTGATGAGTCAAGCCCAATCCGGATCGCGGTAATGAGTCAGGTCCAAGTGACCCGGTCCGTCTAGGATCGTGGGTCAGGCTAGAATAGCTCTGTTGAGATCCGGGTCTTGTAAAACGAAGCCTCGTCACCTCAGGCTCCAAGTCATCGCGACGAAGTCCTCCCCTCACCTGCATTTACCAAATCTCACGGAGAAGATCTCACCTGCCTCCCACCTGACTCGTTCCTCGAGGACACGACTGAGGCTCCAAAGAGACGTTGAACTGATCGCATCCCCACCTGGTTGGGAAAGGTTATAAATAGAGCCCTCTCACCACTTGAGAGAGGATGGTTTTCCCTACTTTCTCATATCTGTAACTCTCTACATTAATCAAACATCACCATTTTGAAGTGGACGTAGGTCACGCTTGACCGAACCACTATAAATCTCTCATCTCTCTTCATTTACTGCACAGCATTAATTATCTGACCGGTGTTGTCCGAATTTACCCTTTTTGGCATCATCAGTTTGGCGCCGTCTGTGGGAAACGAGAAAATTCAAACCCTTTTTAGAATCATGGTGATCAGTACGAGGTCTGTAAGACGAGATGACAACCCTGGCCTAACTACGGGTCCGGGCCCTACTGTACAACCAAACTCTCCCAGACAGGGAGAGAACGGTCCTCCACCGGGTAATCCTGTCCCGATTACTCCCGCTCCTACTCCCTCTCCACAGCAAATGATGGAGACCATGCAGCAGCTGGTGACTCAAAACCAGCAAATCCTCCAGCTTATGCTCGCAGGGCAAGGAGGAGCGCCATTCGGTGAGATACAGCAGCAGGAGGCGACACGCCCGCGGGGCCCGACTGCTCCGCAAAATGGAGCGCCTCACCCGGGCGCCCATCCCCTGGGCGCCCAGGGCAGAGGACTTCATATGGGCGCCCAGCCCATTCTCCATCACCTGGGCGCCCATCCCTATGGCGCCCAGGGTCGAGGAGTTCCCCCGATTATGCCGCCCCAGCGCGCCCAGGATGCCTCTGTCGGTGCTCCCTTGGACCCCCCACCTGGCCCGATCCTGGTTGATCCTCAAGGTCATGCTTATCATGCAGTGCCTCCACCTCCAGGAGGAGCCCAGTTTGCAGAACCTCAGGCTGACGATCCCCACTTCCAAGAAGGGGGAAGTGAAAATAATACAGTGGGGGAGGAAAGCTATCTCCCTGGTCCTTCCAGAGAACCCCATAATCAATGGGAGGAAAAATTTAAGGAGATGCAGAATCAAATCGGGGACGTCTTCGATGCTGTGAGGGCGCAGGCCCCAGAGACAGTAGATTATCTCGTCAGACGAACGAACACCCCGTTCAAGTCTGATGTAGTAAACTACCCCCTTCCTCGGAGGTTCAAAATGCCGTCCATGGAGACCTTCGATGGAAGGAAGGATCCATTGGATCACCTGGAAACTTACAAGACCGTGATGCAGTTGCATAATATCCCTGACGAGATTATGTGTAGGGCATTCCCAACCACACTGAAGGGTTCCGCCCGGCAGTGGTTTGCCAATCTCGCCCCTACCTCCATCGCCACCTTTGTGGAATTAAGCAAGTCCTTTGTGTCACATTTCATCGGAGGACGCTGCCACACACCTGCTCAGCATAAAGCAGGATACAAATGAAAGCCTCAGGAGTTACCTCACTCGTTTTAACGAGGAGGTACTTCAAATTGAAGAGCCTGACGACAAGGTGTCCATGACAGCCTTCCTCGGAGGTCTCCGTTCATCGAGATTCCATTTCTCAGTGATGAAACGCCGGCCAAAAAGCATGCCAGAGCTACTAACAAAGGTTCAGAAGTATATAAATGCTGAAGATACCACAAGGGCTAGGCGAGGGGAGTCCTCCAGAGCAGTCGACAACGGGAAGGGGCGAGACAGAGAGGAAAGGAAGGATAGAAGCAACAAGCGAGCAGGACAGAGAGGCTACCTGTCAGAGACCAACGCGGTCCTGCTCCGCAGAGAGACAGACAAGCATTCACTCCTCACGATGCAGTGGTTGAACACATTGCCAGGGAACGCGGAACTGTTGAAAATGAATTTCCAGTAATACCATAAGAGAGTCAAAGTAGTGAGGGTTTGGGGGCTTGGTTTTGTTAATGTTGTGTAGCACTAAACAATGGATTAATAAAATCATTTTTTATCAGTGCTACAAGTAAAAAAAAAAAAGAGTCCCCTGCCCTCTAATCACTCTCAAAGTTGTCCTCGGCATCACCATAGACATCATCAGTTTGGCTGAGGCATGCTCCATGGCGAGAAGCACCTCACCGGGCGTCATCACCATGGCGCCCAGGGTAGAGGAGCACCTCACTTGGGCGCCCATCATCATGGCGCCCAGGGTCGAGGAGCACATCACCATCGACATCATATATAAGAGCTGCCACTACAATCATCAAGCCCCTCAGTCAGCACGAAGCCTAAGAGGACAATATCTGGGAAAGCAGTTCTCTCATGTACCGCCCCAGTCATTGTCTCCACAACGGTCTCTCTGAGCATCACCCTCTCACGGGTCTGTACAAGCTCAGCCTCATTGAGCGAAGCCCTATCGCGGGTCTTCAGAAGCTCACCTCACTGAGTGAAGCCCTCTCGCGGGTCTTCGGAAGCTCAGCCTCATTGAGCGAAGCCCTCTCGCGGGTCTTCAGAAGCTCACCTCACTGAGCGAAGCCCTCTCGCGGGTCTTCGGAAGCTCAGCCTCATTGAGCGAAGCCCTCTCGCGGGTCTTCAGAAGCTCACCTCACTGAGCGAAGCCCTCTCGCGGGTCTTCAGAAGCTCAGTGAGCCCTCTCGCGGGTCTCCAGAAGCTCAGCCTCACTGAGTGAAGCCCTCTCAAGGTCCTTCACGAGCTCAGCCGCTGCCTTGGCCGCCCTCTCTCAGGCTACTAAGAGTTTGGTCTCAAGCCTGGTCGCGCCTCTCGCAGGCCGCGGAAAGATCAGCCTCGGAAGCCCTTCCAGTTGGCGCAGCCCTCTTCTAGCTGGCGCAGCCCTCTCCTCAGCCTGAGAAGCTCTCTCATTTCTTCTTCTGGGATGACCCATCAGAAGTTACCGAGGGGCAGAGTCTTGGAATTTACATATGTAAAGGGATATATCATGCGCTATGCAGAGGGGGTCCGGGGGTGTCCCCCGGCGGGGGTCGAGCTGACCGGTCAGCTCGCGGGGGCCCAGGGGGCAGCGCCCCCCCAAAAAAAAAAGGAATACGTAACGTCCGCCACGGGATCAGACTCCCCCGGGCGCCCAAGTCCCTCGGCGCCCAAAGCATCCCTCGGGCGCCCAGGACTCCCCGGGCACCCAAGTCCCTCTCTCCCCCTCTCGCCAGGACTACTGGCCTCTCCACGCCCCTAGGAATCCCCCGGGCGCCCAGGCCCCCACTCCCCGGGCGCCCAGACACTCACTCCCCCGGGCGCCCAGGCCCTCACTCCCCGGGCGCCCAAACACTCACTCCCCCGGGCGCCCAGGCCCTCACTCCCCGGGCGCCCAGACACTCACTCCCCCGGCGCCAATCACTCCTCAGGCGCCCAGGGCGCCCACCTCCTCCTCGCCCAGCGCGGTGTCGCCCTCGCCCTGCGCGGCATCACCCTGCGCAACGCCCAGCGCAGGGACGCCCATCACCCACACTGACTCCTCGCCCAGCAGCGCAGGGGCGCCCGCCAGTCTCCTCTGCGCCCAGGACTTTCTCCCCGGGCGCCCAGGCCAAAAACCCCCGGGCGCCCAGGACATTCTCCCCGGGCGCCCAGGACTTTCTCCCAGGGCGCCCAGGCCAAATAACCCCCGGGCGCCCAGGCCCATCTCCCCGGGCGCCCAGACTCCCCCGGGCGCCCAGGCCAAATAACCCCCGGGCGCCCAGGCCCATCTCCCCGGGCGCCCAGCCTTCTCTCCCCGGGCGCCCAGACCTTCTCCCCAGGCGCCCAGACCCGGGCGACCAAGTCCCCCGGGCGCCCAGACCTTCTCCCCAGGCGCCCAAACCCGGGCGACCAAGTCCCTCGGGCGCCCAGGCCATCTCTCCCTGCTCGCCCAGACCTGGATTAAAACCGGAAAAGAGGAAAAAGATTTTGGAGGGAGAAGAGACCTGAATCTACCAATGCCCCCCTTTCAAAAAATTATTTGGGCACGGGGCATTGGGGGGGCAAATGATGAGTCAAGCCCAATCCGGATCGCGGTAATGAGTCAGGTCCAAGTGACCCGGTCCGTCTAGGATCGTGGGTCAGGCTAGAATAGCTCTGTTGAGATCCGGGTCTTGTAAAACGAAGCCTCGTCACCTCAGGCTCCAAGTCATCGCGACGAAGTCCTCCCCTCACCTGCATTTACCAAATCTCACGGAGAAGATCTCACCTGCCTCCCACCTGACTCGTTCCTCGAGGACACGACTGAGGCTCCAAAGAGACGTTGAACTGATCGCATCCCCACCTGGTTGGGAAAGGTTATAAATAGAGCCCTCTCATCACTTGAGAGAGGATGATTTTCCCTACTTTCTCATATCTGTAACTCTCTACATTAATCAAACATCACCATTTTGAAGTGGACGTAGGTCACGCTTGACCGAACCACTATAAATCTCTCATCTCTCTTCATTTACTGCACAGAATTAATTATCTGACCGGTGGTGTCCGAATTTACCCTTTTTGGCATCATCAACTACTGTACCGGTCTTCGTTTAGCTTTCACTGGACTGTGCTAAGGTCTGTATTTATATGGTCCCAATTCAAGTTTCATGTGGCAGAGTCCATTGGTACCAATATATACCCATTTTTACAATATACTTTTTGAGCGTTTGGGAGTTATAGAGTGTCAAATCTTTTATTTCTAAAATCTGGGCACTTAATTGAATTGGTTACCCAAATTATAGAGCAAAATTGATTCATCATTTCTTGATACTATATCTAATCTATGCATGGTTGGGCACAACACAAACTCGATTAAATTATATAGAATTACATTTTGCTCGGATCAAAAACAGAAGCGTTGAAAGCAAGTGGGGAATTCCACCTCCTGATTTTCCAGGAATCTCAGTTTTTAAAAAAGTAAAGTCTGAGTAATACTCAGCTGGAGGCGTAAGTAGGTGTATCTAAGCCAGTTGCAATAATAGTCGCGTGATGGACGGAACAGAGAATGGATCAGAGTAAAAGCAATTGACTTGGGGAGACAGAGGATCGAGATTGAAGGCACATGAAAGCATTCAAGGTGTGGGATTTTATGAGGAAGGTGTATAGCTGGTGCGGCATACTTGCATTTTCCATGATAAATGAATTCTATGGGCTTGTTGGGAAACAGGAGAAACCTGCAGACTCTTTTTCCATACAAATGAAGATGGAGGTGGGGAATGGGGATGGACTTATCTTTTACAATAATACCATGCATGAACTCTTCCATGTTAGTTTTGGGGTTGGGCATCCTACCCACTCGTACAAGGGCATTTTGGGCTTTTATTTATTCCCTATTCCCTATTCTCTGTTTTTTCTATGTTTTGTATGGAAAAGCTGAGAGGCGGTGAAGGTCCTACCCTCGAGGAAGGTGGCCACCGCCCTGTCTTCTTTATTGGGGATGTAATTCTCATATTGTATATATTTTGAGCAACTGTTTGTTTACTAGAGTTAAAAAGAAAAAAAAAATAATTGTAGGTAGATGGAAGTTTGGTTAAAGAATATGGGATTTATAAATGTCAAGATAAATCATCTCATTATGTCTATGAATTTTTAAAATACCAAAAGCAAAAAATTTCTATAACATTTGTAGTGGGGCATGTAGATGGGTCCTTTCTTCAAAAAATATATTTTGGGGCCCATTGGCCCAACTAGATACAAGGATGTAGTTTGATAGCCATTTCAAAATCAGATGAATCTAAATAACAGCCAGAAGATAGTGGGTCCTAGATTCTAACCAATTTTTTTTTTCATACATGATTTTTCATTTGTTAAATGGCCTTTAGATGTAACAACCTTGATTGAATCCGATTTCTTATTTATTAGAGTTAAGTCTTCCATGCATCTCCCTGGTGAAGCAAAAGTGTGTCCACCTGCCCACTCCTGTCATTATTTTATTTTGTCTTTTATATAAAAAATTTGCAGTAGAGAACTGAATTAGTCAAAACTAAATAAATAAATAAAAGACAAGGCAGTAGAGATCTAAGTCAGTTAAGATGAGGCCCACATGCTTAATTTGATGGGTGATTGCACACCGACAGAGACCTTGGATTGCACATGCCAGCGTAAAATTAAAACACCACAGATTCCGAGCCAGTTCTCTCTCTCTCTCTCTCTCCGCGTCCATTCTTTTCGGCTTTCTGATTGAGCTGGAAATAATCCCATTCTAAGCAATGTTATGTAATGTAAGAAAAAGCAGGTCCCTGATAAATAAATAGTAATGGCACAAATATATAGAATTGGAAGTGGGAAACTGCATATCGGAATAGATTTGTGAGGATGATTAAACTTCAAAAACCAATGTGAAATTACAATGCGCTCAAAGATAACATGAAATACAATTAGTGGTTATGATTGAGATGAGTTTAATTAGTGAATCATCTTCTTCTCTCTTCTCTTCATCATAGGCTGTTTGTCTGTCTGTCTCTCTGGCGTGTCTTCAGCCATCATAGCGCGACAAAAAAACTAGTCATCCATCTGAAGGTTATGCAAAGCCCCCACAATCTTCATTTGCCTTCTTTTATTTCAGATTTCAGTGGAATGCTATAAGCATTGCACCATTGGGACGTGATGATATATACTTGATGATTAATTCTTTGCACCCATCCCAAGTAAAGTAGGCCCTTTTTTATCCAGTGGCATTGATGGACTCTTTTAACGAACTAATATTGGAACACCTACGCTGGGTGGGGTTGGCCTTGGGAGTACTCGCGGCTTAAAACTAAACTGGTCTAAGGTCGGCCAATATAATTGTCTCATTCAATATTAAATTCCTGATATTGACTGGGAGCCTGAAACAGAGAATCATTTCCGTTTAACAGAATTTAGATCATGAGAGAGTGCAGGCATGAGAGAGTGAGACCTATCCATGATGTCCAAACCTCTGGAAATCAATGACGGGTTTTAGTTTGATTCGAGCCAAATTTCCCTCCAACCGGGCTTGAGCCTATTGTCAAATTCACCTTGTATAAAAAATATAATTTGGATACATTTGGTTTTCTTTTAAACATGAATCTTAGACGGGATCCATCTAAAGTGGGTATTACTCGAATTACTCTCCAACAAGACTGAGATTCTGGCAATATCCAACACAAAATAAAGTAGTGACATTGAGCTATTTTGATTTTAGCTGTGAGCATCACTAATGAATTAATGGCAAAGAAAATAGATAATTCTTTAAGGCCTAGCTACCTCTACAATATCTGAGTTCTTGATTAATACTCGACTAAGTTGAATTCACCTTCCAAATCCTTGTTAAATATAGAAACTAAAAAATACTGCACAAAATAGCATTATAACATATTTGGGGCGCAAGAATAGAGTCATCAGTGTAGTCTTTGTTTTATTGGGGTCTTGTTGACTTGGATCTGATCACTCTGTCCAACTCGGAATTGTGATTATAAACAGTGGCAGTGGCAGTCTCAAGATTTTCATTTAAGGAGTGCAAACCCTAATTAGTAGTTTAGTTTTGAGGCAAACCGAGGATTCGTATGGATTTTAATTGTAGACCCATGATTTTTATTAGATTTTTTAAAGTGTACTCAAGTTTTCTTATATAGGTTTTGAAAGCGTACTGTAGATTGACGGGTGTGACCACACCCATGGGCCTACACTTGGGTCTGCCCCTAACTGTAAATAAGTCAAGCCAGCGAGGTTTGGCTTGATAAGGCTCGACTCAAGATCGGAGCAATTAGGTTTGGTGCAATCGTCTATATCACAAATGAAGTTTTCAGGTAGGATTGGTCCAGGTCAAGCTTAGCTTTCCAAAAGGCTTCACTAGGCTCAACTCAAGCTTGTCTTGTTGGTTAATTTGGATAGGTGTCCTTATTTTAAGTTTATATTTAGCCCTTAATAGCTTTTGGTAAATACAACATAATATGATTAAATTATATTTTCCTAAAACCAATTTAATTAGAGTGGTTATTATATATTTAAAATATACAAATAAAATCTACTAACACATTACTTTCCAAATTTTTTTAAAAAAATTAGCTTGATGAGATATAATAATATACAAAATGGCATATCCTCAGTAGGAATTTGTATTGCTGAACTTATCCACCGCTCAAAATATATCCAACTATGTTGATCTTTAATGCTTTAAAAAAGATTTACACCTTTTGATATCCAATTAAGTTAATCTCCGGCAATCTTTTATTCTTAAATAGTGGGCTTCACACAAATATATATATTTTTTGAAAGCTAATTGAGTCTTTTATTTCCATAACGAATATATATTATAAAAGGACTACCAAACCACCCCCAACCCTCCCTGTCAATAAAGCTACCAATTAACTATAGTGGCATCCTGGCTGCAGCTTATTGTCAAGAAAGGTTGTTTAACAATGTTTGAGGGTTTTTTTTTTTTTCTACTTTTACTTTTGGTAAAAAATAATGTTTGAGTTTTGCTTGACTCAAGTATTAAATTTCCTTACCTAATCATTCCTACCAAGATCTCGATGCATTAGTAGATGAAGTAAAAATACTCTTCAATACTCTCCCTTGGGTGGAGCCTACTCCTCAACACTCTCCCTCAAGTGGAATTCAGTTTGTGCATATTTGGTGACACACAATTTTGATTTTGCGGAGTCCTTCATCTTGGAATTCGAACTCACAACTGATTAGTTCTAGTACCATACTAAATTTTCTTAGCTAATCATAGCTATAAAATAATTGGAAGCATCATAAATACTTTTCAATACTCCCTCTTGGGTGGAGTCCACTCCTCAACATAAAGCTCAAACTAGATCTACATTATCAACCAATAATCTCCAATTTCAGTGTGATTGGCTTGCTTTCTAATCAAGCTAGCCTAAGCTCAAGCTCAATTTAGTATACATGAATCACACTTAGCTCGGCTTAATTCAAGCAAGGCTCAAGCTGGGTTATGCTCGGCTCGGCTTGCCAGTGAGATCAACGCTTTGCTCAGCTTGCCTTGACTCATTTCTATCCCTGCTTGAAATTAATTCTGCTTGTATTTTCCCGAATCAATTAAGTTCATATGGGGTCCCAGATTCACACATGTAAACCCAATTAAGAATGCTCATTTCTCGACTGATGCAACTAAAGACGTACACATCAAACTCTCTATACGCCGTTTAGTATAAAACAAACTAATCTTTATATCACTTATTGTGATTACATACACTAGATCTTTGCATCACAAAGAGATTTGCTAATGCATGTGTATGTCGTACGCGTTTTATTTTATAAGTTGAGATTTGCTGCCTTCATTTAATATATATATCATCAAAGAAATATATATATATATATATATATCATCAAAGAACGAGGAGACATGTCCCAGCTCATCCCAAGTTGATGGATTCCTTCACAGTGGTACTGGTTCGAAAAATAGTGACGTGATATGAGCATCAGTCCTGCCATGGGGATCTGCAAAGCCATCAATGTCATGATGGTACATCAGCGCACCGGCCCTAGCTGAATTTGGAGCTACTCCCACGTAATGCTTTGACAGAGAAGTAGGTTTCAAACACTCTGCATTCAGTTCCTTCCAAGCATCACTGATGAGATCCCTGATATGGTTCGCTGCAACTTCCTCCGAACTACCAGTTTCATGCATATAACATTGGATGGATTTTGGCACGTCCCCACGTTGTTGCTCAGCCTTCAAACATTAGAAAAAGAAGTAAAAAAGGAAATCACCATAGAAAGTCAGCTAACACATAAGAACCTTTGATTTTATAGAGAAGTTTGACATGTTTTATATCATTTGCATAGAAGTGTTTGGAGCGCAGTGGAAAACTTGCTATATATCACGCACACAAAAACCTCACATTGCTCAAGCAAACTAATCAAGCAATCACACGTGAAGAACACAGTAAAATTACATGATTCGGGCATGTGCCCGCATCTATAGAAGAGACCTGTCATCTGAGTCTTTAAGTACTCTTTCTTTCTTTTCCCTAGGGTTAGATTTACAATTACATTACATGTGTCCTTTCTCACCTAGGAATACAACTATACAAGACATGCATAACCTATCAACGTGGAGGGGTTGAAAAGAGAGTAAAGAAGGTTGAAGATAATGAGCGCATGAATATACTAAGGTCATTCAAGTCTTCCAAGCGTGGAAAAAACAAAGGTATTTTGTAAAGGGATGTAATCCAGTGAGAACTGTTCTTACATAGTCACCGTGAGAACTTTTTTATGGGCCCACTGGGGGCCCCATTTTGGAATGAAATCGGTGGGGATTGAAAGATCTATATGGGACCACCATGATCAAGTTTGGCCCCAATCTCATGCTTCTAACCCCTTCATCAATGGCCAACAAGCCCAATCCACTCATATGGGTATATAGTCAATCCAACGGTCCAACTCATTCGTATTGGTGTCAAACCCTAGGGCGTGTGACTATAAGGGGGTCCTTGTCCATTGCAAGGTTTGGATTGGGTGATGGATAGGCTCCACCCATAGTTCTCACGGTTTAAATCGTAAGAACAGTTCTCACTTGATTATTTTTCTTTTGTAAATACCCTCTAAAGTTTATAGAATTTGTAAATAAGCCTCTATGATTTGAGTATTTAGTCATGCATTCTTTCTTTTTTATTTTAACATTTCAAACGTTTTCAAAATCAGTAGTTCTAACAAGAAAGGGAAACCATCATAAAGTATGTATTGACATAAACAAACCTTCTAACATAAAGAAATTTAAGATGGTATTAGATCCAACTCGTCGCGAGTTCATGTACCAGAAGAAATGATGCGGCGTAAAAAAAATACATGCCACCAAAAGTGCGCCGACCGGATTCCACCTTAGGGGGTGTTGAGGAGTGGGCTCCTGTTACACCCCGACCCAAGTTAAACTTATTTAGTACTAATTAATAATATTTAAACTAAATTAATTAGGCTTAGTTGTTAATTATGATGATTTGTGTGTATTAAATGTTGTGGACCTTCATGAGCATTTCATCAAACACCTTTCCTTCATCATTATCCATAATGAGACCCAACTCATTAGGTCCAACTCAACCCATTTGCAAACCCAAGCCCATTCCTACCTAAGAAGCCCCTTATCCAAATTATGTCCAATGGGTGGACTTTTGTGCAAAATGCACAACCTTATCCCTTTATAAGCAAACCAACCCCTTTCTTTTCCTTTCATTTCCTTTCTCTCTACTACTCTTCTTCTTCTCTTCTCCTTACCCTTTTCTCTTTCCCAATCTCTACAAGAATGGATTCATATGCCTTGGAAGCTAGGAGTTAGACTCATCCTCATCTTCTCCAACCTCTCCTACTCCTTGTGGACAAGAAGACCTCTCCACTTTCCCCTATTTCTCTCAAATTCGGATTTCCTCCTAGAGGTGAGAACCAAACTCCATTTGAGTTGTATTTTTGAGTTAATATGAGTTGTAATGGAGTCATGAGACTTGTAGTTAACATGTATTGCATTCTTATCACTCTTCCATGTGGATTCTTTGATTAGGGTTTGTTATTTGGGGTTTTGAGTTCACTTGAGCAAAAGAGGAGAGAGAGGCTTGGAGCCATCCTCATCTTCTTCACCCCCTTCATACCTTGGGTTTGGAATGCTCATCATCTTCTTTCACCTCATCTTCCATTGTGGACAAGAGATTCTCTCCTCAACTTTCCCTATTCCCTCTCAAATTCGGATTTATGGTTTAGAGGTAGGTAACAACCCTTTATTTTTATGATTTTGAGTTGTATTTGAGTCAAGAAGACTCCTAATCCCACATGCATTGCATTCTCATCATTTTCCCATGGATTCTCTTTGATTAGGGTTTAGTAAATTGGGGGTTTTCATCTTGTAAGCAAGAGATTGATAAGAGAGCTTTGGAAAAGCTTATTAGAGGCAAGTATAAGCATTAATTGAGATTACATAGTGCTTAATTCCTTGATTGGATTATTAAAGTTTATTATTTCTCTCTTTATAGTGATTAGTCTCTTTTATTATGATTTGAGAATGATTATAATATGGGTTGATTTTCTTGAGTATTAATAGTCTTAATTTTCTTAAAGGTAAAGAGGAGATTAGATTAGTAGTAAAGTAGTATATTAAACAAATACAAAATTACATATGTACCAATTACTTTCGTACATGAATGGTGGATGTGTATAATGTGTACATGTGAGGTGTCTTGAAATGGGTGGTAAATTGGATGGAACCATGTGCTTTCATACATGGAGAATATGTGTTTGAAATGGACACAATGTAGCATCTTATATGAAGTGGAAACCAAGAAAAAAATGAGGAAACGGAGTAGTCACAGAATGTGACCTCGCTATAGCGAGACCACTTTTTGTGAGCTCGCTATAGCGAGAAGGGGTTCTGCCTGGGCCCCGGGGTTTTGACCAAAACTACTTCTTAGGCCACTAAAAGTTGATGAATACCCTTATTTTTATGTATTTACTAAACCAATTAGGATTTTGAACTCCGAAGTACTTGTGGGACCCTAGAAAATGGCACCTTTAATGAAATTAACGGACCAATGGTAATGAATCTAAAACCATTTATTTGGGCTTTCCGATCCGATTGGCCCATACTAGAGGAGTGTGATTGTACTCTAACTCTATGATGACCCTTCATAATTCTCCCTAATGAGAAATATGGTGTAACCCTAAACTAATAGGTGATGAAAAATTTAAAATGACTTATATGACTCTAGGATGGAACCCTTAACCATTTCATTTGACTAATGAAAATTACATTTTTATGAAGGTTTAATTTAAATTAAATCTCTCGTAAGTTTTATGCATTTAGTATTCTAATTATTAAGTATGAAGATTAATTTAGAGGCTCAACGTATTTTTATAATAAGTGACACCTAAATCTATCTTGTATTGGATAGTAATAGTCTTTATGACTAATTAAATTGGGTAATAAATGTTTTGATTTTCTTTAAATAAATTGCATCGTGCCTTTAAATCGGAATTTCATCATTATCAATTTTAATTGATATAGTCGTCATATTATTTGATTTGATTTGTGAACGAGTACATAAAGATACTCAGATTCGATTTGTTATTTGATTTGATTTGTGAACGAGTACATAAAGATACTCAGATTCGATTTGTTATTTGATTTGATTTGTGAACGAGTACATAAAGATACTCAGATTCGATTTGTTATTGATTTGATTTGTATCGGCACTACTTAGCTTCGACCTTGTGATGCCCGACGGGGATTAAACTTGGTTTAGTTATAGAGACTACTGCAGTATGTCATCTGGAGTAACCGGAACTCTGGAACCCGGGTAGCCAGTTAGCCTTTGGCCGGGCCGCTGGTGACATCCCAACTAGATTTGCTCTCATTGAGAGGATGAGCTCACGTAGATGCCATATTTGTATCTATATATAGATTATTGATTTGAACTTCAAACCATGGATATGTTATTGATTTGATTTCGAAATCATGGATTTATCATTTATTGAACAAACATTTGGTTAATTCTTTATATTGATATTTATCATTCAATTGTCAACTATTTCATTTTGAAAATATTATGTGTATTCCTTTTATTGCCTATACTTGCCAAATCGTCGTATTTGAGGTACCACTCTTGGTGTCATAGGGATCCAAGCTAAGACATCGAAGAGACCAATTAGTAACCAAACAGAATTAAAGATTGATGGGTAAGTTCTTCGGTTAGATATGACAGCCGGAGTACGTTTTGAATAGTAATCTTGAGTTAAGCCTAAGTATTTTGTATCTCACTCAGCTTAAGGCATTGCATGAATTGTAGATTTGCATTGTATTAGGATTATGTTTAATTGAGATAAACATCTAGTTGATATTCACTAGAGTACTTATGTACTTAACATTTATGAGATTTAAATTATCAGCTTTGTTAATGATAAATTGTAACATAATGGAATAGTCAATGGACTGCTCATGGCTTTGATATTAAATGTCATATATGCTTCCGCAATTAAATATTGATTGAACGTGAAATTTTCTCCTTCGTGAATTCGGATTTGGTCCGGAACAAGTGCGAGTTCATGGGAGTACGCGTGTCACACCTTGGGAACCACCCTAATCTGGGGATTCTTGGGTCCGGGATGTGACAGCTCCACCCAAATGAGAGTATTGAAAAGTATTTATACTGCATCTCCTAACGCATCGAGGTTTTGGTATAAATGGCTAGTTAAAGAAATTTAAGATAACGAAGTAACCATACCTTTGAAGTGGCCATATCATCATATAGTCGAAATGTAATCGATGCCCAACGGAGGAGATTTACATCTTCGGGTATTAAATCAATTTCCTCCTTTGATATATGTTGTTGTATCATGGGGTATGAGAGACCCAATACACAGGGCACCCCAACTGAGACTTGAGCATTGTCTAAATACTCGTCAAATTTAGGTATGTACCCGTTGTTGAACCATTGGGCTTCCCGAAAGTACGCGTTACTTTGCATTGCCCACTGTAAATTACAAGTCACAAACAACACAACCAATTAGTATAATGCATCCAGGGGAATAAACTACAGTGAAATATTCACATCTTATTATTATTGTACAAAGTCCTTTACACAATTTCAGTGATAAGTAATGCCCATGTCTGATTTGGGTAGCAGATGATCTCAGCATGGATGGCCATCAAATACGAGCATCCAAAATAGGAGCTCTTCATGATATATGATAGTTCAGATCATGTTTCAATGGACAATACGTATGTATCATATTGTACTTGATACTTCATTTTATAATGTATAAATCTATGTCCATGCGGAGTTCAAAGTGTATTCTAGTCCTCTCTCTCTCTTATATGAGCTTCATAAGCAATGAAGGATATTTTATTAGTTTATATTGTCTCAATTCAGTATATGATATAGTAAATTAATTAATTTCTTTATTTATCAGGACAATCATGCTTTCCTTTCATGCGATGAATGGTGTTTTATTATTTACTTGCACATAACCAATACAAATGACATTGTGGTTCATGACATGAACCGGAATCCACAAGTATACTAAATGTAATACATGTGTATGGATGAGATCCACATACATGAGACATCATGTATAGCAAATCTTATACTTAAAACTCTTCACAACCAGTGATGAGATTGGACATCTCATCTGACAAGGTTGCAACACTTTGATCACTATGAGATAGTGTGATTTGTCTCGATCATCAGAATGTAAGATTCTGGATCATAGTACTGGTACATTGGATGTATTGAATGATCATGAGAAGTACCTTATGAAACACTGTCTTTATTTTAAGGTTTGCTCTCATAGTTCCCTAGCAATAGGCTCATAATCTTGAGACATTAATGAACTCAAGTTTTCGTCTATTCATTTGCTTTGAGTCACCAATGAGTGAGGTCAATTGTAGGTTAACGCCTCGGTGGTTTGAGTACGTGGTAGTAGAGTTATGGGAACATTCAATGGTCAAGATGAAATTTATCCTCATTATCCCCTTGTGCCAATTAATGAATTTATCATTGGTAAGTGCGCACTCATTTCAATTAAGAGTTAATTGGATAGGTACTGATGATCAATATAATTAATTGGGTTTCAAGGATAATAAGATATAGATCTAATTTGGTGGACAGATCCAATTGATCCATGGATATAGATGGAGGGGCCTACTTGTGGTCATAGGGAAGTTTAATTAGGGTCTTATTTGTAATTTATTCCTAAGACTGGAGTTCAATTGTATTTATATAGTGGAGTTATTTACAATTAAGATTACACATGAGATGTGGGGTCGCGTGTCCCAGTTGGAGCCAGCTTTCTATGAAATCCTTGTGGTCCGTACGCTAGCCGAATTATTAGATGGTTACTAATTCTATTTGAACTCTAAAATGAAAGGATTTAGAAAATTTCTATTTCTATTTGAAGTGAGACTTCTAATAGTGGTAATAGTAAGTTACTAATTAATTATTAATGGAAGTAAGACTTCTATTTTAATTAGAAAGAAGAAAGTTACTAATTACATTGGAAGTGAGACTTCTATTTTAATTAGTAAAAGAATGAAGCATTAGTGTTATAAATAGAAGAGGAAAATCGAGGTGGACGTCCATGCTTAATATTCCTCACCTTGGGATTCACGCCCAACACCTATATTTTGTACAAGTGTTGCACTACTCATCTTCTCCTCCCTCTTCTAGTTTCTCTTCTAATTTTCATTAGACATTCTAGTTGATTTCTCTTGAAGATCTCACCCATCTTCTTGACAAAAGAGAATCCGATACAGATAATAGTGTGGAAGGCTAATTGGTCGTGGAGATCATAATTTGCTATAAGAAAAGTTCTTCTTCAAGCAAGTTGTCAAATTCTCCATTAGGGCACAACCGAGCTCCAAATGTATAATCAACTTCCTTGTATGTTGTGGATTATTTTGTAATTGCATGGTGATGCTATTTTCTATCTTAGAGATAGTTTTTCTACTGATCTTGGTTGATGAGTTTGATACTTGGATTATGGATTGAGTTTGTAGCTTTATGGATAATTAATCCCTGCATCAAGTGTTTCAAAAGTTTTTTAAACCTATCCAAGAGGCCTACTTATTTTCAACATCCTTTTCTTTACAAGAATTTTTAGAATTAAAGTACAGAGTATGTCTACGAATTTCAAATGTTCAGTTTTTTTTTTTTCAAAATGCTACAAAATTCTTTTGTTTCTCAATTCTTTATTCCATTCGTGTTGGAATTTCTGTCCAAGAATCTCATGCACCCTGAATGTCATAATTTTCCTATTTTACTGCTATTGAAAGTTCTTATTGAATTAAAATTATGCATTCCTTATATACAGATTTAAATACATAGATACTATAGTGCATGAAATGTATAGATTCTCAACTACTAAATCGCTCATCGACGCATACATACAGTTGTATACATGTGTCTCCCGTTCAGTAAAAAAACGCAAGTCAAAGTCTAATGTGGACTCCCGCAATTGTTAGTAATAGTATGTTATCTTGAACGAAAGCTTATGTTAGTCAATGAGAAGCCTGCTGCATTAAGGCAAGATACGGGTTTCACGCGCTAGAACTCGTGGCCATATGCACGCACACAGGAATAAAAAGATCCTCTCCTGCAACTATTATCTGGACCGTGTAATGAGTCTGATGAGATTCATCTTAAACGGTTTAGATTATTTCTATTTAGACCGGAGAAATTTCTCAAAAATGCAATAATCATGTAGATGCAACCTTTAAAAATTAAAAAATAATTGCGGGCTCACTTGCTCACTATTATAAATTTCAAGATATTATATTGATTCCAATCCAAAATGGTCCAAGTTGTTGGAAAATGCAAAAGCTATCTAAAATGACTGCTTATATGCCAAAATTTCCCCGGCGGAATTAAGGAATTCCGAAAATCCCAAATGCTCGCTTGAATTTGAATATGTTTACTTATGGACATTTGAAATTGCTGGAATTCCCGAAGCCTCAAAATACTACTACAGAAAATGTGAATTTACTATAGAAATTCTCAAAATATGATTTAAACCGAGAATCCTGTCAACAATTCAAGTATATAAACAGGCCCAAAGGAAAGCCTAGGGAATTCATCAGTGAAAATTAACAGTGGAACTTTCAGCATTTATAGAATGTACCATCCTTGTCAATGGACTCCCACAAAAAAAACATCCCAAAATAGTTAGAAACATAAATACTATGAACTTTCTCCGAGTGGAAATAAGAAACGAAAATTTGTACCAGTTTCTTCAGATAATGTGTAGCATTGAATCCCTTCTCCTTGAGGATGATGTATGCAGTCTCATTGGTTGTATTATATAACGCCAAGTAGAACAGCTTCATATACTCTGGTAGTTGATCAATTCCCTCTAAATCCCACCTATATGCAAATAAAATCAGTAATCAGTCATTGTCGTTTCATGTATTTAGGTGGTATTGGTCTTTGGTTGTAACCGTGGCACAAGATACCAAGATGATAGGAGCGATATTGATGTAGGACAGAAGTAGTCATGGAGCAGGAAAAAAGAAAAAAAAAATAAAGCAACTCAATGTTAGTCTATCATGATTTTGTTTGCTTTGTCTCATGGAGTTTCAACACAAATTTGCCCACGGTTTGAAAAGGCCTAATTTGGGATTAAGGTCAGGCCGCACTTATATTTCGAGGATTAAGGGTTGCTCTTAGCAATGTAGGTCGGGCCTAGATACGAATTATTTGATCTTAGCAATTTATATATATAATTTTTGACGGTTTGATTTGAAAATCAGAATCAATTTGTTTCAATTTCACACTCAATTTCGATTTTGAGTGGACTCATTCAACTTTAAAATAAGAAGAGGCTCATGTAGCTAAGGAGAGATTTGAGTTTTCTGTTCATTTTCTCACGTTTTTCTCTATCTCTGACAAAGTTTATTCTCTCACGTCTCTCTATCTCTCTCATACTAGTCTCTCTCAAAGTTTGAGACAATAAACTCATCTTTCACAGACCGAGCGTCGGCACCCACCTTATGGGGCCCACTTTAGGTCCTACCGGGCATGGATCTAGGGGGATTGAAAGATCTCCCCTAGCAGGTCCGTGTATAGTGATAGGGGCTACAATCATCACCGGCCCCACTTCATCTACAGTGAAGAAGTTTTCACCATCCAAGTTGAGTGCACACTCGATCCAACAGTCCACCTAATTCGAATGGGTGCCAAACCTCGGGGCCTATGCCTATCAGTGGGGTCCCTGATTAATGGTCCACTCGGATGGTTCAAAACATGGCTTTCACCATGTGTACCATAATACTGGCTCCGGTTCTCCGCTGAGGCTGTCCTAATAAATTAATTTTATATTTTTTAAATTTTATGGTGGGACTGACTCTCATTGGAGTAAAATTTTGGAACAGCAAATACTGATAAAAAGATCTCCCCCAACACGGTCCCTGTACGGTGAGAATGGCTCTGATCATCACTGACCCCACTTAATGTAAGGTCCATCTACATAAGGGAAAGAAAAGAAGCAAAATAAAAGCAAATTGGGCTAATACCGATTAACTGTGTCCGTGAAGACTTTCAGCTCATCTGGCAAACCATGCACATCATAAAAGTCATCCATTGCTGTAATAAGGACTATGGCTTTGGTAATTGCTATTCTGCACTGGGAGTATTGAGGCTCGACAACCGCTCCAATTGCTAAGAGATAGGACTCCAACAGTCTGTCTCGGAAGAACCCCATCTTCTCGGGCAACCCCAACAGTTCCCACCACCTGAAAATATTTCAATGATTACAAGTCTCAAGCAGTACTAGTGGGAAGAGCCGTTTTAGAGTGGAAAATAAATAAATAAAGAAATAAATGAGAATATTATATAGAAAACTTTCATGGAATTGCTGTTATTAATCTAGAGATTGGATAAAGTTTTATTAGGTTGACAATGGTTAATCCCATGTGGTTGGATTGACCTTGAGGGTAAAATGTATAGGCTCAACCTACCTGAACACAACCCATTTATTTAACAGGCTATAAAAACGGATCCAATTCCAAAAGCTCATCTTTGGAATAGTTTGAATTTTCACAAAGTGGACGGCACATATAATGGTTTGATTGAACCTTACCTGCCCACGTGGTTTGATCAACCGATCTGTAGTTATTCTCACTAGTAGTGGTGGTGGTGTTATTGAAGGTTCTATATACAGTGCCTATTGGAAGAAGGATTTAGAGCTCTCACATTGATAATTCCTTCAGTTCAGTTTGGTACACCATTTGCACCATGTTGAAATCTAGCTTTGCAAAATCAAGCAAGTCACCAATCCTCCCATCTTCCTTTTCATATACATCTATGTACCGTCTAGCTTCCATCCTCAGCGCCCTCCAATGCAAAGGGATCTCCAAGGCATGCTCTATTCTATCTGCCAGCTTCCTCTCCACCCTTTCCTTCAGAATTCTCAAATTTTCCGTGGAGAAGACCTTAGCTTCCTCCAAGATGGCTTCACCTTTCACGCCAAGATGTGCAGCCTCGTACATGCTCAAAAGTCCCATTGCATCTTCACATAGGCTTGCCTTGAAACCTCCTCCTTCCTCCTTAAATTTGTTGAATATGTCTTGCATTACATTCACGCAAACGTAGTTCATCAGCTAATTATTTAATATCAGTTGGACAAAATAATTGCAGGGTTTTGTTTGTTTATTTAGAAATGAGCGGGTACTATAATTTTTCTTTCTCTTTATTTTGTTTTTTCTATTCACGGATCTATGCCTTTTTTTATCTCGAGGCTCGCAAAATCCGCACTAATTTGATGATTCCATTCATCTGATTAATAGCATTCAAAAGGGATGGTTAAGATCATCGATGGATGAACAGGTCCAATCATCATATGGGAGGGCCACTATGGAATTTCTTATGATATAGAAGAATGGTTCAACAAAATTAAGTACGTGCCAGTGGTGTGGAAACTGGACCACACACCATCCTGCACGGTTCTCATATAATCTTCCTTCTTCTTTTTTTCGGTAAACTGTTTCGTATCTAATCATTACCCATAATTTTTTTCTTTTTTATCATCATTCTTTTGTACACAACCGGAATCAGGGTCATCAGAGATTAAAGCTACGGACTGAGACCCGGCTAAAAATAAGTTCAGATCTTGGACCTCACCCTATATCTTTCCTCTGCGTGAGCTGGGACACATTTTCAGCTCTGATGTTGTGATGGCATACCTGATGAAAGGTTACACCCATGTTGCCTAAGCAATCTAAAGTAGAGAGATGTGTGGTGCAGACTGTCCTTAATTGCGTGCTCCGTGTTCTCTGATTGAAGCCCATTCAGTGCGTCACTGATTTCTTGTTCAAACTGGTAGGCCACACCGAGGTGTTGGACAGCGTCAATCAATCCAAGCAGATGGTGTGGCTGTGTGATGTCTTGTAGCCGGCGCTGAATTGTTTCCTTGAGTCTTTTGTGATGGTCATAACTCAATGCCTACAACCACCCACAAATGTGCAAAAATCAGCTGTCTGATGTGTACAACCCGTCGTGATCCCATGACAATCAAGGTCATACACCGATGGGAAAAAAAAAATTTAAATCCAATCTACTCAAATTCAGTACAAACACCATGAGGACATGTCTTGGCATAGAGTACATAGAAACTGAATGCATATAAATATTAAAATCGGTTCAATGGAAAACCAGGTTCGACCCTCCCCATAAAAAATAGTTTTCTGCAAAATTACGGAAAAGATAATTCAGTCCAAACCCAATGGCTATAGTACCAATGTGAAACTTTTAATGATGTGGATAATCATTTTTACTTTCCATATTTTTTCTATGTAAAAGTAGCCGCACATACATGCCCTTAGTCAAATTAATTAGCTCCCAAAAGATTATTAATTAAAGAAGTGAGGAGTGAAGGACATAAGGTGCCAATATAGTTGTGACCTGCCTAAACTTTCTTAGGAACGAAATTACTAGGGTTATGGCTGGTTTTTCATTTCCAATCTTCCCTTGATTTGACTTTCATTAAATGAAAAAGGTTTTTTTTTTTATTGTTACTCTTTGATATCCACTTTAATTTGACCCTTCAATTTTAACGAGATATAGAAAATGCTAGTCTTATAATTCTTAGAAATTCAATTATTTGCAACAAATAGGCCCTGAGATACAGTCACACATTTAACATGTGATCATAAGTTTTTCAGCTAACCATTCCTACCAAGACCTTGTCGGCGTACTTTTGGTGACACATTTTTTTAGCGCCGACTCGTTCATCATGAGATTCGAACTCACAATCAATTGGATCTGATACCAGATTAAACTTCTTCACCTAATCATTCTTACCAAAACCTCGAGAGGCAGTATAAATACTTTCTAATAACATTAAAATTATGCACTTCATTGCTCGATTACATGAGTGGATTTCTATAATAATTATGTACTTAGCATAATAACCCGTACTGAGCACAGATATGGCCATTATTGCAATTTAAATATTCATGCATTAAAAGAACTCATAGACTTTTAGAAATAAAATAAATGAATAAGAAGGTAATGAGAATATAAGAAAATAAATAAATAAGAAGGTTATGAGAGTATCTTATTATATAAACCAAGAGCTAGTGGTGGAAATAGGAGAATTTGAGCAGAAAGAAAGTGGTAGAGTTTGGATTGAAATAACAATTTTACAGTAAAAGAGAAGTGGGAGTGGTTATGAGTGGTTTTGATAATGAAATAACCTGGGTAGTTGCATGAGTTGGGGAGAGAAGATTTAAAAATAGAATAACTTACTCTTAAAATCAGTGGCGGCTCTAGGAATTCGAGTCAGCGGGGTCAACAAAAGACTTATCTTTCATAAATCGAATAAATTTATTTTTCCCTTTATCAACATCTGTTATCTACTTTCGACAATTCAACAATTATAATATAAAATTCTCAAAAAATTTATTTCCGACAATCCGACAAAAATAACATTGAATTTTCAAACAAAAATTTTAATACATTGTTACCAATAGTTCTTAATTCAAAAAGAAAATTCAAACACATAAACTCCTACTGCTGTTCTCGATGAGTTTTCATGTGTTGAAATCGTTGCATAATAACTTCATTATCAACACTAGCAAATATATCATTTTGAATATATGTGACCAAATAGTCATTCACCCATTGATCTCCCATTCGGTTACACAACCTGTTCTTTACGTACTTCATTACTGAAAATGATATTTCTACCATTGCAGTCGCTGCTGGTAAAATCAACGTCAATTTTAGAAGCAAATAAACCAATGAGTATACGATATCCTTCTTTGTCTCCACTAATTTTCTAGCAATGTTACCAATTTCTTTAAGTTCTAAAAACTCGTTGCTAGAGTGCATATCAGAAATGTAGTTCTGAAGTTGATTGTCAAGTGTTACGAGGTCTATTTTAGAGAAATCAGAGGCATAAAACTAAGCTAGACGGACCAACCTTTCTTTGTCAAAAGCACAAAATGAATTTGTGAGATTCAAACAAGCCACAAAGGAAGGAACTCAATATTAACCTCCGTGATGTGAAACGGTTGTTGAGCTCTTGAAGTTGCATATTGATGACTGTAGAATAGTTCAACACAGTAGTGGTGTAAATTTATAATTTCAGTGGGTCAAAAGCTTCCCATAAGTTCAATTCATGAAAGAATTTTCTTTTTAATATTTTTTCATATCTAAGTGGGGTCAAATTGACCCCACTTGGATCAATGTAGCGCCGCCCAGGCTTAAAATCCCAACCGACGGTCAAAATTAAAGTCAAGACGACCTTTCTCTTTAATATAGTATAATTGTGTATGTGATCAAGAGGTGAAAAAGAAAGAAAGAAAAAAAAAAAAGAGTGGATAGTATATAATGGATTGCTAGACTTACTACGGCAGCAGCGCAGTCGCTTCTTGCGAGGTGGGAGCGAATGGTAGCAATATCCCAAACGGTCGAGTGATAGTTTGCAGAGCGGCGTACCTCCATGGAGTCCATGTTTCCGTCAGATACCATCTACCTTGCTCTAGTCACTTAACTAACACAAGGCTGCAGCAAGTCTACTCACGGGTGCTTATGGTCGTATCTTCCACACTATAAATAGAGGGGAGACTTGCATGAAAATAGCTAGGAGGGTCTGATTTGAAGGAGAGAGTCATTATCAGTTTTGTATTTACGACACCTGGATACATATAGTAGGTATAGACGAAAATGACCTGTGGACCTAAGATTTTTATTAACGTGATACATGTAATCGTCAAGTGAAAAAGTTTAATAAAAAATTAAAATTTTTAATATACTATTAAAAGGGTTTGTTGAATCATGAGGGGTGCCGCTGCAACCAACCGTGTGTGGCCACTCTCTCTTTGTTGTTGGATTTTTGGATTCTGTTCTTTGGCCTTTGTTGGGTTTGCTCTCCTTTTTGGGCATGCTCCCTTTTAATTTGTTTTGAGCTGGCTTTTGCTTTCCCCCGTAGTTCTTCCTAAGCTAGCTTTATTATGGTGTATTTTTATTTATCTCTGTCTTGGGGGCTTAAGCCCTTTTTTATCTCAATACAAACTTATCAATTAGCAAAAAATTACCATGTGTGGCCACTTGGGTCCACCCCTGTGAATCCAGTTCAAATAGGGATCGTTATGGGAAAAGTTCTAAAATGGTTGCCTTACAACCAAAGCAAGTTCAATTACAATTATTATTACACCCAAAACGTTAGAAAATGATGTCCTTGTGTGGAAAAGTAAGCTGCATTAATGATTTTTTTTAATTAATGAAGAGTTGGGCATGACATATTGGATCTGGGTTTAAGTGTACTTGATTTGTTTATTTATTTTTTATAGCGTGGATATTTTAAGGTCCCCCCCCCCCCCCCCCCCCCCCCGAGAATTATTTCCTAAACCCACACAAATGGCTTTTTCCTATTTTGTTTATTTTGTCCTTTACAATGCCTCACTTGTCAGTACTTTATGAATGTTCCGAGCCCTCATGACTTGAAAGCCTTTCAATCTTCTCGATCATGCATGCATGTTAAAAAAAGTATTATACATTGTTTTTCTAATGTAGCGCTTTCCTATATGGAAAATAAAAACCATAGGGTATTTTTGTCCATACCCACCTTATGAATCTTTATACCATAAACATTAACAAAGAAAAGCCCTTCCTATAATATTTAATATCACATATTCATGTTTGTTGTACATATTTAGACCGGCACAGTTACATACCAACAAAATTGTTAATTCTTTGCAACTTTTAATTTCAACGCATTCCATGACTTAATAGACAAAAGAGAACGTGATACAAGTTCTCTTTATTAATATAGTACTCCCCTTTATGGAAGAGAGAGAGAGAGAGAGAGAGAGAGAGAGAGAGAGAACGTGATACTGTCACTGTGTGATTCGTTGCAATTTTTAATTTCAAAGTAATTCTTGACTTTAATAAAAAAAAAATAGAGAACGTGAGTGGTACTGTCGTGTGTGATTCCAGATGGCCCACCAAGTGTGACCATTTTTCCTAACCAACATCTAAGACTTTGCTGCCGATAATAATAACAATAATTGATGAGTCAGGGCCAAATGACTCAACCCGTGAGAATGAGTCAGGTCAGAATAACACAATCAGAAATGAGCTAGGGCCCAAATCTGTGGAGGTCCGATTGGTCCGTTCGACTCCGGATCCAAATCCACATAGTTTGGCCACGTCAAGGCTAACACGTCGCTGCGGAAAAAGTCACTCTCAACCTGCTCTCTCCGAGTCCAGCTGAGAATCTTAACCGCCTCGTCTATCGGGGGCAGTTCGAAGGCTCCTTGTGAACGTTGGCGGAAGGTCCTCCCCATCTGTTAGGGGAAGGTTATAAATAGAAGACCCCACCGTCACTTACGGGATATACAAAATTTCTACCTTCTACACGTATCTGTATTTTCCCTCCTACATTGTAATCCTTTGAGATACTCAATACCAAACCACCTTTCTGAAGTGGACGTAGGTCACACTGACCGAACCACTATAATTGCTTTTTCTCATTAATTATTGCAGTTATTATCCATTACTCGACCGGTGTTGTCCGAATCTCATTTTGGATTCATCAGTTTGGCGCCGTCTATGGGGAACAAGAACAAAGCTAAAGTTCTCACTTCAGACATCTTTTTCAGAAATTATGGTGATCACCACAAGATCAGCAAGACGACCGGAGGATAACCCCTAGCGAGAGGGCGAGGGTGACCCTCCACCGATTAATCCTACCCCAAATGCTCATGCTCCCACTCCTCAACAGATGTTGGAGACCATGCAACAGCTGGTAACCCAAAACCAGCAGATCTTACAACTCATGCTTGCGGGGTAGGGAGGAGCACAGTTTGGAGTAGCACCGCAGGGAGCACCGCAGGGAGGAGCACCGCAAGGAGCACCGCGCCCGGGGCATCCAACTGCTCCACGTAGAGGAGCACCTCGCCTGGGCGTCCACCTCCATGGCGCCCAAGATGTCCCTGCTGGGATTCACCAGGGCGCCCAGGGAGTTCCCCAGGGCGCCCTTCACGGAGTGCTCCTGGTAGACCCTCACGGTCGCGCCCACCACCAAGTGCCCCTGCCTCGAGGAGGGGGACCGAATCATGTTGGACTTCCACCCCCTCCCTCTGCCTCTAATGGGGATGATCCCCATTTTCAAGAGGAGGGGAGTGAAAACCAAAGCATGGAGGAGGGGAGTTATTTTCGTGACCCATCCAGGGAAGCTCCCAATCGCTGGGACGAAAAGATCAAGGAGATGCAGAACCAGCTGGGAGACGTCTACAACGCCATGAAGGCGCAGGCACCGGAGACAGTGGATCACCTAGTCGGGCGAACGGACACACCGTTCAAGCCCGATGTGGTGAACTACCCGCTTCCCCGGAAGTTCAAGATGCCGTCCATGGAGACCTTTGATGGAAGAAATGATCCATTGGACCACCTGGAGACGTACAAAACCAAAATGCAGCTGCATAATATCCCTGATGAGATTATGTGTAGGGCGTTCCCAACCACACTGAAGGGTTCTGCCTGCCAGTGGTTTGCCAATCTCGCCCCAACCTCCATCGCCACCTTTGGAGAGTTGAGCAAGTCCTTCGTGTCACACTTCATCGGAGGACGCCGCCACCAGAAGCCTGCCACACACCTGCTCAGCATAAAGCAGGATAAAAATGAGAGCCTCAGGAGTTCCTCACTCGTTTTAACGAGGAGGTACTTCAAGTCGAAGAGCCTGACAACAAGGTGTCCATGACAGCCTTCCTGGGAGGCCTCCGCTCATCGAGCTTCCTTCTCTCAGTGATGAAGCACCCATCAAAGAGCATGCCAGAGCTACTGGCAAAGGCCCAGAAGTATATGAACGCAGAGGACATCACAAGGGCCAGGCGGGGAGAGTCCTCCAGGACAGGGGACAAGGGGAAGGAGCGAGAAAGAGATGAAAGGAGGGAAACGACCAACAAATGGAGCAGGACAGAGAGGATACCTGCCAGAGACAGACTCGGTCCTGCTCCGCAAAGAGACGGACATGTATTCACTCCTCTCAATGCCACTGTCGAGCACATCTTGTTCCAGATACAAGATGACCCCGCCATAAAATGGCCTGGAAAGATGAAGTCTCCTCTAAATCGCCGGAACCAGACCAAATATTGTCGATTCCACCGCGACCATGGCCATGACACGGATGATTGTTTTGACCTCAAGAGGCAGATTGAGGATCCCATCCAACGGGGTCACCTACGCCAGTATGTTACTGGTAGGGGGCAAGCTCCGCCACCACCACCTCATAATACAGAGAACCAGCAGCCCATTGGAGAAATCTGAACAATCTCGGGAGGACTGGTAGAGTCACTCTCTACCATGAAGGCCCATGCCAGAAAGGCAAGGCATCCCGATGAAGCGCGCCCGTCCAAGGCGCCCAGACTTGGAGCTGATGAAATCATATCCTTTTCGGATAAGAATTTGGAGGGGATCCAGCACCCCCATGATGACCCTCTGGTGATTACCATAACCGTCGCCAATTTTCAGGTACACAGAATTCTGGTCGACAGTGGTAGCTCTGCAGATATCTTATTTGTAGACGCTTATGACAAGCTGAAACTGAGCCGGGAGAGGCTGCAGCCTGTCAAATCTCCCCTCATTGGGTTCTCAGGGGAGAAAGTGTTCCCCTAGGGGCAATTACATTGCCAGTCACGGCTGGGGTAGCCCCCCGAAGTTCCACTACAATGGTGAACTTCCTGGTGATAGACTGCCCGTCAGCCTATAACATCTTACTAGGGCGACCTACTCTTAACGCACTGAGAGCCGTCCCCTCCACTTATCATCTCATCATTCGTTTTCCAACCCCGAATGGAGTCGGGGAAGTAAGAGGGGACCAGGGTAGCAGCAAGAGAATGCTACGTGTCCTCAATGAAGGCCAAGAAATCGCAGGAGGCGTTGCAAGTCGAGGTCTTGGACCCAAGGGATGACGCCACTACAGAGAGAGGAGAACCTGTTGAAGAGCTCACCCCTGTGGTCTTAAATGAAGACTTTCGGGTATACATTGGCTCTTCCCTTCCTGAAGATCTGGCCCACCAGTTAAAAATTTTTTTGAGGGGTAATATGGGCATTTTCGCATGGTCACATGCGGATCTTGAAGGAATTGATCCCGGAGTCGCCACTCACCGCCTCAATGTCGATCCTCGCCACAAGCCTGTCCGGCAAAAGCTAAGGGGCGCCTCCACTGAAAGGGCCCAAGCGATGGACAAGGAGGCCGGGAAACTAATTGACAATGGGGCGGTCAGGGAAGTAGCATACCCTGAGTGGCTCTGAAATGTAGTGATGGTAACCAAAGCAAATGGGAAGTGGCGCCTATGCGTCGATTTCTCGGAGCTCAACAAGGCATGTCCAAAGGATAGCTATCCGTTGCCACGGATTGACCTCCTCATCGACGCCACTGCTGGACATGAGTTGCTATCTTTCTTGGATGCTTACTCTGGATACAACCAGATCAGCATGCATCCCCCAGACCAAGAAAAGACGTCCTTCATCACTCCGAAGGGGACCTATTGCTACAGAGTCATGCCCTTCGGGCTAAAAAATGCAGGGGCAACCTATCAGCGTCTGGTAAACAAAATGTTTCACTTCCAGATTGGGCAAACCATGGAGGTTTATGCAGGCGACATGTTGGTCAAGAGCCTCGCCGCTGCAAATCACGTCGACCACCTCCAAGAAACTTTTAATGTCCTCAGACCCTATCGCATGAAGTTGAATCCTGAGAAATGCGCCTTTGGCGTAGGATCAGGAAAATTCTTGGGCTTCAAGGTCAACTGAAGAGGAATTGAGGCGAACCCAGATAAGATCAAAGCCATACTTGATATGCGGCCGCCCTTTTCCACCAAAGAGTTGCAGCGCCTCAACGGAAGAGTTGCAGCACTTAACAAATTTGTTTCGTCCCTAGAGAAGTGCTTGCCCTTCTTCAAAATCCTTCGAAAAACTTTCGAGTGGGGACCCGAAGCCGAGAAGGCCTTCCAGAAGCTCAAAGCTTACCTGGCCGCTCCCCCTCTTCTTTCGCATGCTGCACTCGGGGAGGTGTTGTATTTATATCTCTCTGCTTCCCCCTCAGCAGTCAGCTCTATCCTCATCAGAAATCATGATGGAGTGCAAAAGCCCATCTATTAAGTGAGCAGAGCATACTGAGGGGCATAATTCAAATACTCGGAGCTGGAGAAGCTGGCGCTCGCCTTCATCTCGACGGCAAGGCGCCTACGGCATTATTTTCAGAGCAATACTATTGTTGTAATTACTAATCAGCCTCTGAAGAGAGTATTGGGAAAGCCGGATGTGTCTGGAAGATTGGTTAAGTAGGCAATCGAATTGGGCGAGTTCGATGTCCAGTATCAGCCAAGGGCGGCTATCAAAGCACAAGCTCTGGCTGACTTTGTGGCCGAATTTACAGCCCCAGAGGGTGTAACAAATGAGCCCACCAAGCTCCAAGTCAATCTCCCACCCGACGCATGCATCCAAGAAGGCGCCCAGATTCCCTCGGCTCCCCCGGGTGCCCATGTCTCCCTGGGCGCCCAGGCTCCCCCGGGCGCCCATGTCTCCTTGGGTTCCCAGGCTTCTCCGGGCGCCCAAGCTCCCCCGGCACCCAGGCCATTACTCCCCCGGGCGCCCCGACCTCTTTGAGCGCCCAGGCCCTTCTGGAGGCCCAAGGCCTTCCCCACGCCCGCCAGGCATCTCCCTTTGGTGCCCCAGCACCTCCAGCTTACGACTCTCATCTTGATGTCCAAGTGCCCACTGAGATCACTGATCCTCCATCACAGATAAGGTGGAAGCTGTATGTTGATGGCTCTACAACCAGTGAAGGAGGAGGAGCTGGCCTTGTTCTAATCAGCCCAGATGGAACACCCATCAAGTATGCAGTGAAGCTCCACTTCATCGCCTCTAACAATGAAGCTGAATATGAGGCCCTCCTCTCTGGTCTAAAATTGGCAATTGAAATGTATGCCCAGTACCTCGTTGCTTACAGTGATTTCCAACTGGTGGTCAACTAAGTAAACGGCGAGTTCGAAGCAAAGGAGGCTCGAATGCAGCAGTATCTTAGCATGGTGCAAAGAATGATAGGGCGGTTCCAGCACTTCCAAATCTGTCACGTCCCTAGAGGGGATAACATGGCTGCAGACGCACTCGCCAGACTCGCCTCGTCATTGGAGGTGACATCTGTAGAACCGACGATCATCGGACACCAGTTGTAGCCAAGCAAGTTAGATGTGGATACTACAAACATCAACTGTGCGTCGGACGAGGCAAACTAGATGACCCCCATGCGAGCGTACCTCCAGGAAGGTAAACAGCCAGATGATCCCCTTGAAGTGAAGAAACTTAGGCTAAGAGCTTTCAAGTTTACCCTTATACAAAATACACTCTACAAGAAAGGTTGCTGCTTACCATTGCTGCGCTGTCTTTCGCCTGAGGAAGCTGACTACGCCCTCCGAGAAATCCATGAAGGAATTTGCGGGAACCACTCTGGCGAACGCTCCCTCACCCACAAGGCACTTAGGCAAGGATATTTTTGGCCTACCATGGTAAAGGAAGCCAAAGAATTTACCAAAAACTGCGACAAGTGTCAACGCTTCGCCACTGTGCCCAGGCAGCTACCAGAGGAGCTTACAACAATTTTGAGCCCATGGGCTTTCTCAAAATGGGGTATTGATATCCTAGGCACTCTTCCTTTGAGTAGAGGGCAGTGCAAGATTGTGGTCATCGCCATTGACTACTTTACAAAGTGGGCAGAGGCAGAACCCTTGGCGAAAATAACAGACTCCAAGGTAAGAGACTTTCTCTGGAAAAACCTAGTTTGTCGCTTCGGGATACGTCAAGCCATTGTTAGCGACAATGCCAAGCAGTTTGATAACAAACTCTTCAACACCTTCTAATCTGACCTACTAGAAAAAAACAACCTCATTCCAGCCCGGCACATCCATAGGCAAATGGACAAGCAGAGGTCATGGTAAGAACAGTCCTAGCAGCCTAACGACAAGGCTCGAAAGACCTACAGATAAAACAACCAAGTCTTTGGGTCGACGAGCTCCCAGGAGTGTTGTGGGCCTATCGAACCACACCAAGAACTCCTACTGGGGAAACCCCTTTTTCTCTCTCTTATGGGACTGAGGCAGTCATCCCTGTCGAAATAAGACTACCTTCCTTAAGGGTCCACCTCCATGACCCCGTCACCAACGAGGAAGCACTCCGCATCAACCTCGATTTGATAGAGGAGGCAAGGGAGATGTCTATGGTCCGCAACGCAGAGTACAAACGGCGCATGGCAAGATACTACAACTCGAGGGCGAAACTTCGTTCATTTCAACCGGGAGACCTAGTCCTAAAAAAGGTGATCCTCGCCACGAAAGACTCTCGCGAAGGAAAGTTGGGAAGGGCCCACTACACCATTTCAGGATATTAGTAACACTCATGGTTTTTGGTAAGTAACGGTTTTTAAGTATAACTAGTTTCCTAACGTTTTATGGGCGTTAACATTGGTTTTCAAGTGTTACATTAATTGTATTTCGATTTAATAATTATTCAAGCGTCGCTGAGTCAATTTCTACATAGCCCACCGAAACCATTTTTTCCACTTCCCCCCTTTTTTTTTTCGCTCCCGCCCTACTAAGCGCTTATGCCTCCCGCGCTCTGCCCTCTCCCTCTCCTTCTCAGCTTCTCTCTCTCCCTCCCCACTACTCGAAATTTGTCTTGCCCTCTCCCTCTCCTTCTCAGCTTCTCTCTCTCCCTCCCCACTACTCGAAATTTGCCTTTTGGCGCAGTAAAAAGCGGGCGGCCGCTTGGAACCGTCGCAAATAGATAGCCCTTTCACCAAGACACCCGCCGAAAGCCCTTTTTCTCACAGTTTTCCCTTCCCCCTTTTTTTTCCCCTGCTCCCGCGCTCTGCCCTTCAACTCCCGCTTCCTCTCATTTTGTTTCCTCTCCCTTTCATTTTCACAGGAAGAAGGAGAAGGAGAGATTCAGTCAGTGGTCTGCAACACCCAGCCATGGCTCTATTGGTGGAGAAAACCCCAACCGGCCGCGAATACAAGGAGAAGGACATGTCCCAGGCCGACTTCGGCCGCCTCGAGCTCGATCTCGCCGAGGTCGAGATGCCTGGCCTCATGGCCTGCCGCGCCGAGTTCGGCCCCTCCCAGCCCTTCAAGGGCGCCCACATCTCTGGCTCCCTCCACATGACCATCCAAACCGCCGTCCTCATCGAAACCCTCACCGCCCTCGGCACCGAGGTCCGTTAGTGCTCCTGCAACATCTTCTCCACTCAGGACCATGCAGCCGCCGCTGTCTTCGCCTGGAAGGGCGAAACCCTCCAGGAGTACTGGTGGTGCACCGAGCGCTGCCTCGACTAGAGCCCCGGCGGTGGTCCCGATCTTATCGTCGATGACGGAGGCGACGCCACGCTTCTCATCCATGAAGGAGTCAAAGCCGAGGAGGAGTTCAAAAAGACCAGAAAGGTGCCGGATCCGGCGTCCACTGACAATGCCGAGTTCTAGCTCGTGATTGCGCTGATCAGGGACGGGTTGAAGGCGGATACGAAGAGGTTTCATCGGATGGAGGCATCTGGGACGCTGCTTTTTCCCACCATCAATGTCAATGACTCTGTCACCAAGAGCAAGGTAGTACAGATCTTCATTCAGATCTACAGTTTTTTTTTTTTTTTGTATGCAAGGGTGTTTATTTCTGATTTGGAACTTTACATCTAGGGTTTTAATGCAATTGATAGAGCTAAGTTACTGGTTTGGAACTTCTAGATCCAGGTTTTTGATTCAAATATATGGTTTTAGTGCAATTGATAGAGATAACTAGTTTGTTAGTAGTGCTTCTAACTTGAATCTTGTAGTTCTGGTGTTTAGCCATGATTTTTGGTTCAGATGGAGCTTACTTGTTTGTTGATACTCTTCTTTCTCAGTATATTTGATTTGAATCTTTTGATCTAGGGTTTTAGTGAGGGTTTTGGTGGGGGGAGGGGGGGTTTGATACTTCTAGATCTGATAATTAAAAACTTATCACTATGATCATGCATAGAGTGATCGCTTTGACTAGGAATCTCAACCCATGTGGGTGAATGCTTCAACCACATCTGAATTGGCATTTGGATACTTGGCTGCTGCTTGGATGGATGATGGGGTATTAGGCTATTATGATCAACAGAGTCGTGTACAGAGGGATGATGGGATTACACTAGCAGTGAGAAAACCACACAAAAATTAAAAATGTAGGTGGTATAGAGTTTCCACTAGTAGACCCTGCAATGCCACAAAAGTCACGCCATATTTGGTCATAATGTTCCCGATTGAATTACTGCTAGTAATTTTCCTTTCTAGACAACCATTTGATGGCATGTAATCAGATAGTGGATATAATAAAAGTGTAATTTCCATCTTTTGAACTATCAACAGTGAAGCCCATTTTGTTCAAATGGCGTTTGCCCACAGATGAGCCGAGCCTCTTGTAATTGGGTATGAATGGAATATAACAGTGATCATCAAGTACAGATAATCTTCTTTCTAGAATGCTTGTTAGAAGCAGTAAGCACTTCTCGACACTCATAAATCGCCGTGCCGCTCACACCCTCCTCGTTCAGACCAGGAAGAAGGCGGTCTTCCTCCGCTGCTTTATCTGGTTCGACCCCAACTCATTACAAGTTTCATTTGCTTATTGTTCTTTGATTAACTGCATTCCAATTTTAGTTTCAAGTACCCAATGTGATTTTTAGGTTTATTGTCTATTGGGAATTGCTTTTGTGGGTGGGTTTTAAATTTGGAGTTGTCCTGCTTTTACTACAATTGGAAGTGTTTGTTGATTTGCCATTGCACACTTGGATGTATTATGATTTTTGAGTTGAATTGGTTTGATTGTACTGCTACATGAGTTCACTCCAACTTTGTGGCATATTGGTTTGAAGTGTTTGTGGCATATTGCTGGATGACCTTTTCTTCATTAAAAGACTTCACTCCAACTTATCATGTGCAGATCTAATGTAAAGCATGCTTCTATATATTTTTTTAAAATGAAATTCACCAGTCATAATAATCTTCTATGAGCATCATTGATTCAATTTTTGCACCTCTTGGAACTCAATGTTGGTTCGTAGATGTAAACATTTTGTGACTGTTTTTCCTTATCAAGGAAGACAAATCTTGGGTTTTTTTCCCCAGTTGATCAATGGAATTGAAAATCTGATTCAATAATTAGAGTGACGGGGCTACTGCAATCTTTAATTAAGATTTGCCTTGTTTGAACATATGGCTATCCTTTTCATTTAAAGACAAACTAATTCCTTGACACATGAGTTATTTGTACTTATATTTCTTTTGATGTTTAGCTAATTTTCTTGCCTTTTTGTTGGCCTTTTGTTTTTTTCCCCTTGTATTGGGTGTGGTGTTTGTTCTTCTCCTTTTGGAGCAATAAATTTTTCCATTATATATATTAAAAAAAAAGCACTATAGACTGCAGTAGTTTTTTTTTTAAAAAACAGGTGAATGATATGATGACTAAAAAAGGGATAACAGCTAAACATAGTGGCTATCACAATGTCTCAACTTCAAGAAAATGTGACCAACACTTTATCCAAAGGATCCAGGTCTTGAAGCTCTGCTTCAATGCTAATTTCTTGGGGGAAAAAAGTGGATATTAAGTAGGCATTCGTATTAATCTATTTGTTATAATGTGATGTTTTTGTTGGCCATTGTAATGGGATGTTATTTTAGTCTATAATTTATTAAATTGTTGATTTCAAGTAATGAAACCATAGATCTGTTCTCATTTCTCGCTGGTGAGAAATCTTTCCCATTTGTCAAGCTGAAACAACTTGAGCAATTAGTTAAATCTGTGACCCAGAGACCCAATGTGAAGGCTGGATGTACACAGGCCTAAGTCTGTTCAGAGCTGCAAAGCAGCAGTTATGACTGTTGGAAGTTTCTTATTGCCCAAAGCATGTTTGTTACATACTTACAAGCATCTTTAAATAGGATGCTTCAAAGAAAACTATAACAAGAAATACTCCTTGGCCTTAGCCATTTATCTAGTTGATTGAAGAAAGAAAATCATTCAACCAGATTGCTATGTAGAAAATAGAGGAGCAAACCTGAGTGATTGATTATATGGGCATTGCCTTTGCATTTCACATGGGCGCAGCCTGTGCTAGAGCCTTGGGCTCATTCTAACTGTAGGCCTGGGATGGACTATAGGCCTTGATGATCCCAAATCCCAATCATGGTACCATCAACCATGGGCCCAAGTGTACAAATTCAAGGCCTGACAGCATTTAATCCATCCTCAAATAGAGAATTCTATATCATCTATACTGAGGTTGCAACATTATGGAATAATTCTGCTATGTGTAGCTAATAGCTATCTCACATCTTTATGGGTTTGAGCATTTGTATCCATGTTAATCTTGTTCTTTTTTTTTTTTAATGCAGGATTGAAGAACAGAAGAGAAGTTCCCACATTTTTTGATGAATCCAAGAACATAGTAACCAAGCGAATCTACAAGAAATATAACCAGGTAAGTTGGGCACTTTACAATGATTCAATGTTCCTCAACTCATGATTTTTCCGAGTAACCTCAAGTCTTGAGTTAGCACATGATGGGCCTACAACAGATCAGTGCTTGCACCCATTTTATCCATATCTAGGCATCATAGCTTAGGTGTGGTCATGTTGGCCTTTGATTGCATTCTCTTCTCTGGTAATTGTTATAATGGGACCTTGTTCGACAGGAGATCCAAAGTTCTACATTGATGGAACTGTATGATTGGGCCCTATCAGATGTTTGAATCTTTTTTTTTGTGGGTTTTGAATGAATTGGGATTTGATTGGTAGATAATTTTATTGGGATAATGTATTTATATGTGTATGATTTGCTTCAGGTGATGATATATGGGGCGTCCCAATCATGAATATGTACTTAATTCATATATGCCTGTGTGTTTTGATGTGTATGGATAATGTTTTGATAAAGCTATTGTGATTTAACTGGTTAATTTTGACCTTACCCATCTGGGTGTTTCTTGATTTCTCAAGTAGAGTTAACTCTTCTTAATTTTGACCTTGCCCTTTTATTTATTTATTTTTCCATTTGTGTTTGATGAAAGTATTTACCCATGCAACGTAATTTAATAGATATATTAATTAATTGATTTGTGTCCATTATTATCTTTGAGAAGTGCAGTTCGACATTACATTTCCTGCACTTGCGTGTTCCGTAGTCAGCCTTGATGCAATGGATATCAGTGGAGAGCAACACCTTGATGTGGTATGTAACTCAGAGTGTTACTTAGCAATTTATGCTCATTTTTTACTGTATTAAATTTGGTTGGTACCAATCTATTTTTATAATGAAATAGGTCTGAATTGAAATCATAATTGTTTGCTTCTGCAATCATTTTCCAATCTAAATGACTGTCAACAGTATTATGATTTATTATTGATGATTAATTTATTTATTGCTCTGCACATTGTTATACTGCAGCGACATGATATCATCAAGAAAAGAATATATGCTCATGGCAATGTGATTGAGACTAGGCAGGATGGAATTTGTTCACCTACGGTTAGGAGCTGACTTCATTTCTTTTGCTTCTCTGCATTGCTGCCTGTCTTCTCTATTGGTGAGTACTTGGCATCTTTAATTGGGAGGAATACCAGATGTGGTAGAAGTAGAACTCTCCAACTTCCATGCATGCTTAGAATACCCTGTGTACTATTCATGCAGGTTTGCATATCGCATTTGCAAGTATTACAAGGATATTCAGGGTATTCAGGGCAAAGGACTGCAAGAAGCGGGCTCTTTTTTTAGAGATGGAGTTGCATCTACAAATAGAAGGAGAAATACAGCTGATTCTATGCCTGATCCACTTCTGTCACCATTTCTACATGGTTTAGCTGTTCCAGACATCAATGATGTTCAAGAGGCAAGTTCTGTCATTGAAGCTGTCGTGTCAACATCTTTAGATGCACAGAGGTACTTGCTATTTTGAGTCTCACTACCTAATGATACTTTAGCATTGTTATTTACTGGCTAATGGTAGAATTATGTGACAATTGCAATATGCTATGACGATTGGTATATAGCAGACTTGCGTGCATAAATACATTTTACTATTCCATTTGTCGTCTTTATGTTAGAATACTGTTGATTCACGAGTAATTCTATTTATGAGCACTAGATTGTTGTTTTTAAAGTATGATACTTAAAGAAAGTGTTAAGAAGGAATGAAAGGTTCAATGAATTGAAATTCCAAGTCCCCACCCAGATTGTTGGACTTTTGTTCTTATAGGAGATACCATTTGATGGGTTATCAAGAGGCAAACTTTCATAGTAAGCTAAAAAAAGGGTTGCAGTCAATAGTATATCATCTATTTAGGGAATGTCACAACTCCTTTCATACAACAGTGAAGTAAAAGTTTCAAAGCATTCAATGATGTATCACATATGTATTAGGAAATTCAGACACATCAATTATGCAAGGCATATTTTGTGTAAAATTCTCTCTAGGATGGAGTGTTAGTGTGTTACCATAAATGGACAAACTGGTGATGAACCAGTTCTTTTTTGGTCTGTCTTCTTTCTTTCAGAGTACCTTGTGAAAAATAGTTTATGTAGAACATCAATAGGAATGGAGCTAAAGCCTATTACTAAGCTCAATAGGAATGTATCTTGAACTAACAAAAACAAAGAAAAATGGAATCACTTGCAAATGGGCTGATAAGAGTATACACAGAATAGTATACACATCAACATGGTAGGGAGATGATTTAAAAGCAGAGAAGGTCGAATGGTGTATGCTGATGACGTAGTGGTGAATGACTTTGTAGTATGTTGGGGCATTGGGTTGTTTATATAAAATATTTTTTTGTCATGTACAGGTACTTAGCAGGTTGTAAAAAAAAAAATTAAATGTCACACGTACGGGGGAGACTATGCCGAAAATTCGAGAAATCTTTTACATTATAAATTTTTACACACTTGGTATATTAAGAATATAGAGACTCTTGGAATGGAGATTGAGACTCCATTTGATTTGTCCCATGGTGTCATTATATTATTTTTGTTGGGTAATCTGCCTGCAAATGTCTTTACAATTTGAGAGGCTTTTTGTACGAAAGACTTTGAGTAGTTCTTTTGGATTCATTACTCTCTCTCTCTCTGTGAATATTTTTGTAAAACCACTGAGTGTGTAGTTTCCTTTTATAGCTTAGTTTATGAAGAACAGGGCTCTGTCCTCATATGGGTGTGGTTGGTGCACCCAGTTGAGTCTGGGTGAGGGACTTGGTGGGGTCATTTTTTTTTTTTAAATTATAGGCTTTTGAATTATTTGATTGGATATAAGTGTGAGATTTCTTGTTAATGTTTGAACCATGTAAAAGGGTATTTTTATATATGCAGCAGGTTCGGTATTCAGGGGTGGTTTTTGGATAATTTTTTTTTACATATGAAACAGTTTTGTAACGGTTATAAACCGTTACTAATTTGTGCGAATAGCAACACTTAAAAAACGTTACAAAAGATTTCACAACCGTTAGGAATGTTATGAATCAGTAACACAAATTTGGTACGAAAAAACGTTACAAATTTTACAAAACCGTTATAAATATTTAAGTGTAAAATAACGTTACAAAACTTGCGAAACTGTTACTTTTTTATTTAAAATTATTAACACAAATGAGTATTAAAACCGTTACGAACTAATTTCAGTAACGGAAATAAAGCGTTACAATTAATGTGTTTGTAACGGTTTATAACCGTTAGGAATGTTTATAACATATTAGAAACGCCCAAACTGTGACCCAGAAAAACCGTTATAAATTTTTTTAGTAACGGTTTTAAACCGTTAGGTATGTCCTGAAATGGTGCAGTGGCCGTACCTCATAATAGAAGTAGTAAGGCCAGGCACCTACATGATCCAGAATTCTGAGCGAAAGGTCTTACTTCATCCATGGAACGCGGAACATTTGAAGAGGTACTATCAATAGTATTGTAAGGGAGCCAGAGTAGTGAGGGTGTGGGGCCTGATTAGATTTTATCTTTCTCCAGTTGATGTTTAGCAATAGATGAATAAAACGAAGAACATTTTGTGAGAAAAGATTCATTCAATTTCCAAAAGTTAGGCTACAAAGTGCCTTTTCAAAAAAAAATAAAAAATGTATATATACAGCAGAAGTCCCCTACCATTTAATCACTCTCATAGCTGCCCTCATCATCCTCTCCATCCTCATCGTCCTCGATCTCACCAGAGCTACTACCGCTATCATCAGGTGCCTCAGTCGGCACGAAGCCTGAGAGGTCAATATCTGAAAAAGCAGCAGAGATCTTCCCTCGGAGCTCATCATAACTGTCGATGAAAGCATCAACGAAGCCATTCGTTAACTCCCTCCGAGCCTGGGAAGCCCTCTCATCAGCTTGGGAAGCCCTCTCGTGTGCTCCCCTCACCTTTGTCTCCATGAGCAGCACCCTCTCGCGGGTCCGTGCGAGCTCAGCCTCACTAAGCGAAGCCCTCTCGCGGGTCTTCACAAGCTCAGCCTCACTGAGCGAAGCCTTCTCGCGGGTCTTCATAAGCTCAGCCTCACTGAACGAAGCCCTCTCGCGGGTCTTCGCAAGCTCAGTCTCAAGCCCGGCTGCCCTCTCATGGGCTACCGAAAGCTCAGTCTCGAGTCTGGTCACCCTAGCCGCCCTCTCGCGGGATGCTGTGAGCTCAATTTCAAGCTTGGTCGCCCTCTCGCGGGCTGCCGCAAAATCAGCATCGGAAGCCCTTCCTGCATCTTCAAGAGCAGTGATCCTTCCTTGAGCAGTTGAGAGCTCCTTTCGCATGGTCTCATTATCCTGCTTCAGCTGGGTGTGAGATCGGGCCCTTGATAGCAAGCAGATGGATACGGTGGAGGACTATAAAGAAAAAACAACGAAAATGAGAAGTGCATTAAAAAGAAAAGTTATGATGAAAGTCTGGAGAAAAGGGAACAATAGACCTTTACCTGAGCTACACCTTCTAGAAATATATCTATAACCCTCTCGGTGCCCAAGGCATTTATCTTCACAACCTCGTGCGAAGACACGAATCTCCCAAGCTTCTCTCGAATCACCTGCGGGTTGCCCAACATGGGGCTAGCCCAGGTCGGTGCCCCTGTAGAAGTCCCCGAAAGTGGAGGACACAAAGGTGGGGCAGAAAGTGTCACACGAGAGGAAGACTCTGGAGTAAAGTAGGTCGTTGGCTGGGAAGGCACCGCGGCCGTTGCCACCGGAGGAGGACATGCCTGAAGCCCCGCTGGAGGGGTAAAAGGAAGAGAACTCGCCCCGAAAGTCGACAATGGGGAAGTCCCTGGCGAGGCGTTATCTACCCTCGTTGCCTAGGAAGGAGGGGTACCCCTACCAGAGAGGTGAGCCCCAACCACTGTTCTGTCCAACTCTACCGTTCTGTCTATCCCTACAAAGTTACTTGGATAGGGAATATCATGTAAATGGGAAAATTATGGATCAAGCAACAGTGATGTACCTTTTCTTTTGGAGGAAGATCTCAGAGGGGGTCCACCGGTCCCACTCTCTTTGGGAAGGAGAGTTCATAAATCTTTATCAGGATGAACCCTCACCGCCTGCAGTTTCCGCTCCTGATCCGCGGAGAGCACTGGAGCATCTGCAAAAGAATAGTGAGCACATACATGTATAAAAAAAAGAAAGAAAAGAGAAAGCCATCAGGGGACGTACCGAGTTTTTTAGCAGCAGCCCATCGTCTGGGCACCAAAGCTCGGTCTGCCTCAGAGGCCCACTCACCACCAGCGAAGAAGAAACGAGATTTCCAACTATGGCAATTGGAGCGCAATCCCATGAGTAGCTTGCCGCCCCTAGGGGCAAGATAGTACCATCCCCTATTGGGAACCGGGGACTCAGTCAAACTGTAGGCGGCATGGAACTCCGCAGGAGAAGCATCCTCGCGATGTACCCTCCTCCACAATTCAAGAAAGCTGAGCAGAACTCTCCAGCCATTGAGGGCTAACCGCCCCGAGGTCAACGAAAAGTAATGGAGAATGCGGCAAAGGGAGGAGGACATAGGAAACCTCAGCCCTGTTTCAAGCATCTCCTCATACATGACGATGTCACCAGAGGAGCCATCACAAGCAGGCTCGTCCGTTTAGGCCCGCCGACACAGCACAATGGGAGGAATGTGATAAGAAACTGTGATCTTAAAAATATCACCGTCAGTGTTGAGTGCACTGAAAAAGAGTACTCACCTTGGATCCATCATCGTCGACAGCAATTTTGCTTGATACTTTTTGCGACGAGAGCCCGTCGTGCCAACACCAGCTGCAGCCGCGCTCGCCCGTGTAGTGACACCCGAGGGGCCCGCTGCGCCCTGGGCGACGCCCGCAGGGCATCGCGATGCTACCGCTGCTGCCCCTTCGCTCGACGTCGCCGGGCGCCCCTCGCCTGTCACTGGCGCTGCGGGCGCCCCTCGCCACACAGCAGCTTCGCTCATCGCCGGCGACCTCACCACAGCTGGGCGAGCGATGCCCGCGCCCACCAAGCGTCCCTCGCCCATCGCTGCTGGACGGGCGCCCATGGCGGGACGCCCCTCGCCCAATGCAACCACGCCCAGGCCAGGGCTGCCGACACCCTCGCCCGCAGCCTGGCGGGCGCCCAATCCAGGGCCGCCGGCTCCCATGGCCGTAGCCTGTTGGGCGCCCAGGCCATGGCCACCGGCGCCCCCTGCTGCCGAGCGGGCGCCCTGGCTGCCGCTACCCTCGACACCGGCGCCCGGGCCCGGATCGCCGCCGCCCGTTGTCGCCGCGTGACATGCTTCGCCGGTTGCCGCTGCTTATTCATAAATCTTTTCTTTCTTTTTGGGAGGAGTTGTAATCTAGGGCTTGGGTGGAAGCAAGGAGGTAGTTTTATAGCCTAGGGTTTTCAGAAAGAGAGTAGTCCAAGCCATGAGGACTCTCCCAGACACATATACAAAGAAACTGACAGGATTAAAAAAAAAAAAGAGGAAAAAGATTTTGGAAGGAGAAGAGACCTGAATCTACCAAATACCCCCCTTTCAAAAATTATTTGGGCACAGGGCATTGAGGGGCAAATGATGAGTCAGGCCCAAATGACCCAACCCGTGAGGATGAGTCAGGCCAGAATAACCCAATCAGAAATGAGCTGGGGCCCAAATCTGTGGAGGTCCGATTGGTCCGTTCGGGTCCGGGTCCAAATCCACATAGTTTGGCCACGTCAAGGCCAACACGTCGCTGCGGAAAAAGTCACTCTCAACCTGCTCTCTCCGAGTCCAGCTGAGAATCTTAACTGCCTCATCTATCGGGGGCAGTTCGAAGGCTCCTTGTGAACGTTGGCGGAAGGTCCTCCCCATCTGTTAGGGGAATGTTATAAATAGAAGACCCCACCGTCACTTGTGGGATATATAAAATTTCTACCTTCTACACGTATCTGTATTTTCCCTCCTACATTGTAATCCTTTGAGATACTCAATACCAAACCACCTTTTTGAAGTGGACGTAGGTCACACTGACCGAACCACTATAATTGCTTTTTCTCATTAATTATTGCATTTATTATCCATTACTCAACCGGTGTTGTCCGAATCTCATTTTGGCTTCATCAATAATAATAATAATAATTTTATAATTTCGCTGGGCCATATTGTTAAGCAAGATTGACAAACTTGTGACTCGAACTCGATTCAACCAATACAACAAAAAGAAAGACTTGGATAGAGTCAGCGAAGAGGCTCGGGCGAGTCATGTTCTTTTAAAAATAATCTAAAAGATATTTAGAACTAAGTCCATTACTTACAAAATATAAATGAATATTTATTTACATGCATTCATAACAATCAATTCAAATTAATACATTTATATATGAAAGAAAAATAATACAGTAAGAAAAATAAAAGGAAAAGTATTGCATATGTTAGTCCAAATATCAAGTGTAAAAGATTAAATATAAGTTTCAAATTTCATAACAGTAATCATTTTTAAATTGCTGACTCTAAACCTCATGCTTGATTACTTAAAAAATAAATGTTAATAATTTAAAATTATATATATCTACGTACCAATCAAAAAGTTCAGAATGCAAATATAACTAATTAAAATGAAATGATTAGGCTGAGTCTCTCTTACATTTGATTCGGTTATTCGTGAAAACAAGATAACTCTGGGAGAATCAAGAGCCAACTTAGAGAGTTTTCCAACTATGGCCTAACTTAACCCTCTTGCATCTCATCTGAATTGTAGAGCAATCAGTTTTTCATTATCCTCACGCCAATTGCTCTTCCTTTGCAGTTGTCCTGTAATCTGTATGACTGACTACATGACCTGCATGCAACTTCTTGTTTTTAAATAACGAATTGTAAATTATGGTTTTATTTTTTGAAAATGAAAGTTTTTATCTTTTGGAGTACTTCTCTTTATGGGACTGTCATATAGGAATGGCTTCGTTGCCGCTTTGTAAATTATAAGTAACAATGAAGTGTGGTTATTTGGTGATGGGGAAACAAATTCCGACATGGAATGATAATTGAATCCCATCCGGAGGAGAAGTTAGGAAACCCATATCTAATATCTCCTAATGTCCCAAATCCCATCCAGATACAGCAGGTTGGGACCTCTTTGAAACTAATTAAATAGAAGGTAAGATATTTGGAAGATTAGAAGCTAATAGAAGGAAAGATATAGGGACATTAAGGATCGATATTGATGGTATCCTAAGAATCTATATTCCTCATTAATCTAGTAGTAGAGGATAATAGGGTTTGGACCTTCAGCGAAAATGGCTACATCGGCTTATATATACGTCGATCACTAAGGTGAATAGAAATAATTAATAGGAGAAATTAGCGAAAGGTCCCTATAAGTCCATGTTTCCAGCCTCCAGTCCAAGGAAAAACTTTTTAAGGTCTTTGGTCCATTCAGCTAGACTTTTTCCAGCCTTAGGTCCCTGTGCACACATGTTTTCATTTTTCAGGACTAAAATACCCTTGTAACTGACGCAGCATGGAATGAAATGGTCCCCAACTTGTAACGTTATTTCAGCAACGTGTCACGATAATGTAGCCTCAGATTTAGGTGATAACTCATCGCCTGTTACTGATATGCCTTTGTAATTTACCGCAAATCTATTATTTTGAATTTCAAATGGCAGTCACACTAGAAAACTTTTGATAGAGATTTTATTATTAGTAGATTGCAGATTAGTCGTCTGTGTTGCAGATTACAGATTTAGCGTTGTGGAAGCATGTTGCTGTTCTGAATCAAAAGAGATTGTAAGATTACAGATCTAGCGTTGTGGAAGCATGTTGCTGTTCTGAATCGAATCAGATTGTAATTCATATGGGAAGATTATTTCAAATCAAATTGTAATTCATGTGGGAAGATTGCGAGCAGATTTCAGAGATTACAAATTGAAGCAGTTCGGAGATTCACTGTGAATCAGATCTGAGTTTCTGTGCGTAACAGATTGCAGATTCAACTTTGGACGGAGGCAGATCTGAGTTTCTGTGCGTAACAGATTATAGATTCAACTTTGGACGGAGGCAGATCTGAGTTTCTGTGCGTAACAGATTGCAGATTCAACTTTGGCCGGAGGTAAGGAAGGTTTTATATACATAGCAGAGTGTATGCAAGATTTCTTGTTTAAATTGTAGATTTATATTTCTGATACTCATTTTCATTTTAATTTGAGAAGTTATTTTTTTTGTATAAGATTCTGATCTGTTTGTTCAGATTTGTTATTTGATTTTGTTATTTATTATGGTTAGATTTTTATTAACTTTTTTATGTGATTTGAATCGTATAGATAAAACCTGATGTATCTAGATGTCAAATAAGTTACTTTGTTTCTCATTAAATTATTTAATAGTTTGAAATTATGTTCAAAGCTGCAATGTTGAAGGAGTCATGTAATCGAATATATGTGGCTTTTTGCATCAAATGTATCTGTCTTTCTATTATACATATGCGATTTATAAAATTATTTCAGTTTCTTTATAAAATTATATGAGTTCTATAGAAATTATCTGAATTGAATATCGAGTTTATCTGAGTTATTTAGATTTTATCCGAGTTCTGTATCAAATTTATCTGAATTAGAATGAATAAATATAGATAACTTTTATATAAATTCAGATAAATTTGTTCAGAAATCAGATAAACGTGTACAGAATTCAGATAAATTTAGATAAATGTTTGTTTTTTGTTGTTTTTTTATATTCTGCACACTTTTAAAGATTCTGATGACTTTTGTTCTTCGTTGGTTTTTGTAAATTCAAAGTTGGCACAGCCGGTAATGCTACTTTGTAAGTATGACATGTTTACTGCCGTCATTCATTTTATTTTGAGCATGAGATTTGATGATTTAATTCGTCAAGTTTGCAACAAATGGAAGATGTTGCCAGTAAACATGGTATGTCTGACTTACACATTGCCTGGCCATCCAAAGTGCTTGCTGGACATCGACTCAGATTTGTTGAGCTTATCAATATTGGCGTCTTCAATGGGATTGGGAACAGTGGATGTTTTCGTATCAGAAATGCAGGAATCAGATGATGATGATCAAGAGGAAAACGTTGATGATTTCGTTGAAGATGCCATTCAATTAGTGGGTTATGAGGGCACAGATATTGAGACAGATCTACTTCCACAGTTCTGCACACACAAGGAGAAGATTTTGCTGTCTTCAGGCTGGTCAAGTGGTATTAGAGAAGTGGGACAGAGGTTTGAGGGCGGTGTTGCAGAGTTTAGAAGTGTTCTGTGTAGATATTCAATGGAGGTTGGGTTTGAGTTTGTATATGTGAAAAATGATAAAGTTAGGGTTACAGCTGAATGTTCTCGCAGTCGTTCGATGGGTTGCAAATGGCGTGTTCATGCATCGATTGAGAAGTCGTCTGGACTTTTTTATATCAGGATATTAGATAATGAGCATACGTGTGGTGCAGCAGTCCGAACTTCGAAGAACAGCCGTATGAGATCTGAGACGGTTGCTGATTTAATGATTGATCATATTCGTGAGAAGCCGCTCACTAGACCAATTGATATTGTGCACCACGTTAAGGCGAATTATGGACTTACAATTACATACCATCATGCATGGTGGGGCGTGGAAAGGGATAGAAATAAGTTGTATGGTGATTTGTCGCTATCTTTTAACCATCTTCGTTGGTACATTAAGGTGGCGGAGGATGTGAATCCAGGAAGCTTTTTATGCTAGATTATGACCAATCAACTATGTGCTTTAAGCGGCTGTTTGTTTCATTCTATGCTTCAATTTCTGGTTTTAATCATGTCCGTCCTTTGTTATTTTTGGATGGTACTTTTTTGAAAGGGAGATACAAGGGAAACTTGTTGGCAGCAACTAGGAAGAATGGAAATCAAGATATGGGCAGTTGCTTTCGATTCTTTTAATTCTGAGTTTTTATTAATGATTACCATTTATGATTTTTTATTTATTTCTTGGAGTATAAAACTTTATTTTTTTATGACACAGGTGTGTTTTCCCTTGCTTTCGCTGTGGTGGACTCAGAGATGGAGGACAATTGGAAATGGTTTTTGCAGAATTTAAAGAAAGTTCTGGTTTCGGATCGCACTATTACTTTTATTTCCGATAGAAATCCAGGTCTGATAGAGGATGTTTCAAGCGTTTTTCACTATGCTCATCATGTTTTTTACCTACAACACTTGAAGGCAAATCTGAGGGACAAAATGTCAGGTGGATACACTAACGAGTTTAGAGAGAGAATGGTTATGATGCTTCGGGAATGTGCATATACCCCGACCATAGCTGCATTCCATGCCAAGTTGCAGGCGTTGAGGCATCAAGGTGGTAGCAACGTAGACAGATTTCTTTCTGGATTGCCTCATGAAAGATGAAGCAATGCCTACTTTAAGGGTCAGCGGTATGGTGAGAAGTGTTCAAATGCAGCTGAATCTTTCAACTCCTGGATTAGAGAAGCTCGCCATCTTTCAATTACAAAGATGATGGACACAATAAGGGTTCAAATAATGGAGCAGATGGCTACTAGGAAGGAAGTTTCCAACATATGGAAGTCAGTCATTTGCCCGGATATGGATAAGAGGTTGGATGCTTTGATCCAGCTTTGACGGACGTGGACTGTCAGGCGTTCTAGTGAAACTGTTTACGATGTTCACTCTTACCCGTCAGTGACGCCGGCATTCTTAATCATATATGTTCATGTTATCAGTGGCAGATTAATGGCTTTCCTTGTGCCTATACTTGTGCTGTGATTCAAAAGAGTGGAAAGGACCTGAATTTTTATGTGGATCATTATTTTCACACTGATTCATATAGGGCTTCATATGACGAGCAGATATTCCCAATTCCAACTGTGAGAATGCCGGAGGCAACAGTTGCTGGAGCTGTTATTCTCCCACCTCTGGTAAAATGCCCAGCTGGCAGGCCAAAAAAAAGAGAGGATATTGTCAAGAGGGGAGATGACACGGCAGATAAAATGTGGGCGTTGTGGTCGGTTTGGTAGTCACAATAAGAAGTCTTGCAAGGAGCCTATTATTTGACAAATCTTTGAATTAGACTCTGACTTTAGTTTCTGTATAATATTAGTCCATTCTTTAGCATGTATATAAGATACGATATGAATTCTGATAAGTGAATAAATAGTCAAAATGACAGACATTTTATTACTGTTTAATGTGTTGTTTATCGTATAAGTAATCACTTATAAAAGTCTTTATCTCATTTAAAATGTGTTTTAAAAAATTGATAGTAAAAATATATTATAAGTGAGATTAAATATGTATCAGAAGTCGGATAAATTGCTTCATATCTCAGATAAATTGATTATGAACTTATAAAATTTATTTCAGAATTCAGATAATTTCTTGTGAACTCAGATAATTTGTGTCAGAAGTCAAACAATTTATTTCAAAACTCAAATAAATTTATCTAAAAACAGATAAATTGCATCTGAACTCAGATAATGTATTTCAGAACTCAGATAATTTTATTAGAAACTAAGATAAATTATTTTTGAACTCAGATAATTTGTATCAGATCGTAGATAAATTTGTGAAAAAACAGATAATATTCTTTAGAAATCAAATAAATTTGTCAAGAGAATCAACTAAAACTATATCAGGACACAGATTTTACAATTCATTCCCAATTTGATTCATTCATCCATTCACAAATTTAATAATTAAATTGCCAAAGTTGTTTCCCTTACCTTCATTGTTCAAAAGTATACATTCACAAGTATGTTGCAATGGTTCTTTTCATATTACAGAGAATTACATGAATTTGGCTTATGTTTACTGTGACATAACCCTATTTTGAACCCTATGTCATGGTTCAAAATCATCATCAGCACCTTCTCTCCTTACATGGAAGTTTTGAATGGACCAGCAGTGATGCGTGTCATTGAGGAATTTGCTAACTATCTCTCTTCTCAAATCATCAATGATGTTCTGTTGCAGCTTCGAAGCAATTGATTGTTTGTGAGTAATTTGCCTCATGATGTAGCAAACAATGACGCCGCAATTGACACTGCAAAAGAAGATGATGTTGGTACCCTTAAATGAATTGAATCAGTGTTTATACAAAATGACACTTACGATCCCATATTCTGTTGTTGGGCGTCTTCCACGCTTTTCAATGAAGCTCCATATGGCTGAGTTTCTTCAATATTTACATAATTGTAGTTCTCCACATATTGTTTCTGCAGAATTAAAAGAAATTGATAGAGTTAATGGGTGGGTGTTTATTGTTATGGGCAGTAGTCTGTATTTAATGATTATGTCAATGAGACATACCAGAATTCGTGCATCTTCAAAGTAATGATCGACTGTTTTAGCTAATCTCGGTCTTAAGGAATTGTAATGTAGCCAATCCCCTTCTTTCTGATCCAGCACCAACAGTGTCCAATGAAATGGTTCAACATTTTTCCTTTTTCCATTTGAATTCATTGAAAAGTGGACGAATCTGTGGTTGGCAGTTCTGCTTGGGGAGATTTGTTTGTGTAAAATCTTTTCTCTCATTTCTGACATGTTTGCTGTAACGAATTTCTGCATTAAGTTTAGTTTAGTAACTGTTTATTATATTGCAAAACAAAGTAAAATGTTACTTTATTAATTAAGATTCATTGTATTTTACCCAGCATAAACTTGATACGAAGAATGATTTTTCTTGGGGCAGCAGGCCTTGCTGATTGGTTGTCGTGAGTTGTTGTTGGATTTCTTCCTGTTCTCTGTATAACAACTCAGCATATCCATCAATAACCTGTTCAATTTGAAGCAGATAATGTTAGTTATATTAATTGAATATGACCATTGTTGTTATATTACAAAAATGAAGCAATAGTATGCATAGTTTATTTGTTTGGATGTTTACATTGCTGGAGAATTCTGCTTTGTTGAGGACTGCAATTATGTCCTCGTATGATACAGCAGTTATGCTCTCACCTCCCCAAACTAGCGCCCTGCAAATGCAATTGTAAAAAGTGCCTAAGTTGTTGACATTTTGATTAATTTTTTTTACAACAAGAGTTGTGTTGCTTAGTTGCATAGGACTGTAACTTACTCATTGCCTTTTGCTTCGTAGATTTGTTTCGGCTTTTCGATGTCGGGCTCAGTCATTTGCTTAGTGACAGTATTTCTGGGGAGTCTGAAGGGTGCAGCTGTTTCAATCATTTTCCTTGTTGCCCTTCTTTTTTTAATTCTATTTATCATTGAGGATTGTTTCACCTCCTTAACTGGCTTGATTTGTGCATCAGAGTAGTTGATCTGATTAATCATTCAGACAAACAAATATAGATTAAATAAATTAGAATATATACAAGGTGAGATAAATTCAATGCAACATCAGATAAAATTAATGGAAAGTCAGTTAAATTCACAAAGAACAAAGATAAATTTGATGAGATATGTTACAAGTTCAGTCAGAATTCAGATAAATTTGTTAGAGAGTCAGATAATTTGAAGGAGAGTCATATTTTGCATACTAAAGGTCAGGTAAGATAGCATTTCAATCTAAAGAATAATTTTCATAAAAAAATATGGAAGTGTAAATAAATTACCTCATCAGCATTCTCTTCAATTTTCTGATCTGCTGCAGACCCCTCCGTTTCTTTCTGCGACATTCTAGACCCTTTTTGTTTTGAAGTTGTTTTTTTTTTTTTAGACTGGAAGATGTCATCCAATGTCTTTCCAGCCCACTCCAATCCTTTCTCTGCATAATCAAGTGTCATTTCCCTTAACAGCTGCCGTGATTTCATGTTGTTTGATTCCAAATTTATTATTTTTTCTTCAGCTCCTTCCCCTCATTTTCTGCCTTTGCAGCTTTTGAGGACTGTATATCTGACACACTCATAGTATGTTTGAGCTGTTCTTTTAGGGAGTTTACCATTCTAGAAGTCTCTTCTACAGTTTGATCGGTTTTGACGTCACATGTTTCAAAAGAATTCTTCTCTTTTGTCAACTGCTCAATCAACAATAGAGCACTATCTCTTTCTTTAAGCAAGCTTTCTATCCTTTTTTCAATTTCAAGCCTTTCCTTTTTCAGACTGTTGTTTTTTACTGATGTCCTTTCAAGTTCAATAGCCATCCTTTGAATTTTTTCTTGTAAATCTGTATTATCCTTGGTCAGTTGGTTGGCTAATGAAGTTACCCTGTCACGCTCTTCAGTTAGATTTTGTAGTTTGTTGTTTTTGATTGACTGTGACGGGTTACTAGGAGAAGGCACAATGTCAGCAGCTTCCTGTTCCGTTCCATATATTGTTTCAGATGTCACATTGGTTGCTGCGTTGGTGGCGTTGCCAATTATGCCAGCTAAAATGTTGGCAACCACCAGATCTGTCTCTAGAGCCATCTGGTCATAATCAATCATATCCACACCAAAGGAGACAGACTGGGTTGCCACACCAGCAAAAGTTGTTTCTTCACTGTTGTTTTGTTCTCTCTGCTCTTCCAATTCGGATATGACCAATGTCTCTATCATCATGTCTGTATCAGACTGTTTGACTTCATTCATTTTATTATCTGATTCATTTTCTCCTTTTTCCTCTTGTTGTTGTTCTTCTTCATCTGGTTCCTCTTGCTCCTCTCCTTCATTCTCATTTTCTCCTTCTTATTCTTCTTCTGCTACATGGACTTCTTTCTCGTTTTGATGTTCTTCATCTTCATCTCCTTCCTCTTGCTCCTCCCCTTCATTGCTTTCTTCTTCTTCTACTACAACTACATGATGTGATACATTTTTATTTTTTTCTTCATCACCCTCTTCATTTTCTTCTACTTTCTTTTCTTTTTGAATTTTTTCTGTTTCTTTTACTTCTTCTTTTTCTTCTATCTGCATTACCCCCCCCCCCCCCCCCCAGCCCGACTGACACTGCCCAACAAAGACAGGAATCGCTGCGCTTCAAGCAGCGTGCTCTCTAATGTGTCACCAAGGACTTGCAGTTAGTAACAGTGTTAGATTGAACATGTCAGATTAAGATATTAGATAAATTTAGATAGTGAAAACCAAGATAACAAATAACTATCTATATAATAGAGTACCTCATTAACTTTTAGTGTATGAAGGGGTTTTTTCCTAAGTGCCATACTCACAGCCCTTATATTCCACTTTAGTATCCTTGGGAAATGCAAAGACTCATTTGGGCTGACAATTGTTGTATGCTCACACAGCCAATACTGTTACAAAATCAGAAAAGTCATATGTTAATAATTCATTATTTCTAAACTTGAATTCAAATGTTTTTAGTATGGAGTTGTATATCGTACCGGTAATGCAATAAGTCAGCCAATGACTCTATCAGAACCACGGCTCCTACTGTGTACTGATTCCATTAAAAATTTTGATATTTCTTCTGCCCAGGCATAGTTCTTCATATCCATGTAGTTTTCAACATATCCCACGTACGCCCACCCTATTGTGTTGCCGTGGGTTGAAAAAAAAAGTACTGCAAGGATATACATGCATATTAGCCTGGCAACATCAGCAATGTCAATTTCTGTTGATCCACTCAATGTTAGATGTAGCTGTTCCTTAATCTTTGGCGCTGGCACCCTCGCAGGACCCTGGAGTCTCCTAGATATGAATTCAGATCCTTTTCTCTTTGCATATTTCAGATCAAGTGGTATTGATCCATTTGGTATGCCGAATATGTGTGATATATCATTTGCAGTGAATGACACCTAGGATTTTCCTATTTTGAACTGCCTCCTCTTGCTGTTGTATATATCGAGGATCAATATAATGTCGTTGTCATACTTTCTGCAAACCTTTTCTGAAAATGTGCCATCCAGAATGCACTCAATTAGGCTCCAGAAAGGTGTCGTTTTCAATTCAGCTTTATGTAATTCTGACATCAAATTCTTTATGCTTTTAACTAGTCTGATGACTAACACCAAGTTAGATCTGAATTGGTAATGTATCCTTCTCAACCTTCTTTTTCTTCTTCTCTCGTATGTTCTTCGATGAATTTTCCTCTTGCCTCTTTCTTTGCTTATTTTTCTTACTGCATACAGTAAAAATACTCAGACAGATATTATCTTTAATCTAGACAAGTGTATTCAAAGTTAGATAATTTGCACAAAGAATTCAAATAAAGTAAATGCAAATTCAGAAAAATTACATATACAGACAGATACAGTTCATAGAAACTCAGTTAAACTACTAGTAAAACATTGAACTGTTCTACTGAATTCTGTTAAATGTACTATGAACTGGTTAAAAAATGCAATCAATTCGTATATTTATTCTTTTAACACACAATGGCAATATTAAAATCATACACACATAAGTGAAAATGAAACAAATATAGAAATTATCTGAGTTCTGTATCAAATTTATCTGAATTAGAATGAATAAATATAGATAACTTTGTGAATAACATGTGTGTATTTTACTTTCTGCACACAGTTATAAATACATTACAATCCGAACTAATTCTCATTCGTAACTCAGTTGCATTCTAATTACGCAATATCATAAATTCAACATAAATTCATTTAAGGTAAACACATCCAGAAGTTAGATAGATTCAGTTACATGGAGACAGTGAGACAAAATCTATTTGCTACTACGCGAGCAAAATTTATTAGAATAACTCTGATAATCTTACTTATATTTGGACAAGTAGCAGTGATTGTGTGACATTTTGGCTGAACATTTCAAAAATTTATAAAAGCATTGGGAAAATATGTTTTTTTGAACTTACAATCTCAATTAAAATCATATATACATAAATGAAAACGAAAAAGATATAGATATTATCTGAGTTCTGTATTGAAGTTATCTGATTTATAATGAATAAATGTAGATAAAATTATATAAATTTAGATAAATTTGTTCAGAATTCAGATAATTTTTTTCAAATATCAGATAATTTTGTTCAGAAATTAGATAAAATTGTGAAGAACTCAGAATAAATTCTTGAAAAACATGTGTGTATTTTACATTATGTAGGTAGGTATAAATACATTATAAATTCTACTAATTTTGATTCGAGACTCAGTTGCATTCCAATTACGGAATTTTAGATAAATCCAACATAAACCCAATTAAGTTAAATACATCCAGAACTCAAATAGAATCAGTTACATGATATTTCTCAAAACAACTCAGATAAACTTATTTTTATTTGGACAAGTAGCAGTGATTGTGTGACAATTTGGTTAAACATTTCAAAAATTTATAAAAGCATTGGCAAAATATGTTTTTTTGAACTCACAATCTCAATTAAAATCATATATACATAAGTGAAAACGAAAAAGATATAGATATTATCTGAGTTCTGTATTGAAGTTATCTGATTTGTAATGAATAAATGTAGATAAAATTATATAAATTTAGATAAATTTGTTCAGAATTCAGATAATTTTGTTCAAATATCAGATAATTTTGTTCAGAAATTAGATAAAATTGTGAAGAACTCAGATAAATTTTTGAAAAATATGTGTGTATCTTACATTATGCAGGTAGGTATAAATACATTATAAATTCTACTAATTTTGATTCGAGACTCAGTTGCATTCCAATTACGGAATTTCAGATAAATCCAACATAAACCCAGTTAAGTTAAATACATCCAGAATTTAGATAGAATCAGTTACATGATATTTCTCAAAACAACTCAGATAAACTTATTTATATTTGGACAAGTAGCAGTGATTGTGTGACATTTTGGTTAAACATTTCAAAAATTTATAAAAGCATTGGCAAAATATATTTTTTGAACTCACAATCTCAATTAAAATCATATATACATGAGTGAAACATAAAAGATATAGATATTATATAAGTTCTGAATCGAATTTATCTGAGTTCTAATGAAGAAATGTAGATAAAATTATATAAACCTAGATAAATTTGTTCAGAAATCAGATAATTTTGTTCAAATAACAAATAAATTTTTTCAAAACTTAGATAAAATTGTGAAGAAATCAGATAAATTTTTGTAGAGCATGTGTTTATCTTAAATTCTGCACGTAGATATAAATACATTATAATTCAACTAATTGTGATTCGAAACTCAGTTGCATTCCAATTACGGAGCCTCAGATAAATTCAAATAAATTCAATTAAGATAAATACATCCAGAACTCAGATAGATTCAGTTGCATGATATTTCTAAAAACAACTGAGATAAACTTATTTATATTTGGACAAGTAGTAGTGATTGTGTGACATTTGTTTAAACATATCAGAAATTTACAACAGTATTCTTCAAAAATTTCATACAGTAAAAGAGATAGATAGAATTGTTTATTGACATTCTTCTCCTTCTTTCTTTTGATGCTGTTGTTCTGTAAGAATGGCAGACTTCGTTCTTACCATTTTCCTGAATAGATTTTTGGATTTAGAAAAATAATGAGAGAAAATGAAGCAAAAAACATCGCAAATGTGGTTCAAAAGAAACATAGGGTTTCGAAACATCGATGATTTCTCTAATTTGAAAAGGACGAAATAATAAACTTACAATGGAAATCGATTGTTTGAAGTTTTTTTTTTCTTTTTTGCAATCACGTTTGCAGTGAAATCCGCGACGTCTGCAAGTAGGGTTTGAATATCTTCTTTTTTGGAGTTCTTCTCTCCAAAATGGAATCGTAGATGCAGAGTATAATAGACAATGAAACAGTTATTATATGAAAACTATTCAAAAATCTGATCTAATTGCTTCTTCTTCGCTGCATGAACAATCAATCGCCGAAAATCGCCTTTGTTTTCGTCGGTTTCTCGATTTGGAAGATGAGTCCAAGCGTTTTCTTAATATCTATCCATATCGGCCGACGTCATCGTTTCTTTTATATTAATAACGCTAGATTTTAGAAAGGGGCAAATTAGTCTTTTCAGGTATCTAAAAGTGTGAGAGGGACCTTTGGCAACATGATTTTTTTTTGTGGACCGTTAGCAACAAAGTGATGTTATGAGGGACCTCCGGCCAAAGCTCCCTAATTAATAATACCCTTCCTATTAATTAAAAGGATTTATGGAAAGTTCCTCTCCCACAATGTGTAAAGGGGCCATCTTGGTAAGACACTAGTCCCTCAATTCTCTAATTCAGAAAAATCTCTGCAGCTTGCCCTAGATATGATTATTGTTTGGAGACGATGGAGCATATTTTGTTTCATTATAGCATTGTCTTAGCTATTTGGTTGGGGTCGAGTAATCTGAGGTTCTTATCTCATCCTTTTAAAGTTGATCAAATCATGAGTTTTAGCGATATTATGGACCACGCCATTTGAATTTCCCGGAATAATTACTTGTTTAAGGGAAGTAATATGAATCCAGTTCAGGCAATCAAAATAGCTGAGAGTGTGATAAATTCTATCACTTAATTTGAAAGGGCTGAAGGACTTCTTATTTTTTGTAAAAGGGGTGTAGGATTTCTTATTGAAAGTGAAAGACTCCCCTTCTGGACAGGTGTATCTAAAGGATTATTTAAAGGAAATATACAGTTGTTCCTCCATCTTGAGCTCAAACAGAGGGTATCCATCAGCCTTTGACTTAGTTCCTTATAAATGAAGTAGCCCTTTATTAAAGATAAATAAATAAAAAAGTTTTCCCTTGGATTAATTAAGTTTATTCGTATAGGATTTCTTATTTTTGGTAATAAAGGTATAAGATTTCTTATTAAACGCTAAGAATCCTTCATGGATCATGAGTACCTAATGATTATTAATAAAGGAAATATATAGTTGTTCCTTCAAGTTCTCTATCTGAAAGTTAGACTCCTTCATGGATTAGGAGTAATTTTTAAAAGAAACATATAGTTGTTCCTTCTCTATCTTGTGCCCAAGGTGAGCACCCATCATCCTATGACTTATTTGCCTATTAATATAGTAGTCCTTTACAAAAGACAAAAACATGTTTTCTCCTTTTTGGTGAAAGGGGTATACAAATTTCTCATTAGTACTTCCATGATTATTATTATAGAAAATATACAGTTGTTCCTTCTGTATCTTGAGCTCAAGCAGAGCTTACTCATCAGCCTATTGTACAGGGAGTCATAAGATCAAGGAAAGATTCATGTCGAATAAGGCTTGGCCAAAATCGCAGGCATCCTTTTGTAGCTTCAGTTATGGTTTATGGTATATATTATATATTTTGGGTTTGTTTGTTGCATATAAATGATTTCTTAGAAATTCTAAAACTTCATATTTGTATATGTGGTTAAAAATAAAGAATGAAAGGTGAATATCAAAAAATGACTATAAATAAATCCTCCCTTTTAATGAGAATAGAATAAAGCTAAAATGAAAAATAATCCATACCTTAGGATGTAAAGCACCCATTTAGATCTTTGCCTTATATATATCATTTTAACCCTATATAGCTACTTCTTTAAAAATCTTCAGGTGAATCTCATTCAACCATGAAATCCAGTGTACCCAATTCTAATGTAGATCAACGCAAACTGTCTTTATTAGACCTATTGGATGAGAAAAAGCACGAGTTTACATGACCAGGACCCCTCTCAAGATAGTTTGGTATGGATATCTTTCAATGAATTTAATTTCTTTGAGTAACATGAACTCGACGGTCCCAACCATCACAGATGTATGACACCTTGTGTCAATGTTTGTAAGGTTTTCTTTATATCCAACCATCTTTTGGGGTTTTATATCGGGGAAATTCTAAAAAATGCGCCATTTTAAAAACGTATATTTTTTTTTGTCAAGGGGCCCATGTTGAGTCAATTTAGTCTTTTCACACATACTACCCCCGTGAATAGTCACAAGTCCAAGTTCAACACTCATCCAACTTTTCCACACCATTGGATCCGCGACAATGGGCCTGAGTTAACAGTTTGACCCGAGTGTAATCAGGCTCCACACATAACAAAAACAACATAAATACTTTTCAATACTCCCTCTTGTGTAGAGCCCACTCATCAATAAAGTTCAAACTAGATCTACATTATCAACCAATAATCTCCAATTTCAGTGTGATGGGCTTGCTTTCTAATCAAGCCTAAGCTCAAGCTCAATTTAGTATACAATCACACTTAGCTCAGCTTAATTCAAGCAAGGCTAAAGCTGGGTTGAGCTCGGCTCGGCAGGCTGTGAGATCCATACTTTGCTCAGCTCGCCTTGACTCATTTCTATCCCAACTTGAAATTAATTCTGCTTGTATTTTCCTGAATCAGTTAAGCTCACATGGGGCTCAGATTCACACAGGTAAACCCAAAGAATGCTCATCTCTCGACTGTTGCAACTAAAGATGTACAGATCAAACTGGCTATACGCCCTTTAATATCAAACTAATCTTTATATTACTTATTGTGATTACATACACCATATCTTTGCATCACAAAGAGATTCACTAATGTCTATCTCATTTTATTTTTGTAGTTGAGATTGTTAATCCGAGTACACAGTGATAACATTCAGTATTAGGATTATAGATCCTCTCAACAGTGAATCAAACTAAGTATAAAAACAGAGTTACAGAAAGTAATCTTCGAATTGAAATTCTCTTACTGTTTGAAGGCAGAGTAACAGTACTTCGTTGTTGTCTTTTAAAGTTCTTAGAAATTCGCAGCAGAAAGCAGATCAAGGCTAGTGTTTAACACTATGTCCTTAAGACAAATTTCGCCCCTGCAATGGTGCTAACAGGCTTCAGTGGCTTCTGTCTCCCAGGATACAATGATCAACACACAGTAGCAGCACTGCAAAACTGTGTGTCTGTTTGAACCAGAGTGCAACAGCAGGACTCTCTCTTGACTGACAATGCAGACTCGAATTGATGCAACAATTGCAGTGATTTGGATGATTGAAAAACGAATGGGATTGAGAGCTTAAATAGACTGCTGCAGGCAACCTTTCAATGGAGTTGCATCTGTTTAGAACAGTGACTGTTCAGCACACCTCTTGGACACACCCCATTTAAATCCAAAAAAGAAATTATTATTTTAATAAAAATTTCTCCAAAAATTAATAATGGGTAGTGGGCCGAGCCAGGCCCGACCCGCGCGTGAAGCCCAGGCCCAGGCCCGGCCCGGTCCGGGTCGGGGCGGGGCGGGGCGGGGCGGGGCGCGCGCGCGCGCGTGGTGGTGACCCGGTGGTGACCCAACAAAGATCTACGTCCTCCCTCCTCCACAAAAGTGGGATGCCCCTTGGGGCTCATCTTATACCACTAAGGTAAACATATTTATACCAAAGAAATGTATTGCTCTCAAGCAATGTGGGAAGCAAGTTTTCCACTTCCCTTTCTTTCCATGTTTAACATGTTCAAGTAGTATTGTTTAGGAGGCAATTTCTCATTCACTCCTTAATGGATTAGAGCAACCCAATACATGTCATTAGTCTACTCATGGAGTAGATTACATTCCCATGTATTCTCACCTAAAACTATAAGTGGGTCCCACTTTTAGTTTGGCCCAAAGATAGCCTAAAGGTGGGTTCTCTTAGCCATTTTTCCAACAATCCCCCACATGAATGAAATTAACTGAAAGCAATGAAATGATATGCAGACACACAGAGAGAGTACAAATGGAAATTTTCTGTATAGAGAAAGGTAGCTTGTGGCCTTGAACCTTCCCTTGTGAAGTACTATCGAATTTACTGGTTGAACAGTGAACGTGATGTCTTGAACTACTCAACCTTTTACGTAAACCGAGATAATAGAGTTCACACAGAATCTTCCTGGACACAGTTGGTTCTAATGATTGTGTTCATTTTGGCCCTGAACAATGCCTGGTTTTCATGAGTGCTTTAGAGAATTTAGCCTTATTATTCTCATAGAAACGGCCCAGTTCACACTCACATAGGTGATTCTTATTAAGAGTATCCTGCTATACCCCACTTGATGAGTCAAGATATAAGAATCATTAAAAGCCTTGCTTACCCTAATTTTCGCTACAGGTATCACTATTATTATTATAGGAATGAGCAGGAGATATTATCTCCATAGTGATATCGTTAAGTCACACACAATTCGGTTGTCCCTTTGAACCTAGATCTTGGGATCTCCAGTCAGCTAGGTTGGGTTGCCATTATGGCGACTTTTCATTCATAGGCTTTAAGCCCATTCCCCTCGATGAACGATTTACTTGCTCTCTCGCTAAACCTTTGGTAAAGGGATCCGCAATGTTATCCATGGTTTTTATGTACTCAATAGTCATAATGCCATTAGAGAGCAGTTGTCGCACGGCATTATGCCTCCGACGAATATGTCGAGACTTACCGTTATATATGGTACTCTGCGCCCTACCAATTGCTGATTGACTATCGCAATGAATGCAGATAGGAGGCACAGGTTTTGACCATATCGGAATATCTTCTAGGAATTGACGAAGCCATTCAGCTTCTTCGCCAGCTTTATCCAGTGCAATAAACTCAGATTCCATAGTGGATCTAGCAATGCATGTTTGTTTAGAAGATTTCCATGATACCGCTGCACCACCAAGTGTGAATAGATATCCACTTGTGGATTTGGAATCATTGGTATCTGATATCCAGTTGGCATCACAGTAGCCTTCAAGTACTGCTGGATATCTCGAGTAATGCAATCCATAGTTTTGGGTGTATTTTAAATATCTTAAAACCCTGACTATGGCCTTCCAATGGTCTGATCATGGGTTACTTGTGTATCTACTCAGTTTACTAACAGCATATGCAATGTCAGGACGAGTGCAATTCATGACATACATTAGGCTCCCAATTATTTGCGCATATTCGCATTGTGATATGCCTTTTCCAGTATTTTTGGATAGATGGATACTAATATCTATAGGTGTTCTCGCTGGACTGCTATTATCTTGATTATATTTCTGGAGTATTTTCTCAATATAGTGCGATTGAGATAATATCAGTCCATCCGATGATTTAGAAATTTTAATTCCTAGTATGACATCAGCAACACCCATATCTTTCATATCAAACTTATTGTTTAACATTCGCTTGGTAGCTTGAATGATTTCATCATTACTACCCATAATCAGCAAATCATCAACATATAAGCAAATAATGACACAGCCATTGTTAGTGCTCTTGACATATACACACTTGTCACATTCATTGATCTTAAACCCATTTGACATCATCAAACTGTCAAATTTTTCATGCCATTGCTTAGGTGCTTGTTTTAATCCATATAGAGATTTGACAAGTCGACAAACTTTCTTGGTTTGTCCTGGAGCATCAAACCCTTCGGGTTGATCCATATATATTTCCTCATCTAATTCACCATTTAAGAAAGCGGTCTTTACATCCATTTGATGTATCTCAAAATTGTATATCGCAGGAATTGCAATTAACATTCGAATGGATGTTATCCTCGTAACTGGTGAATAAGTGTCGAAATAATCCAAGCCTTCTTTTTGTCTGTACCCTTTAACAACAAGCCTGGCTTTGTATTTTTCAATTGATCCATCTGCTTTCATCTTTCTCTTGAATATCCACTTGCACCCAAGAGTTTTGCAACCTTGTGGAAGATCCACTAGTTCCCACGTATGATTTTGCAAAATGGATTCAATTTCACTGTTTATTGCCTCTTTCCAATATTGTGCCTCGGGACAGGACACCGCTGCTTTAAAGCTTTGAGGCTCATCTTCTAACAAAAGTGTTAGAAAATCTGGACCAAAAGTTTTTGATGTTCTAGCCCTCTTACTCCGTCTAGGTTCATCAATCTCTTGTTGGTTTTGTTCACTGCTATTAGCAGTATCTTGAGTTCGTTTAAGAGAACTTGATTCCTGCGAGGGTTTATTAGGAAATACGTGTTCAAAGAACGATGCATTCCTTGACTCAATAATAGTGTTAGGATGCATATCAGGAATCTCAGATTTGTGAATTAGAAACCGATACGCACTGCTATTATGAGCATACCCAATGAAAACACAGTCAACTGTCTTTGGTCCTATTTTAACCTTTTTAGGTGTAGGAACCGCCACTTTAGCCAAACACCCCCACACTTTCAAGTATTTGTAAGTAGGCATTCTGCCTTTCCACAACTCGTAAGGGGTCTTATTGGTTTTCTTTTGAGGTATTCGATTAAGAATATAATTTGCGGAGAGTATAGCATCCCCCCACAAATTTTGAGGTAATCCAGAACTTATTAACATAGCATTCATCATTTCTTTTAAAGTTCTGTTTTTCCTTTCAGCAACACCATTTTGCTGAGGTGAATAAGGAGCGGTAGTTTGGTGTATAATACCATGCTGTGAACAAAATTCACCAAAAGGTGATTCGTATTCACCTCCTCTATCGCTTCTTATCACCTTGATTTTCTTCTCAAGTTGATTCTCAACCTCATTCTTGTAATGTTTGAACATTTCCAAGGCCTCATCTTTACTTCTCAGTAAGTAAACATAACAGTATCTTGTGCAATCATCAATGAATGTAAGAAAATATTTCTTACCACCTTTAGTTTGAACAAACTTGAGGTCACATATATCAGAATGAATTAACTGAAGAGGTTCAGAAGTTCGTTCAATTGAATGAAAAGAAGTTCTAGTGAGTTTAGCTTCTACACATGTTTCACATTTGATATTTGAATCAAAACTGCATTTAGACAAACATTCCATATTAACTAATCTACACAAAGCATCATAGTTAACATGACCTAATCTACCATGCCACACATTAGAAGACTCAAGCATATAAGCAGAAGATTTTTTCTTATTAGGGACAATGGTCATTACATTCATTTTAAAGAGCCCATCGCTCATGTACCCTTTGCCCACGTACATCCCAGACTTAGTGAGGACAAACTTATCCGCCTCAAATACAAGTTTGAAACCCTTCTTACTCAGTAGTGAGCCTGATACCAGATTCTTACGAATATCAGGTACATGCAGCACATTGTTGAGGGTGAGTTCCTTTCCAGAAGTCATTTTCAGTACTACCTGTCCTTGGCCTTCAACCTTTGAAGAGGCAGAGTTACCCATAAAGAGTTGTTCTCCGTTTGTTGCATTATAATTGGAGAACATGTCTTTATTGGAGCAGACATGTCGAGTGGCCCCAGTGTCCACCCACCATTCTCTGGTGTTGCCAACCAGATTGACTTCTGAGACCACAGCAGAAAGATTGATGTCTGAAACATCAGTGGAGAGATTGTCCATTTCTGTCATGTTGGCCTGCGCTGGTTTCTTACTTGTATTTCCTTGGTCCTTGCGCTTACGACAGTCCTTAGCACGGTGGCCTGGTTTGTCGCACACATAGCAATTCCCTTTGAACTTCTTGTTGTCCTTGGGACCTTGTCTTTGACCATTGGAAGGATTCTTCCTCTTCTTGGGGTTCTGCCCATGTTCCACCACATTAGCCTTAGCTTCAGTGAAGGTTTTTCCTGCCTTTTTCTCAGATGCACGATTGTCTTCCTCTATCCTCAATCTGACAATCAGGTCTTCAAGTCTCATCTCCTTTCGCTTATGCTTAAGGTAGTTCTTAAAATCCTTCCAAAGTGGTGGCAATTTTTCAATGATTGCTGCCACTTGGAAAGACTCACTAAGAGACATTCCTTCTGCATGAATTTCATGGAGAATGACTTGAAGTTCCTGAACTTGATTGATTACTGCCTTGGAATCACTCATCTTGTAGTCAAGGAATCTGCCAACAACGAACTTCTTCATTCCGGCATCTTCAGTCTTGTACTTTTTGTCAAGTGAATCCCATAATTCCTTAGCAGTCTTCAATGAACAATACACATTATATAATGTGTTGTCTAGTCCATTGAGTATATAGTTTCGACAGAGGAAGTCAGCATGCTTCCAAGCATCTACAGCAGCAACTACTTGCTTGTCTGTCTCATCTTCTTTTAAAGCAGGAGCTTCTTCATGGAGGAACCTAGCCAAGTTCAGGGTAGTGAGATAAAACAACATTTTCTGTTGCCATCTCTTAAACTCTGTACCATTGAACTTCTCAGGTTTCTCCCCATGGTTCACCAAAACAGGGCCAGGGGTTGTAACTGGAGTATTCTTCTCAATACCCATAACTGTATAACAGAACAGACTTTACTTAAAATACAGCACAGAGAATTATGCAGGAATTGAAAGTAATAGAACTGTAAACAGTAACTCAGACTTACTGATTACGTTCAGAGAAAAAAAATACAGAACACTGTTTACAGTAACTCAGACTTACTGATCACTTTTAGTAAAGGCACAGAACAGACTAGAGTTCTGTTAAGTTTTGCATGAAGAGAGAGCCTCAGTTTCACAATACTGGTTTCATACAAAGAAGAAGTAGAAACCAGTAGAGAAATGACAGAAATCGAAATCAGTAATACTGAATTAAACTGATGGTGTACTCAGATTGAGACAGAAGAAAAATTTGTCTTAAGATTGTTAATCCGAGTACACAGTGATAACATTCAGTATTAGGATTACAGATCCTCTCAACAGTGAATCAAACTAAGTATAAAAACAGAGTTACAGAAAGTAATCTTCGAATTGAAATTCTCTTACTGTTTGAAGGCAGAGTAACAGTACTTCGTTGTTGTCTTTTAAAGTTCTTAGAAATTCGCAGCAGAAAGCAGATCAAGGCTAGTGTTTAACACTATGTCCTTAAGACAAATTTCGCCCCTGCAATGGTGCTAACAGGCTTCAGTGGCTTCTGTCTCCCAGGATACAATGATCAACACACAATAGCAGCTGCAAAACTGTGTGACTGTTTGAACCAGAGTGCAACAGCAGGACTCTCTCTTGACTGACAATGCAGACTCGAATTGATGCAACAATTGCAGTGATTTGGATGATTGAAAAACGAATGGGATTGAGAGTTTAAATAGACTGCTGCAGGCAACCTTGATGCTTCTTCTTTGGACACACCCTTTCACAAATGAAAGGACACACACCTCTTGGACACACCCCATTTAAATCCAAAAAGAAATTATTATTTTAATAAAAATTTCTCCAAAAATTAATAATGGGTAGTGAGCCGAGCCAGGCCCGACCCGCACGTGAAGCCCAGGCCCAGGCCCGGGTCGGGGCGGGGCGCGCGCGCGTGTGGTGGTGACCCGGTGGTGACCCAACAAAGATCTACGTCCTCCCTCCTCCACAAAAGTGGGATGCCCCTTGGGGCTCATCTTATACCACTAAGGTAAACATATTTATACCAAAGAAATGTATTGCTCTCAAGCAATGTGGGAAGCAAGTTTTCCACTTCCCTTTCTTTCCATGTTTAACATGTTCAAGTAGTATTGTTTAGGAGGCAATTTCTCATTCACTCCTTAATGGATTAGAGCAACCCAATACATGTCATTAGTCTACTCATGGAGTAGATTACATTCCCATGTATTCTCACCTAAAACTATAAGTGGGTCCCACTTTTAGTTTGGCCCAAAGATAGCCTAAAGGTGGGTTCTCTTAGCCATTTTTCCAACAGAGATTTGCTTCCTTTATTTAGCGCGCGCACGCATATATATATATATATCATCAAAGAGCGAGGAGACGTACCTATTGTCCCAGCTCATCCCAAGTTTATGGATTTCTTAAGTGGCACTGGTTCGAAAAATAATGACTTGATATGAGCATTAGTCCTGCTACGGGGATCTGCAAAGCCATCAAAGTCATGATGGTACATCAGCACTCCAGACCTAGCCGAATTTGGAGCTACTCCCACGTAATGCTTTGACAGAGAAGTAGGTTTCAAACACTCTGCATTCAGTTCCTTCCAAGCATCACTGATGAGATCCCTGATATGGTTCGCTGCAACTTCCCCCGAACTACCAGTTTCATGCATATAACATTGGATGGATTTTGGCACGTCCCCACGTTGTTGCTCAGCCTTCGCACATTAGAAAAAGGAGTAAAAAAAAAAAGAAATCACCTTAGAAAATCAGCTAAGACATACATAAGAACGTGCAGTCACACACACAAAACCACACATTGCACTAGCAAAGTAGCCAAGCAATCACACGTGAAGAACCCAGTAAAATTACATGATTCAGCTTTGTGCCCACATCCATGGAAGAGACCTGTCATCTTAGTTTTTAAGTACTCTTTCTTCCTGTTTCCAACATTACATGTGTCCTATCTTAAGCTAAGAGAAAGCTCCGGCACAACAGGCAAAAGTGCCCTTGAACCTTAAACCTGGGCCTGACTTTCCGAGAGGACCGATCCTATTAACTAGCAATACAAGACATGCAAATTAACAACCTGTCACGACCCGGCCCGGGATTCGTTAAACCCCCGGATCGCGATCACATACTTACTCCCGTAAACCCCGAATTAACCGAAATTAAGACGGGATCCACAAGGGATAATCATACAATAACCTGTCAAATATACAAATTGCGGAATATATATATTTAACATCAACCATTATCAATATATAATCCCAATCAAAAGTGAGGTTCTTATACATGAATTATTTTGTCAACCATTGTATATTCACATACAATACATGGTGACCAAAAATTGAATTCTCCATAGTTTATCCCAAAAGAATCTAAACATTCCCAAAAGAAAACCCCGAAATGAATCTCCATGTTTCGACGTACTCGGATACTCGTATCAATTGGTATCCCGTCTATGCCATTCTATCAAACCTCCTGGAGGAACCGGAGTGGTCTCCTCCGCTGGCGCCAGGGCCGCTGCAGGGTCGGCATGGGCAATTGGGCCTGTAATGCCATCAATAACACTAATGAACACGACGGTTCAACAATGCATACATAATTCTGTGAAATAACATGTTAATACCTACATAATTTCATTCAACTGTATTTCTATCAATTCTAACAGTTCATTGTACAAATAATGTCATTAGTCAATTAATGGACATAACAATTTGGCAACTACCATAGCATTCATTTCATTACTTTTCATTCTTTTACCATCTTCCCTCAAAGGAAGGATTCATTTTCCGAATGGAAGGAATAGTATAGTCATAATCTTTCAATGACAATAATTCAATATTGTGGGACTTACTAGTGCCCGGGCCAGGGGCAACTAGCATCACCACGGAGCTCCGGAACGCCCCTAAATTCATCTACTGCAGTAGGAATAATCATTTGATGAAATAGCTATGTAGTGCCAACTTACGAGTTATCACTTTAATCTATTTCTAGATTCAATTCAAGACATGCAAGTCTAGTAAAGCAGTTACGGTACAATACAAACACATACCAATGAGGGAATTCGGGTAATTAGGAATTCCACTCATTTCTCTCATGATTCCAACCAACCATTCGAGTGTAACCATTGGTTATCTAATGTACGTGCTATTCTTGATGTGCATCACTTTTTAATTAATGTGTACAATAGAGTCCCCGTAATTATCACTCATGGGGTCTAGTCTATAATCCATTAAACATTCAATACTTTGTTAAACTTATGTTCCAATCACTTGAAATCTTCTTTTTATTGTTCATTAATTCAATTAACTTTTAATCATGTCATGATTAGTTCTAAAACTAATGTAAAGAGCGATTATGCTCATAGAAAACTTCCACATTGAACGAACCTCGAAAACCAACGTTGACCCCATCAAAAGGGGGGTGTCGACACTTTAAAGAAAGGGAGTCGACACCATAAGAAAGGGAGTTGACACCATAAGAAAGGGAGTCGACACCCAGACAAAACCCAGGTCCGGTCGAGCGAGTAATCACTCTGCCCGGGAATTGAAAACGTATAAGCCTCATGGAGTCGACACCATAAAGAAAGGAGTCGACACCTGGACAGAACCCAGGTCCGATTTCTGTACAGAATTTTCCACTTCTTCCTGCACTCTTTGATTCTTCTCATCCCATCCTTGGTTTCTTTCACTACATCTTCTTCTCATTCATTCTATACATAAACACAAACATAGATATACATATATGTATACTTCTAATCCATCATTTAATCACAAATGACATTCTAAATCACCATGGAAATCCACCTAAATTACAATAAAAATCGCATATGACTTTCAATCTAAGGAATGAGCATAAGATTAACATCAATCACATAGAACTATGCACACTTGCCTCTCTTGAGTTTCTATAGCAAAACCCCTCTTCCTAAGCTTGGATTTGAGGTCAAACCCATTTTTAATCAAACCCTAATTTCATAAAAACAAGAAAAATGGACATTTATGAGCCATTAATGCTAGAAACTACCTCTACACATTTAATGGAACTTGGAAATCCTATAAAAGTCCAAGACACTTACTTGTAGCTCAAATGAAGAATATTGAGTTCTTCCTCAAGCTCCAAATGTTCTAAAAATGGAGGATGAGATGAGGAAGAAGATGAAGATGAAGTTCTTCTCCAAAATCACTTGCAAGCTCTCTAATCTTCACACTTGATGGAGGAAATGAAAGGAATAGAGAAAGAGATGGAGAAGTTGCCTAGGGTTTACTATTGAGATGAAATGAACCCATCTCTTAGCTTATATAAGCTATCATTTTGCATTTAAGTCCACTTTCATATACTCATTTACACTTTAAGTCAAATGAGGGCTCTTTTGACTAATCTTAAGTCAAAACTAATTGCGTATGTTATGAAAGTTAATGTATTAATCGAGATGTACGCAATGGTGCCAAGAATTACCGTATTCGACGAAATACGTGAAAATCCGTATTTACAAAGAAGTCCTTATCTCTACTCATTTAAACCAAATCTCAATTCAATGATCTTAATTTCATTCAATCTCACTTCATTATGCTCAATTTAATTATTAGAGACTTGTTTATCTCTTTTTGGTCATTAACCAATATTAATTCAATTAATTATGCTTAATTAGCATAATTCTCAATTAATTAGCCTTAATCATCATTACTTCGGGACGGGGTGTAACACAACCTATCAACGTGGAGGGGTTGAAAAGAGGGTAGAAGAAGGTTGAAGTTAATGAATAAAGGAATATACTGAGGTTAATTAAAGTTTTTCGAGCATAGAAGAAAACGTATTCTGTAAATATACTCCAAGGTTTGTAGGATTTATAAATAAGCCCCTATTCCTTGAGTATTTAGTCATACATCCCAACTTTTTTATTTTTAATATTTTCCATGCATGTCTTCAAAATCAGTAGTTCTAATAAGAAAGGGCAACCATCATAAAATTTGTATTGATATAAAAAAAACCTTCTAACCAAGTAACCATACCTTTGAAGTGGCCAAATCATCATATAGTCGAAATAAAATTGATGCCCAACGAACGAGATTTAGATCTTCAGGGATTAAATCAATTTCCTCCTTTGATATATGTTGTTGTATCATGGGGTATGAGAGACCCAATACAAAGGGCGCCCCAACTGAGACTAAAGCATTGTCTAAATACTCATCAAATTTAGGTATGTAACCACTGTTGAACCATTGAACCACTGTAAATTACAAGTCACAAACAACACAACCAATTAGTAGAAAAGCATCGAGGGGAATAAACCACAGCGAAATATTTGCACCGTATTATTATTGTACGAAGTCCTTTTATACAATTATAGTGATTAGTAAGGGCCATGTCTGATTTTGGTAGCAGACAACAATTGAGGACTAGATGATTTTAGGCATTAATTAGTAGAGGCATTATAAATACTTTTTAACACTCCCCTTTGAGTGGGACCCACTCAACAGTTCATACGATTCAATGGTGTTGAGGTCAACATCCACCATCGCTCCTGAACGGTCATAATTGTGGCCGAGCCCTCGTCCTCACCATAAAATTATTATTATGCCGTTTTCTGTCACCAATTAATTTTAGAATAAGTGGTAGCTCAATGAGGTGTAAGATCTTACAAATGGACAAACGCATGCATAGTATCTTATTATACTTGATACTTCATTTTGAAATGTATAAACCTCTGTTGTTGTGGAATCCAAGGTGTGTTCTTGTCCCATCTCTCTCTTATATGCGCACCATAAGCTTGAAGGATCTTTGTCTTTACAAGAATTTCTAAAATTTCTTACACGAACTTCAAATATTGGGGTTTTTTAAATGCTGCTGAATTCTTTCCTTTCTCAATTTCTTATTCCAATCATGTTGGAATCTCTACTTAAGAATTCATGCACCCTGAATGTCATAGTTCTCCTATTTTACTGCTACTGGAAGTTCTTATTGAATTAAAATTTTGTATGCATTTCTTAGGCCTATTAGTTTGTAAGGTAAAGTAAAGTAAAATGGAATAGAGAGTTAAACCAAGAAAAAAAAGATAATGGAGAAAGTTAGTTGTAAAAGGGTGCTTTTACTCCCAACTTCCTCTACTTTTTCATCTTCTTGATTTTACAATCAACGCTATTTTATTTTATTCTATATAAACACTATAGTGCATGAAATGCATAGATTCTCAGCTACTAAATTGCTCGTCGACGCATGCATACAATTGTGTACATGTGTCTCCAGTTTAGTGAAAAGAGTCCCGCTGCATTGAGGCCAGAAAGGAGTTTCACACGTGATAACTCGTGCGGACACAACACTCACGCACAGATGAGAAAAAGAATCCAGATCTTCTATTGCAACTATTACCCTAAACCGTGTAAAGAGTTTGTGGAGATCCATCCTCCAGTCCGCACATAGAAATAATTCAGATCGTTCAAGAAGAATTTTATCCTAACCAATGATGGAAACTCAAGTTTCAGTTCAAAAGGAGTGGGTCTGATCGTTTGATTGAGAGCTTGATGGAGATGTCAGCGATTCCGCGTCAGCGCCCAACCATACCTTTGAGCACTGCAAATACCATCTATGGCTCTTGCATTTGGAAGAAAATCCGTTGCCTAGCTCCTTACGTCCATTGAGGGAGTACCTGGATCTTTGGGAATGGCCAGAACATCAACCTCTGGCATGACTCATGGAATGAAGGCAAACCTTTCTCTGATCATTTCCCGCTTCTGCAATTCCCCCTGGTTCAAAGCCTTTCTTCCCTACACCAATCCGGATCCTGGTCCATCCCTGCTAACATGCCCCCAGCAGCAGTTCAGCATTAGCTCTTTTCACTCATCTCTGACCTCTCTCCCGGCCCAGATATTAGAGATACTCTCAGGTGGAAAGACTCCCCAGATGGTCAGCTATCCTTGCAAGCAACATGGCATATTATCAGACACAGAGCTGGCATCCTTCCCTGGCCCAAGCTGATCTGGAACAACATTTCCTTCCACAAAATTAACTGCTTTGGATGGTGCCTGATGCACAACAAAACTCCAACAGCATTTCCTTCCACAAAATTAACTGCTTTGGCCACCTCTTCTTCTCTTGTGAGTTGTGATCAAGCCAAATCCCTTTGGTTCTGGCTCTTTCTAGCTGCAGGTCTTCAGCCTCCTCCAACTCTTTCTTCCTCTGCTATTTGACTGACCCTCTCTAAGGGAAATGACTCAACAGGCTCCAAGTACATGGTAGCCATCTTCGTCAATTTTATCTATGCTCTGTGGAAGGCAAGAAACAAATCTACTTTTGAAGCTCACAAAACCCCCCTTAGTATCATCAAATCTCAGCTGCTAGAAGCCATCTCCTTCTCCCCGAAAAAGATCTCCAAGTCATTCTGCAGCAATCAACTCGGAGCTCTCTTTAATTTCTTGAGAATCCCGGATAGCCCTACCAATTCAGAGCGGTAATCTCTTCTGATGTAATTTTTCTTCCTTCCTTTTTGTTTCTTCTGCCTCCTCTGATGTATTCTCTTCCTTTTTATTCTTGCTTTCTCCTCTGCCTCTGATCAGTCAATGGGGGTCTCTTTTGACCCATGTAATATTCTTTCCCCTGTTTTGCTTCTCCTTTTCAATACAATTACCCTTACAGCAAAAACGATAGGGTCTGTTGGTTAGTGGAGTTATGCCTCCCAAACAATCATGTTAGTTTGCAGCGGGTGGCCAAGAAAAGCTTTATGAATGTTACTGAGGGGGACACAGAGTGGATCTTTTTGAGCAAAGCTCTATACATGACAATGTATAACTCCGATAATAGTGAAGTTTGGCAAGCTCTATTATAAGATAAGAAAGTGAGACCGAACAATTTAGATATTAGAGGTTAGCTTCACTAATGATTTTTTAACAATAAACATAAACAATTCTTCAATGCCTACCGGAAATTATTTGATCAATTCTACCTATTATTGCTCGAGTAGAATGAATTTGCCCAAAGATTGCTCATCTCGACTGTTGCAACTAAAGAAACATCAATTAAACTGGCTATACGCTGTTTAGTATAATAAGACCAATCTTTATATCTCTTATTATGAATATTACATTGACTGGGTCTTTGCATCACAAAGAGATTTGCTAAAGTATGGATGAGATTAATTTGCTGCCTTTATTTAACATATATATTATCAAAGAGCAAGGAGACATGTCCCAGCTCATCCCAAGTTGATGGATTCCTTCAGTGGCACTGGTTGGAAAAATAGTGACGTGATATGAGCATTAGTCCTGCCATGGGGATCCGCAAAGCCATCAAAGTCATGATGGTACATCAGCACACCGGCCCTAGCTGTATTCGGAGCTACTCTCACGTAATGCTTTGACAGAGAAGTAGCTTTCAAACACTCTGCATTCAGTTCCTTCCAAGCATCACTGATGAGATCCCTGATATGGTTCGCTGCAACATCCTCCGAACTACCAGTTTCATGCATATAACATTGGATGGATTTTGGCACGTCCCCACGTTGTTGCTCAGCCTTCGAACATTAGAAAAAGAAATTAAAAAAAAAAAATCACCTTAGAAAGTCAGCTTACACATACATAAGAACCTTAGACACTATATATGGAGGAATTTGACATTTTTTATATCATTTGCATGTAAGTGTATGGGGCGCAGTGGAAACCTGCAGTCACACACACAAAACCACAAATTGCACAAGCAAACTAATCGAGCAATCACATGTGAAGAACAAAGTAGAATTACATGATTCGGCTGTGTGCCCACATCCATGGAAGAGACCTGCCATCTGAGTCTTTCTCCTTGTTCCTAGGGTTAGATTTACAATTACATTACATGTGTGTCCTTTCTTAAACCTGGGCCTGACTTTTCCGAGAGGGCCGATCCTATTAACTAGGAATACAAGACATGCATATAACCTATCAACGTGGAGGGGTTGAAAAGAGGGTAAAAGTAGAGGTGGCAAAATATGATCCGACCCACCAATTCGACCTGACCCGAGTATTACCCGCTTAACCCAACCCGTTTAATAGGTGGGTCGGTCACGGGTCAAGTATTCATGACCCGTCATTAAGCGGGTCGGGTTAGGGTTGACCCATTTGACCTGCATAACCCGCTTATTAATTAGGCCAAAATTGAATTTGATTGTTTTAATATATAGGCTAAAAAAGAATAAATGGACCTAAACCAATTCAACTCCACTCTTTTTATTAATGGAAAGCAAGGTAATGCGCATCAAATGATTATTGAAATGAGATTAGACCAAATTTGAGCTTAAAAGTCAGTTTTGGTCAAGCATGGAACCATAGTTAAGTCGATTTATTTACTAGATGGATGTGGGTTATGCGGGTTATGCGGGTTAAGCGGGTCGGGTCGGGTTGACCCGTGGTGGGTGCGGGTTAGGGGTTTCTGACCCGTTTAATAAACGGAGCGGATGCGGGTTAGACTTGTATAACCCGTTTAATAAATAGGTCCGACCCGTTTAGCATAACCCGACCCGATTGCCACCTCTAGGTAAAAGACAGTTGAAGTTAATGAACAAAGGAATATAGTAAGGTCAATTAAAAGTTTTGTAAATACCCTCCAAGGTTTATAAAGTTTATAAATAAGCCCCTTGACTTCTTTTTTTTTAAATATTTTTCGTGCCTTCAAAATCATTAGTTCTAACAAAAAAGGACAACCATCATAAAAATTTGTATTAATATAAAAAAAAACCTTCTAACCAAGTAACCATACCTTTGAAGTGGCCAAATCATTATATAGGCGAAATATGATCGATGCCCAGCGGAGGAGATTTAGATCTTCGGGTATTAAATCAATTTCCTCCTTTGATATATGTTGTTGTATCATGGGGTATGAGAGACCCAATACAAAGGGCGCCCCAACTGAGACTTGAGCATTGTCTAAATACTCATCAAATTTAGGTATGTACCCGCTATTGAACCATTGAGCTTCCCGAAAGTAGGAGTTACTCAGCATTGCCCACTGTAAATTACAGGTCACAAACAACACAACCAATTAGTAGAAAAGCATCGAGGGGAATAAACCACAGCGAAATATTCGCACCGTATTATTATTGTACGAAGTCCTTTTACACAATTATAGTGATTAGTAAGGGCCATGTCTGATTTTGGTAGCAGACAACAATTGAGGACCAGATGATTTTAGGCATTAGTAGAGGCAGTATGCATACTTTTTAACACTTTCCTTTGAGTGGAACCCACTCAACAGTTCATATGATTCAATGGTGTTGAGGTCAACATCCACCATCGCTCATGAATGGTCATAATTGTGGTCGAGCCCTTGTCCTCACCATAAAACTATTATTGTGCCGTTTTCTGTCACCAATTAATTTTGGGATAAGTAGTAGTTCAATGACGTGTAAGATCTTACAAATGGACAAACGCATGCATAGTATCTTATTGTACTTGATACTTCATTTTGAAATGTATAAATCTCTATTGTTGTGGAATCGAAGGTGTGTTCTTGTCCCATCTCTCTCTTATATGCGCACCATAAGCTTTTGAAGGATCTTTGTCTTTACAAGAATTTCATACACGAACTTCAAATATTGGGGTTTTTAAAATGCTGCTGAATTCTTTCCTTTCTCAATTTCTTATTCCAATCATGTTGGAATCTCTACTTAAGAATTTCATGCACCCTGAATGTCATAATTTTCCTATTTTACTGCTATTGGACGGTCTCATTGAATTAAGATTTTGTATGCATTTCTTGGGCTTGTTTGTTTGTAAAGTAGAGTAAAGTGAAATGAAATAAAGTGTTAAATCAAGAAAAAAAAGATAGTAGAGGGAATTAGTTGTAAAAGGGTGCTTTTACTTTTAATCCCCTCCACTTTTTCTTCTTTTTGATTTTACACTCAACGCTATTTTATTTTATTCTATATAAACACTATAGTGCATGAAATGCATAGATTCTCAGCTACTAAATTGCTCGTCGACGCATGCATACAATTGTGTACATGTGTCTCCAGTTTAGTGAAAAGAGTCCCGCTGCATTGAGGCCAGAAAGGAGTTTCACACGTGATAACTCGTGCGGACACAACACTCACGCACAGATGAGAAAAAGAATCCAGATCTTCTATTGCAACTATTACCCTAAACCGTGTAAAGAGTTTGTGGAGATCCATCCTCCAGTTCACACATAAAGATAATTCAGATCGTTCAAGAAGAATCTTATCCTAAGCAATGATGGAAATTCAAGTTTCAGTTCAAAAGGAGTGGGTCTGATCGTTTGATTGAGAACTTGATGGAGATGTCAGCGATTCCGCGTCAGCGCCCAACCACGTTTTCGTTATAGTGCTCAATCAAATGATGAGACCCAACCATTTAAACTGAAACTTGATGATATATCAGTGGATATAGAGCTGTTCAGATTGACCCGTGACCCGTTACCCGACCCGGTACCCGGTGTCTTAACGGGTTAACGGGTCAGACAATCATCATAAATTAACGGGTCGGGTCATGACCCGACCCGTTAACTATTTAGCCACCCGGGTAACGGGTTTTAGCAATATGTTAACGGGTTGACCCGGTACCCGTTAACATATTACTCTTATTTTTTAAAAAAATATATGATATTGAATATTATTGATATTAGTTAATAGTTTAATTAAATATGTTAGATACTTTGATTCATTGATTGTTAGTAATACATTACTAGCTGAAATGGATTGATCATTGATCAATGATCACCTCACTTGATCAGCATTCATCAATCATATATTCATATTCATATAATCGTATTCATCAATCATCACTTCATCAGATAATGAGCTCTATATTCAATTATTCATTGTATATTTGTATATTTGTATAATTGTAATGTATCATGTATGAGTATAACACTATGTGTCTATGTCTATGAGTCTATGACTTATCAAGTTATCACTTATATAGTTATATACTTATATTTATCATTTATCAGTAATTTCATCCGTTTATGAGTCTTGTTGTACTATTTGTAAATTGTAAATTTTTAAGTTTGTATATTGTTATTTATGAATTAGGGTTTATTTAACATTTGAACTTTAATTTTAAGCAATTTTTAAAGTATTTTTATAATCTTTATAAATAAAATTACAAAAATATCAAATGACCCGTTTGACCCGACCCGTTTGACCCGATACCCGGCTGACCCGATACCCGTTAACCCGATACCCGTTTAGCATCTTAATTACCGGGTCAAGGACCCCGGCCAAAATCATCGGGTCGGGTCGGGTTTGACCCGATAACCCGGAACCCGACCCGTTGAACACCTCTAATTGGATATGATGAGATTCATCTTCAACAGTCTAGATTATATCTTAACTTGGTGATCCTGACTGATCATTCACCTTATCATTAGAGACATTCAGGCAAAAGGAAGAGATTTTGTGTCTTTTGAAGCTATCCACATTCCCAATTTTGAAGCTATCACATTCGAATCTTAACATGGTGGCTCAGTGCCTGCAAAGTGGGTACAGGATGGATTAATCTTTATTTGGGCTTTGGGATAAGTAGTTTTATTTTATGTATTTTTTTATTTTGGATTCTTTTTTTATTTTGGATTGTTAAGCGGTGGTGTTATATGTAATTTTATTTCTGTTTTGTTTGTTTTCCTCTTTTAATGAAATATCTTGCCTTACAAAAAAAAAAGTCTAGATTATCTCTACGTGGGTTAGTAGAAAATTTCTCGTAAATGCAATACTCGTGTAGGCGACATTTAAAAATTAAAAAAACAATTGTGGGCTCACTTTCATAAATTTCAAGATATTGTATATATTGACTCCAATCCAAAATGGATACATACATATATGGGTCCAAGTACTTATGATGCCAAAGTTTCACCGCCAGAATTGAGGAATTTCAAAATAAGAGCCGTGCTACAGAGCCCGGATTTTTGTGCCTGGGCTCTGGCACGGCTCCCAAGGGAGCTCCCTTGGGAGCCATGCCACCGGGCACAAAACCCAGGCTATGGAGACTTTTTCAAATCCCAAATGCTTGCTTGAATTTGAATATGTTTGATTGTGGCCATTTAAAAATCCTGGAATTCCCGAAGCCTCAAAATACTACTACAGAAAATGTGAATTTACTGTAGATTTCTTTAAAAATATCCTTTAAACCCAAAATCCTATCAACAATTCAAGTATACAAACAGGCCCAAAGGAAAGCCTAGGGAATTCATCAGCGAAAACTGTGGAACTTTCTGCATTTACCGAATGTACCATCCTTGTCATTGGATCACTCTCATAAAAAAAAAAAACATCCCAAAATATTTAGAAACATAAAAAACCATCCCAAGTCATAAAAAAGAAAAGAAAAGAAAAGAAAATTTGTACCAGTTTCTTCAGATAATGTGTAGCATTAAATCCCTTTTCCTTGAGGATGATGTATGCCATCTCATTGGTGGTATTATATAACGCCAAGTAGTACAGCTTCATACACTCTGGTAGTTGATCAATTCCCTCTAAATCCCACCTATATGCAAATAAAATCAGTAGTCAATCATTGTCGTTTCATCTTTATGTATTTAGGTTGTATTGGTGTTTGGTTGTAAGCAAATAATTAAGTTTGTTTCATTTTTTTTATCTCAACAAAGTGATCAAACCATAACCTGAAACTTAATTTGCCATGGCACAAGATATCACGATGATAGGAGCGATATTGACGTAGGACAAGGCTCCTCTCGACAGCAGTAATCACGGAGTAGCACTAATGGTATGGATGGGTTGTACATGGGGGTGTGCAAATATTTGTAGGAGAGGAAAAAAAAAATAAACAACATCAACAACAACAAAAACAGAAGCAACTCAATATTCGTCCATCGTGATTTTGTTTGCTTTGTCTCATGGAATTTTAACACAAATTCGCCCACGGTTTGAAAAGGCCTCATTTGGGATTAAGGTCGGCGCCAAGTACTTGATTAACACTTAGATGTGCAACGCTTAACCGTAAGACTACAGTGTCATCAAGTAGTAAATGACTAATGAAAACTACTAAACTACGTGTGAAAAATGGAATTAAACTAATTGAAATGTGGAACAAATCTAAAATAGCTTCTAAACGAGTCTAACTAACAATCTAAAATATGAAATTAATAACATCTAACAAAATATACTAAATTAGTGAATGAATGGTGGAAATGAAAGATTTAATATAAAAATATGGTGTAAAATGTGTAGGATTTTAAAATAAGTTGTGCAAAATGTGTATGATTTTAAAATAAGGATTTAAATTAATAATAAATAAATAAGAGATTAGGCAATCCAAAATTCACTAAGTATGTAACTAATCCAATCAATGCATGTTCTAATTCAACTCTCAAATCATCAAATCCAACTGGGGACGCACTTATATTTTCAGGATTAGTGGTTGCATGCTTCCGATGTGGACTTAAGCACCATTGCATGCCCAATTATTTAGAGTTCCCCCCGCTCTCTCTCTAGGTAGATGCTCGTTGGGCCTAACACCTTTCTAAGAGCAGCTACAGGTGTGACAATTATAATATCTTAAGCTAGGAGGTTTTGGATTCAATTTTGACCGTCGGTTATAAATTTGACCGGAAGTTACATCAACTACCTTCTTTATCTCTTGATCATAACCACTCATAATTGCTCTCCACTTTTCCTTTCTTTTCTTTTATTTCTCAGACTTTGTTTCAATCCAAACTCTATCATTCTCATTCTACACTAATTCTCATTTTTTTCATTCTATGATGCCAATTCTTCGATTATATAAATACATACTCATAATATTTTGTTTCTTTTGCTTTCTTTCTAAAAAAGCTATGAATTTTTTTACAAGAATATTTAAATTGCAATGTTTGCCATATCCGTGCTAAGCACGGGTAATTTTGCTAGTTATATTATTATATGTTAAGGGAGGCAATTTGATTTCAAAATCTCCACTTTATCTTCTCAATAATAGAAGCATCCTCTCAATTTGATACCAAATGCCGGTGCTAAGCTCGGGTCAAAAGTAAAAATATATTAGAAATTTAAGAATTATTTTAAAATATTATTAAGATAAAATAAGTCTAAAAGGGAAAAAATTATTATCTTTGAATATTAGAGTCTTTTAACATGTGATGAAAATAAATATAAAATGAGAAGTAAACTTACATTTCATAATGCCCTCTTGAATTTAAAGGCATTGACAATTACACAAGTACGAATGTGTGTCTATATAGGGGCAGCTCTCCTAAGTTAAAGCTTAGGTTAAGGTAAGCTCAAGTTTGTGGTAGGGCCCACTTGGCAACCCACAAGAGGGTGGTGATGTGGGGATTTCAAGGACTCCCTGTGACCCTTCTCTTTGCAAAAAAATTAGTCTCAACCTTGGTTTCTACCATCTCCATGTAGCCCCAAAAATTTAATCGTCAACAATGTATTCGGATCGGTACACAGTCGATCCAACGGTCCAGTAAATCCGGATCTGATCAAAAGCTAGTGGACATGTACAATTTAGGGAGGTCGTGTGTTTCGTCCATTTGGATGGACCAAGGGTGGGCCCCACAAGCGTAAGCTTACAGAATTAAATGGAGAGGTATGGTGCCCGGGCTCAAAAAATATAATGAAATATGTGATTCTTTTCTGAGATATTATCGGAAAAGAACAAATTTTATATAAATAAATAGTTTATATTTATTATATATATAACTTTAATAAAAAAGAAAAAATAACTTGGTTGGGTCACATGATGTAACATCTAACGGTGGGCCTCATATCCTAATTCCTTCAAGGTGTTTCCAATTGGAGAGTGGGACGTTGCTGATGTGTCATTCCGAGGATCCTTAGTGGGGTCACATGATGTAACATCTAAAGATATGCCCATATCCAAATATCTAAAGGTTTGTCCAATTGAATATTTGGTCAGTAGGCCCTTGTTGATGTAGTATTCCAAGGAGCATTGGTGGGGTCATGACGTAATATTTAAAAGTGAGCCTCTTATCCTAATTCATTAAGGTGCATCATGATGTGTTTAAATGTGGCATTGTTTGTCTGGTCTTTAACTTGAAAGAAAGAAATATCAAACGGTATTATCAACTTCTGGGTAGAAATGGAGAAATGATAGGTGTGATAAGGATGGAAGAAATTGTCTAGAGAAATTGTAGGAGATATGATAAAGATGTGAGTTTGTTATCGATATGATAAAGATGTGAGTTTGTTATCTTTATAAAATATTTTGAATGAAATTGAGAGATTTAGGGAGGTGATTGGAGAAGATAATTGAAATGGAGATTTAGGGAGGAGATTTATTTTAGATGAGTGTGGTTGCCCACTGTTTCTTATATATTTCTTTGAAATGCGGTACTTTTTAGGGATGACGTGGCACCCCTTAGAGCCCATCTCTCACACCCAAAGCTATATGTGATTTTATAAGTATTTTTGTAAAAAGAGAGAATTTTTAGGGATGATGTGGCACCCCTCACAACCCACCTTCCCTTTTGCTTTAATATATATAATAATATAATATTATATATGATTTTGGGCGATTTGATTTGAAGATCGAATCTCAATTTGATTCAATTTCAAACTCGATTTCGATTTTGAGAGGACTCAAATCCATTGCAATTTCAAATTCAACTTTAAAATAAGAAGAGGCCCATCTAGATAATGAGAGATTTTGGATTTTTTTTTTTCATTTTCTAAGGTCTCTCTCTATCTCTGACAAACTTTATTCTCTCACGTCTCTCCCTCATAGAATCAGAGTTTACAACAATAAACTCACGTCTATCTCTCCCTCAAAAGTTTGAGACAAGAAACTCATCTATGATCAATTACATAGTGAGCGTCGGGAGTCACCTTAATGGTGAGCACCGGTGCGTATGGGCCACACCTTACGTCTGACAGGACATGGGTCTAAGGGGATTGACAGATCTCCCCCAACCCGGTCTGTGTACGGTGAGGGCTACGATTATTACCACCCCCACTTCATTTATATTTTCACCATCCAAATTGAGTGCAGACTCGATCTAAAAGTCCAACTATTTAAATAGGTGCCAAATCACGGGTCCATGCCTATCAGTGGGGTCTCTGATTAATGTCCACTTGAATGGATCAAAACATGGGCCCCACCACGTGTTTCAGAGCACTGGCGCCGTGCTCCACTGAGGCTGCCCTACTTAATTAATTATATTTTTTTTAATTTTATGGTGGGACTGACTCATTAGAGTAAAACTTAGAAACAACAAATACCGTTTCAAAGATCTCCCCCCAATACGGTCTGTGTACGGTGACAATGGCTCCAATCATCACTGACCCCACTTAATGTAAGGTCCATCTACACAAGGAAATGAACAGAAAAAATAAAAGGAAATTGGGCTAATACCGATTCACTGTGTCGGTGAAGACTTTCAGCTCATCTGGCAAACCATGCACATCATAAAAGTCGTCCATCGCTGTTATAAGGACCGAGGCTTTGGTAATTTCTATTCTGCACTGTGAGTATTGAGGCTCGACAACCACTCCAATTGCAAAGAGATAGCTCTCCAACAGTCTGTCTCGGATGAATCCCATCTTCTCTGGTAACCCCAACAATTCCCACCACCTGAAAATATACATGATTCCAAGTCGCAAGCACAGTAGTGGCAAGAGCCGGAAAATAAAATAAATAAATAAATGAGAATATTACAAAGAAATTTTTCATGGAATTGATATTATTAATCTAGAGATTGGATAAAGTTAGGTTGACAATGGTTCCCATGGGGTTGGGTTGAACCTTGAGGGTAACATGTATAGGCTCATGATACTACCTGAACACAATCCATTTACTTATCAGGCTATAAAAACGTATCCAATTCCTTAAGCTCATCTTTGGAATAGTTTGAATTTTCACGAAGAGCCGCACATATAATGGTTTGATTGAACCTTACTTGCCCACGTGGTGTGCTCAACCGATCTGTAGTTATTCTCATTAGTAGTGGTGTTGGTGTTGTTGTTGTTGTTGTTAATATTAGAAGTTCTATCTACAGTGCCTATTGGAAGAAGGATTTAGAGCTCTCACATTGATAATTCCTTCAGTTCAGTTTGGTACCCCATTTGCACCATGTTGAAATCTAGCTTTGCAAAATCAAGCAAGTCATCAATCCTCCCATCTTCTTTTTCATATACATCAATGTACGGTCTAGCTTCCAGCCTCGGCGCTCTCCAATGCAAAGGGATCTCCAAGGCATGCTCTATTCTATCTGCCAGCTTCCTCTCCACCCTTTCCATCAGAATCTTCAAATTTGCCGCTGAGAAGACCTTAGCTTCATCCAAGATGGCTTCACCTTTCACGCCAAGATGTGCTGCCTCATACATGCTCAAAAGTCCCATTGTATCTTCACATAGGCTTGCCTTGAAACCTCCTCCTTCCTCCTTAAATTTGTTGAATATGTCTTCCATTACATGCACCCAAACGTAGTTCATCAGGTAATTATTTAATATCAATTGGACAAAATAATTGCAGGGTATTGTGCTGGTTATTTAAGAAATGAGTACAGGGTACTATAATTTTTCTTTTTCTCTTTCTTTTGTTTTTTCCATTCACGGATCTATGCCTTCTTTTTTCTATCGACCCTCGCAAAATCCGCACTAGCTAATTTGATGATTCCATCCATCTGATTAATAGCATTCAGGACTCAGGAGGTATGGTCAAGATCATCCCTGGGTGAACAGGTCCAATCATCTTATGGGAGGGCCACTGTGGAATTTCTTATGATATAGAAGAATGGTTCAACAAAATTAAGTACGTGCCAGTGGTGTGGAAACTGGACCACACCATCCTGGTTCTCATATAACCTTCCTTCTACTTTTTTTCGGTAAACTGTTTCGTATATAATCATTACCCATAAATTTTTTTTTTATCATCATTCTTTTGTACACAACCGGAATCAGGGTCATCAGAGATTAAAGCTACGGACTGAGACCCGGCTAAAAATAAGTTCAGATTAAACCTCCCCCTATCTTTCCTCTGGGTGAGCTGGGACACATTTTCAGCCCTGATGTTGTGGTGGCATACCTGATGAAAGGTTACACCCATGTTGCCTAAGCAATCTAAAGTAGAGAGATGTGTGGTGCAGACTGTCCTTAATTGCGTGCTCCGTGTTCTCTGACTGAAGCCCATTCAGTGCGTCACTGATTTCTTGTTCAAACTGGTAGGCCACACCGAGGTGTTGGACAGCGTCAATCAATCCAAGCAGATGGTGTGGCTGTGTGATGTCTTGTAGCCGGCGCTGAATTGTTTCCTTGAGTCTTTTGTGATGGTCATAACTCAATGCCTGCAACCACCCACAAATGTGCAAATATCAGCTGTCTGATGTGTACAACCCGTTGTGATCACATGACAATCAAGCTCATAAACCAATGGAAAAAAAAAAATAATCCACAACTACTCGAATTCTGTACAAACACTATAAGGGCATGTCTTTGCATAGAGTACGTAGAAATTGAATACATAAAACTTGAAACTGGTTTAATCAAAAACCAGGTTCGACCCTCCCCATAAAAAATAGTTTTCTGCAAAATTACGGAAAAGATAATTCAGTCCAAACCCAACAGCTATACTACCAACGTGAAACTTTTAATGATATGGATAATCATTTTCACTTTCCATACTTTTTCTATGAAAAAGTAGCCGCACATACATGCCCTTAGCCAAATTAATTAGCTCCCAAAAGGATTATTAATTAAAGAAGTGAGGGGTGAAGGACATAAGGTGCCAATATAGTTGTGCCCTGCCTAAACTTTCTTAGGAACGAAATTACTAGGGTTATGGCTGGTTTTTCATTTCCAATCTTCCCTTGATTTGACTTTCATTAAATGAAAAAGGTTTTTTTTTTATTGTTACTCTTTGATATCCACATTAATTTGACCCTTCAATTTTAATGAGATATAGAAAATGCTAGTCTTATAATTCCTAGAAATTCAATTATTTGCAACAAATAGGCCCTAAGATACAGTCACACATTTAACATGTGATCATATGTTTTTTAGCTAACCATTCCTACCAAGACCTTATCTGCGTACTTTTGGTGACACATTTTTTTAGAGCCGACTCGTTCATCATAAGATTCGAACTCACGACCAGCTGGCTCTAATACCAGATTAAACTTCTTCACCTAATCATTCTTACAAAAACCTCAAGACGTTAGTAGAGGCAGTATAAATACTTTCTAATAATATTAAATTTGTGCACTTCATTGCTCGATTACATGAGTGGATTTCTACAATAATTATGTACTTAGCATAATAATCCGTACTGAGCACAGATATGGCCATTATTGTAATTTAAATATTCATGCATTAAGAGAATTCAAAGACTTTTAGAAAGAGAATAAATGAATAAGAAGGTAATGAGAGTATGAGAAAATAAATGAATAAGAAGGTTATGAGAGTATCTTATTATATAAATCAAGAGCTAGTGGTGGAAATAGGATAATTTGAGCAAAAAGAGAGTGGTAGAGTTTGAATTGAAATAATTTTTTTGCAGAAAAAGAGAAGTGGGAGTAATTTTGATAATGAAATAATATGGTTAGTTGCATGAGTTGGAAAGAAAAGATTTAAAAACAGAGTAACTTACTCTCAAAATCCCAACAAACAGTCAAAATTAAAGCCAAAACGAGCTTCCTTTTTAATATAGTATAATTGTGTAAGTGAAGAGGTGAAAAAGGATAGAAAAAGAAAGAAAAAAAAGGAGTGGATAGTATATGTATAACGGATTGCTAGACTTACTACTGCAGCAGCAGTGCAGTCGCTTCTTGCGAGGTGGGAGCGAATGGTAGCAATATCCCAAACGGTAGAGTGAAAGTTTGCAGACCGGCGTACCTCCATGGAGTCCATGCTTCCGTCAGATACCATCTACCCTGCTCTAGTCACTTAACCAACAAGGGTGGTGGGTTATGCACCCACTTAATAAAGAGTGGGTGTACGGCCTACAGTTTTTATCCAACTAGGGTGTTGCTATTTACACCCAGTCTATATCCCTATCTAGTCTAGCATATGTCATTTTCTTTTACAACAAGTTGCAACTGTCCTATTCTATCAATTCCAAAATCATTGCTTACCTTTTTTCCAACCCCGTGACACACGCCAGAGATCTTTGCTGCAAGCCAATTCTTCGGCCCAGGCCACGTTGACCCAACCCGTCGTCAACCCGGCCCACTACAAAGAATCTGTTGCGGCTGGTACAATGACGTGAGTTCAACGCAATTGCTGATGCAAGCACAGGTCCCGCTCCATCGGTCCATATAAATCTCGACCATCCATAATTTTTTCAGTAAATTAGCGAAAGATTTCTAAAGTGGAATGTATCCAGTCACTCGTCTATGTAATTTTTGTTTAAGGGCTCTGGTACACGCAACTAGACACTTTGCAGCCGGGGTCAAAGTAGGTGGTCATACGCATGTGGTCTTCCGCCAGCATCAAAGCTTGTACAACTATATGTGTTTGCGCAATAGGGCTGAACGGGGTGGGGTTAGAGTGACGTCATTGTGAGGTAGAAACTGACGCAAGGCGGGCCCAACCTTGGGCTACAGAAAATCTGACCGGCCGTAACTTGTTCATCCGGACTTCAATTGATGAGCAGTTTGGCCCTTTGGATTCGTGATGACGAGCACTGCCCAGTAGCATTGACAAATATGGAATCCAACGGTCAGAAATTTTTTGGACCTATTGCAGTCACCTTTGATTTTTGAATTTTGTCACACGATATCTGAGTCATCTGAGCTCCGATAGATGATAAAAAAAAATATAACATTAGTTTGTGAAACTAAAGGATCCTACATTATACAAAATCTTGTTTTCATCAAAAAGAGGAATCTTTCATTCTGATCCGTCTCATATATTTCCAGGTATTCAATTCGCGCCAATCTCTAATTGATTGGATTAAAAATACTGGACGCAATTTAGGATATATCATTGTCATTAAAAGGTCAGAGACTAGCATAATCGAGAAGAGTCCTAGACTGTTGTTCCAATGTGATCGTGGTGGCACATACAGAAGCAAGAAAACTTCCACAACGATTACAGGCACAAAAAAAATTGATTGTCCTTTCATAGTGAAAGGGGTGAAAATGCGAACAGATGATGACTGGATGGCAAGGGTGGTATGTGGAACACATAATCATGCCCCTGCATCATATATGGAGGGACATCCATACCCCGGTCGGCTCTCTGAATCCAAAATCCAGTTGATGTAACATCTGTTTACGAAAAATGTGAAGCCACGAGATATCTTGACATCGTTGAAGAAGCAGGATCCGGACAACGTATCTACCATTCAGACCATATACAATGCACGCAAGAAATTTCGGACTGCAGAGAAAGCCGGTAAAACCCAGATGCAAGTTGTCATGTCATTCCTACAACATGAAGGATACATTTTGATTTCTTTTGTTTTCTTCTGTTTGTTTTTGAGAAGTTGGGTTTTGTCCACTTTGGGTTTTCCACTTGATGGAATTTTGGTGTTTGGCATAGAGTAAAATTGGAGAGGAGTGAAAATGACCAGGGAAAATGAAAGGAACGTGAGCTTCATGTCTCCTTCCAAGGGACTGAGAGGAGGGCTCAAAGCACTGAACCATCATGACCGTTCGATTGTGTTGGATGAGATCTTCCCACTCATCCTGTATCCATGTGGATGGCCCAATTTATAACAAAACACACTAATTAGGTGGTCATTATTCTTTGATCTGAGCCTATTAAAGGGACAGTGATCGCGGGAGGAACGTTGGTGTCTTCAGATCTGGACAGTGATTGTAACGAAAGTCATGAAGATGGGTTTGAGGGTAAAGGGAGAAACCAGAGCAGGAGGAGGAGGAGGAATGTGTGTCTTCAGATCTGGTTTCCAATCATTCTCCATTTTCATCTCCATTCCAAACCCTTAATAAAAAAAAACCAAAACAGAAGAGATAAGAGAAGAAAAAAATCACAGCAATCATCTCAAAGCATAGAGAAGAAGTAGAAACCGACCTTATTTCCCCTTGCCGTGGCCGGTAAAGCAAGATCCGTCACGACCGTTGGAGCACCGGAGAGCTATGTCGGAATTCCTGCGTCGCTGGGTTTTGTGAATGCATGATGGATAGGTGGGTTTTGGAAAAGCCTTTTTTTTGCATTTGTAAATGCTGGCATTTTGAAATGCCAGAAATTCTAGTCAAGAAATGCTGGATTTCTGACAGGAATTCCGGAATTCCCAGACAACCGGGATTCCTGTCAGGAATTCCAAAAAAGAAACTGCCCATTAATGTGTTTCATGTCGCAAAGAAAAAAATGAAGTGGTTGATTGAAGATTTAAAATTAATCATGTCAAACCGTTGATGAGGTGGGCCACTATCTATCACAATGGATACCCCAAAGATTTTGTGGATCGGATGAATAAGATTGGATAATCTTGACCGTTGAATGAAAAACCTTCAAAATACGATGCAACTAACAAAAGAGTATGTGACAGAGAAAATGGTTCCCATGCATTTGTCGCCAACCACAAATCTGTGTTAATATGTTTGAATAAATTTATTTTAAATATCTAAGACCTTTTTTTTGTCATTTAAAACACAAAATCATTCTATTTTAACCTTCCATCATATTACTCTGTTTGGGCATAAATATAATATAAAAATATAAATACTTATAGTATTAATTTCATATGGGACCCACATTTGTGTGTCCGGCAAAATCACTAACTCGAAGGCTTTGGCAGATGAGAAGGGGCAATTTGGTCAGAACGCCGTTGACCTGAACGGGACGCATTCTGTTGTCAAGTATTCAAGTGTGAACTAACGTGTTCGTAAGTCTGTGACTTGGGAAACTTGTGTCTGCTTATGAATCGAATTGGTATAGATGTGAGGAGAGAGGATCATAGCCGTTCATCAATCCAATTGAAAAAGATGTGCATCAATCAATTGCTGGTCACGTTCTTGATGGGATTTTGCTTGAATTATTATTGTACTTGGGACCATCACTTGTCGGTAGGCAAGGCATCAATCAATTAAGATTGTGGATTTGCATCAATCAATTACTTGGGACTGTTCCTGAGCTATGAAGTAGAGTGGGTGCATATTCAAACTAGAGTGGGTGCATTTATTTCCTCCCAACTAACAATACAATGCTGCAAGTCTACTCACAGCACTAGTGGTCGTATCTGCCACGTACAGTATATATAGTGGGGAGACTTGCATGAAAATAGCTAGGAGGGTCTGATTTCATGAGGAGACTTGCATGAAAATAGCTAGGAGGGTCTGATTTCAAGAGAGAGAGTCCTTATCAGTTTTCTATTCATGACAACTCATTTCAAGGGCGAGAGTCGTTGTCAGTTTTATATTTATGACACCTGGATCATATACTAGATATAGACGAAAATGACCCGGTGGACCCAAGATTGTGACTTTTATTAAAGGTGGTAGCCGTGGTGGGGGGACAAGAGATTAGTTATCTTTCAAATCGGGGGGTTGGGTTGTTTTATTTTAGGGATTTTTATAAAATAATTCAGCTTATAGTCTAATTAGATAGTTTTATGGAAAAAAAATAAAACTATGGATTGGTTGTTCATATATTTCTTTTGGATAAAATACTCATATTGACGATATCACCAGCTTAGTTGACGATATCGTCAGTTAGGTTGACGATATACCTGTATAATTAAGAACATCACGAAGCCTCGAATTTTCAACTACATTTCATCTTCTCTCTATCTTTTTGTTCATTTTCTTCAATTTTTGTGGGCTATCTGCTTTCATTTCTCTTACATTCTACTTGAATTTAGTTGCAAACAAATGTGCATCAAGTGGAGAAATAAATGATGGATGCTCTAATTGAGGTTGAGGATGAAAATGTTAGGAAATATCCCCACTAACAAACAAGTACAACTCGCTACTCATTCAGTGGTGCAGAAGACAACCCCAACCTCGTCTTTCATCACCATTCTGATCTTCTTCCTAACTCCATCCCAAATTTGCCATCTCCACCCTTCTCTATCACCACAATTGAACCATCTTCCTCATCCATCCCTCTTTCTCATCATCACCATACTTGAACAGTTGAACCAACTTGCAAACGGCCAGCACCCATCTTCACCATCTGCAATTGCAACTCCACTCTAGGACATTGCAACTTGCCCACCACTAGCCGCAAACAACTCCATCTTCCTCATCATCTTCATACATCAAACACCAACCACCACTTCAACCCTTTTCTCTATCGCAGCTCCATCCCCTTAAACCAAACACAATAAATACCACCACTGCTTGCAACACCTTTGTTTTCATCTTTTTTCTTCTTCGCCATCATCTCCAATCCATCATTTGAACCCAGCCTACACGAACCTACATGAGACCAATCCATCTACATCCCTTCATCTCCACTACCAGCACACCTTCCCATCTTCTTTTTGTTCTTCCAATCAAACACACACTATATAAATAAGATGAACAAAAGAAAACAAACAAATAAGATGGGTTCAAGATCTATTCCTTCTTGAAAATCACAGTTCAAGGGGAGGAAGATGAAGTGGGTTATCGATTTGAGATTTTTTCCACCAAAGCATTTTAACGATATCATTAACTATTGATGATATCGTCAACTGAGGCAAAACTGTCAAAATAAAATGCACGAACCACTCAATCGTTTTTTTCTTATCATTCTTCAGCAAAACGTTTAATCACACTCTAAACTTAATTATTTCGTAAAAGTCCCTTTATTTTAATGTACTACTAAAAACCCTTGAATCATGCGCGGGGGGTGGTTGGGGGTTGTTGTTCCGCCGCTCGTGACTTGAAAGATCTTCGAAAGACCTTTTCATTTTCTCTAGTGTAGAGTCCAGTACTCACCTGACACAGCCCTTAGTTAGCAAGTCTTGGTAGTAAGGAATTTAGTTGACGAATTCGGATACTTAGTCAACGAAATCAAGATTTTCAGAGACAGGCGATGTACCGGTTAGATGACAACATAGGGTTAACGATCCAACAGAATTAGTAGGACTAGTGCCACAACTTTGACTAGTTAGGGATTAGTGTTGAGAAAACAACAGATTGAATTTTAGAATAGTGTTTTACGCCTACCATGTCAACCAAGTTAGTCATTTATTTTATGATTTTGAGACTTATTCCAATCATAGGAATTGACCATATTAGTGGGATCTAAATTTGAGATAGATCAGTTGAATTGGGAACTATTATGTTGTTAGAATTGAGTCGTTGATGATTTTATAGAATTGTGATAGCCAATTTAAAACCTGGACTCTTGGAATTAATACGACTAGATCCAAAACTTTGTCCCTTAGGGATTAGTGATGAGGTTGTAACAGATTAGATATTAGAATTGTTGATAGTATGAATACACCTTTAGTGTCTGCCAAGATTAGCTACTCTATTTTCCAAGTTAGGTAACGTTTCAGTACACCATAGGATTAGTTGACCCATGGTATCACTATTATCTACAAACTAACGATTAGTAAGGGAGGATGTTCCATACGCTGCAATACATGCTTAGACCATATGTGTTTAACTTCTGGACAGAGCTAGATCGAAATTAACTTAGTTCAAGTTCACGAACAACGACAACTTTCGTGTGAATTTGGACATGACTTCTTTGAGACTCCTTAGAATAGGATTGTACCGGACACCAGTGTGTGGAAAGAAATCTTCATAGACTCGATCTTGTATGCGACTGATGTTAATATCAAATTGCACAAGAGACGATACAGACAATTTGGGCAGACAAGGGAACTATACAGGCAAGCAAGGAGTGTTAGAAGAGTTGGCCGCAGCGAAAAAGGTGAAAAGTACTGAACAGACATAAAACAAGTGTCACCTCTTTGTATTGAACGTTCGAGATTCACCACGGGTTGTTTTATTTTAATGTACTACTAAAAACCCTTGAATCATGCGCGGGGGTGGTTGGGGAGTTGTTGTTCCGCCGCTCGTGACTTGAAAGATCTTCAAAAGACCTTTTCATCTTCTCTAGTGTAGAGTCCAGTACTCACATGACACAACCCTTCAAGTTTTACATCAATACACAAGGGACATTAACATCAGTATTTAGACTGACCTCTTGACAAGCGACTAGTTATCTTTCAATTCGGTGGGTTGGGTGGGTGGGGGTGTTGGGATGTTTAATTTTAATGTGCTACTAAACACCCTTGAATCATGCACAAGGGGGTGGTTGGGGGGGGGGGGGGGGTGGTTGTTCCGCCTCTCGTGACTTGAAAGATCTTCGAAAGACCTTTTCATCTTCTCTAGTGTAGAGTCCAGTACTCACCTGACACAACCCTTAGTTAGCAAGTCTTGGTAGTAAGGAATTTAGTTGACGAGTTCGGATATTAATTCATTGAAATCAAGATTTTCAGAGACAGGTGATGTACCGGTTAGATGACAACATAGGGTTAACGATCCAACAGAATTAGTAGGACTAGTGCCACAGCTTTGACTAGTTAGGGATTAGTATTGAGACGACAACATATTGAATTATAGAATAGTGTTTTACGCTTACCATGTCAACCAAGTTAGTCATTTATTTTATAATTTTGAGACTTATTCCCATCACAGGAATTGACCATATCATATTCTCTTAGACCATATGTGCTTAACTTCTGGATAGAGCTAGATCGAAATTAACTTAGCGCAAGTTCACGAACAACGACAACTTTCGTGTGAATTTGGCCATGACTTCATTAAGACTCCTTAGAATAGGATTGTACCGGACACCAGTGTGTGGAAAGAAATCTTCATGGACTCGATCTTGTATGTGACTGATGTTAAGAGCAAATTGCACAAGAGACGATACAGACAATTTGGGCAGACAGGGGAACTATACAGGTAAGCAAAGAGTGTTAGCAGAGTTGGCCGCAGCGAAAAAGCTGAAAAGTACTGAACAGACAGGAAACAAGTGTCACCTCCTTGTATTGAATGTTCGAGATTCACCACAGGTTGTTTTATTTTAATGTACTACTAAAAACCCTTGAATCATGCGCGGGGGTGGTTGGGGAGTTGTTGTTCCGCCGCTCGTGACATGAAAGATCTTCAAAAGACCTTTTCATCTTCTCTAGTGTAGAGTCCAGTACTTACATGACACAACCCTTCAAGTTTTACATCAATACACAAGGGACATTAACATCAATATATAGACTGACCTCTTGACAAGCGATTAGTTATCTTTCAATTCGGGGGGTGAGGGGGGGTTGGGATGTTTAATTTTAATGTATTACTAAACACCCTTGAATCATGCACAGGGGGGGGGTGGTTGGGGGGTTGTTCCGCCTCTCGTGACTTGAAAGATCTTCGAAAGACGTTTTCATCTTCTCTAGTGTAGAGTCCAGTATTCACCTGACACAACCCTTAGTTAGCAAGTCTGGGTAGTAAGGAATTTAGTTGACGAATTCGGATACTTAGTCATCGAAATCAAGATTTTTAGAGATAGGTGATGTACCGGTTAGATGACAACATAGGGTTAACGATCCAATAGAATTAGTAGGACTAGTGCCATAGCTTTGACCAGTTAGGGATTAGTGTTGAGACGACAACGGATTGAATTATAGAATAGTGTTATACGCCTACCATGTCAGCCAAGTTAGTCATTCATTTTATAATTTTGAGACTTATTTCGATCACATGAATTGACCATATCATATTCTCTTAGTGGGATCTAAATTTGAGATAGATCAGTTGAATTGGGAACTATTATGTTGTTAGAATTAAGTCGTTGACTATTTTATAGAATTGGGATAGCCAGTTTAAAACCTGGACTCTTGGTATTAGTACGATCATGGTAAGTTTCATTTAAAGAGAGAAAAAAAGGGCGGGCATAAAATAAGTTTAAGTTTGTACATTTCACTTTCTTATTTATGATATTTTGTCAGTTGCTACTTTTTTCTAAAAAAGAAAAAGAAAATATTAAACATAAAGCAATAATGCAAATGAAGTACTTGTATATATGGGATGTGCTTATAAGTTTTGGAGGTCTTTATACCTTTTTCAAATGCTATAATAAATAATATGTAACTGAATGAACATCAAATTACAAATACTTAAGATTAGTGTACAAAAGATTAAAGGGTTAATATTTAAAAAACAATAATAAAGGGTTACATCCGTACAAAGAAAATAATCTCATATCTTCTGGAAACCTCACGGAGCCCTCTGATGTTCTTAACTCTCAAATTTCAAATATAACTACCACTCAAGTATCTTTTAGTTCCACCAAAAAATAAAAATAAAAATAAATAAATACATAGAAACTACTTGCACAATTAGCATTGTTTCATGTAAAAAAAAAAGAGAGAATGTTAATTCTCTTGTGTTTAGTCAATTTGGTATTTGAATTATAACACAACCATCCATTGGCCACCGGCAACAATAATAAAAGTGGCAGGCTAGCTAATACCTTTTGTGGCGACTTTTAAACTGATTTTTAAGCTGATGGAGAGGTATTTAAAGTGCATACAGAATTATAAGTATTGAACACCAAAAGGTAAAAAGTAAAATACACTTGATTCCTTTTCTTTTGATCCATTATAAAATACACTATTCATTTTCTTTTTTACTTTCATCCCATCTTAGTTCAAGGTTTATTATTGAAAAAGCACATGTCATTTAAGTTTTCAGAGTTAAAAGGCAGTATGGACACCAGGAACCACATAATAGAGTAAATAGTGCATAGTTAAAATCTTTTGTTTTTCCCACTTTGGCTTAGTTTATTAATCGGGGTGGACAAAATAGTGCAAAAAAAAACTAAAAAAACTTTCTGAATTAAAAGATCTGAAATATTTTTCCTTTGAAATGATTTTTTTAATAGCACCATATATATCTCACAATTAATTTTACAAAAGTAAAAAAAAAAAACAACAACTGAATAAAAATTTGGAAATTAGTGAACAAACTGGTTCAATGAGAACCACGAATGAAGGCTAATTGGTCTTATCCCACTCTTAAAGGGTTCATTTGGGTATAGTAGGTGGGTAGTTAGCAATTTTCCAGAGAATTTAGAGGGCTTTTTTCATAATTTTAGATTTTTGAGATTATGGTACCGTTGGGTAGATATTTTTTATTCCTAAACTTAGGTCTTCTAGCTCATCTTGATCCGGATCCTCAAATTCCCTCTAAATCCAAGCCTAACCCAAAGTTTAGTTTAGACAAATTGGAAAATTCCCATTATGTCCCCAACTTTATCCATCCGATTCACTCTCTCTTATCTCTTTTCTTTCTCTTTTCCTTTATCTCATTCTATTTCCTCCCTTACGACATCTTACTCTCTTTTTATTGGGCTGGTGTGTAGTGAAATCGTACTATATCTTACTCTCTCTTTTATAATAAGATATAGATACAAATTACTCTCTTTTTATTGGGCAGATGTGTAGTGAAACTATACTACATCTTACTCTCTTTTATAATAGGGTATACATATAGAAATATATGATAATACATATAATAATAATACTAAGTGAGGCCCCACATCTTGCATTTTATTGGGCAGGTGTGTAGTGAAAAAAGTACTGCATCTTGCTCTCTTTTATTGGATACTCCGATTAACCCGCCATAATGATCATGGTCATTAACACTAATGCATTTTTTTAGATTCTTCAATATTGCTTTTTCTATTATTTATAGTTCTACTTAATGAAATAAATGACAAATCTCTATATTAAATTAAATACCACTTATCGAATGCATCTCTATCATACCATATAAAGTTCTCCACTATTTTATCCCCTTCATCACATGGAAAGCTATACATTATTTATCCATACCAATCATTGCTAGAGTGTAGTGTTTAACATTAGATTTTGATGTTAATAGTTTAATTTGGTCCATCTATTGTTGACATAAAAAAATACCAAAATTCTATTGACTCATTGTTGTAGGTCATGAATAGATGAGCTTAAACATAATTATGCATTGTGCTCACTTATGTATAGAAATGCCTAAATCCACTCAACAAGGACCCACTCTTAAATTTTTGTGGATGGGCGAAGGCCATTGAAAAACCTTAAGCCATGTCTAATTTTGGTCCATATACAACTTGACCCTTTTAAAATCATGCTCTAACTCATTACCCAAATCACCAATATATATTACTACTACTACAATTTAGCTTTTTTGCGACGCCAAAAAAGCGTCACAGATGATATAAAAAGCGTCGCAATAAGTAATTGCGACACAAAAAAACTAAGGGTCGCAAATAATGGGGTCACAGAAAGATTAGCTACGCTAAAGACTACAACGTGGCAATAGGAGAGAGTATTTGCGACGGTTTCAAAGAGTTGCTAATTAAGTATCAATCGCGACGTATTATAAGCGTCGCAAATAATGAATTATTTGCAATGGTAAAAAAGCGTCGCAGATAATGATTTATTTGCAACGGCAAAATTGCGTCACCAATAATTTATATTTGCGACGATTCAAAAAAGTCGTTAATAAATCAGTAAGGGCGACGCTCTTATAAAGTTGCAAATAATCTTTTTTTGCAACGCTTCTGTGGTGTTGCAAATAATATTCATCTTGTTACATTTGATTATTTGCAACGCAACAAAAGCGCCGCAAATAATGATTTTTCAGAAAAAAAAAATATTTTTTAATATTTTCAAAAAATATATATTTTTCCTCTTTTGATACCCAATCAATACAGATATAATCTCATCATCCATTCACAATCCATCCATTCACAAATATTAAATGCAAAGTCATCCTTAAGTCATCACAATCATATATCTCTAAGTAGCAATTGAGGTATGAAAATAACACTCCATCGATGTAAAAACATAAACTAAATTAATTCATTGAATTTGAGTGCAATGAAACAGGTGTCCTCATCACAAATTATTACTCAAGATATTGATAAAATTTTGTTAAACATAAATCTATACAATAGTTGGTCTTAATATAACATATAAACAATAATTGAAAGGCGGTCTTCGATATGTATCACGGAGAGACAACGAACAATTTCCACGATAAAATATAGCATCTTCAAATTGATCTGCGTCATCTAAACCGGTTCAAAAAATATTGCTTGTTCTTATTTTCTCTTCATCTCCCATTTCGATCTGTAATAAATAAAACAAGGTAGATGTTAAAATCTATAAAAACAAGATAAATGTTAAAACTGAAATTTGAGATCTCAAGTTGAAATCTTATATGTTTATGTTGATTGTAGCCTATGCACAAAGTCACCACATGTACATCAATCCATATCATTCAAATCATGGCCCTTGATGCATATGGGGCATGGAAAAAAATAGATTGACTTGATGATACGGCTACTTATTTCTCATTTTAAACATTCCTTCACTATATATGCCTTTTGGGTATGTGACATTTGTGAAGAGAGATTCAACATGGTAATTGCAACTAAGAAAATGAAGCACCTGATATATCAGAATTTAAGATGAAATTTTATCCATTTCCATTTGCCTTCTATTTGAACTGAACATGCACCTGATGATGCATAGAAGCAATGAATAAATGTTTTACCATGGAGGAGTGCCCATTTTTTAGCCATTATAGATTGCATCATAGCCTCCATATTCTTTTGTCAGGATCTCATATCATCCATATGAGCTTCCATTTGTTGTTTTTGACCCGCCATCTGAACCTCCATTTGTTGTTTTTGACCCGCCATCTCAACCACCATTTGTTGTTTTTGACCCGCCATCAGACCCTCCATATGAGTCTCTATTTGTTGCTTCTGAGCTTCCATCCGCTGCAACTGCTCAACCAACTCTTGAGGTTGTCTTTCAGCTGTTGTGGCCCTCTTAGTAAGCTCTTCCACCCGCTGATTATTGTGAAGGCCTGTTGAAGAGGATGGAGGGGCCACAACGCCATGCCCAAGAATCAGTGGCAGTATTCATAATGTTCAAAGACAATAAAAGATACAAAGATTTGGAGGGCACACAAGATCCACAAGTGAATCTCTCCCCACACCCTTGTTTAGTAAGCAAATGGGCATCTACATTAGCTTCTCTAAGGATATGGAAACACGAAACTAGCTAAGCCTCCCCCTAAGATCCTAAGAAAGATGTCAAGTGGTAATGAAATACATGCTCATTTGTTGAGGGTTCAAAAGCTATTTGCTGGACAACACCAGCGAATATAATTCAAATTTCAAACTGTTTATCAAATTCACAGCAGGGTACAATTCCTATAACATTGTTCTGTTTTTTTATAACACTTATAACATTGTTCTATTTGCAGAAAAAGAAACCATCTTCTCTTTCTTTGAGAAGGAGCAGGAAAATTTTGGAACCACTTCTCACAAGTAGTTCCAAGAGCCTACGAAACCAAGATTTATCACCTGATGAGTTCGGCCCGTGGTGGGTTCACAGAGGACAACACTGTGAGTACCGTCAGTGCTGATTCTAGTAAACTTCGTACAAGCACTTTTACCCTTCAGAGATTTGTCAACTGTGAGGGTGGCCAACCTGAATGAAAGAGAAACCATAACATAGTTTTCCCATGCTGAAAATCTACATGATAATAATTAACGTTACCAAGCAATATACAGGTATGTTTGGTCATCTTCATTTTCATGGAAATATGCCTATTTTTCAGGTAATACAAGATATAGGTTGTGTTTATATACCCACTTCTGCTCTAGTTCATTTCTTGTCCCCATATGTCTCCCCATTGCATATTTCTTGGTTTCTAATTCTGTTCTCATACCAACATGTGAAATAAGATGGGGGAAATGACTTTTTTAACTGATTTTTGTATGGACATCTATCTTATTTCCAGGTAATAAAAGAGGTAGATCTCAATAAAAATCGAAGCATCCAAATGCAGCCATAAAAATGATAATGAGGACATCATGTTCAGTGAAGATTATGGATGAATTCCACATAGAAGTAAGTCCAAAGTTAACACCACAGACATCAAAAAGAAAAGGAATGATCATATAAATCCAGGACGCCAGTCTTCATTGAAGACAAACCATTGGATCCAACACTCTCCATGATAGACAAATGCCCATGACAATCACCTTTGTGTTTCTCTAAAGAATAAAGAAATTACTGAGTGAATCACATATTTTCCCCCTTCAGGACCTCTAGATCAGTACACTTTATAGAACAAAATACACATGGAGGATTCTTACTTATTTATACATAATACATTTACTTTGGCTCGAATATTTTATGATGCAAATATTAAAAGAAAAGAGGGTGAAACATAAGTCTAAATGACCCCATTATGTTGAGGGCTCGGTTGACAGCTTGGGTTAGGAATTGGCACAACTACTTATGATGGATGTGCCCAATTGTTGGTTTGCCAAAGGGAAATGCCGTGCATAGTGATTCTCCCAAGTGTTTGTCCATAGTGATATTTGTGGAAAAATTAAAAGAAAGTCACTCCATCAGACAGTAAGGCAAATCAGAAAGCAATATGGATATGATACATACAAACTAAAAATAAATAAGTGAGAATTGAACTAGCAGCCCCTCAACAATACGAAGAAGTACTCACCCAAAAAAACAACTCTGACCTTTAGTCCCTTGAAGATTTGTGAATCAAATGCTAGGATTGTGTGGTCCCCTCTAGATCACCACCACCTTGGGCCCTTCATTCCTTTCCTCTTTAACACCTATTGGGAAAACACAAAACCCCCTTTAGTATGAGTTCCTAGGAATTCAATGGAAAATAAAGTGGAAGAAAACATCAACTATAAGTAAAAAACTGCAATCACAGCATAATACTAATGGATTTTAGTATCAGAAACACAAATCCAAGACAAATAAACACTAAAAACAATAACCCACTTCCCCAAACTGAAAAGCTTTCCAAATTCAAGCTCACACAACAATCTCATCAAAAACAAAGGAAAAGAAAAGGACTGTAAGGAATCATAAAGAAAAAGGGCAGAAGACAAAAGGAATACCAAGATGAAAAATTGAAATCCTCCATTTTTCCAGCCTGTTCAAACAACAAAAACAGGAGTTCCAGAGGTTTTGGTGAAATGGGTATCTGAGATTAGCAAGAAAAACCCAGAAAATAGAACCAATATGGAGGAGGTGTGTGTTCTTGACTTCTTTCTGGGACTGGGTTGGGTGGGGGCTTTTGCTGAAAAGAGAAGGTGAAAGATTGACTGGGAAATGATGGGTCAAACACAATAATAATTACCTTCAATCCTAAAAAAAAAAAAAAGAAGCTCAAATTCAAAACGTATACATATACACATATACATTGTTGTTGTTGTAGAAGTTTTCAGGAAATACAAGAAGGGGGAAATGAGAATCCTAGAATTTCAGATAAAAAGAAGAAGGATGAATACTTGAACAAGAAGAAGGGGTACCTTCAATACAGGGGGGCAAGAAGTCCCCGCTCTCAGAAGCCTTATCCCTCCTAATTATAGTATTAATGGCGTCACTAGCTCGATCTGGTAGCGTTTCAAGGTCCATATACTCAGCCTACGATCCAAAAAACAAAACTTTAGAATACCCAGAAGCAGACAGGTTCCCATTTCACAGCGAGCGCAAATACCTCAGAACTAGCTTTAGAATACATGATTTCTTCAGCCTTCAAGACTACAAGAGGAAGTTTGTCCTGCCATTCCTTGTTCTTCTTGGTTGCAGAGCTGTGAATCTCATTCATGACCCTAAACAAACACGTAATGGTATGTGAAAAGGATCGCATTCTTCTCCTTTGTGCAGATGATCAAATGCAACAGTCCATTAAAAAAGATATACTTTCAAGGGAGTCAAAGATACGCAAACACAAATATTAAAAAAAAAGACCTAATCATATTTTTTATCGATTCTCTGAGACCAAGAAACCATAAGTTGAGGGAAAAAGAGAGAAAAGATTAGGGTTTTTATAAAGAGGATATAATAAGATGCATCCGATGAGGAAATCTCTGTTGTGAGGGAACTTTTTAGGGTATTTCTGAGCGACGAGGGCGATGGCGATGATTATGATCCCTAACAGCAATCTGATGTTGCTCAGCCTCACATCTTCAATGTATTCACGACTCGTCACGATCTGCAAGAAGAAGAAGAAGATAATCAAGATTTTAGAGATCTAGGGCAACGAAAGAGAGAGAGAGAGAGAGAGAGAGAGAGAGATTTGGGAATTGTTATAAATGTAGAGAGAAAAAGAGAAAGATACATCAGAGACTGATTCGTCGAGGAGGTGTTTGATGGAATGCGGATTCACCAACATCTCCAAAACCCCATCGTCTAATGGGATCGAGCGCTCTGCGTCGTTGAGCGTCTGTGAGGGGTTTAGGCAGGGGCACTATGCTTAGACAGACTGAGTCGTTGGTGGTGCCGAGGAAGAAGAAGAAGACTTCCTGGTGGTGATGGAGATGCCAGCGATAAGCGGTGGAAGTTCGTGGTTGGTAGCTCCGGTGATTGGGGGTTGGTGGTGGCGGTTTTGTTGGATTTGCTGTGTGCGGTGCTGGTGCAGGGGAAGAAGAATACAGAGGAGGATGAGGGATTAGGGAGAAGGGAGGGAACGAGTAGGGAATGAGGGATTAGGGAGAATGGAGTGAACGAGTGCGGAATGAGGGATTAGGGCGGGAGAGTGAATGGAATGGAGGGAAAAAACGTGGACTTGGGAACGTTAGTGCGGTAGGGTTTTAGTGACACGGGGGGCCATTCTTTTAATTTCTAAATGGTTTCTACACCTAAAACGGGTCAAAACCGCTTCATATTAGGAACGGTTCTTAATCGCTTCAGACAAGCGTTTCTAATTTCGGATTTTGGTGTGTGTGCGCGGGAGATGGAATGAATTGAAAAATTAGACTTTTTTTTTTTTTTTACAGCGCTATAAATTAATGTCGCTAATAAAATATTATCTGCGACGCATTTAAATCCACGTCACAAAAAAATTTATTATCTGTGACACATCAGGTATACTGTCACAACTAAATATTATTTGTGACGTCAAAATTACGTCCCAAATAAATGTATAATTTTTTTTCGTAATGGCGGCGGAGGGAAGAAATTAGTGACTTTTTTAGCTTAATTTTTTTATGACACCATATGATGGAAGTCGCTAATAATAATTATCTGCGACAAAAGACATCAGCGTCGCGAATAAGATATTATGTGCGACGCAAAAAGGAAACTGTTGCAAGTAACCCTAACTTTTCTATGACATAGCCCACACTAAAAACTATTTGCGACGCAGGGATTGCATCGCAAATAGAGACACTTATTTACGACAGATGATTGTGTCGCAAATGAGTATCTAGCGTTGCAAATAATTAACCGTCCCAAAATTTAGCGCTCAATGAATTTTTTGACGCCTTTATTTGCAACGCACTATATTCCTTGCTGAAAGTATCATATTTGCGACGCCTGGAGTCTTGTGTCGCAAATACTAAAGCTTGTTGCGACGGGTCAAGTTTTATGTTGCACATAAAATTTATTTTTTGCGACACTTTAAGGTTCGTCGTAAATATTTTCGTCCGCGAAACTCATTTGTGGTAGTAATGGGGCCCAGCAATCTGGCATTTTATTGGCGGCGTGTGTAGTGCAATATACCCTTTTAATCATGCTCTACTCATGAACCCAACCACCAATAGATATATTACGAAGTGGGGGCCCACATCTTAAATTTTACGAGCGTGGGGGGGGGGGGGTTGTATGAAAAAAGTACTACACGTTTCCTCCCTCTTTATATAAAAATATAGATAGATATAGATATATTATAGAGATATATCGTTGGAGGTTGCCCCACAATGGTGTAGTGAAAAGATTTACATTATAATATTTGGGGGTGAGCCCCACAAAGGTGTAATGGAAAAGTTTACAATTTCGCATAATAATATATTATTATATTATATTATAATATTTGGGGGTGGGCCCTACAATGGTGTAGTGAAAAAGTTTGCAATTTTTCATTATAATATATTATTATATTATATTATATTATAATATTTGGGGGTGGGCCCCACAATGGTGCAGTGAAATAGTTTGCATTATATATTTTAGGGGTGGGCCTCACAAATGTGTAATGAAAAAGTTTGGAATTTCTCATAATAATATATTATTATATTATATTATAATATTTGGGGGTGGGCCCCATAATTGTGTAGTAAAAAAGCTTGCATTATAATATTTGGAAGTGGGCCCCACAATGGTGTAGTGAAAATGTTTACATCTTGTTCTTTTTTATAATTATAGATATAGAATATATAATATTATAATATATATAATATAATATATAATGAAGTGGGCCCCATATGGTGTAGTCACAAAAAAGTTGAAAAAGATAACTTCTCCTCTTTTATATGAGTAGAAGATAGAAGATAACAACGTCTATGAGTTGGTCGTTGGAACGGGTGGCCCATTGTGTGCCGCACGCAGTGGGCGTCAACCCCATATACGCATTCAATACGAGGGGCAATCTATATAACCCAACCTAACTTAACCTCCAGAAGCATGGACTAAATCCAATCCATTATTAAGATAATAACCTTATTTGAGTTAAATTGTAGGCCCATTTAAATGTGTTATGTGGCTTAATCCTAATCCGACCCATTTTTTCAGTGGGCCAGGTTCTCCTAACCCTGGGTGGACTCCTTGTTAAAGTGGGTCTTCCGGTGTGTATAAATACATATTTCTTCCTTCTTTTATCTACCTCTTTTTTTTGCTATGTGTACCCTTGAATCCAAGTACTCAGGTGTAGTTTTGGCCAAAATGGTCACATGTGGACGTGGTTGGGCATATGGAATCACACACTAACAATACCTATCGACTTCCATTATTTCAGAAATTAAAGCTTATGGTTGGACTTTGAATGAAGAAAGTACGTGACTGGTCTATAAACTCCATTATTTCATATATTTAAGCCTTGGCCGCTTTTTTGACTTTAATTATATTCTCAGGACTCTAAATGAGCAAGCATAAGTTTTGCTATTTGACTAACCAGGATATAAGGTGGGAAAGGGCTTCTATTCTAGTGATGGTTGAGGGCTGAGCATAAGTTTTGCTACTTGACTAAAAAGGATATAAGGTGGGAAAGGGCTTCTTTCCCTCCCCCCCCCCCCCCCCCACCACCACGCTTCTTTCCCCCCCCCCCCTAAGGTGGGAAAGGGCTTCCCCCCCCCCCCCCACATAAGGTGGGAAAGGGCTTCTCCCCCCCCCCCCGTGGAGATCGAATGGCTCCTTACCCAAGTGGTAAAGAGCAAAATCTCTCGCTTGGCTATCCAAGATTTCAACCTTAATGTACCACCTTTCCCGCATTTGCGGGCTTTCTTTTCCTGCCTGTGCACTCAGCCCCAATTCTCAATCTCACCCCTAACCAGGGTTATATACCCCCAATTCTCAATCTCACCCCTACCAGGATTATATGCTGCTCCATTTTCCCACTTGTATCAGCTTTTTTTTTTTTTTCAATGGGTGTATGGGACATTTCCCACATGTGTGCATGTGTGGACTATCTTCCTCTTGTGTGTGTGTGCGTGTGTGTGTGTGTGTGTGTGTGTGTGTGGGGGGGGGGGGGGGGGGGGGGGGGGGGGGGGGGGGGGGGCTCATGGTCATAGGCCAGCCCCATTGGCTGCGGTACAAAACAACAACAATATAATAATAATAATAATAATAATAATAATAATTTGAGCCTCTTCATATCAAACTTGGAAGGATGATTTTTGTCTATTATCAAAGCTGTAATAGTCCCTCTGCTGTAGATATTGATAAGTACTCTCTCTTAAAATTAAACAAAATTAAATAATAATATAACTTGATCGCTCGTGCTCAACAATTTCATTAAGGGACTGCTCATTTACTAGAATTCTAGGAATTTCTAAATTTCCAGACAAGGTGGAATTCCTTAATCCTCCTTTGGCCTCGAGCATTCAGTAATTCCACCAAAATGCAAAGAGGGTAGAGTTCCTGAATTCTTAAAGGCTAATTGGGACTTTTCATGTGCTTGAATTCATAAATTCTTATCAAGAAACAAAGAATTTGGAAATGCCAAGGGTAACATCATGTCTCAAAAACCCCAACCAATAGTAAAGAAACAGGCTCTAAAAGAAATGTGAGAAGTAGTGCTTTCCTTATTCCAATAAGCATGAAAGAAATGGGTTTGTGTCTGCATCGCGACTTCACGAGTAAGAGAAAGGACCAGAAATCACCTTTTATAAAATCCAAAGATTTAATTCCCATCGTGGAAATCATGTAGGTTGTAACTTATAAGAAGTACGAGACAACCACGTGGCTTATTAGGGCTTGTTTGGTATCTCTACACTTTTTTTTTATAGATTCGTAAAAATAGAGCCATAAAAAAAAAGATGTTAGAATCAAAAGGTGTGTTTAATAATGCAATGATCTATTTTAAATAGATTTTTTAAAATCAATGGTTGAAATCTTTTCACTAGTTCTTCGAGATCCACAAGGTATCCAGTCAAAAACTTGACCTCTTAGTCATGTTCAACTTTCCAAAGAGATCTAACGGTTTAGATATTGTCATAATCTAGAAAATACTATCAAATGGCTCATATTTTTTTGCACATTTCTTGAGATTGATGATGATCCAACAGTTGAGATTTGATCCTATAGCCATGCTTGATCTTAAGAACAATTTCAATGGTTTGAGTTGTGATTTACTATCCTAGAGATAATAAAAAAAAAAAGCAAGATTGTTTATGGACTAATCCAAAATTGAATATCTTACATTAATGTCTGATAAGTTCTCGAGATCCACAAGGTATCGTGTCTTGAAAACTGACCAAATAGTCGTGTTCAGCCCTTCCAAAGATATCTAATGGTTTGGATCTTGTGTTTGGGGCCCACGGAATCGGCCAAAAAATACTATTCAATGACTCTTTTTTTTCACATATTTCATGATTGGTGATGATGATCCAACACCTGAAATTTGGTCCTCTAGCCGTGCTTGATCTTAAGAACAATCTCAACGTTTGGATCTTGATTCACTCTTTTAGATTAAAAAAAAAGGGGACAAGGCATTGTGGACGCCCAATCATTGTAGTTCCACCTCTTTTTTTCTGCCTCTGCTTTTTAACCGGGTAGAACATGAGAATTAGAGGCTTGGACTCTATTTCTCTAAAATAGGCAGAGGCTGAAAATCTCTGCCAAATGCTACTATTCCTAAAAATTTTAACCGAGCTGTCCATTAGTTGGCTAAATTTTGTTTCTCATATGATCAGGATAGGGTGCTAATGTTCAAAGGGGAGAGGTTGCTGATTGTGGCTTTTGTGGGATAATTTTGTTTTGGGATTCTAATTGCCTCTGTCTTTGTTCTTGCTTCTTATCTTTAGCGAACTGCCCTTTAAACAGAAAAAAAAAAAAAAGTAGTGATCAATGGCCCTCAATTCGGCCCAAGGCGACTAGGACCGGATTCAATTTAGGCAGGCTTAGACAATGCACACGTTCAGGGTTGGAATAAGGGTGCCGGGTGCGTCTATGCCTAGGTCGCGAGTCCATCAAACTCTTTTCAAGCACATCGATCTTCTCATGTCAGTGCCATGTCTGCGTACCTAACAAAATGATGCCCAGTGCCCCTGTGCAGATGTCTCCTACCATGCAAGACAACCTGTGGGGCCCACCAAGGGGATCATGTAGTCCCGTGATTCACCCAATCCCTCGCACACTACAAAATTTACACCAATCTCAAAGGGTCAGGATGATTGAATGGACTTAAAATTTAAGATATAAGTAGGTTCTATTTAGATCTTTCGATCCCCCCATATCATTTATAATTAGTGGGGGCCCAAGATGAGCTGCACGGGATAATTTACACGATCTCTTGTGCAAGCCATCCCGCACATGATCCCTATTCTAAAATGATATTGACGTAAAACTTAAATACATTTTTTTTTCATAGGTAACGGTAAAATATATTAAAGACTTAAGAAAGATACAATAAAAAAGATGGAAAGAAAAAAACCTTACGTAGATATTAGAGCTAAATATCAACACAAAACAACAAATTACAAAGGAGCAAGCAAAATTACATCTCTTTCTACCCCCAACTTAGCCAAAACATCTGTCATGCCATTCTCCAACCGAAGTACATGATGAAACTCAACATTCAAAGAGGATGATCAAGTCTTGATTTCGTTGAAAGATTATTTTGTTTTTGTCCTTTTCCCCCTATTTGTTTATACTAGGGCCCCAACTCAGGTCGGAATGTGCTAATGGATGGTGATGAGTCAGGCCCAAATGACCCAACCCATGAGGATGAAGCTCAGGTCCAAGCCCACGAAGAGACCAAGTCAGGGCAACCACGTTGCTTCGGAAGCAGTCCCGCTCCTATCAGGTCCTGCGGAGAAATATCTCACCTGCCTCGTACAGGGCGAGGGCAGTTCCTCACCTGCCAGTGCGAGGGTAGTTCGAGGGCTCCGTCTGTGAGGGTAGACTATAAATCGAGTAGCCCCAAGGGGCATTCGAGGAGGGGAGGAGGAGGGATCTCTCTCTATTCACTTCGACTCTTATATTCCTCTAGTTTGTAATAATCATTGAGGAAGTAAACACGACAGGCAATCTCTACCTTTATGAAATGGACGTAGGTCATCTTGACCGAACCACTATAATCCCTTCTCTCTCTCATTAATTTACTGCATTTAGCATTTATTACTTGACCGGTAGTGTCCGAAACCCTATTTTGGCATCATCAGATGGTCTGTACATTTCTAAAATTAATGGGTGGTTTTAGATCCTAGCTTCAGGGTCCGTGTCACACTATATCCAAACTCGGACTCAAGACTCCTCAATAGTAAAAAGATTTGGGCCTGAACACAGTTTACAACCTTGTCCGTGGACTATCAATTTCCTTGCACAACGGTTGTCAAAATTTTAGAGCCCGTAGATTATCTGATGGAGCTAGTTTTCTTTGAAGAGATGTTTTTGTCCACAAATATATGAAATTACACCACCGTACTCATGGATCAATGGAAAGGCATCTCCTTTTCCGTGGAAGTAACATATTTTAAAAATACCTTAACTTATAGTGTAGCTTCTTTCACCATTTGAAAGTTTTAGATAAAATAATAATAAAGTATATAGTTGAGATGTATCGTCTAAGTTGCGGGTCGTGCTTTTTTTAAGGAAATAAATGCGCTCACGCACTACAATGGTGTCTGAGATCGGGGTTACCCTTGCCCAAATTTGATAACCAATCTTAAACAACAATTATTCATATTAGAGAATATATAAAAACCAACCGTATGACTTTTCAAGAATTTAAAATGACCCTTGAGACAAGGGCCATCTGGACATACTTGTGAAACTAAAGGTGCCAACACGGCTCAACTGTGAGTGTGTTGGCGGCTCTTCTATTAAATTAATCTTGCGCAAAACACATAAATTTACTACGTCTGTTTTTTTTTTTTTTTTTCAACTTTTATTCATCATTTACATATATACTCCAAATCAATTTGATTGAAGGTCCAACACTGATTAAAGTGAAAATTTGTCTCGAGACCAAGTCCTTGGTTAGTTGGTTACGAACAATTGCTAATCAAAACCAAAACCTCTAAACCACTAATCTCCTTTAATATTGTGGTAAAGCCCGAGTCTTGGCCAAACTATATTATTCTATTAATCAGGATGTTGGATGGAAAAGGGCGTTGTTAGGATAATTGTTGGGTTTTGTTCCTCTTTCGTTGTTTTGTTTTTTGTTTTGCCGTGTTTCTTTTTCTTTTAATCAAAGTTTTATTTACCAAAAGAAAATTACAAAGGATGTCAATCTTTATATAACAGGTGGGTGGGCCCATTGTGACAAAATCACTGTGGAAATTGGGCCAAAATAAAACACAAACTTCTTCTGTGCATTTTTTTATTTTGGCACCAACCAAACATCACTAGATTTTCCATATCGCTTTCAATTTGTCTTGTGGAGCTTTTACTCCGTGCTACCTAGCTAGTACCTACATGGCTTTGTTTGGCCAGGTAAGCTTGGAAAATTAGTTGGGAACTTGGGTATAATTGAAACTAAACCTAATGTTTATTGACCCAAATTACATCCCTTTCTAATATTCTTCTCTAGCCCGGTTAATAGTTATAAACTTATAATAGCAATCCAAAAAATATATAATTATTATATATATAATGTCATTTTTACTTTTATTATGATTATATTATCCCATTAAAACATAATCAGCTCTAAGTATAATTTGGTCTCTTTTCACTTGTGCCTCAGACCACGGATCTCGTCTTGGACTCACAGGTGTCTCTTTGGAATGTGTACAATCAAATATTAGGTCCCAACCAACCCATATATATATATATATTTACAGCCCTAGCCATAATAAATATAAATTTAGGTGAGAGAATAAGGCTTTTTAAAAGAATTTTTTGTTGAATTAATATTAATTATTTGAACGTGAGAAGGTTTGTGGTTAACAAGCAATAAGCAATTCCTTTAATATGATCAGCTTTGAGACTTCAATGCTGATGGTCAGAATAAATTAATATTAACTATAAGCTTTGAAATGTGTAGATTCAGCAGATGAAGTTTGGAGGGTGCTGATATAATAGATGTTAAAGCTGGTATCTTGTAAGCCGGATTGACTTCCGTTGACTGCATCATATAATGGTTCTGTTTAATGGCTATAATATTGTTTCTTTTGAGCTTTGTGAATTGGATTCTGTAACTGAGATTTGGGTACTGTATTTAGTGGACAAAACCAATTCCAAAAGGACCCAAGATGTTGTTTTGAGGTTTTTTTCCAAACCCAGGCATTTAAGTTTGGTTTAAATTGGGCTTACATTGATCTTTGAATTTGATCTCCTCGTGTTGAATTGTATGGACAAAACCAGTTCTGAAAGGACCCAATAAACAGATCTCTTTGATGATTGTGGAATGCTGGATAGCCAGGGTGTTCAGTGACAGGAAATGGCCTGTTTCAGCTCTCCTCCGACACCTGTTACCCCCATAAATCCGAGCTCACTTATCCACCTCATATTGGATAATTGGGTCAGGAGAAGAAAATCCAGTTCCATGTACTTCTCCCCACAAGCCTCCTCGAATATAGGCAAGAGCAGGGGCGGGGACCTACATGTAGGCCCCCCTTAAATTTTAAAAAAAATCTACCACTAAAATTTTTATAATTTTTTATTTTGCCTCCTAAAATGTTAAAATTTTCTTTTAATAATTTTAATTTAACCTCCTAGTTCCATTTTTTGGATCCGCCCTCTGACAAGAGCACTGTGAAATTTAAAATACCCCAATGGCAAGGGTACGTGGCTCATCTCAAATAGCTGTCAAGGTAGGTTGCATAACAGATATGTTCTGTAGTAACACTTGAAAAAAAAAAAAAAAAGAGGATTGGAGCTCTGCTGCCTCTACATGGCCATTGGGTAGTGTGTAATACTTGATATGATGACTGCATAAAATTATAGTTCTTCTGTTTTTGCTTCTTTGCAATTTCCTCTTCATATTTGTTTGCTTCAAATGGCCTATGCAGGCATGCCAACACACAGGCTTCTACGCTTGAGCTTGCTGTAATATAGAACGTCTCTTCTGATCGTTGGCATATATGTTTTTAAGCTTCAATAGTAAAATTCTTTACTGCATCTGCTGCAGCTTTGCATTGGCTGGAGACTGATCCAAATGTAACAACTAAATGCGAAGATTGGACCAATGGATTCATTGGTTCAATTCAGAATGATGTCTCTAATATCTTTACAAAATGGATGGAAGCCAACAAAATCAAAGTTCCAAGTGATTTTTTTTTCCCTTGACTTTTCCTAGTTTGAGGGTGCATTACCATGTACCCCAAATTGCAATTGGCTGGTAACATTTGGCAGAGCAGATGGTTATTGTTTAGTTGTTCATTTTGGGCACTGCGGAAAAGATCATTTGAATTGCATAGGATGCCGCAAATCAAGATCAATAAATAGACAAGGAGGTGCATGGAGAAGGCTGAAAAAAGTGTACTAATCCGTTCCTGATGCAGTTTCCAATTTCTCTATCTATGCGAATGAGAGCTAGTGCATCCAAATCTACCGAGGAAAGTCGATGATGTATTGATGTTGGTAGTACAAATGGTGTCAGGAACATATATATTGACTAGTATTATATTTCGAAGTCCAGATTTTGACTAGTATTATATTTTGAAGATTTTGGTGCCACGAATAGGCATGGACTTCTGGGTTCTAGAATTTTTATCTTCCAATCCAATACTATTTGTAAACCGCTGCGGAAGAAATTGCAGTTTATTCCCATAATTGTCGATATATGCCTTGACTCCCCCCATTTCTCATGTTGAGGGTTGGCAAAATCTGACCGAACCCATTAATCCAACCAACCTGACTTGCAATATCTATAAGGGCCAATTAATGGTCAGAAAGACCTAACTTTCATTTAAACGGATTGAATTAGGGTCAACCAGCATAACCGGCCTAACCCATTTAAATAGCTTTAGTTAAGGCCAACCATCATATCTAAACCAATTTAAACAATCTAGTCGTCTAATATTTTGATACCTAGAATAGTTCATTTTCAATGAAATGAGCCAAGCTTGTATTGGACTTTTCACTGCTGCAACTTAACTCAAATATAGGCTTAATATTTGAAAATGAATTGGGTTTAAGCTAACCCCCTACAAGTTGGGCCTCGATTAAACGAGTGACCTACATTGAATCCAAGTTATTCGGATCAAATCGACTCGACCTGCTTCTAAAAACGAGTCGAATACGGGTTGGGCTTCACCAGTTGAGGCCCATGTTGCCCCTAACCTTGCAATTTTGAGGCTTCTGAAATGTCCAATGTCTTCCCCTTGCAAGTCCGGGTCATAACTCACAACTGTATACATCCAATTCCACCCTTCCGGACCTGTGTTATAAGGTGTAATAATATTTCTACTGCTTTTCTAACGCTCTCACATGAATGATGGATCCTATTCATATCACTTTTTGTAGGAAAAGTAGAAAATAGAAACAAAGTCACAAACAAACGCCCTTTTCTCTGTTTCTTGTGTCGGTTTTAACTCTCTCTCTCTCTGCTTCTTTTGTCGGTTTTAACTCTCTCTCTTTAGAAGCAGTCGGTTTTAACTCTCTCTCTCTCTCTCTCTCTCTCTCTCTCTCTCCTCACTGCAAATGGATTTCCGCAAAGCCATCAGCAACCTCACGGATTTCTCCCTCCAAACCGCGAAACACATACTTGCCAAAGGACCCAACAACGGCTCCAACATCGTCTTCTCTCCCTCTTCGATCCATGTCGTACTCAGCTTGCTCGCTGCTGGGGCCAAGGGTCGAACCCTGGAGCAGATGGTCTCCTTCCTGCGAGCCCAGAGCAGCGGCGATCTCAACGCTCTCTCATCTCAGCTCGTCTCGCTCATCTTCTCTGATGGAACCCAGAGCGGAGGGCCTTGTTTGTCCTTCGTCAATGGCGTCTGGGTCGAGAAGTCTTTTGCTTTGAAGCCCTCTTTCGAGAACATTGCAAGTTCCAGCTACGGAGCTGTAGCCAAGCTCGTTGATTTTCAGACCCAGGTGAGATTTTACCACTTTCTCTCTCTTGGTCGTTCTTTCAATTTCAAGTACTACTGCTGCTGCGTGTTTAGGCATTTGAAAGCAAAAGTACGAATTTGGGTTCTTTTTTTTTTATTATTATTATTTAAGTTGATTTGGGTTAGTTCTAATCCTTCTTGTTTGGATAGTGGAAATGATAATTGTTTACAAGTACAGAGATTGGTTGCAATTTATGGAGTTTGGGTTTAGAGCAATTGAATTCTGTTAAAAAGATCAGAAATTCGTATGTGTGGTATTTGGATTAATAGTAACTAATATACGGTCATGAATGATTTGGGAGTAGAAGATTACATCCGTTGATTTTTTATTTTTTTTTTCTGTAGGAGCACTGTTTCTATTGATTCATGTGTTTTAGAGGGGTTTGTGAATATTTGATTTAGTTTCTAACCCTAACTATTGAACTAATGGTTGGAACTATTTGTTAAAATAATTCAGGAAATTAAGTCTTGTAATTTCGTGCACAATTGGCAAGTGGCAACATTGATTTTAAGGGTGAAAGCATGTCATATTGAATTATTCCTTTTCTTCTGAGTGCCTTCTAGATTTTTATAAATATTTGTGCAGTCATTCCCCTGGTTAATTTCAACCTCTTGTTCAACAGCGTCCCACTCAACACGGCCTTTGTTTCCATATGCTTTCGTGATTTCGTCAAATCTAGTGACCCATCTCAATATCTACTGAATTCAATGTGAGGTTTTCTGAATCAAAGCACTCTAAAGGGAATGTTTGTTCATTGTTGGGAAAATTAGCTGAATACTGAAAATACAGAATTCTGAATACCCAGCTGAAACTAGGATGAGTAGAATTTCAAAACTTGAGAGAGAGAGAGAGAGAAGGTAAAGAATAGAGGAAGAAGAGAAAAGGAAGAGATGAAGGAAGAAGACAGAATGGGAGAAGAGAAGAGGAGACTCCAAGCGGTATTTCTTGGAATAGAGGCAATGAGTTGTTGTGAAGTGATGCATGACTAATCCCTCTTAATTTTATTAGGGCGACTAGAGGCATGCTTTTGTTTTAAAACACGGGCTACAGTTAAGGTGCCCGAGTTCTTCAAGTGGATGGTGGTGATATCACATGGCTTCAGTATCCTGGTATTGGTTCGCAATAATGGTGGACCTGCCTGTGCCTTGTCATGTTCAGGGAGCCTTGGCTCTTGCAGTTTGTGCTCGACATTGGACCAGCTGGTACTTAGTGTCTTTTAGGGTCTGTTGCGGTCTTGCGCGAGACTCGTTTTGATACACTAGTCTTTATACTTTATAGGAAAGAGCATCTGACTTCAAGTCATCTGGGATCTGAGTTGTTAGCCATGCAAGGTCAGCACTAGCTTGGCTTAATGCAAGAGTTTCGGTTTTCAAATCATTGATGCAGGCCGTAGGGTTAGGGCTTGCATGGGAATGGGGGGAGGTGTTCGGGTTAGATGTGGGTTTTAGGTTTCGATGACTTACGGTTTCTGCTAGTTGAGGTGGGGTTTTGAGATTTTTTTTTTTTTTTTGGCAGAGGCGGAAGGTGGAAGATGGGGATTTAGGGATGGTGACGGTTTGGGACTTGAGGGGATGGTGAAGGAATGGGTGAATGTGGGATAGGGGTACGGATGGATAGGCTCCGATCGGTGACCAGAGAGTGATCGGAGCGCCACTCTGATACCAATTGACGCAAGCCCTAACCCTAGGGCCTGCATCAGTCATGCTAGTACTTTGGAGTTCGGGTCTCCATATCTATGAATATTGGGCTTTTCTACGTCTCTGTAAGATCATCTGCCTTGCCATAAGACTATTGGTTCCACAAGTGTTCCTCATGTGACTCTGTGGCAAGTTTATGCTTTGACCCATCTCAGTGGCATGCCCTTCCATATGGATATCATCACTTTGTTGCCAATAAAAAAGAAAACAACCTGGTATACCAGCCACTTGCAGCTCAATTAATAGTCATGGGCATAATGAAAGAGTGATAGTTCATGTGCTACAGCTTGAGAGGCTCGTAGGTATGAGACTCTTTTTTCCTTTTTCAGGGATTCTTTTCAGTTTGACATGGGCAGTATGCATGAATGTAATCTCTCGTTCTCTCTTTGTTTTACTATATCACCTGGTAACATAGAAGTAAGTTTGGGCACACAAAAGATAGTAGAAAAAGAAAACTTTAGGTACCTTGGATCTATGGTGCAACAGGATGGAGGGATTGATACTGATGTAAGTCACAGGATTCAAGCCGGGTGGACCAAATGGAGGAGTGCTTCGGGGGTCTTGTGTGATCGGAAAGTCCCCCTCAAGGTTAAAGGAAAGTATTATAAGGTGGCGGTACGGCCAGCGTTGTTATATGGATCAGAGTGTTGGGCAGTAAAGCATAATCATGTCAAGAAGATGGAAGTTGCGGAGATGAGAATGCTAAGATGGATGTGCGGGATCACAAGGAGAGATAGGATTAGGAATGAGGAGATTAGGGGCATAGTAGGAATAGTACCGATTGGAGATAAAATGAGAGAAAATCGACTGAGATGGTTCGGCCATGTTAGAAGGCGTTCAACAGAGGAACCTGTTAAAAGGTGTGAAAGCATGGAGTTTGCCAAGAGTAGGAGAGGGAGAGGGAGACCCAAGAGAAGTTGGAAAGAAACTATTAAACATGATCTTGCCTACATGGATCTAACGGAGGACATGGCCCTAAACAGAGTTGATTGGCGTCGTCAAATCCATATAGCCGACCCCACCTAGTGGGAAAAGGCTTGGTTTGGTTTGGTTTGGTTTGGTTTGGTTTCTCCTCACGCCCTCTTCTGGCTTAGTGAAAAGATTTCCTCTTCCCTTGTGGACATCGATGTCAATGGTGAACCGTGTAATTCTCGTCTCTTGTTAGTTCTTGATTCTCCTTTTTCTTCTTCTTGATTTTTTTCTTCCTCTTTTATTATTATTTTCCAACTTCTCTGCATCCAGAGTAGTGGTGGCAAACAGGTCCTTTTTGTTTTCTTTTGGGCTGAGTGGGGTCAGTGGTAGTGTGGTACAGTACATGTGGGCAACTTGCCCTCCCAGGGATCAATCCTTGGGTGACTGTTTGAGATGAGACACCCATTTCGACTCAAGTGTCTTGTATATCTCAACCATAATTGTTCCCTTATGCAAGAGGTCAAACTCCAGGTTTGGATTTTTGATGTGCATCCTTCTCATTTAAGTTATGGATCAGGTTACATGTGTCACCTAAGGTTTGCCACCCTAATGGTTGAAGGGCTTGGTTGGGAGTGGAAGTCCTCAAGTTGAGACCTAATCATATCTGACCCGTTCATTAAATGAGTAAATCTGATCAACCAATATTGGCACGAATTAGGATTTTCTGACCCGTATTTGGCCTATACAAGTTCTCAGTCGAGTTACAAGGTCAGATGCGGGTTTGGTCAGGTTTGCCACCCCTAATTCAGAGGCTCAATTAACTGGTATTGGACCTATTGGTTAAAGTTGCATCTTCTTGAAGCTTTTTCTTTGGTTCAAGTTTTGATTTTCCCTTGCGTGGTTGGTTGTTACTTGTACATGCATATTTCTTTCACAAATCTTGGAAGGCAAAGTTTCAAGTGGTAAAGTATGTTGAAAAAGCAATCCTGATCTGGTTCAGCAAGGTTTTCAGCAAAAATGTTCATTTAGAGCATCTCGATTGAGTTGAGAATCAAACCCTCACCAACTGGAGATTGTTGGAATTTATGGCTCAATCGTATTGAGTAAGAGTTACTTGCAGAGTGACTAAACCTTATTTTTCTTTCAAATGTGAGACACTTAAGAAAGCTGGGTTTTCCTATTTTGGTTGCAACTCTTAAGTGTGATAGTGTGCTTATTTTCTCTTTCACTCTCTCTTTCACTCTCTCTTTATATCATTCTTTTGCATTGAAGAGAAGGTCTTCATGAAATGTGGATAGTTTTTGTGATACAATTTTAGATGCTTTTGGTTATGACAGACTTTGTTTTAGAGATTCTTTTAGGTTTGACATTAGTACTAAACGTGATTGTAATCTCCTGTTCTCTCCTTGCTACATTGCATTTTCTTTCCTTTCCCTGTTTTGGTTTGGTGGAAATATCTCCTCCACTTGTAGACTTAACCCTCAATGCTGAACCATGTAAATTCTTGTCTCTTGTGTGGGTGTTTTATTTGTGAGATTGTTTTCTCTTTGATTTGTGCACTTCTCCATATTTAGGGACACTAGAAAACTGACCTTAATTCCATCCAGTAGCGACCCTTAACCAAGCAGGATGTAAATATGGACCTCTTCGGTTCCTTTGTTAAGAACTGACCTTGTAGCAACTCTATAGTTCACAGAACTTGTCATTCTAGATCACTCTCTTTTTTTTATTATTGGTAAAATGACTTGAACCCAGAACCTCAAGGTTGCAATTGTGAACATCGGACTTGTCTTTGTAGAGTACTCTTCTCAATAATAATGCAACAAAACCTCTTATCCCATGTTGAAGAACTTTCTTTGTGTCTCTCGAGTCTGGATGCAGCTCTCTCTTTTTTTTGTCTTCTGTAGTAATCAGGATTTATCAGGGGTATAGGTTGCTGTTACTCCTAAGGTGGATCTTCCTCAACTATTGTTTAAATACCGGCTTGTCTTTTTAAAGGGTATTCTTCCCTTCAACAGCCACCATTCTCCTCGTAACTTAGGTATTCTTCTATAGACAACGCTCGTTCTTCAATTCAGATATTTCATAGCATGTTTTCAAGACTATCATGACTTGGAAGCTTTCGTCATCATCAAAGGTATGTTGGCATCGACTATATGAATTTTGTGTAACTATCCCAAGCCAAATCCTTGGCTAGGTTGCACTTTTTCAGATCTACTTGGAAGCTTTAATGACACATAATATTATTGTAGAAGCCCTAATGGCGCATAATATTAATGTTGAAGCCCAAGAGCAATTATTACAGCATTTATATGTGTAGCTGTTACTTTTGCACTCGCTTGATTGCATAACAAGAGAATATTCTGCGTCCTTCCAAGTTTACCCCTGCTATCAGTGATTAACCACCTGCAGCTGTTGTGCTGTAATGCATAATGTGATTTCTTCTATGTAAAATGGATATATAATTTATCTGCTAATTTGTGGTGAGAAGTAAAGGAATAGGGCATAGAATGAATTCGTAGACTAAAATTTGCTCAGAAAAAATAAAAATGGAAATTGCCCCAAGCCCAAGTGATTTCTCATTCTTCACAGGAGTATGACTCTCCCAAAGAAGTTGACTTGACCTGAGCCATATGAGGAATTTGTGGACTCAACTTCGAGACTCTTAACCCTTTTGAGTTTCCATTTAGTGTCTCATTTTCCTGAAGTGCCAAGTTGGCTCAGCTAAGTCTCTAAGCTTCATGGAGTTCTTGAACTAGGGAGGAAAGTGAAGGGCATAAAGTTTTGCGCTTGTATCTTGGAGAGTGTTTATTGGCAACTTGATCCATGTAATTGGATATCGCATCTGTTGCGTTGGTTCACTCTTGTTTGTTTTGAGGCCTAAAATCACCAAAACATGATTTGACAAAAACATTTTCTTGATGCTTTTGGTTGCTTATCCCAATTTAGCAGAGTTGCTACAACTTTTTGGCTTTATGAATGCAGGATACCAATGGCTCATTTGGCATCGTTCCTTGGTTGTTCTTGATTCTACGCTGAGATTGGTTTGTGCTGAATTAGATTGTGCTGAGAGTGGACTGTAGAAAACTTGTTTGGCATTGTTATGTCAAATTATTCCCCTGAGAACATACCATGCAAAACTTGTTTGATTACATTAGGGCTGTTCCAAGAAAAAACAAAAATATATATAGATAAATATGAAAATAGGGAAAAAATAGAGACAATCGAGAATGATGAATGGAATAGTCAATATGATTCAACTGAGAAAATCCTTCGATCTACAAATTTGATAGACTTTTATTCAAATTTCACATCAGACCCAAACTCATCCTTTTCATATCCTCTCCCCCATTCAAATTTCACCAACCAAACAATAATCAGAATCTTGTCTACTGCAGACATGCACCCATCTCAAAAGATCTTCTTTCATGGCTTCGACAATCATTAACCAAACTCACCATCTATACATTTCTTTCCAATCCATCCATTGTGCAAATCTCCCTTATCGCTGCTCAAAACCCAAAAGGCTACATATGGTGGGACATGATAAGGTGGGTTAATTCCACAAATGGCCTGTTTCACCACTCCTTGAAAGCTGCAGCCTGCAGGTAAAGAGGAGGGAGAGAGGGCGAAGCGCGAGAGAAAAGGGGAAGAAAGAGAAGGGGAGAGATGGAGAGAGAAGAGACATTTGAGAGAGATAAAAGAAAGGGGTGAGAGAGAAGTTATGGAGAGAGAAAAGGTGTGCGGCTGGGGAAAGAGAGTTGCAGCAAGGTGTAGAGAGAGGTGCCCAGAGAGAAAAGCACGCAATCGAAGATCCGGAGACTAATGCGGGAGAAGATCTTTAGACGGACACGCGATTGCATTTGTGCTGGCGAGTTGGGCTCACCCGGTGCACAAAGTGCTCCCTGGCTAAGCAGGGGTAGGGGGAGGGTGGGCGCATGTGTACGCAGCCTTACCCTTGCATTTTTGCAAAGAGGCTGTTTCCACGCCTCGAACCCGTGACCTTGAGGTCACCAAAGGAGCAACTCTACCGTTGCGCCAAGGCTCGCCCTCTTGTGCTGGCGAGTTGATTCTAAGAAAAATGAAAATCTTTTGTTCCGAATTTCCTATGCCAGCGAGTCAAGATCCTGGACTGTCCAGCGAGAGTAAAATTTGGAACAGATGTTAAGGCTACCAAACACGTTTTCCAATGCCTTAACTCGTGGGAACGTGGGAACGTCTGAGTGGCATGATGCCAAACAGGGCCCAAGATACTCATATAGGCATGGGGTTTTTAATATTTAAAGGAACGTTGTGTTTTTGCATGCGGGATATTGTAGGAAGATGGCTATATTTAGCTGTATTCATTGTTAAATTGTAGGACCTACAATTGAGCTTAGCTTACAAAATTCTATTCATGCTGTGTATGAAAGACAAATAAATAGAAAGTGTGTTTCAAACAATTTGAATTTGAATTTACGGTTCAATAAAATGGGATGAACCATTTTTTCCCTAATTTTTATTCCTTTTGTTTTGTATTGTTTCTTTAATGTGTTGATGCAATTCTCTTTTTAATACCATTATTTTGGAGTTGTTCTTTTTTTTTTTTCTTTTCCTGGCTTCTCTCTTAAGCATCAAGCTAATGAAAAGAAGATTCCTCACATCTTTGCCAATTAGTGGATTCCAGAGTGGTGGTTTTTTCTCATGCATGTCTTCATCTAATGGAAGCTAAAACATGTGAAGTAGTCAAAAGTTGTAGTGTGAGGGTCAAATCAACACAATGATGGCCCTATGTTGTATGCTTATTTAAGAAATCCTACCCAATAACTACTTTTTATTACTTTTAGTTTTGTTCTTTCTTGTTGGATTGAAATGTTTCAAAGCGATTGGGAAGATGACATGGGGTTTTGTTTATGTTATGTATGGACTTATGAATAATGGACGGATTCATATGTTGCCTTTTGTTTTATCTTGAAGCTTGGGTTGATGTATTGCCATATAAGTTACATGAATGGAATGGACTATTTTCGTTTTGTTTTGAGATTGGATTATAGTTTGTCGTACATGTCGATGTGGAGTCTACTTATAACACTGGATTATATGTTGATATACAAGTACTTTACATTAGTTGTGATGTGTCATACATGTTGATGTGGAGTCTACTTATTATACTAGATTACATGTTGATATACAAATACTTTTACGTTAGTTATTTTGTGATATTATACATTTCTGCAAGACAGGTTCCTATTCATGTCCCTGGCCATTACTCAGCTGGTCAGGGACGTGTGTCTGTGTGCATGAGTTTGAATCAGCAAAAGGAAAAAAAAAAAGTTCCTTACTCAAATGAGATCATGATGTTATTTATCTTCATACTGATGGTGTGGGTAGAAAATTGATGGATTATTACTATATAGATATGGATGTAGAAATTTTATCACCTGTTCAGCCAGTATAAAGAAAAGGGAAGAAAAACACGCGTGAGCATTGTGGCTGCAAAAAATTCTTTTCTATCAAGACGATATGTTTTTGGAACATGTTAGCTGTTTAGATTATGGTCTCTTTTTTTGTACCCCAAATAACAAGGAGTTTGACTGTTTTGGCTGAAAAAATGGCTTTCTGATAAGAGGCAGTGCAAGAATTAGGAACCATAAGGAGCTGTCAGAGCTTCTTGTTGATGTTTATTTGGAGCAAAAATTATAGAATAAAGTATTCCAACTCATGCAGCCTTCGCTTTCCAGCAAAACCTTTGAAACAATCCTCAAATTGCTTACAATTTCAATATATCCAGATGCATAGAGATGATAGAGAGTAACAATGTTGTTACTCACTCACTCGTATTATTATTTGATTGGTGATTTTTTTTGTTTTTGTCCTTTTCCAATCATTTGCACAATGGTGGTGGTGCTGCTGCTGATGCTATTGTTTTGATTGTCATTGTGGGTTCAAGGCTGTCGAAGTGGCTAATGAAGTGAACTCATGGGCTGAAAAAGAGACTAATGGCCGTATCAAAGAGCTACTTCCATCTGGATCAGTAGATGGTTCAACAAGGCTCATCCTTGCAAATGCACTCTATTTCAAAGGAGCATGGAACGAGAAATTTGATGCATCAAAAACCAGGGACTCTAACTTCTACCTTACTGATGGAAGCTCCGTTCAGGTGCCCTTCATGACCAGCAAAAAGAAGCAATTTCTCCGTGCTTTTGATGGTTTCAAAGTCCTCACCCTTCCTTACAAACAAGGTGAAGATAAGAGACGCTTCGCCATGTATTTCTTTCTCCCTGATGATAGGAATGGACTGCAGAGTCTGGTTGAGAAGTTGGGTTCTGAATCTGGGTTCATAGATCGCCATCTCCCGCTTCAAGAAGTTGAAGTTGGAGAGTTTAGGATCCCAAAGTTCAAGATTTCATTTGACCTTGAAGCTTCCGAAGTTCTCAAGGAGTTAGGACTGGTACTGCCTTTTACAGGTGAAGGGGATCTGTCGGAGATGGTGGATTCGCCTCATGGTCAGGATCTATATGTTTCAAGCATATTCCATAAGTCCTTTATTGAAGTTAATGAAGAAGGGACAGAAGCAGCTGCTGCTTCTGCTGCTGTGATCAAGCTAAGGGGGCTGCTTATGGATGGTCCCATAGACTTTGTAGCTGATCATCCCTTTTTGTTTCTGATTAGAGAAGATATGACGGGGGTGGTACTGTTCATTGGCAGCGTGCTTAATCCCCTGATTCCTGGATAAGGTCTATGGAGGATTTTAAACCTCAGCTGAAACTGGAGCTTTATAATGTGTACTTATTCTCCTAACTATATGATCATAGTATGATACCATAGACAATGAACATGTTTACTCATTTCTTATTCTGCTGATCTTCTGCTGGATATATTGACAAGATTTTAATAGTCAGTTGTTGTATTTAAGAATTGTGTGTTTGATTCTCAACCAGCTAGATGGATTGTAATAAGGTTTTATTTTTATGAAGATGATGATGATGATGATGATGATGATGATGATGATTGTTGTGTAGTGACCATGCTCACGATCGATGTATTCAAGGAGAATCACAAAATGAAAGCCAAAATGAAAATAAAGAGGAGGTGCGATTTACATGGGTTGGCAAGATTGCCTATGTTCATGTGCAGTCAACTTATTTTACTGCCAGTCAAGGGAGTTTCCACTGTATGAAAATCTCAGAAACACAATCGAGTTCATTTGAAAAATGCTAAGTCATTTTGAAAATAGCCCTTTCATTAAAAAAAAAAAAAAAACACGAATTAGAAGCAATCTGGCAATGTATGTACCAGGAAAACTAAGGACCGCCATGAATTTTGAACAGATTAAAAAAATTGAAATGTTTAATATCTAAGAATAAAAATCAAAACATCAAATTTAATTTTAGAAAATAAACTATTATGAGTCTGATGAACATTCTTGTCATATGATTCTCTTGTGAACTGTGATTCTCTTGTGCCAGTTCATTACTCAAATCTCATATTTCTTGAAACTTCACTTTGCGAATTCATTTCTTACCTTGAAAACTATGATGTTAATTATGAAATGGATACTGAAAATCATAATATGGTTTTTTTCTATAATTGAATTCCGAGGAATCCTGAGACTCATATATTTTAAAAGTGGTTAAAAATGAAGAAGCTACTGTAAATATCAAAAAATGACTGTAAAATGACTTCTTTAGTTATGCTTGTGTTCCCTATAAGCTGAATACATAGGAATTGCAATACTTTGTTCCAAAAAATGGTTAAAATTAAATAAATGTGCATTTTTGAAAATGACCATCAAATTGTCTAATGCAAGATGAATCAAAGGGAGATGGTAAATGAATACCTATTATCCAGCCACCACGCCGGTAAATCAAATATAGAAAAGTAGGGCTGTGAAAATTGATCGAAATAACTGAACCGCCCGGCCGAACCGACCGTTTGGGCGGTTCTATATAATTTTTTAAAGAAAACCGACCAATCGGTTATTTGTTTCACCTAAAAATTAAACTACGGTCGGTTTTTTTATAAACTAAAAAACCGTTCGGTTAAAACCGAACCGACCGAATTGTTAAGCAGCTGAAGAATGCACTGACTTAGTGACTTGAACTGTTGAACATCTGCATTTTTTAAGTACTACTAGCTAGCTGTTAGGCCTGTACTTATTGTTAATTGTTGCTCGGCCTGATTTATTTGTGTGTAAGTTACTAAATTAGATTGGACACTTAACTTATTTAATGAAATTAAAGGCCCAATGGCCAATTAGACCAATACAAAATGAGGCTTGACCTATTCAAATTAGGGCCCAGCCCAAAACCGAAAACCGACCGGAAACCGATCAAACCGAATGTTCGGTTTTCCCACTTGCACTAAGTACAGTGGTCGGTTTTCGGTTATCTATATCCAAAAAATCGAACATTTGGCTCAGGTGCAGAGGTGACTGAAAACCGACCAAGACCGACCACCGACAGTCCTATAGAAAAGTGAGGGTTGCATCTACAACTCCACCTTATATCATGCACCACTAACCTTTTTAATAATTTTAGATGGAGCCCATTTTAAAATAAACTCGGAATTAAAAATTCTCATACAAACAATCAAGCCTTTTATAGAAAATAAATCATGGAGAAATGAGAAATGAATACCCATTTGACTCGCTCTAAGATTGAGATTCGCACCAAAGTTATCTGTTAATATATTTATGAAACTTCCATTTTAAAAGTTGACTTAGTGAATGTGTAGTGGCCCCAAGTCTTGAAGCAAATTTGACTGACTGCCCATGAAGATGATGCTCCATTGAATTTCAGTCCAGTTGCTACGGCTCTACACAGGTTTCTTTCTTAGATGCATTGAACTGAAATTTGAACCTGTCCCCCCACCACTCCAACTCCTATAAATGGCACAACACCACATTGGCTATTGCATTCCACATGTCATTTACTGATTGTCGGTGCGACTTTTGATTATGCAGTTGCGACAAGAGAGAAGGAGACGCGCTTTCGGATTCTTGCAACCACCTCAATGCCTCATGAATGACGTCTAAATCTTATCTTAATTTGTTTCCCATTGCCTAATCACACTTGATTCAAATAATCCCCAGTTGTGTCATTAGGTAGCTGAACATCAATGGAAACCAAAAGTATAGGACCAGTATCTCACCTCATTGAAGACCTGAACTCAAACTGAAATTGAAATCCAAATATACACATAAAGGGATTTGCTTAGTTTTTAAGCCCTTTTTCATTGGGCCTCTCCATATTGAAAAAAAAAAAAAAAAAACTTTCTACAATTTGGAGATTAGTGTAAATCTAGAAGGGATTTATCTTTAATTGGATAATGTGGATTCTTTTTACATGACACGAATGATGATCATGATTTTTTTTTTCTTTTGCTACATAGGGGATTCAATTCTCAAACATACACACTCACTCACGCACAGATGTCCCAACCAATTGAGCTACACAGCTCGGGACAACAGTCATGAAATTAGTAAAATGTTGTGGCAAACCAAATGAAGAAAGCTCATATCTACCATAGTTCTCCTATGCATTGCAGTCCATTCGAATCAATGCCAGTCCTAGGGGGGTTCGGCCTATGGAATGGTCCCAATGAGCACTCTTGCATAGCACTGCATCTAAGAGAGATTTTCCGGCATTAGGTATTTGGGTCTTAGGGCATGAAACTGTTGAGTTAATCTGAACCCAAGTTTTGTTAGGTTTGGGTAATTGCAGAATGTGTTAAAATTCTGAACTCATACTTCATCTCTTTTTAAGAAGAGTTTGGTCCAGTCAATATTTTGGGGACCATTTCCATGCCTAAGCAAGGATGAAAAATAACCATATATTAATATGGCCCAATCTTTGACTTCAAATTTTATATATATATATAATTTTTGTTCTTTTTTGGGAAATTGAGATTGATTGTGATATCCAGTCTCTCACAAAGACCCAATCCATGATCCATCCCTTTCGACCGCGTTGTCATCTGTGTCTTTTCCGCGTTGCTTTTGTCAATAACCTTGTTTTTCATTGGCCCCTCCTCAGCTCCCAGATTTTAGAATCTTTGATTTGAGAAGAGTTTGGTGGGCACATGTGAAACCTTCTACTTATAATACATATGACTTTGGTTAAGTAATCTCAGGTCTCTTGGATTCATTTCAGCAGTTTGGGACTACTGTGTAGGCAGAGCGTTAAAAGAACTCACTCTGTCCCAATCAACTGTCACCCATCCTATTCACTTTGTTTCCAAGTATGTGACTGGTCATGTTGAAACCGCGGGTTAGGAAATAAGGATATTCTTCTTTCATTCATAGATGAAAGATTATCCCACTTCTTATAGGATATAGTTTCAACTTCAGCCCCTAATTTTGTTAGATCATAAATTACAAATTAGAATAGACAATAGACTTTGTTTTAAGGCAAAATTAGCGAAATGTCCCTATAAGTCAATGTTTCCAGCCTCCAATCCAAGGAAAAAAATTTTAAGGCCTATGGTCCATTCAGTTAGACTGTTTGCAGTGAGAGGTCCCTGAACCCACGTGTTTTCATTTTTTATGACTAAATTGCCCCTGTAACTGACGCAAGTTGTCCTCAACGTGTAAGGATTAGTCAGCAACGTGTCACGATTATTTCTCTTCTCAACCTGACTCGCAACGGACCCAACTGGGTCGTCTCCTTCCTCCCAACGCCTGCAACAGGCACTATGCCTCCTCTGGCGGTTGTCTTATGCGGCAACGGTGGGAGGGCGGTTGGACGGCAAGGCGACGTCGACGGCGGAGAAGATCTACGGCGACGGCGATGGGCTATTCAAACTCGGATCGGGGTTGCAGAGGATGGGGCAGACAAGCCTGGGGATCGATTTTGAAGGCTGCAGAAGATTAGAGTAGATCAGTTCTCATAAAACGGAGAGGGTTTGTGGCTGCGGTGAGGAGTGGGTCTGCTGTCTGCCTCTCGTTGCAATCGAGATGGAGATCGATGAAGGCGGGATGCTTCTGGAAGTGGGCAGTGAACGATGGATGCGATGGGTCTCGTTGAGATTACTCTAACTGACCCCACTTATTATCCATCTTCTCTTGAGTTACTTTCCAATTGTTTGTTTATTAAATGTAGCTACCAGGCCTATCAACCCAATCCAAAAAAATGGAAAAAGTACTGGGTTTTTTCTGTTCAAAATGCAATTGATACCACTTGGCAGAACCCATCATATGCATTTTGCAGGTTGAGACGGTTCCTTTTAGGTTTGGATGATATGAAAGTCCTTTAGTCTGCAGGTTTCTTCTCCTTCCCTTCTCCGACGTAGGCAACAGGTGGCAAAAGGCGGTGACGGTTACAAATTTATTTGAGTTCTGTGTTTTTTTTATAAAATTTATCTGAGTTTTGTGTAAATTTATTTGAGTTTAAAGTTTATCTGAGTTTTTAATAAATTTATCTGAGTTTTTGTGAAATTTATCTGAATTTTCGTCAAATTTATCTGAGTTCTAGACAAATTTATCCGAGTTTTCGTCAAATTTATCCGAGTTCTGGACAAATCTATCTGAGTTTTTGGCTAATGTATCTGAGTTTTTGAACAAATTTATCTGATTTTTTTTTATAAAATTTAACTGAGTTTTGTGTGAATTTATCTGAGTTTTCGCCAACGCCTTGCACACATTTTTTTTCTCTTTGGAAAAAGGACAGGGCACGTGTTTCTATTTTAGGAGCTGGCAGGAAATGAGGGGGCTAACGTGCAGAGGATTTTTTTTTTAAGATTTATTTGTACCATGCGTTTCGACGGTTTGGATCGTAAAGTCCCGATTTAGATCGGAGTAGATCTAAGGCTTTCATCGGACCCAAGCTTCCTTCGTTTCTCTCTGCAAACCGAAATTTAGAGGAAGAAGACAGATCCTTCTTTGAGTCGCCTCGGATTTCGCACATCATAGGGAAAGCGTGCAAGTAAAGGACGGGAACAGGAAAAGAGTAGCGCTTATATATCTTGTCGTCATCAGGTCATTAGTGTTTCTCCTCGGGTTCGGTGCGTCAGGGAAGAAACGAACTGAGCACGGTCCATCGACTAGCACATTGTATTCACCCTCTTCTCGGTACCCGTGCATCATTGGTGGCCAGCAATAGAGGGCGACATCTTAAAAAGGGGCAAATTGGACTTTTCAGGTACCCATAAGTGTGGGAGGGACTTTTGGCTGCATGACTATTTTTTGTGGACTGTTAGCAACAATGTTATGTTATGAGGGACCTCCGGCTAAAGCCCGCTTGTTTTAATTGATGACATCAACGACATCGTTTTCTTGAGAAAAATATGGGTAGACGCAAATCTTGACAAGATGTTATTACTGTGATAAATTTCTATAATATTGTTAAAAAAAAAAAAAACAAATATCAGAAGATAAAGGCAGAATTTGTATGTATAATGAAGTATGTTGGAATGCAAACAATAACGATAAGGACCATTGTTAGCCCACCAATTGAAAATTTGAGTCGCTAAAAATTAAGGCCCTCTTTTTCAACTGGTTAAAGCCAAATTTAAAGCTAATAGGAGTTGGTGCCATTGTAAGATTGAGCATAGGCATCCTTAATTATATGCTCAATCTTATGGTGCGACCAACTTCTATTCATGTAAAATTTTGATAAAGTTTATATATAAAAAGGACATTTATTTTGAGTTGTTTGAATATTAAGGATATGAGCCCCACCATGAAGTTGTGCACAAGAAATGGAGTCTGGTGGGGCAATTGCCCATCACCCTCAACGTTAAAGTGTTCAATTACCTACAATAAGAGGAGTGGAAGTGGAACTCCATAGTCCATGGTGGGGGCCCACCTATGGAAACCACACACATGTATCACACCCACGATGAGACTATACCCAAGCCACACACACATGACTACCGATAAAGTAAAAGAACAAATGAATGTGGTAAGGGTGCCTAAACCCCAACCTGCATTCCCAGCCTGAGTTTCTTCAAAATCCAGGTCAGTCTTGAGCCTTAACCCAAACAAGCATTGCCTAAATTGTATTTTCATGCAGGCCAAGTTAAGTAGTTTTGGGTTTGGCCCGGGCTAAGCCGAACCCTTAAATGAGAAGGATTGCATTCAGAGTAGTTTGTTGACTCCACTAGATAACATCACTTCTTTTGACAGTTTAAGAGATTAAATGGGTTGAAATAGAGTTTTGACTGAAAATAGCAGTTACCGCACACCCCCTTGAGTGATAGGGGTCCATGTCCCTCGACTAAACGGCACTGGCACAAGATCCTAACCACTTTAAGCAAAATGAATTGTTTCCTGTTGTTTGTTACCAACATGTCCTCTTTGCAACTCATTGATCAGATAGATATTTCGATGTTATTATTATTATTAGTATGCAATATCTTATTCTTAGTGGTAGCCCCAGCCATGTGAAGGTCTCTCCAACAGATATTTCGAGTCAAACACCCAGGCTGCTGTCTACTAAGGAGATAGGGCCACAGATAAAAAGATGATGGTACAGACTCTTACAAGCTAATTAATACTCTGCACAAAGAAAGAAAACAAGTAGAATTAAACACAATCAATAGAAAAGGTTGACTTGGTCCGCTAGAAAATGCACTAGATTGAGAATTATTTACAACTAATGAAACTACAATCCCTTTTCCTTTGTACAAATGTGAAAAGTTAAGGGCTACATTAAAAAAGAAAGGAAGGAAGTAAAAAAAAGACACGAAAAGGCTTATGTAAATGTTACTCCAGCAAGTCGGTCAAATTATCCTTAGTAGGCATCCTGAGCATACTTGCTTTGTGTACTGAGTAGAATACCCTTTATCCTTTTCACTTATTACAACTCCAGGTGACTGCAGTCTATCTACACCACCACCAGCTATAACATAAAAATTTGGCTGCTTTATCCCCCCCTTTCTCTAAGAATCGCTCTCTAATAATGTACACAGAATTTCGCAGAGTTTGACTGCAATGAATAGAAAGAAGCTGTAAGTGTTAATGAGTTAAACACTTAAGAGCCTCACTCCACTAGCCAGTCCAGCGTAAAATGTTCCTCAACTACCTGAACCTGAAGATCAGGTATAACTCTCTCTGCTTCTTTCCACAGAAATGCAATCCCTTCATCACATATCACATGTACCAGAGACCTTAACAACATCGTCGACATAGGCAGGTTTCTAATCTGTGAGCATTCCCTCATGTCGATCTTCTCCAAGCTAACCATCTGACCAATCCCTTCAGGTAGACTCTTCAGATTCATGCATTGTGAGATGTCGAGATACTTCAACCTTTTCAGCCCACAAATGGCCTGTGGAAGCTTCTTTAATGAAGGGCAGCCATAAAATCTTAAAATTTGTAAAGAATTCAGCTTTCCTAATTCTGGTGGTAACTCATTCAGATCATGGCAGTTGGTTATGCTTAGATTTTCGAGAGAGTTGAATCCACATATGCTCCGAGGCAGCTCTGATAGATCAATGCAATGGTCAATGGTGAGGTCAGAGAGGCCAGGAAATATCAGAGGGAGGTTTGCTGCTGACCCATTGAAGCTCTTGCTGACTTCACAAAGGACTAGTGATATTTTCTTCAAGTTGACAAGAGGGACAGTGGTTTTGCACAGAGGTGGAACGCTTATCTTTTCTAACCAAATTTTCCTCAAGTCATCCAATGAGGCAAAAACAGAGAGATTGTGAAGGACTGCACTCACAGTCCCATAATTTATTAATACGAGTGACTTGAGCTTCGGCATCCTCTCAATGAATGGAGGCAAAAAATATGTGCTGGCTGAGAAATTTAGCATTAGAACTTCTGCATTTGGGAAGTACATCTGGAACCAGTCAGACTCTTTCATTTCACCTGTGATACAAGTGACAGTATTTAAGCGAAGAATCCAACCCTCAAGGAGTAAAATTAGAACATGAGAAGAAAGCAAAAACATGTTTTATATTGATAGGTGTTTGCATGCACCATAAGGCACAAGCAGTTATGATGCTTTCACAAAAAGCCTGCCGCTATATATATTTAAACTCCCACTTTATAATAATAAATGGAAGATGGAAACCATTGAGTCTATTAAATTTCCTTCACTAACCAATCCTAACAAAACCTAGCGGCTTCAGTAGAGGCAGTGAATATGCTTTTCAACACTCCCCCTAAGGTGGAACCCGGTTGGCACACATTTTCACAACACAAATATTTCAGTGCCGAGGCGTTCCTCATAACATTTTAACTTGCGACCGATTGGCTCTGATCTAATGCCATATTATATTTCCTTTGCTAACCAAATCTTACCAAAGCCTCGAAGCTTAATAAAGGCAACGGAAATACTTTTCAGCAGAGTCAAACATATATGCTCTGGAAATAATTAGAATTTTCAATACCTGTATGAATTGAAACAATCTGGGCATCGAATGACCCATCCTTATTCCTCAGCCAGTCTTTTGGAAGCCCGTCGTCTCTCTTTGGCATAATCAATCTCTTTCTCCTGTTTAATTTCTCACGGTTTCCCATGTGAAGAGCAAGGTCTCTTAGAACATCATGTTGAGTAACAGAAAGCTCACTGTAACTGCTATATATGTCTCCAGCTCTGTTCCTGAGCAGATGATGAAAACACAGAGAAACCAGTAAATCAGCACACATTCAAATTTCAAAGTCAACAAAGAGAGTTTTCACAGTACATACCGTGCATCTTTTACAAGAGTGACGAGATGTTTGTCTGAAAGCTCGAAAAGTATTGCAAAAGCATCTGCTTCCTCTAGGTCATGCATTTCCACCCACATGCTAATAAGCACGTCTAAAGGGATCTTTTTGTCCTCAGGGAAGGCACCCAAGTCCAGGAAACACTCCCTAGCCTTGGATGACAGGCACTCAATACTAATGGCCATTCTTTCAATCAATTTGGCCTCATGAGAATCCGATATAGCTTCTCCTCTGGACAGCCTGTTCTTGGCACTTTGCCAAACTATCGGAGGCTGGCCTCTTAATGAAGCTCCAATCACTTTTAGTGCAAGAGGGAGGCCTTTACATTCTTCGACAACCTGTTTTCCAGTTCCATATCAGACCTCAACACAGAAATGTATCGGGAATCAAGTCATCAGGAAATATTATAAATCATACAGCATGTAAGATATGGTAATGTAGAAGTTTTTTTTTTTTTTTAAAAAAAGAAAACCAACAAGCACAAATCTTTTTTGTATAAGACCAAATATGCAAAAGGCTAAGAACATAAGTTTGACGCTGTTCTGTTTTATTTTTCCCTGCTGAGAGTGTTTACAGGAAATCAGTCTCACAAGGTTTAAGACCTTCAATATTATTTCTCTTGCACACTCCTTCACCTTTTATAGTTTCACATTTGCATTGATATAATGTGGTGAATTTTCTCTCAGTGATAAATAATAGAAATTCCGATTCCATTTAACAACAGGTATAAATTCAGAAGGATCAAGATAAATTGTGATTATGTAATAAGCTCACCTTCTTTATGAGTTTCTTATCAAAATTCTGAGGAATGGACCTTTGCCCAAAAGCAGAAAAACAGAACACTGCTAAAGCCTCCTCTTCTTTCAGTAGTTCTAATTCATAAGTGCTATTGACAACTGCCGGGAATCTGAATCGTGAGACCACAAGTGTTTTGCACCCGGGTATTTTAAAAATCAGCTGTTCAAGCTGGGAGAGGGACCACACATCATCCAAGACCACTAGAGTTGGCCTCCTGTTGCTCTGCTCAAATCGAACCATCCATGGCGGAACTGAATCATAGGCATTCATGAAACGGTTGCCACCCATAATCTGTTCAAATATCTTTACTCTCAGCTGCTCTAAATTTGGAGACTGAGAGACTGTTTCGAAGATAATCCTATTGCTGAAGTGACCTGGAGAAGAAAAATTCACAGAATTATAATTCTTTCTAGAAACAAAAGCAAAACCAAGAAAACTAAGTACATAATTCAATTGAGAAACAATTACATTATAAGATGCAAGTACCTAAAATCTTTCCACCAAAAAAAAAAAAGTAAAAGTATACCAGACACAAGTGTAGAAAAAACAACAACATGAGAGAACAATTGTATGATTTCCAATAAGATCAAAACCTTTACATTCGTAGAAGATAACAAATATACATAAGATTTAAAAAAGCCAAAACACTTTTAAAAATTCAGATGCATTAAATTTCAGAATGTTTCAATTTCGTTCTTGGTATTGTCTTTTCACCTTTCAAACTCAGTACAAAGCAACCATACCCAAGACCTCAAATTGGGGAAAAGAAGTGAAATGAACAAAATACTCAGAAGATGTCATCAAATCTAGAGAAATTACTAGCGGCAATTTTTTCTTCTTTCGAAAAAAAAAATCTGCAATAGGGTTCTTGTCAAACCCAACACACAAGCCAACTCGAATCCTTTAAACTAAAATCCCCCCAAAAGAAAACAAACAAACACCAAATTCTGAAAACCCAAAACAAAAACAAATACCAGGAACCAAACAAGAAAAAAAAAAAAAAAACACACATTTCTGATAATACCTACAGATTACCCAACAATCCCATTTGCAAATTGCTTCCTCTTCAAAATGCAATACAGACAAACCAAACCCTCATCAACAACAACAAAACCCAAATAAATTCAAACAAAAACAAAATAGAATTTGGGAAAAAAAAGTGACCTTTAATCTGAGAATCTCGGCAAATCTCCTTGACAAGCGTAGTCTTGCCACTCCCTCCCATTCCACAAACCCCAACAATTCTCATCTCCTCCTTCTCATCAAACAACATCTCCTTCACCTTCTCCTTCCCAACCCTCATCCCCGCACAAAAACCCACCTCAACATCACCCTCCCCTCTTTCCTCCATCTCCTCCAAAACCCACCTCAATCTCTCCTCCCCAATCTTCACCTCCCCCAATCTCTCCTCAATCTTCCTCTCTATCCTATCAAACCTCTCGGCCGACTCCACCCTTAAATGGTGGACGTCTGCAAGAACATGAGCCTGCAGAGGCCACTTGATAAACTTGGAGACGGACTTTTCGAGCTTCTCCATCTGCCTCGAGAGCTGGATGTTCTTGTAGACGTTCCAGCGGCTGGAGGAGGAGGCGCTGCGTACGAGCTCGAGGCCATGGCGGAGCTTGTGGGTGAGGTTGTCCAGCTGCCTCTGGCGGTGCTGGGGGAGCTCGACGCCTGATAATTGGATTTCTCGGATGATTGGGAGGAGATTTTCGATGGAGTTTCGGAGCTGCTCCGCTTTGGATTTGAAAGAGCAGGCTCTTCTGCAGAGCTGTAGAAGCTCTCTCACTAGCTCCACTGCTATCTCTCCCGCGAACATATCTGCAACCATTGCTTCTTCTTCTTCGATTCGATTCGATTCTTCGAATTCAAGAGATAGAGTTGAGTTTGAGAGAGTTGGTTTGAACTTGAATCGGGAGTTGGAACACTTTTTTCAAGGATTGGTTGTTGTACAAATGAGAGTCAATCAAAAGAAAGAAAAAAAAAGGTGTTGGGGTTGAGACATGCTGTGGGTACATGGGTGTTGGAATCAGGTTAAAATTAGGGATTTCATATCCTTTGTCGCTTTAATTTATTTCAATCATTTATTTCAATCCAAGCTGTTCAAATTAAATTTCATTTAAAAATACGTGGTCTCCTCAAATTTTACGTTCATGGGAGTTATTTTATTTTTAATTTTTTTTTCGGTTGGTAGATTTACCATTTTGTAAAAATGTGATTCACGGATATGAATGAGATTGTGTTAATCACCTTTTTTTTATTACACGGTGACTCCAACAATGGGACAAACTATAATTGTTATAAAATTTGATGAAACTCCGTATATATGGAGGGTATTTATTTTGAATGATTCGGATTCCGACAGACTGTGGTTCAGTGTAAAGTTTACTCTTTTAACTCAATATTTTTTTAGGTTAATGTATAAGAGGATCCGCACTCAAATTTAGGTTGTAAGAAAAGTTTGGTTCATGGGCTTGTCTTGGGGTTCTTGATTAATTGATTGAATCGAATGAGTGGATTAATGATGAGATTTTTTTTCTCATTTATTGATCCATTGTGCCTGTAAGTGGGCCCAATGGTCTTATTTATCTGTTGTAAGTTATTTTTATGAAGAGCAACCTAAGATGGTGTGTGGGAATATTTTCACTAAGCCAAGGTCAAAGTTAGTACTGGTCTTGAGAGCTTAAAATCTCACCCCCCACTCGGCCGAGATGGGTCGCGGCTAAAGGGCCACGGCATTCGCCGAGGTGAGCACTCCCGAGGTCAGGGGGTACGAGGCATTGTACGCCGACCTCGGCACGGCAGATGTGACAAGCACTGAAAGGGCTGTCGACAGATTGGAGGCGCGTACTGAGGCGTGCCCTGCGATCCATCATTCCTGATGAAACGGCGTGTACAGAGCACGTGCGCCCCCAAAGCATGGCCCCGGGCCAGGCCCGATGGGACCTGGCCCAAAAGTCAAACCGCCGCCTGACCCGACAAGATTGGCATTTAATGAAGCATGGATAGGTAAGGCAGCATTTAATGCATTGTGGGCTGAGCGGACAAGGCCACTCGAGTGGCCAGGCCCACCTTGGAGCTCGCCCACGCAAGTAATCTCCATCGCTTATAAATAGCATCTCCATCTCCATTCAAAGGTAAGCAACCCATAATACACAGACTCACTCTGCTATTTTCTCTCCATCTCCCTTATTTTAGTCCCTGAACTAACTTAAGCATCGGAGAGCCTTGCGCTGCCCACAGCCAGGGTCCTCTGACGTGTTTTCTTCTCTTCCTCTTCAGGTTTTACCGGAGCCACGACCATCTGCATCTACACCACCAAAGACAGGGATTCCAATCCCTGATCCAAAGCCCGTAATTTTTAGGCACTTACAATTGGCGCCGTCTGTGGGAAAGTATTAACCCATACCTAAAAACCTTTTCCAAAACCTTCTCAAAAACTTTTCCAATCGCCATGGCTCCGAGAAACAAAAAAGGCGGAGAGCACCCGAAGTCCCTCCCTCCAGGGCCGCTGGTTCTTCCTGGACCATTGCCCTACGTGTCCCATCCAGAGGAGCGCAATCCGAGGGGGGAAACCGCAGAGGTGGACAGTTACCATACTGAGTCTGCCTCATCCCCGTTAGAGATGGGGAGCCCACCGCGGCTGAATGCTCCCCTCCAGGAGCATTTCTCGAAGGGTAAAGCCCCGGCAGTGGCGGGATCGCACCGATCCGAGCGCTGCTCGAACCACGAAGGCAACAGAGCCGACCCCGCTCAAGCAGCGATCAGGGCTCAGAACCTCGCCCTCCAGGAAAAAGACGATCTTATCCGCCAGCTCAGGCAGCAGCTCAAGGAGAAGGAGACGGTCCCCGGGGGCGATGATCTCGTAGGCAGGAAGGATCCCGTCACCGGCAAGGACTTAAGGCAGCATCTGAACGACAAGAGCCGCGAGCGGAGTCACGCTGGGAGCTCCTGCCACAACCACATTGACAGGGGGTCAATGCCGAGATCAGAGGCGGGAGATCAGAAGGCTCTGATTGACCGCCTGGTCAAACAGGCCATCCAGAACACCCTAAAGGAGGCAGGGCTCGCTCAGAACCAGCCAGACGTCCTTGACTTCGCAGGCCTCGACTCGTCTCCTTTCTCCAGAGAAATTATCGATTATCCCCTCCCGAAGAAGTTCAGCGTCCCGAGGTTTGTCCTCTACGACGGAACCTCGGACCCCGCAACACATCTCCGACATTTCACCCAGAAACTATCCGTCTGGGGTGACGTCGGGCACCTCAACTGCAGAGTCTTCTCCTCCAGCCTGGGGGATCTTCCCCTCAAATGGTTCTGTGTGCTCCCGGAAGGATCGATCACGAACTGGTCTCAGTTGCGAGACTCCTTCCTGGGGAAATTCCAGGCGCACAGAGTCATTCCAAAGACTGACAGCGACATCATGGCCCTCGGAATGAGGTGGAGTGAAAGCGTCACTCAATTCGCCAAGAGATTCTGGACGGTTTATAGCCAAATCGACAACTCCTCTGAAGATGTCGCGATCAGGTCCTTCCAGCACGCCCTCCTGCCAGGGTGCGAGCTCCGGAAAGAGCTCGTCCGAAACCCCGTCCTCTCCGTAACAACCCTCATGGCGAGGGTGAACAAATACATCGAGCAAGAAGAGGACGAGGCGCGGGCCAATGAGAGTTTTGGCATTTCCAAGAGCCGATCTCAGAACGAGAACAGGTCTCGGCAGGAGGACCGACCGCTGCAGGAGGATCGATCCCGGCAGGAAGATCGAACCTCCGAGAGGGAGAAGAGAACCTTCCACAAAGAGGAGACAAGCCGAGACCAACGCTCGAGTGGCCAGTCGTCAGTCCCGACTCACACTTCAGGAGGGGGCAAGAGGCATAGACCATCCTATTCTTCGCGCGAAAGGGTCAATGCGGTCTTCAAAGAGCCGATTCACCAGATACTGGACAAGATCCAGGAAAAGCCGTACTTCAAATGGCCGCAACCCATGAAGAGCGACCCCTCCACGAGGGATCAAACAAGGTTCTGCGCTTACCACAAGTAGAGCGGGCATAACACTGGGGATTGCTACTCCCTCAAAGACCATCTCGAACGGCTCGTCAAGAGTGGGCATCTGAAGGAGTACTGCAAGGGAGCAGACAACCGAAGCAATGAGCAACCTCGGCGCCGAGCCGAGGAGAGCCACGACAGCGACGGGTCAGAAAGAATCATAAGCGTCATCCACCTGGCCCCTGCTAAGCAGAGCGGCAGCCAAGCCCGTGCCGAGGCCAGGAGGGCCTCCCATGGAAAACAGGTCATGTCGGTCGAGCTCGGACCAGCCTCCAAAAAGGCTCGGAAAGAGAGGCCAAAAATCTGGTTCTCAGAAGAGGACCTGGAAGGAGTCCAGCTCCCTCACAATGACCCGTTGATCATGACCCTGAAGCTGGGGAGCTGCAAGGTGCAGAGGATCCTCGTCGACCCCGACAGTTCCTCCGAGATCCTCTACTTTGACTGTTTTACCAAGATGAGGCTCACCGAAGAAGATCTCCAAGAAGCGCGGACCCCCCTGATAGGGTTCAGCGCGAAGCCTGTGTACCCAAAGGGAAGAGTCTCCCTCAAAGTCCAAGTTGGAGGCACGGCAGTAGTGGCTGACTTCCTCGTCGTAGATACGCCATCCCCCTACAATGCCATCGTAGGGAGAAGCTGGCTGCACCAGATAGAGGCTGTCCCCTCCTCCTACCATCAGAAACTTAAGTTCCCTTTGGAAAAGAACAGCAGAATCGAGGTGGTCACAGTCGACAGAGACCAGCAAATGGCCAAGCGTTGTATGATGGCCGTCGTGTCCGGCGAGGAAGAGCCAAAGCAAGTACATATGGCAGAGTTGGAGGCCGAACTGGACAGAGTTGGCCGCGACCCAGAAGAAAAGAGTACTGAAGATCTCACCGAGGTCAGGCTTGACCCCAGTGATCCCGAGAGATACTTCCTGCTTGGGAGTCAGCTCACCGAGCTGGAGAGGTCTGAGCTGCTCAACTTCCTGTTGCAGAACAGAGGGGTTTTCGCTTGGACCCCGCAGGAAATGCCTGGCGTGGACCCCGAGGTCGCGAGCCACAGGCTGAACGTGGACCCTCAAGCCAAGCCTGTGGTCCAAAAGGCCAGAAGATCCGGAGTCGAGCAATCTGCGGCAGTGGTCGAAGAAGTGGAGAAACTGCTAGAGGCAAACGCCATCAGAGAAGTCCAGTACCCGAAATGGCTGGCGAACACCGTGGTAGTAAAAAAGAAGACTGGGAAGTGGCGGGTCTGCGTCGACTTCACCGACCTTAACAAAGCATGTCCCAAAGACTGCTTTCCGCTCCCGAAGATCGACCAAATGATCGACGCCACTGCCGGTCATGAAAGGATGAGTTTTCTTGACGCCTACCGCGGCTATCACCAGATACCCACGTACGGACCAGATGAAGAAAAGACGGCATTCATCACTCCTAGGGGGACCTACTGCTATAAAGTGATGTCGTTCGGACTCAAGAATGCAGGGGCGACCTACCAGAGGTTGGTCACCAAGATGTTCCGAGACCAGCTCGGCAAAACAGTCGAGGTGTACATTGACGACATGGTCGTCAAGTCCATCCAGTCTCGGGACCATTTGACGGACCTCGGCCAGGTATTTGACGTTCTCCGGAGGTTCGGATTAAAACTGAACGCCTCCAAATGCGCCTTCGGAGTCGGCTCCGGCAAATTCTTAGGGAGCCTCGTCACGAGACGAGGTATTGAAGCAAACCCAGACCAAATCTCTGCAATCCTGGGAATTCAGAGCCCGGCAACGACGAAGCAGGTCCAGCGGCTCACTGGCATGGCCGCCGCACTCAACCGCTTCATCAGCAGGTCTTCCAACAAGTGCCGTCCTTTCTTCCAGCTGCTGAAGAAAAACCTGAGGTTCGAGTGGACCCCGGAATGTGACTCGGCTCTCCAAGAGCTCAAAGCTTACCTGGCCTCACCTCCGCTGCTGTCGACCCCGAAGAAAGGCGAAGCGTTGTATTTGTACTTGGCAGTCTCCGATCATGCTGTGAGCTCAGTACTGGTCAGAGAAGATGAAGGGCAGCAGAAGCCCATTTATTACACAAGCAAGACCCTCCTCGACGCGGAAACCAGATACTTGCAGATGGAGAAGCTCGCGCTGGCCCTCGTCAGCGCCTCTCGAAAGCTCTCACACTATTTCCAGGCCCACACGATAGTGGTGGTCACTGAGCATCAGCTCAAGTCTGTCTTCCGGAAGGCCGACTTCTCTGGACGCGTTTCAAGATGGGCCGTGGAGCTGGGACTGAAGGAAACCGCGATTCAGATCTGAAACTTCTCATTAAGAGACTACTATGGCTGATGCAAAGCATGACAGATTTTAAAAAATCTGATTTCTGCACTATGCAGCGGAAATCAGCCATAAAGAATCGCATAGAAACTCCATTAAATCATGACCAACATGTGTCTAATTAATAGAGATGATAGAAGACTATTATCTCGAAGATTTGTAGACTTCAAATCTCTGAAAAAATAGATCCAAGGGCCGGAACTCAGACTTGCAATTTGCAAACAAGTTGCTGGAATTTTCTTGCACTAGTATTGCCATTGATCTTCTCCTCTATCTCACTTCCAAATCTGATTGGCTAAGATGGTGGGATCTTAATCTAGAAAATAAGAACTTTTTCTCCAAGGGAAAATCTCAGACCTTAAGCTTTCTTCTCTCAAGAAGAGAACCTCCAAAGGGCTGGGCGTGTGACTCTCTTAATGTGCTACAAAAAGTTGGACGTCCAAGGGGAATGTGTTTCTTTTATAGAAACTTTTGTGGAAACCTTTCCCATAAAGTTATCTCTCTTTATTCTAATTGATGTCCAAAAAGGAAAGACTTATTTCCTTTAAGAAACACTCCAATTAGAAAAGGAAACTAAAAGGAACTTTCCATACAATTAGTAATCCTAGTTGTAGAACACTTACCAATTTTAAGTTTCTAATCCAAAAAGGAAACTAACTCATAGGAATACTAATCCAAAGAGGAGTCCAACTTTCCAAGTAGAGAGTCCTACTCAAAGTTGGAAACCTTACCCATGGAAATCCTATTATGGACGTCCCACATATCAATGCACACCATGGCCCACATATAATTTATCTAGAGTTAAATTCATGTATGCCATCAAAGACCTATTTGAATTTAAACTCAAAATTATTTTTCCACTAAAATAATTCATCCTTATGTTATCTAAACATCTTAGGAAACCATGCCAATCTTGGTAAGTGACTAGAGAAGAGACCAAAAGACATATTTGTCATTGGCTCCCAAAATGACCAAAATGTCCATGCTAAACCCATAGCAACATAAAGACCATTTTAACCTTAACTCATTCCACTAAAGAGTTATGGTTGAATTCCAAGGACAAATATATAATATAATAAGCTCGTCATAAAATGACGGTTGTCTTCGACCTACTAAGTGTAATGACCTGAATGCCCCTCTATGTAACATCCATAATCGAGTCAGGTTATCACATGTACTATCAACCTTCCCGATTACATCTAAACCTTAGAACTTCATATGCTTAACATAATCATCATTCGAATATCATTCTCTTGATCCAGGGAGCGACCCACAAGTTCAATATTCATATGGAACATCCATATACTAAGATCTTAGATTTTGATGATTAATCGGATAATTCCAAGGGGACGATTATTCCATCATCAGATGTCATAGATTCTATATTGCATCTGCACGTCCCAACTGATCAAGTCCGAGTACCCAAAATACAGAGCTATTGACCCATGAAAAGAATCTCACCCATAGTGAATCAAAGCACAAGAACTTGACTTCGTCAGTTCATCCACAAATGCTCAAGATTAAGAGCACCGGTTACTTAGTAGCATGAGGTGACTTGATCTCTTTTCTGTGATAGTACTATTTTAGAGATCACACCTACAATGGTCCTGTTCAATGCATAACACATGCACTAATGAGATAGATCCGGGAAAGCCCTCCCGTGACTTAGGTATGTCACCCTATATAGGAGAGTATCTCATTATAACTTCTACCAAGATGAAGTGCCCAGCTCCATCTTTCAGTTATGAACAAATATGATGTTTCAAGTTGTCCATGAATTAGACCTATCTGTGTGTAGACACTACACACCTAATTCATTTACTAGAAACAATGGGCCTTACACAACCATACATATATACATGTTTAAGCATAAAAGAGTCTTTCCATTAAATAACCAGTAAATATCCAATAACAAAAGATGAGAATGCAGCTAGTGGGCTTTAGGGCATACACCAATCCCAACAGGGACAGTACGACATCCAGTACCAGCCCCGGACAACGATCAAAGCGCAGGTTTTGGCGGATTTCATCGTCGAGTTTACTTCCCCGAATTCGGCGCCGAGCCCACCCGACCACGAATTAGGGGACGAAGGGCATGACGACGTAGTCTCAGGGACTGATTACGAGCAGTCTCGGGATACGTCCCGAGATTCAGTTTGGAAGGTCTTCGTTGACGGGTCCTCTACCTCCAGGAGGGCCGGCATCGGCGTAGTTCTCCAGTCTCCAGAAGGGCTAGTCATTGAACAGGCCCAGACCCTTGACTTCCGAGCATCAAACAATGAGGCAGAATACGAGGCATTGCTGGCGGGGCTGAATAGTGCCAAGATTCTCGGAGCTCAATAGCTGGTAGTCTTCAGTAACTCACAGTTGGTGACGAGCGTGCTTACTAGAGATTACCAGGCTCGCGACGATAGAATGGCGGCCTATCTGACCCTCGCCAAGAAGCTTCTATCCCAATTCCCGGAAGCAGAAGTCAGACAAATTGGCAGAGACTCTAACTCACACGCTGACGCGCTCGCCAACCTAGCTTCCGCCACTGGAAAAAAGAGGACTGTGGAAGTAGGCTCGCTGACATCGCCAAGTATAGAGCTCCGCCCACCACAGCAAATTTTGTGCATCGACCTCGGGCCCAGTTGGATGGATCCCATCATTGCGTACCTCAAAGACGACCAACTTCCCGAAGACAGGGCTCAAGCTCATAAAATCAGGCTCAGGGCAGCCCGGTTCTGGCTCTCTCCAGAAGGAAAACTGTACAGAAAATCCTTCACAGGTCCTTATCTACAGTGCGTCCACCCGAGCCGAGTTGAAGACTTCCTCTACGAAATACATGAAGGCATCTGCGGAAGTCACATCGGAGGAAGGTCACTAGCTTACCGGGCTATAAGCCAAGGATACTGGTGGCCATACATGCAGAAGGACGCACAGATGTACGCTATGAAATACGAGAAGTGCCAGAAGTTCTCGTATAACCTCCATCAACCTGCACAGGACCTGAGCCCACTCTCCAGCCCGTGGCCCTTTGCTCAGTGGGGGCTAGATATCGTGGGACCTCTCCATCGAACTCCAGGAAATAAGAGATGGCTGATAGTAGCCACCGACTATTTCACCAAATGGATAGAGGCAGAGGCATTGTCTTCCATCATCGAGCGAGACTCCAAAAACTTTGTACGGAAGAACATTATCACGAGGTTCGGCATCCCTCGAGTCTTGGTCTCGGACAATGGGACCCAATTCGATTCCAGCCTCTTCAAAAACTTCTGCAAGGAGCTCGGCGTCAGGAACCATTACTCGACTCCGGCCTATCCCCAGAGCAATGGCCAAGCCGAGGTCTCCAACAAAGTGGTCCTTGATGGGCTCAAAAAGAGACTCGATGGAGCCAAAGGAAGATGGGTGGAAGAGCTACCCAGTATGTTGTGGGAATACAGGACCACCCCGAGGCGCTCCACCTCAGAAACGCCTTTCTCCTTGGCATACGGAATGGAAGTCGTGATCCCGCTCGAGATCGGCCTTCCAACGCTCAGGTCCGAACTTTTTGACCAAATTCAAAATGAGAGGAGCCTGACCCTGGGATTGGATCTGGCCGAAGAGCGCAAGGAAGCGGCGTCTATCCGATTGGCAGCCTATCAGCAACGGCTCGCAAGAGATTACAATCAAAGAGTTTAGGAAAAAAAGTTCTCCATTGGAGAACTGGTCCTGAAAAAAGCACTGCCTGCGGACAAGGACCCGAACCAAGGCAAGTTGGCTCCAAACTGGCGCGGCCCATTCAAGGTAGTCTCGACTGCTGGCCAGTCCGCATACAAACTCGAGGATATGGATGGAAAGTTACTGCCACGGCCATGGAACGCCTCGCACCTCAAGAAATTTTACTTTTGAAATGTATTCAGTTTAGGCAAGTCAATGAAGAACATTTCCTCTTAAAAGCTTCTCTTATTGCTCTGAGTCAAGATTATTCTAAGTTAAGAACCGCGGCAACAACGCAATCTCCATTCGTGCGCATCTCGGCCGTCACGCCAGATAGCCAGCACGGCCCCTGGTGACGAGCCAGGGGGACTTCTCCATTCATGCGCATCTCGGCCCTCGCGCCAGATAGCCAGCACGGCCCCTGGTGACGAGCCAGGGGGACTTCTCCATTCATGCGCATCTCGGTCCTCGCGCCAGATAGCCAGCAAGGCCCCTGGTGACGAGCCAGGGGGACTTCTCCATTCATGCGCATCTCGGCCCTCGCGCCAGATAACCAGCACGGCCCCTGGTGACGAGCCAGGGGGACTTCTCCATTCATGCGCATCTCGGGCCTCACGCCAGATAGCCAACACGGCCCCTGGTGACGAGCCTGGGGGACTTCCCCATTCGTACGCATCTCGGCCCTCGCGCCAGATAGCCAGCACGACCCCTGGTGACGAGCCAGGGGGACTTCTCCATTCGTGCGCATCTCGGCCCTCGCGCCAGATGACCAGCACGGCCCCTGGCGACGAGCCAGAAAGATCGCCTTGCCTACACACCTAATCGCTGGGCAATTGTCTTAAACAGTTCGATCCCGGACTAAGGCAACTCGGCACCTGCCGAGCTCACATACTTGTACAAGAATTTTCTTTCTACTATCCGGAAACTCCACTCACTCGCCATCGCGACACTCAACTCCCTGGGAACCCTACATCGCATTCCGAAGGCTACGGCTATTAAGCGCGGCTAATCGATTGCGGGCGTCCAAGATGTGGGGATTCGGCCATATACCCGAAATGAAACACTTGACACATTCAGACCAAACAAAAGCGCAAGGAAATCAGAACGCAGAATGGACACAAAAAGTAGCTCTTCATTCAAGGTAAAAGAGTTGTTACATTAAAAAGCTGAAAAAATTACATCCACAAGACAAAAAGAAGGGGAGCGGCCGAGAGAGCTTCAGACAGTAGGCGCGACGCCGTCCGCAGCTGGATTCGCGGCAGCAGGGGGGCTTCAGAGATGGAGGCCGAGGCCGGAGTCCCAGCCTCAGCAGGCGCCACAGATACTGGGGGAGGAGGTAGCAGTTCCGGCTCGATAGCGTGGCCCCCCTCTGCTTCATCCACAATGTCCGAGCGCGGATACTCGTCCGGGCTCGTGTATGCAGGATGATCGCGGGGGACGCCCATCTTGTCCAAGGCCGCCTTCCACCCCATCTCCCAAGAGGAGAGGCGTATGTCATTGACCTGCGCTGCGTACTCGTCGCCCGCCACGTCAACGCCATCTTGAAAGGCAGCTTTGACCTCATTTTGGAGGTTGAATTCTAGCTCAGCCTTCTGCCTCTCCAGCTCCCAGATTCTCCTTTCCAGCTCGGCCTCCCTCCTTTTGACAAAGTCGAAATTCGACTTCACCTTGTCGAGCTCGGCAAAGAGGGACTGGTGTGTCTCCTCATATTCCCTCACCCTTGCCTGACCCTCCTCCAGGGTCTTCTTCTGCTGCTCGCAGTTGGCCTGGATCCGCTTGAGCTCGTTATGGCACTTCTGGACTCGCGATACCGAGACCTGCGCCATCTGCACGATCTGCAAAGAAAACCAAACTACTCGTAAGCAAAAGCTATAGTCAAAAGGAAAAGCAAAGGATTAAAGGCTACCGTACTTACGCTCAAGCTCGCCTTCATCTGCGAGGCCAGCAGGGAGATGTCGTCCATCTCATCATACTTCTCCATGTCCCACGGTAGAGCGCAGGCACTACCCAGGCAGGCGATCACCAGAGGCCCCCCGGAGAGACGGTCCTCTACCGTCATTGGTTTCCCTGGCTGGAGCATGAAGCTCGGCCTCCAGGGGGCAGGAGAAGCCCGCGTCGACATCCCGCCGGCCGAAGACTCCCCCGCAGAGCCTTCGACCCTGGCCCTTTTCCTGGCCAGGTCATCCCCCTGCGTGGCCGGGGGAGAGGCGACCACGGACGTGCTAGGCCCGGCCGCGGAGTGAGGCATCGGCATCCGCGCTGAAGGAGGCGCGGTGGAAGACGAAGGCGCGCTCGACGATGGAGGCGCGCGGGAGGAGGACGCGGCGCCCCGACCTCTGCCTCCCACGGGCAGGGCTTTGAGGTTCTTGAAGACCGGCTTCGGGCGGGTCTTGTCCATTGCTTCCCCTGAGTCGCTCTCTGACGACAGAACGATCCTTCCGATCGTCTCGGCGTCGTCCTCCTCGGATCCCGAAGTGGAGGTCTCGGAATTGGACGCAGCGCGGTCCTCAGAGTCGGCCGCGGTCCGCTCTTCCTCCACACTACCTTCCTCCTCTACCTCCGCCGCGGCTTGCGTGCGGTGAGCGATGTGCTTCTTGCTCCTGTAACCGCGGTACCTGGGCTCGTATCCCAGCAGCTTCCACGCCGACCTATCCTTGTGGCCGTGGTAGCTCTCCAAAGCCCGGATCCAAGCTTTGTTCAATTTCCAGCCGTCTCGGGAAGCAGCCGATCTCCTCTGGCGAATGCCTGCAGAGCAAACAGAAAACATAAGCCTGGCAAAACGAAGGAACAGAAGAAGTAAAAAGGCGTATTAAGGCTGTAATTACTTGGAGGGGTGCCGAAGTGACGAGGGATCTTGAAATTTCTTTCCGCGATGGCCTCATCGTCACTGAACTCCCAGTTGCTCGTGACCATCAGGCGGTCGTCCCCGACATATTTATTGGAATCCTCTAAGGCTTGCACAAATGACCTCCGACCTGGCTTGATGCGGAGGTAGTACGTATCCTTCCCGGATTTGCAAATATCGTAGGCGTCCTCGATATCGTGGACGCCGAGACCGATGCCCAAAATTGTATTGAGCACATCCGTGCCCATTATAATTTTGAAACTGTTGGGCATCAGTTGGCAGGGGCAGAGATTCCACGCCCTGAGACACTCCCTAAGCAGAGGGCGGAGGGGAAACCTGACCCCGCCCTCGATTACGGCCACTAAAGGGAACGGCATCCAGCCGTTGTAAAAGTCACCTAGGATACAGGCAGCAGGAGGGGCCGCCATGACTTGGACCCCATCCGGTATGCTATACTTAGCCCTAAGGTCAGCTAACCCTCTCTCGGACTCTATCCAGTGGCTGTAAATGCTCATCTCTCAAACGAAAAAGCAAGAAGAAAGGAAGAATGTGCTGGAAGCGAAGGAAAATCCTAGACAGAACCCTAGGAAGTAGAATGAAACACGGATGAAAGGGAGGGAACTTACGAAAAGGTCGAACAGCAGAGCAGAGCCCTGACAGCACCTCTTTCCGGCGAAAAATCTGGAAAATCTTTGCAGCGGTCTCTCCCAAGAAGACGAAGACAGGGAAGGGGGAAGGGAACTCTAAAAGCGGAAGCGAAAGCGAAGCAGAGAGACAGAGTTTCGGAGTAAAGATGAAGAAGAAAGAAGAAAGGAAAGAGGTACCCCCCTACTTATAGCTGAAAGTAGGGCGCCTAATCATGGCGCCTTTTCGAATTTCGAAGAAGGCGCGTCTTTTCACTGCGCGCGCCGCCATAAAAAGACGGGCCAGCCAAACCAGAGGAGACACGTGGAAGCGCCAGCCTGTTTTTCGTGCGCCATTTAATGCCTCGGACACCGAAGCGACAGCGGGCGTAGATAAGTACAAAGGGGATGCGCGGCATTAAATGAGATTTCAAAGCGACAAGCCGTTTGGACTTCCTCCAAGCTGGAACGCATGGGCATCGCGGCATCTCGGCATTCCCTCTGCGAGTCCTCATCAGCTTCCGACCTCAAAGAGTTGGGATGCTCTAAGAGCTCAAAAGCTGGGGGGGCAATTGTGTGGGGATATTTTCACTAAGCCAAGGTCAAAGTTAGTCCTGGTCTTGAGAGCTTAAAATCTCACCCCCCACTCGGCCGAGATGGGTCGCGGCTAAAGGGCCACGGCATTCGCCGAGGTGAACACTCCCGAGGTCAGGGGGTACGAGGCATTGTACGCCGACCTCGGCACGGCAGATGTGACAAGCACTGAAGGGACTGTCGATAGATTGGAGGCGCGTATTGAGGCGTGCCCTGCGATCCATCATTCCTGACGAAACGGCGTGTACAGAGCACGTGCGCCCCCAAAGCATGGCCCCGGGCCTGGCCCGATGGGACCTGGCCCAAAAGTCAAACCGCCGCCTGACCCGACAAGATTGGCATTTAATGAAGCATGGGTAGGTAAGGCAGCATTTAATGCATTGTGGGCTGAGCGGACAAGGCCACTCGAGTGGCCAGGCCCACCTTGGAGCTCGCCCACGCAAGTAATCTCCATCGCTTATAAATAGCATCTCCATCTCCATTCCAAGGTAAGCAACCCATAATACACAGACTCACTCTGCTATTTTCTCTCCATCTCCCTTATTTTAGTCCCTGAACTAACTTAAGCATCGGAGAGCCTTGCGCTGCCCACAGCCAGGGTCCTCTGACGTGTTTTCTTCTCTTCCTCTTCAGGTTTTACCGGAGCCACGATCATCTTCATCTAAACCACCTAAGACAGGGGTCCTAATCCCTGATCCAAAGCCAGTAATTTTTAGGCACTTCCAGATGGCATCCAGGTTTTTTCACTAAAAAGTAAAAACACGCCCACTCCCGGTAGAACCTGCCTCCATGTTCTCATGGGACTGGGATCCAGTGGAAGTGGGATTGTCCAAGGAAAATTAGCCACAGTGTCTTGTTGCTTGTTTTTATATCACTGTCGAAAAAGATGTTGTGTACTGACTACTGAGAACTTGGTAGGGATGTTCATGACCAGCTGGAGCCTGGAGCCCAACCCAAGCCTAGCAATATTGAACTGGATTTGGGTTCTGTTTTTGGACCCATAGTCTGCAGGGCAATTTTCTTGCCAGATACATAGTTAAATAGGTCTTGCCAGATACATAGTTAAATAGGTCATGCGCAGGCCTATGTACCTTGGCCAACACACGCATGCACGTACACCAACAGTTATTAATTTCATTTTGTTTTGACTGAATTGGCTGAAGTTTTAAACTTCGGCCATTGAAGCAGAAACCAAATGCATGCTCTTTAACTTTTTTGTTTTCAGCTGAAAAACATGGAGTTCAATCTAAATGACTGGAATTTTTGAAATGACCAAAATGTTGTGGGGAATTTCTCAGAACTTCAAATCTTTAAACATTATTAGTTTTTATTGTTACGAGAATTGTGAAACATTATTGTGATAAGGAATGTGCCTCAACTTTATACTTGTATCTTATAATATTATTTTATTATAATGAATTAAATTCATAAATCATATATCATATTTTTGTTTTTTCTTATTTTTCTCGCATATATGTAAATTTTAATTTTATTTATTTATCCGAAACTTAACTCTAAACGTTATACTAGAATATTGAAGCACTTCATTTTTGAGGACCGACCAAAATGGATTCCCAACCCACACACTAAAGTTTGACTAAAAACCCTTAATTATGGTAGTTGCATCATTGCGTTGTTGCCATGGGCAAGGTTTTACTTTTCCAAGCCCAGCTTGACCGTGGGAACTGTTTGAGCTTAATATCTAACAGATGAGCCTGAGGTAAGACCCAAACCAGCTCTTTAGTTATGATTGACCCATTTTTTGTTAGATATGTTAAAGACCAATGTTAGGCCATTCATCTAGGCCTTGTGAGTAAATGTTGACAAGGTCTGCTCGGATCCTTCTGTATTGCGTTCGTGTAATGTGACAGTAGCAGTTCATCAAGTTCTGTCCATTGAAATTCCTCAAATTTCAACGTTTACAAAAGCACTTCTAGGGGAAAAAAGCTCAGATGAAGTCATGGCCGTCATGGAGACAGTTTTGAGAATGGTCTGATTGTTGTCGTGCAAAGAATGGTGCATCCAGTGGGTCCCACCTAAAAGATTATGGGCAGGAGATTGAGAGAACCCTCTGTAATCTGTATGAAGGGGAAAAAGGAAAGGAAAATTAAATTAACACATCTTATTAAGGGAGGCATTATTTTGAGGGCCTCAAATTGTTCAGATCCTATCTCTCAGGTAATTACCAAAATTTGCACGATCAATTTAAGAGCATGTAGAGTGTCAAATCTGAGTCTATTGCTAATTTTGAAGGAAGTATAATGAGAGAAAAGGGCTTTGGCCCTTCGGGATCACCTAAAAACCATCGTTGAAAATGAAGCTCATAGACGGTCGGTTTTCACCAAAAACCGATTTATATAGGAAGTCGGATATCTTAAAGTAGTTATGCAAAAACGATGGCATGAAGCCGTCAGTAAATTCTAAAAAACGGTTTTCAATTTTGCCGACGGCTGCAAGCCTGAAAAACGACACTCAATAGCCGTCGTTTTCCGCATGTCTTTTTAAGTGGTGGATCATGAGGGCAGCTGCCGCCAGGGTCTGAAGAATTTCAAGCACAAGAACGGCCAGATAATTTCTGAAAATTTGTGTATAGTCCGGTGATAACCATTCAAAAATCTATTTGACTACAAGCTGAACTTAAATTGCTTGATCATAATTTCATATAATGTTGTTAATTTTTTTATTTTTAATCTACACATGCACCATTCTCAAGCATATTGCTGTTCGAAGCTCCAGAGAGAGAGAGAGTTCTCATCAGACAAAAAGGATTACCACATCATTTGAATTATTCCTTTTTTATCAAATATTAAATCTTAATAGTGGAATCAACTCTTATTCATAGTAAAATTTAGAAATACCCCTACATTAAGAGAGGTTTTTTTTAATAGTTTGAATTTTCAATAAGTGGGCTCCGTTGTACAGCTCTACAGCCCTTACTCCTTCACGTATGGATTTCTATAAGTCAAATCCTCAGATAATCCAATCTCTGCTTTCTTACGGTTTTGGAGCCTTTGCGGCCCTTGTCAAGGGAATGTGCAAAAAGTCGACTCAAACTCGTAAGTCTGACCTGGCATGTAGTGGTTCGGTAGGACCAAAATCTCTTGCCCTCAATAAAATTGTTGAAATTGCTTTGTTAAGAGAGATTTTATTTTGCATAGTTTGAATTTTCAGTTAGTGGGCTCCATTGTAGAGCTCCACAGCCTCCACTCCTTCACCTCGGAATTTCTATAAGTCAAATCCTTAGAGGATCGAGTCTCTGCTTTCTTAGGGTTTTGGAGTCTTTGGAACCATTGATCAAAATCTCGATCAATGCCAGTTCATATCGGTCGATATGAACCGACATCGGCCCATATCGAGACGATATTTTGCTGCGATACCGGACTCGGTATCGCAGGGCAAAATATCGGTCAGTCTCGGCCGATATGGTCAAAATATCGGTTTGACCGATGTCTCGGCCGATATTCTCAAAATATCGGACAAGATGGAGTAATGGTAAAAAAAATTTAACTTTTTCCCTACTCCCCCATCTTCTACTCCTCTCCCCTCATCTCCTTGATCAGTCATGTCTCCATAGCTCATTCTCTTACATATTTCCAAATTCAAACACTATTTCTTGAAGAAATCATTTTATTTGGTAAGAGAAAATCAACTTGACTCCCTTATTTTTACTATTATATATATATTTTTTAAATAAAGTATAGAAATAAATGAAAAGATCATTAGCATGCCATTTTTGGGTTTGTGTTGTGTTCTTCACTTAGATCTACACACTTTCATGCTGGATTTACTTATATACATGATTTTGGGTGTAGAATAATATTTTTTTTAAATCTTGTACTTAAAAAAAATTATTGGAGTATTTATGATACTAAATAGTAACTACTAATGGCTTATTAATAGCGTATACATAATTGATATGTTATCTTTATTTTATTTTTATTTTACACTAATAAATTGATCATGAGCCTAAATAATAGTTGCATTATATGAAATACTGGAGAAGACAGCGAACTGCGACACAGACAAGACTCATAACTTAAGGTGACCGATATTTTTTATTTACTATTGTTACTAATAGAAAAATATATATTGTTTCCCAGCGTTTTTTAATATTTTAGATTTTTTGGATATTTTTGTGAATTTTTTTATTGAAAATAAATTCACACCTCGACAACCGCGATGGAACGATAACCGCGACCGATACCGATATCATATCGGTTTTTTATCTCGACCGATACCGCGATTTTAAACCATATTTGGGACCCTTGTCAAGGGAACGTGCAAAAAGTCAGCTTAAACTCGCAAATCTAACTTGGCATGTAGTGGTTCGGTAGGACCAAAATATCTTGCTCTCAATAAAATTGTTGAAATTGCTTTGTATTCAACTATCACACCTTTCAAACTCATCATTAAGCATTGATGAAAATGAAAAACACGCTAAATTTTGAACCTTTTAATTATAGTTAAATTCATATTAAAACTTTGAAATGCAACTCATAAACATTAATGTTTTAAAAAGTAACAATATTATTATTATTATTATTTGTTTCATTTTCTATGGTTCATTTATTTCAAATACATAGCAGACTTTAGAATCTAATTATTATTTAATTGTGATGTTGTATAACCTTGTGTTTTTATTGGAATAAACTACTATCTTCACCAACGTTTGGTAGCGCCGTTGGTTGGGGCACTCCGTAACCACCCGGAGGTCTCAGCATCGAAGCCCACCTAGTGTTGGAACCCCAGGCTAGGTTTCCTTGCCCGACGAACCCGGTGAGTGGAAACAGGGGGAGGCCACCACCCCGGGGGATTTAGTCAGGTGCTCGAAGAGGCCTTGGATACCTCCGGTTAGCAAAAAAAAAAAAAACTATTATCTTCACCTTTTAAAATATTATTATTAAGAGAATCAGGGATTGCTCAATTGGTTGTCAACTCCATCTCTTACACTGTCAGTTGCCTAGGATTCTATCTTTGGGTGTGTTATCCTCTTTCCACGTGCATGGGCAAACTCTTCCCACAAATGCGGGCTCTCTCATGGTACTAATTAACTCCCTTAGTTGGGTAACTAAAAAAACTTTTTTTTTTTTTTGGCTAAGTTGGATTGGTTGTATATGATATGTAGCTAATCTGCAAGCTGAGGGACACATCCCTGGGTGGCTACTCAAGGTGAGATGTCTGTTGCCACTTTTTTACAAGGTACGTTTCCGCAACATTGTCGCAAATATCATCTCAAAATAACTGTTGCATATTTTGTAATTTGGATATTTTTCTCCAATGTCATTAGGAGAATGCCTAAATCATATTCATTTAAGATCATCAAAATATTAAAATTTTGAAAATGACATAGATTATTGTTAAGAATCAAATGTCATATAACTTTTGCTATTTTATTTTGAATTTCATAGCAATTCTGTTGTGTGTTTTTTCATGCCTTTTTTAAACAATATTTATTTTATAGTTAATCCACTTCCACTGGTAGCTCAACAGTGGCTAATGAGGTACCCTTATCTCCCCATAATAAATAACAAAGGGATGAAAAGAAAAAATCTACATCAACAAATTTTTTTGTTAGAATTTATGACAACCCCTATGATATTCTTTAAATATCAAGATGATATTTAAGGAATATCATAGGAGTTGTCACAAATTTTGACCAATTAAAATAAAAAATAGTATTGAGACAACAACTCGAGATTTCTACCTGGGCCATGGACCGATCCCAGCGGAGAAATCTCGAGCGTTTAGACTTTTTGTAGACTTTTTCTCCAGACAATGGTGGAGTATGGCCGCGTGAGTACGGAGCAAAATATCTTGAAATCGAGTCTGAGGCCTGTATCGCAGTTGATACACTCACGGTATGCCACATCGACACAAAACCACAAGCAGCCGCCCTACGTTTGATTCATATTCAAAAACACATGGGTTTTATGTAAACTTTGTTCACGGATTCGGACTCCTTGAAATTTTATAATATCTGAATGATTTTTAGGTCCTGTATTACGATTGCTGTTATTAATTAATGGAAGAATTGGTGAGAGATCATAAGCATCTATGCTTTGATTGACATCCCTTTCCGCCTTTTGGGAACAACTATAGTCTATAGCCATCATGCCCTTTGTCTCGTTATATGCTCCTATCATGTCTGTCTATATATTCACAGAAAAGAATGCAGAAGAGTCCATGATCGATAGAACCTTACAAGTTACAACTACCCTTCTCCTTTTCTTTTTCCTTTTTTTGGTTCATTGGTGCCATATTTCGAATCCACGACGATCTAATGGTCAAAACCATAGGTTTTAAATATCGTGACAAGGCAGAGATTGGCCTTGACCCTTCTCTTTTGCTCATGCAAGAAAACAATGCACTTTCTTTCTGCCCCTTCCGTCGTTTGGTGGAGCAAAGCAAAAGGCTTGTTACTGCACACATGACTTTGCTAGAAGAAAATAGATATGGCAGGGCAGCCTCAAAATCCGATATTTGCCCGATACCTATTGAAAAAGGACGTTGCTCTAAAAATGGACAGTTGCCCGAGAATGGTTGAAAAGTTATAACTACCGCATAATTTTTCGTAGATAAAAGTATATCATGAAGGTGGCGATTTTATCTTTTACCATGCGATATCCTATGGCCTTGAAGGGGGGCCGGAAGTGCGCTCGCTCCGAGCCCATTTTTAAGGGGGGTCCAAAAATGAGATTGACAAGATTCACTGGAAAATAAAATTAATATTAAAATTATTAGAAGAGTATGCTCAATTTTAATTTTTCATTATTAGGCTCACTGAAAAAATTTGATGCTCAGTTTACTATTACACAATTCCTTGTCCAACACAATTTTATTTTTTCATAATTAGGCCCACTGAAAAATGTATAATGTTATATGCAAAATTAACTGATTTTGATTTATCATAATTGGGCCCACTTAAAATTTTGATGGCCAGTTAGCATCTAGCTTTGTTACAAAAGTCCCTGGCCCACCTTGAATGCAACAATATTACTCTTGATTTGGAACTAAAATAAAAAGTTTATGAAATATTACAGCCTTAGATTTATTTTTTTGAGCTTTTGTGGGCCCCATAATCAACATTTGAACCTTTAATCCATTTAATTATCTGAACCTTTTGCAAATTACAAGTATTTGTCTTGTAAAAGAATTATTGAATTGTTACAACTTACAAGTATTTGTCTTGATTATAGATTATAGCCTTTTATTTTGAATGTTTATATATTGAAGTTTGAATTTATATGCTTTGAATGTTAAATTTTTAATTAATTTTTACATGTTAGATATTGGTTGAAAAATGAATGAGGCCATTAGGGCTGCACAAAAAATCCGATATCACCGTAAAACCGGACCGAACCGGGCGGTTCGGATCGGTTTATAGTAGATCGGTTCGGTTAACGGTTTGAAAATCATAAAAACCGCTTACATCGGTCGGTTATCGAATTGAGCCCATGATTAACTGCTTAAACCGAACCGACCGTATACAATAACTTAAGTATTATTTTTTTACTATTTTAGCCTTAGGGTTTCGTTTTTGTGTGCTAGCATTTAGTCCAAACTCTCTTTGTATTATTTTTTATATGGGTCACTGGAATGTTGGATTTTTATGTTTGCACTAAATATTGGAATAAATGCAAAGGACGGGGTATCATCATTTTGAAATTTTCAATGTTTGATTTTTAAAAAATAAAAATAAAAAACAATGGTTTAACCGATCGAACCAGACCGAACCGTTTGTTTCGGTTCGGTTTAAGCCCTCTCCATCGGTCGGATCGGATCGGTTAATTAAAAAACCGACGGGTTCAGTTTGGTTGTTAATTTTAGTATTAAACCGATCCGAACCGCCCATGTGCAGTCCTAGAGGCTATCACTAAGTTTATATATATATATATATATGTATAGATGCCTAATTTTTACTCTTGCCTTGGGCCCTGAAAAACTCAGAACCGGCCCAAATCTAAAGCACATTGTCACCACGAATTCAAAACTCTGTTTTGTCGTTTTCGTTTATCATTTAGTTGTGGGTTTCCGAGAGCTACTATTATGCCATTTTCTATAACATCTTCCTTCAATGTTTGGTCTTGTTACTGGATATGCATCTAGATTTGAACGCAGTGTTAGAAATCGACTTGAGTTCATCTAAATGCTCAGCCTTAAAAAAAGCCCCAATCAAGAAAAAAATAACAAATCAAGAAAAAAGAAAAAAAGGCATCGCGGGGGGAGTCGAATTGGGTTTCTGGGCGGGCTGATGAGGTGGTCGAGGCGGTGGAAGAAGGGCCACTTGAAGGGGCTGGCGGGGAAGGTGATCTTCGCCTTCTCGACCTTGAATTTTCCGCTCTAAAACCATAAGCCATTGAAGATCAAAGAATCTGTGGAGATTGAAGAAGGAGAATGGTGTGGAAGGATGTATTCATGTCATATTCAAAGCAAAATGATCAGATGAAAATGAAAGGAACCTCATAAGACAATCAAAGACGATGAACTCAGTGAAAAAAGATTTTTTACCACAATCGCTTTTCTCCAGCTCTGTTTTACTTCGATAGAAAGGAAAACGATGAAAGTTTTCCGCTATAGGATATCTCATAGTGCGATATCCTACAACCATAGGATATCACACAAGAATTAGGGTAAAATCGCCACTTCCACTGCATCCTTTTGAGTACGAACAGCTCTGTGAAAATTAGGTTTTTACTAACAGTTCTGAGGTAATTATCAGGTGTAAGACATGCTGTACAGTCATTATTCCAAAGCATAGGTACATTTCTTCTAGGTCTACAATACCCACAACTCATTTTATTATTATTTTTTTCTTCATATAAGTTTATCTCCTAAATTGCTTTAGTTTGTTAGAGTTTAGAATTTAATTTCTTTAGGCTTTTTAAATGAGGCGTATTCAAGTCCGATCCGACTTTAGAAATGTAAGCTCATATGCAGCCAAAGTCCAGGTTGTCTCAAACAGGTGGTATAAGGATGTAAAGTGTTTGGCACAAGTTCAGCCTGCCTCACTCAATTCAGACCCGTGCCTTTACATTTTGTCAATCCGATTAAAGCTCGATTAATATTGACCAGCAAACAATGACAAAGAAATCCAAAAATCAAATACAATCAACAGCTTAGTGAAAGAACATATTATTCATGCTTAGTATAAGAGAAATGCAGAAATTAGGGTTATTTGCAAAAAAAATTCAAAAAATCTTATTATAACTCTACTAAAATTAACTCATTGGAGGCAGAAATTTGAAGCTTGCATCTTCTATCACCATCATCACTGCAGCTTGGATAAAAACATATCATCTTGTTTTGGTAAGACACGGCAACTCATCTGTGGCTCACAATGCACACCCATGACCATCCAATTCCAATCTGCAGGTGGTGATTGGTACAAATCTTTCAAATCAGTGTCATGCTAGGTGGGCCCATGTACAATCCATTCATTCCAAAGACTCGAGTCTATGTCGAAAGGGACGGCTCTCCTGTCTCCAGTCCCATCCGCCATCTCCATTCTCTCTCATCTCAGCATTTGACAAACTAAAAACAGGTTCTCCTGTTTGGACGAAATAGGGGAGATCAAAACTCGGTGGGTAAGTGAGTCTGGTTTTGTGAATGGGTCTTTGATTTTATATTTGTCAATTCAACAATAGTCAGTTTGACTGGCATCTCATTGTCTCAGGTCTGGGAGTAAGCAGGAGGGTAGGACCCACAGACACCACTGATTAGCCGTCATTGATCTGACTCTCATCTCCATTATCTTCTCTTTAATAATGAGATTAGGAATAAGAAAAACTATGATCAGGTGGTTTCAATTTCCATTAGGCTGTTTGCGTCCTTGCCATCATCTAAGAAAAGAAATTGATTTCTTGGAAAACCGCAGTTCTTGTTCTTGGTATTCGTTGTATTGAGGGTTTGATTTTTCATTGTTTTTCGTTGGAGGTTAGGTCTAGATCCCTTTTGAAGTTTGAGTTTACTCTCTCCTCCTCCATCCTGTTTGGGGGCTTTATTTGTAAAGTTGGGTGAAGTGACAATTATTTTAAAGAAATAATAAAATATAAATGGGTTATCATGGTATTTTGTTTTTAGTGGTTTGTGATGGAATCTTTTTGACTTTTTTTATCGAAAAGTTGAGATTTTTTATTTTTTAGTGGTTACTTTTTGACTTTTTTAGAAAAAACAATTACTCAAAAACAAAAAGTCTACTTGAACATACTTTTTGGCATGAATCTTGGACATACCCCTATGTTACCCCTTGAATATCACTGATAGATATTCAAGGGGTAACATAGGGGTATGTCCAGGTAGCATTACTCAATGGGCCGTGCCCAAGTTGGCAGGGACTTCGCCCAGCACGGCCCATGGGCACGGCTAGGCCCATGTCGTGCTAGGTCGTGCATGCTCATGTTTATTTTTTATTTTTTAAAATGTGATAAAATTAAAAAATTTGCAAAAAGAACATTAAACTTGAAATAAACAAAGGTTATATGAGGGGCATAAATATCACTCATTGACACTTGATAAAAGCTATAAATATCACCATATTGAAGCTTATATTGAAGCTTGTATGAAGCTATAAATACCACTCATTGAAATTTGAATTTCTCAATACTCAAATCTTCATGATACAAATAGAATTTTAAAATGCATCAATTTTCCCACTAACATCCATAAATCTATATACTCACCTGTAAACACATAAGTTTCTCCTATTTCCAAGTATGGGCTTGAAGGATCTGGGTCGTGTCATGCCCAGCCTGTCACCTGGCTATGTTTTGGGAGGCAAACGGGCATCTGATTCTCCAATTATCGCGAGGTTTCGACCCATAAAATACCGGGTCTGGCGGTGGCAGAGCCAGGATCCTCTCCCAAGAGGGGGCGAAATATTTGAGAAAGAATAAAAAAACTAACATGTTGACATATTATTAAAATCTTGAAATCATGCATTCAATTTTACCAACAAACTAATTATTAGATTTATCCCTAAAAATCATAAAAATGGTTAATGGTATTGCTCTATACATCCAACAACATTCAATAGTAGGTCCTTAAGAGTAGATAAGAATTGTAAATTGCATAATTTTAGCACATTTACCTGTGGAAATTATTCGCCTACCCATTGCACATCAAAATCATCCTCGAGGCGGGACCAAAATCTGAATTTCATGTATCACGTGTGATGCGCAATTCAGATCGGCGGGTGATTATAGTTGTAAAAATTCAAATTAAATCATTTTTTTTCCAACGTCATTATATGAAGTTAATGTACAAAAAGTTTTGATCTTTGGCCCATTACTTACAGGCTCAAATCTTTTTTACTACTTAAACAAAAAATACTAAAGTTGATGAAACCTTTGGGACATAGAACTAAGAAGTGTAGAAATATTTAAGCACCTCTATTTTTGGCCAAAGGTTAAAAATATTGACAAGAGGGGGGAGCGTCAAAGAGAACGACACTAAAATACAAACGAGATGGATTTTCTCCTATTTTAAAGAAAAAAAAAAAAGTAGAAAAGGGGCAAAGAAATCAGCACCTAATGGATTAGTCAACAACCAAAAATCAAACTAATAAAAATTAAATGCTAGTGAATTGACTCACATGAAAACTGATTGGCTTTAACAAAAAAATGGTCGAGACTTTGGGGTTTACATTGGTCCTGAAGATCTCATATCTGGCCGGAATTTAAGGACTGACTACTGAAAAAGACTGGAGTTGGGCTTCAGTTTTGAAAATAAATCCCAGCCCCAACCCAAGTTCAGGCAAGGTGTTCCAATTTTGACGGTCAAGGCATTGGTAAGTAAGGGCCCTTTTTATACCTGTTACTTAGGACCATAAGCTGGGATATTCTTTGATTCTTTGGAATCAAACCTTTAGCTGGTCAAAGCCGACCACGGATAAATGGGATAAGGTTTTAATGTGGATGCTAATGGTGGTGACCTACACTTCAAATAGTATCACATGATCACAAAATAGGGTCATGTTCTTTGCACTTTTTTCCTTCTTGACTTTCCTTCCGATTAGAAGGGGTTGGTTAGAAGGCCAATGGGGAGTGGTCGAGTCACATCAGTGATTAAATCTTAAGATGACTGATTTTTACATTAATAGTTGTTTTCTTGTGGAAGAGCGGGCAGGTATTATACTGAGTGTCAAAATTGAAAGTGATTGAACCCATGCTTCATGCAGCCTAATTGTTGACCGTCATAGCTTTTACTTTTGACCTGACCCTCTCATTTTAAATTCTCATATAAAATGAAAACCTCTTGACCAGGAGATTGATATGGTATGCCACTAACACATTTTGATCAGTTTGTTTTGGTGGGAAAATCCTATCATTTATTATTTAAGCAGTCAGGTTTTGAGTTTTTACAAAATGTGCTTTTGATTTGTCTTTTGTTTTTCCTTTTTTTCCTCTTCTCTATTGTTTAACGGTGGTCTTTTTTGGGACCTCTTTGGCTTTTATCTTTAAGGAAATTACTTTTAGGTCCATTACTTGGACCACAAGTCATTACCTTTCCCTAATTGTGGTCATTATAGGAATCTCGTTTTCATAGGATACATGCTATCTTTTACTCAAATACGGTTTCCTAATGAGATATATTTCATAATAAACTCTACCTTGATAGACGGTTGAGATTAAAACTAATGGAATCCTAATTGGAAATTCGATCATCTCTCCACCTATAAAATAGAGTCTTTTTTCCATCACAAAGACTCACTCACGAAATTCAACACATTAAGGTTTATAGGCAATGAGAGAGAAATCAAAATTATTCCCTTCTTGGACGGATCTCAACATCAACCAACAACAGCATCAGACAGCAAGATCGGAAAGCTATCTGCATCAGGATGTCTGCAGGTAATTTTTAATCTATCTAAGATTAAATCCTACATGTGATTATCATGATGTTCTCGATCTTAGGGTTCATATTAATAATAGACTAACATTATCCTTTTAGGAGTTTTATTTTAAACCCTTTTCCTTAATGAAATTCTTTTGCAATTTAGCAAAAAAAAAAAAAATGTTTGGGATTGTGTTTTATTGTAGATTGCAATCTAGACATTCGTTTTTATTAATTTTAGTAAGATATAGCCAAGTCAAGTTTGGAGTCTCTTTTCTTTTTCTTTTCTTTTTTTAATTTTTTTTTAACTCCTACAATCATATGGGGTTGATAATCTTCTTCCTTTTGTATCCATGCACCTGATACATTAGATTTCCAACATACCTCCATATGGAAGTAAAATCAAGCACATCAAGATATCAACCACTTTACTCATCTTATCCTTGCCTTCACCTGTGCATGAACAAGTTCTTTTTTTTTTTTTTTTTTTTGAGAGAATTTGAGAATAAAGAGAGGAATTAAACTCATGGTGATCTAATATTGTTATTTATTTCACAAAAAAGATCGAATTCAATTACAGAAGCATTTGATGAAATAAAGAAATTCTAACAATGGAACTTGTTGAACCATAATATAAAATGATGGACCTCTATTGAAAATATACACATCACTAAGAGATTGTTCGGTTGCAAGCATCTTTTTACGGGATACCCATTGTTGGGAGTTTCTGACGAAGATACAGATATTGCCCATGAAAATTCTGAATTCTTTGCTTAACTTATTATAAAGGGTGAGAATCAGCTGAGCTCATCATGTGAGTTGTCACTTTGGGGGAGCAAAATCTTCCATATTTTGAACTCTTGAATGCAACTATTAATTAGCACGAGCATTTTTAAATTTTATTTTGAAAAATAACATTTGGAATTCTCTAAATGCTCCAAATACGTGGTTCCTAATGGTTGCAACCAAAAGGCCCAAAGAACTTTAATTTCTAATAAAATAAAATTAAGTTCCATTGTGTTCCGTGGATTGGACAAACGCTCGGGGCCCCTATAATTTGTAGTACTCTCTTGACTTCCTTTATCAGCTGGTCCTTCTCTAATTTATATCAGCAGCCGGACTTTGAAAAGGCAGAGAATGTCAGAATTTTTTAAAAGCTTGTTTCAAATTTCTTTAGACATTTGAAGAGCTAGAATCACTTTAAGAATTGTGTAAATTTTATAAACATGAAATCTAAAATTCACTATAAGATTGTCCTCAAAAGGATAAGAATTAAGAATGGTAAGTAATAGGGCCTCTTTTTTTCCCATACAATGACTGAATTCCGACTGGAGTGATCTTTTAATGCCGTCCTTAAGTAGCCTTTTCAAATCAAAGGTGACATTTTGAAAGATTGAATTCAAAGAAGGAATTTTCCAAACACTCTATAAACAGCAACTGACTTGTCATTATAGTTGAGATCGGCTCCTTACCCGAGTGGTAAGGAGTGGCAGTTTTCACTGGACTGCTTATGGTTCGAGCCCTGGCTACACCACCTCTTCTCACGGCTTTCCTTTCTACTTGTGTGCGCAGGCCCTCACTTGGCTCCCAACCCTCTTAGTCTTGGATGGGTTACAAAAAAAAAAAAGACATTGCCATCATAGTTTTCAATACATGAACCAGAAATTCCACTATCTCTAGCAATTCAAAAATCCCCCATACAGAAATTTCAGTAAAGAAACAGGTCCGAGATTTGCCTCAGAATTTCCTCAAAACTCAAATGGGCCTAAGCATTTTTATTTGTTAAGAAAATTGATTTTCTCCGGGTCGAAAGGGGCCGAAAGGTTCCATCCTTGGAGCATGACTTGGAGTTTTCCGTGGAAAGTTTTATCCACTTCTTTATTTCAATTATTCAACCTGTTTCCTCTTCCCTGAATGGGCCTGAAGGTTCATTTTTTTTCCTATGAAAATTGATTTTTGTTTTCTTTCATAATATTATACAAATTATATAATTATATCCCTCTTTAATGCGCCAACCAATCCACATGGGCAAATGGGTGGTATCCATTTTAACTTCTGAAACTGGAGCTTTACTATTAAAGTAAAAGTAATGTAAAGCCTCTATTTTTCAGGTAAGAAAATACTAAAGGTCATATCAAAAGTACATAAATTCAAAATCCTATCTTTCTTAAATAAAAAAAGTAAAAAAAACAACCTCATTTCTCCCAAAAAAAAAAAAAAGCCCCCGTCTTATATAAAAAGTCAAAAAGACTCTTAGTCAAACAACTAAATACAAAATATCATCATAACCTACTTATATTTTATTTTCTCTTGATATTTGATGATTTACTTTACTTTTTTTTTTACGAGAAAATTACCAAACAGGCCCTAAAGGGTCTCTTTGGAGGAGTACCAGATTTATGTTTCTATTTTTTACCAAAAAAAAAATTACGTTTCTATGAAAAGTGTTTTATATTCATTTATCCCACCTCTTTTTTTTTTTGCTAAAAATCCCACCTCTTTTTAATGTCACCGTCGATACTTGTGGGAACATTTGGGGAGCCCATTCTATCTCAACAACAATATTTTACCAATTATGTAATTATATCCCTTCTTTAATGACGTCATCAATCCACTGGGTCAACAGGTGGAGCTCATTTTATCTACAACATCTTACTATAACAATTACCAGCATGAAGCCCCTCTGCGATACACATGTTAAGTCTCGTATGACTTGAATAATATATTAAAATTAATATCATTTTCATATAAATAAATTTATAACTAAAAAAATTAAAATCAACCAAAAAATTATGAAATGACACCTCTTTCTTTCTTTAATCTATGTCAGCATACACGTTTCATCGTAAAAACCAATGATTCGTATGCATTTCTGCTCATTTTAAATATTATATAAAAACTTTGAAAATCACCTTAATTTATAGAGTTGGAAGGCATCCTTTTAAATTGGGTTACATCTACACAAATGGGCCCAAGAGACACATTTTATTAAAAAGGCAAATATATTTTTTTTATTGAAAAGGTACATGTGTTTTTGGAAAGATACATTCATGGGACCCACTCACAAATGGACCCCAAGAAGCTGACTTGGCTTCTCCTAAGGCCATAATTGAGTTTTTTTCCCAACCGCTGTCTAGCTTTAAAGAGAAAGAATTGTTAGAGGATTTTACTAGAAAAATCTTCTTACGGGGTCGTTTTTCTTTTACACATGGGATATGTAAATACAATTTACACATGTAGATGATGAATATTCAAATTTTAAGTATGTAAGTTTACACATGCGTTTTTTTTTTTTACAACATTTGTCTAATAACACTATTTTCGCATCATTTACATATGTGATTTATTTTACCATATTTGTTTAAATGATATGTGTAAATGTATTAAAAGATTTTATAAATGATACTTATTATTCATTAAATTAAATTCTAATACAATGATTTAAAAAAAGGAGAAAAAAGGTCCATTTTATATCAAAATTTTCTTTTGCATTTTAGATCCTTCAAAAAGAGCATGTCTTTCAACATGAAATATACTTTTCAAAAAATATATTTCTATCAGTGATCACCTTCAGAAAATTACATTCCAACATGTTTGGTTAATTGAACATGAATTTATATTTTGATGGTTAAGCAAATAGCATTATTATTAATATTTTTTATTAATTGATATTCAATTCAATATTGATCTTAATTCATTATTCAATTTGTATAAAACTTAACCCACGCATCTCATAGGCTTTATGCTAATATTTATTTTTAAATGATGCCATAATGCTATATAAAATACATTATTTCTTCTCTTTTACATTCATATATACATGTTTAAAGATTTTTAAAGTATTGCAATAATAAATGACTTGAGAAAAATCATTGAGATATTGGAAGAAAACTAAAATAATAAGGTAATTAACTAGTTAAAAGTTGATAGAGAAAAATCATTGAGATATTTATCTTATAGATTGTCCCTTAAAACTTTTATTATCAATATGTATTTTTTCTTACAGATTTTGTCCCTTAAAATCATTGGAGCCACTTTAATCTTCTAATATGTTTTTTGTCTTACAAATCATGTCCCTTAAAATCATCCATTTTGAGACCTCTTTATTATTTTATTATTATTTTTTTTCTAATTTGTTTGAGAGGGGTTTCGAACCAAGAACCTCTTTCATGGAAATGCCCAAACTTTGAGACCTCTTTTATTATTATTTTTCTAATGCATTAGAGGGGGTTTCGAACTTGAAACCTATTTTATGGAAATGTCCCAACACCAAACCTTCCGCCTCCAACGTGTTCAAATCTTGGTGTGAAAATAGGCTCATTTTCACACCATTTTTACATCTGATTTACACGCAAGATGCGTAAATTATTATAGACAAACATGATTGATACATAAATGTTACACATATTCACCATTTACATATGTAAATGGGTATAGACAAACGACCCCTAAGAATCACTGAAAACCAAAACAGACCCAAAACATATGTATTCACTGTAGTAGTTTTTTGGGGCCTTTTTTTGGTCCTTTTTGGTCTTCAGTGACTCTAAGGAGATTTTTCCGGTAAAATCTTTTTAATTTTATTATCTTGAATTCAATATCCTTTTTTAAAGGTATTTCTTTTGAAAGTTAAACTCGATATCTCTTTGTTAAGCTTAAGGAGCAAATGGAGAGACACGAGACACCCGAGTGGAAAGCAGTATCTCATCTCACGCAGTGACCAAGGGGTCGATCCGTGGGTGGATAGATTGTCTTACATATTGTATCATTCACCCAAAGTAGAAATTGAAAAAAAAAAAAAAGACGCAAAATGAAGTCATAGTATAAGGAATCGAAGCAGGCTCTAAAAACCAAAATGGAGTAGCCAGATTAATGTTATTGACGACCTTGGTGCACGATAATGTTTCATGCAAAATATCTGCAAGGTTTATACCTCAGAAGCAAGCTTTAGGTCCTGGTGAACCTATATATGGCTAACCCCCAAGGTCTAAGATCTCCAACCCAAAGCAAGCTTTCCAAAGAGAAAATCTCCAAAAAAATTATTCTAATAACATATTATTTTGTAGCGGAATAACTTCATAAACACAATGTATAAATGCATATTGCCATAGCTTAGCCACTTAGGAACATGGCATGTGTGTGAGTTCAAGTCCTCCTTGCAGGGAAAAAAATGCAATGCTCTAAGAAGCCATAAAGTATCAGTAATCTGAATCCTGCCTTTAACAAATCTAAGAATAAAAAATAAAAAAAAATTAAATAAAGAAACTTGACTGGGGTAGTATGACATAAAAGACCTCTTGGGGATCAATCCTTTTGATGATGCCAAAAATAGATTCGGACACCACCCGTCAAGGTATTAATGAAAGTATTAAATGCGGTAATAAAATGAGAGAGAGTTATAGTGGTTCGGTCAAGAGTGACCTACGTCCACTTCAAAATGGAGATCTTCGATTATGGTGAGAGGTTACAGGTATGAGAAAGGTAGTAAAGGCATGTAGTCATCCGCCCTCAAGTGATGAGGAGACCCTCAATTTATAACCATTCCCCAACAGATGGGATGCAACAACGTCTCTCTGGAGCCTGGAGCCTCAGACGTGTCCTCGAGGAACGAGCAAGGCGGAGGGCTTGGAGCCTCATACGTGTCTTCGAGGAACGAGCAAGGTGGAGGCAGGTGAGAGTTTCTTCGCGAGATTGGTAGAAGCGGGACTGCTTCCAAAGCGACGTAGATGCCTGCCTTGACTTGGTCACTCCGTGGATCTGGACCTGGGCTTCCCTGGTGGATTTGGATCTGGCTCATCATATTCTAGGCCACTTGGGCCTGACTCATCACCTTTCATTCCATGTGAGCCCATATGAGTAGAAATCCAGATCAGCTGAGGCTACTGAAAATCCTAGCCACTCAAAATCAATGCCCTCCCAGCCTAGTATGTGGACTATCCTCAAATTCTCACCGTAAGAGTTTTGATTTTAAAAAAGGTGATTTAGTAGTCGGAGTGGAGGTAGGATGATGACTGGCTAGCAGACTGCATCATCCCATATTGCCTCTGTTCTTTTTTACTTTTGCTACGTGGGAAACTCGAGCTCATGCACTCTTTACTAGTTGCAATATGATGAACTCCAGCCGCCTAGGACCATGGCAAGGTTACAATCAGAGACTTTGAGCTCAAGGATGCAAAAAGATGTCAGAGGAACTAGAAGCAGTCGCCATCGTGCAGCCTCTGACCAATCTGCCATTTGACATCTCCTCGCCAGCAAAACCCAAACATTGCAGAGTTCAAACCACCTTGATTATTGATTAAGCATTAAATAGTTCATTCCAAAATAACCTCCTCACAAACACATTAGACATTGTGTACTTAGGGTCCTTTCAGCTAATACAAAACAAATTAGTGTCTGGATCCTAATTGTTTCCGCTATCTCAATCTCTAGGATTCTCAGAAATGGCTTGAATAGTTCCACAATCTTCGCATTTTCCCTGAAATATAATTCATTACAAAAATATATTCTATCTATGTAGAATACAGTTAACGCCTGGGGGCCCTCCTTGTCCCCTCATTGTCCAGCGCTCAAAAACCTAAAAACTACTTTCTAATTCAACCAAAGAAATAGAGGGTGAAATGCTTCACCCAAGTACTTCTTTGTTTGAAAGTCCGCCCTACATTCCATAATTCAGTAGCTACGGTTACAGGTATTTCAAGACAGCTAGCCAGACCCTTGGATTGCTGGAGACACCAACCATAGTAAAGCTTAGATACAAAGCTTGCTACTATACAGACAAAAATACTTGAGACAAGTTATATCTGGAAGGCAGCCTTACTATTTATATGTATCTTATTACACATTAAACTGATAAAACTGTTTTAACAGCAGAAGTGTATATACATACCACATACTTGGAACAGAAGAGACAGAACAAGAGACCAACATATGCACAACACGAAGGCGGGGATTTTCCAACCTGCAGAAACAAATGTATTTCCAGATACAGAAAATTCCCTTCGCTAGCAGTTGACATAATCTCCTGAAATATACAGACACGGATAAACTGTGATTTACAAAAACATCCCGATCCAATTGCCACTTTGCAAGAGCCATTGGCAGAACACTCCTCCCCTAACTGGCTGTTTACTATATCTGCCACAAGGCCCACTTCATCCATAAAACAAAAGGCACATTAGAAGGTCCAGAAGACATTCAATTCTTCAGGAAAACCAGTCGTCTTCAAAAAATCCAATCACTGCTGATCACATTGCATAGATGATCTCCCCACTGCTGTCAACATCATCAAGCTCTGGATCCGACTCCAAATCCATATCATCATCGTCAATATCATCAAAGTCAAAGTTTTCAGTGAAATAGTGGTCGATGCTATGTGTCCCAGCAGCAGGTATTGTGGCTTCTGTGACGATTTGCATGATATCATCGATGCTCTGCATGGGTTGATGAGACTCGTCAAACTTCTCGCTCATGTTTTCATCCATTAGATCTGCCGGCAGATTCTTTAGAAACCATTCATGGTTTCGGATTTCAGGGATGGATATCCTCTGTAATTCAAGCAAATATTAAAAGATGAGACCGGTAAGTGTGATCTTCTGAATCCCAAATTTATGCCGGTTTATGAAACATCCTCCACGTAATGTATCTCCCATAAAGCTGACAATAAAAAATAACAATATGAACAAAGACCACTGCCAAAAACCATGATCAAAGTACCATCACCAAGACTCTGTTTGGGCTTGAAACTTCTGAAAATTTGGATGATGAAAGTCCTCCGTCATCACAAAAAATCAGATCTGGGATTCTCATTTTCCAGGCAGCCTAGTCACTTTCAGGAACATTTTGTAAAAGTTTCGATTCAACTAGAGACCAAATGGGTACACACCTCCTCTAAAAGATGAGTGCACAATACACATGCTTCCTATGTGAATTGTGAAGGCATTGAATAAGAAGCTTCTCCATTCAAGAAAGAAGTGTACGATATCTAAATATTGGTTTCTTTTTCGAATAAATAAAATAAATCATGATGGCACTTTTGTTCAATTCGACTAGAGATGTTTTGGGGTTTAGGGAAAAAGGATATAAAGGTTACTTACAGTTGCAGGATCGGCAACAAAGATCCTTGAGATAAGGTGCTGGCATTCAGGAGAGATGTGAACATTGTCTGGAATGGAGTACTGTACAGTCAAAATCCTCTGCAAGAAACAAGGATTTAAAGGATAAAATAAACCTCGTCAACACTGCTCTAGTAAGAAACGAAGTGCTGTATGGTAACCTGTATAGTTCTCCTAACGTCCTTGGGCAACTCAGGATCCTCAAAAGGGTATGCACCCATGAGCATGACATACAGGGTAACTCCACATGACCACACATCTGCAATCTGAATATATGGTAAAAAGCTGCTTGTGAGACATATTAATTGAAACAAGACCTGGAAGCCTACAAAGATTTTGTTCCAGAATTGCCATCTAAGAATAGGAAATTGGCTGGAGACGAACCATTTGGCCCCAAAGAATGTAAGAAGAATTAAAACTTCTTGTTGTTGCCTTTTATAGAGATAAAATACAACCTGCGTGAACTATGTATCTTCATATCCAATCTTTGCAGATGTTCGGGGCTCCCTAGTCCCTCTCACTTTTGAAAAATCCATTGATTCTTGTTGTATCAAAATAGCCTATTGAGAGGCTATTCTGGACTAATACTAAAGTGCTGCATGCAGGCTGTTAAAATATTCATCTTTCAGAATCCTAGTCCATAGGAAACTTTATGAGAAACTAACAGAAAAAATTGGTGGATTATCAGATGATAATAGGGGGTAGCACCAACAGTGTGGTATTTCATTGTATGAAGAGGGATAATGCAGAAGACACGGTTAATAAATCATTTAAAATCACAGATCCCTAGGCCTGGTAAAAATGAGTGGTTGGACCAACAATCTTTCCCTTTCAGAGGTCACTGATTCATCAGATAACTATGATCATCCAATTAGCATGAAAGATCATCTGGACAGCATCCATGACATTCCTTTACTATCACCCACCCTTTATTAATAAAGGCAGGCTCTATTTTCTTCACTGAGGCAACATTATTTTCTCAATTTTATTATTTTACTTTATTTGTCTTCTTGTTGCTGTTGTTATTGTTATTGTTATTTTTGTCTGCTAGTATGCAGAATTGGTGGATCAGAGTGTTGGGCAGTAAAGCATAATCATGTTAAAAAGATGGAAGTTGCGGAAATGAGAATGCTAAGATGGATGTGCGGGATCACAAGGAGAGATAGGATTATGAATGAGGAGATTATGGGTAAAGTAGGAATAGCACCGATTGGAGATAAAATGAGAGAAAATCGACTGAGATGGTTCGGCCATGTTAGAAGGCGTCCAACGGAGGCACCTGTTAAAAGGTGTGAAAGCATGGAGATTGCCAGGAGGAGAGGGAGAGGCCCGAGAGGGAGACCCAAAAGAAATTGGAAAGAAACTATTAAACATGACCTTGCATACATGGATCTAACGGAGGACATGGCCCTAAACAGATTTGATTGGTGTCGTCAAATCCATATAGCCAACCCCACCTAGTGGGAAAAGGCTTGGTTTGGTAGTATGCAGAATTGGTGGGAAGACTATCATGAGACCTGCCCACCTAAGGATCGATCCCTGGGTAGCTATTAAGGTGGGATGCCTCTGCCACTGGGTTGTGATATCATGAGGCATTGTTATTGTTATTATTGTTACTATTATCGGCTTCTTCATCTTTTTAATTTACTTTCGTCTTCTTCTTGTGATGGTTATTATTATTATTACCCTTTATAGTACTTCTGGAAACATTTAAAAGAAAGGGAAAATCGAACCCCTGGTCATGAACCCTAACTGGCTGAGGTTAACTGAAATAAGTCCACCACTGTAGTACTAACAAAGCCGGTTATGAAATAAACAAAACCTCACTCAAACTACTATTTAGTCCTCCAAATTTCTTTCATAGACTCTCCTTACCAGAACTCCTAACTGGATTGAAAATCGTTACCATGATATTGTTAATTTGGTTCAAATAGTTTTTATGTTGATTCTGTGAACAATAACAAGACCATGCAAAAGCCCCCACTACAATCCTGTGTTCTCAGAAGTAGGATTCACATCAAAACATAATTCAAAGTAAGGGAGTTGTTCCAGTAAAAAATATATATATTTATATTACCTTGCCATCGTATTCCTGCTTAAGTAATACTTCTGGGGCAATGTATGCAGGAGTCCCAACAGTTGACTTGGGTTGTGAATGTAGCACAGAAGACTGAGAAAAAGAAATTGTATATAAGAATTGCACGGATACAAACATTACATCTAATACTCATATTCAGCCTAAATGAAGAGATAAAATGTTATACTGAATCAAAGGATAATAATTATATCGCAAGATTTATTAATATTTTCTATTGGCACAGAGTCAGTAGAGTACCGATAAAAAAATACAGTCAGTAGAGTAAAATCTCATTGTAATGTAAATCAGGCTCATAATGTTAAATTGTAAAAATAAGTACTTACATCTTGCGTTAGACCATAAGTATGTTTGTTAGTGACTACATGTGTTGGAAATACACACTTCTTGTCGCTTCATTAAAAAATATATTAAAAATTCAGCTAGAATAAGCAGTTAAGCACTGATTCTAACTGCAAGAGAACAATGATATTACCTTAGAGTACCCAAAATCACATATCTTCAAACGAGGAGCAGGACTTCCATCCAATAGTGTGTTTTCCAGCTTTAGATCGCGGTGACAGACTTGCTTTAGAGGAGAAACAGAATATGTCACTTTAACAACCAAGAGTGGCACTGGAAATTAAGCCTAAGAAACACATTGAAAGAGAAATTTGTTTCACATACCATTGAATGACAGTAGCTGACTCCTGATATAAGTTGCTGGAAGAAGAAACGTGCCTACAGAAGGAAGAAAACCGTATATTAAAGACACATATTTGAAGAGGTAACTAAATCAGTGAGTCGAGTTAAAACCTCATTCTCACTGAAACGGCCTGCACAGCGTATGCGTTCAAAAAGCTCTCCACCAGATGCATATTCCATGACGATAGCAAGATGGGTCGGTGTTAATATAACCTACAGACCATTTCATCAGATGAACTTAGATTCAGTCATTGTTGCTTCCAAAAATGAGTAGTCCTATGAACAACTTTCAAATACACAAACCTCTTTAAATCTAATGATATTGGGGTGCCTCAGCGACCTATGGTTGATAATTTCTCTTTGTACATTTTCATCTATCTGTCAACCCAGAAGAAATTGAAACAGAAATATATTGTAATCAGAACATTTGCCACAACCAAAATCAAGTTTGGTGCTCCAATATATAGCAAACAAGGTCACTAGTCTTAGAAAACTTTTGGCTTGAGTTTTAGACCTCCCTAGAAGCATTTAGATTTACCAAACTAGGAAGCAGTTTTGGCAGACAGAAATAGTTTTCTTTTCTGTGGTGGATTTTAGAAACAATTAGTTTTCAGCACCAATTTCCAATATTTATGTGGAGCAGAAATGTAAGAAGAAGAACCCCACAAAAGAATTTTTCAATTTCTGTGCTTTCTGCAGGCAAACAGCAGAAGGGATATCCATTCAATTCTGGCAGAATACTCACGCACAAACAGACTGTGATTTGGGGTAGCAATTAAACAAACCTAAGTCTAGCAAGTCTAGCCTTCAACTCCTGTTTTCACACCTAAAGACCAGCATACAGGAGTGATGATGCAAAAGAAGAAATTTTTTGGCTTCAATTGAACCAACAGACACATTAGAAACAACATTCCAGAACCATTAAAACCATTAATAAGTTCACATCATTGAGATACCCAAAACAGATCCACCCCTACTAGTACTTGTAAATTTCATTACAACTTTCCACTTTCTGGGGTCGATGGAAACCCAATTCATCAATTGTTTTAACTAGGCATATTTAGATGTCATGCACCCCAAATCACAATTAGTATGGATTTTTTTTTTTTTTCACTGCATGGATGGTAATCCATTCTCCTGTGAATTTGAGTCAGTGCAGAATCCAAAAATCACATCTGGGGTGTACTATTTTCCCAATTTCTCGGACCCAGATCAAAGTCCGGCAATCAAATTCAACATCAAATCCATTAAATCCCCAAACTTACAACCGGAAAAGATCAAACTGCCACCGAAATCTCAAATCAATACACAAGCACCAAACAATTCGCATCATTCTCGACATCCAAAACCGCAATTGCAAAGAAATTCAGCAGAGAAAGTACAAATAAAAATCGAACTACACAAGATTCCGAGACTACCTTCTCACCCCTCTCTATATACTTGACTGCTACGAGCTCTCCTGTCAGCTTATCCATCATCAACCTCGCGACTCCGAAATTCCCCGATCCGATATCTCTAACGAGCTCGTAACGGTCGCTGTCGTGCATTATCGGAAGATCCATCCCTGGCCCCACAGTCATCGCCTGTCTCTCCATCAGAATCAGAATCCCAGCCGTCGATTCCTTCTCCTACGGCGCAAATGAAATCGCAGCTCACATGAGCAGAGTCGAACAACCACGACCGAGATGAGAAGGATGTGGCAGGAGCTGGGCCGTTGGATCGGACAAAGAACAAAACAGAAAGGCTGCAGCTTTTAACCGATATTTAGTAACACAGAGAGAGAGAGGGGGGAGCGTAACGTAACGGTACGGAGCTGATCGGATCGGATCGGACCGGATGACTTCCCTTATAATGCTCTGCCTCTAATACAAGGAGAGAGAAGAAGAGGGGGGTGGAGAATGACTAAAATGCCCTTGTGCATTTTAGATGAAGTGACAAGTGAAGTGAGAGAATCTCTCTCTTTCTCCAAACAATGGAAATGGATTTCTCTTTCACTTGTGACTGATGAGAATAAATAATGACTGCTCCATTGGCCTTTGAAACGGCACAATTGATACAAAACTTGTCGTTTTATCGATGGAGAGAATCATTTTCACTAAGTGAGGCCCACTTGGGAAACCCTCCCCTCCCACTTCAACGGTGTAGATAGGCTCTCCTGATCTTGATGACCTTCTTCACAACGTAATAATAATAAAGAAAGATGTATGTGCTAATCCATAACAAGACCTTCCAATCCAATCCATATGTTCCAGCAATTTGCATGCATTCAAGTGGCCTACATGCAAGAGGATTAGATAGTAGAGCATAAAATTTTGGAAGTTTTTCCACACGTGAGTAGTCGAACTCAACTAGGCCTGTTTCTTCTAAAGAATTAGAATTTGTAAGTTTCCAGAGAGCTAATTTTTAGGTGGGAGAACTCAGGAATGCTTATTAGAGACAAAAGAAAAGGCAATAATATAGAAGGAAGAAAGAAAAACGGGACAAAATGAAAAAGAAAAGATAGGACAAACAAAATACTATTTAGTATTTTACCAAAAAGAGATTTTTTGAATATTACTTTTAAATGATTCATCTCCAAAGAATTTGTAATTCTCCAAAAGTTGTTCCATGTGGTTGAATTCCTCAATCCTCCCTCTTGGTTAGAGCATCCAGAAATGCTTAAGGGGGTTGGAATTTGGAATTTGGAATTTGGAATTTGGAATTTCAATAGATAAAAATGATTTTTTAGGTGGTTGGAAGTCAGAATTCATAATCATTTAGAAATCCCTAGCATCACAAATTCCTATAAAAAATACTGCTTAAGAAATTGGGCCTAGCCATTGTCCACTATCCAACACATGTTATATTTTCTACACTCGCCCCCCATACCTTTCTACTTTTCTAGGTCACTTCTAATGTAATTGTGAGTTGTTTTTTTTTCATGTTCCTTGTGATTTTTTTATAAAAAAAATAACCTTTTTATTACATCAAAATATCTATAAGTTAATGTGTTCTCTATACTTTAGAAGAGTAGAGCCGACTGAAAATGGGACGCATTCATACACTTTGATAGTGCTTATATGCTCATTTTGAATTTCTTTTCGTACGAGGAATGGTAAATTATCTTAATTCTAAATTAACTTAATCTATAATTCCGGGCCCATCCTTGAGGTACTAATTAGTACTCTAGGCTCCCACCATGGTGCTCTTCAATAGTGTGCTCCTTCACTGCTCCGCCAACGCTAGGGGTCAATTCTTGATATTACCGGTGACAATGCGACACCCTTGCCCTTGGGTTGTTTCTTATTTTTCGCTCCTTATGGTCATTTTACTTAAATTATGTTTACTAGCTAGAACACATATTCATTTACTCTGGTATTTAACTTATATATTTGTATGTTGGTCAAAATAACCTCCATTATTTATTTATTTGTTTGTGTGTTTGTATTTTTGCTAGCTTGGGCTACTGACCAAGAGTGATACTTTATGCTTGAATAACGTGTCCTATTTTATTATAATCTTGTGGATGACCCTATCCACATAATCTCAATCTATTGAGTTATATATAACCCAGCTTCAATCTAGATCATCTTAGGGTCAACTCTAATATCAGTTGAGCTCGAATTCTAGCCAAATCATTTCGAGTTAAAGCCAGCCCAAGACAAACTGAATAATGCCTAACTTGAGTTGTCTTTGAAGGCAATCAACCCAAGGATATTTATATAAAATTAAATATGCCCATGTCAAAATATATAAAGTCAACATAATGTATATATTAGGTATATATATATATAAATAGCACATGTAATTAATCATACAATATACATACACATATTTATATAAGTTAGGTAATCGTGTTGTTTTTAAATATATATGTGAGGCTAATCCTAATCTGACTTAGAGTACTTTATAAGGGGTTTTAAAACTTGAATCCTGCTACATGGCCTGATGTTCAAGTATAAAAAGTGGCCTTTAACATCAGGCTGGACCAAATGAAATCCAAAGGTCCAGCCTGATGTTTAGGCCTCAGGCCATTTAGATTTTTTTGTTAAAACTTAGGCCCGAACTTAAAAAAAAAAAAAAAACACTCAACTTGAACTTCTCCTTTTTCTGAATGAGTGAGGCAACTAAGGATATGGCCAAGCTCAAGTTGCATCCCTACTTATTATATATAAATTTGTTGTGTACTACATGCAATATTTAAATTCTTCCAGGGGCAGGTGGAGGCTATCTTGAAGAAGAACATGCATGAGTGATCTATATTAATAAATTAAGAGGTTGTGGACTTGCATGAATATTCGCAAAAAAAGGAAAAATCATATCATAGTGACAGTTGCACAACAACTTTTGGTTATTTTAATTGGACTTAGCGGATCAAATGAAAGCTTTGAGAATTTTAACTAACCAGCATGCATGATGCAAGGTGCACTCACCTCATCATGGTCTAGATCCACTGCACCAAGGTGCTAGAGATACCCGCTACTCTTGCACAAAATCTGTAACAAAGTTGTTATTCTTCATTTTTAGTCCTTTATCTTTTTCCACAGAGGAGGCCATCTACCTTGGATTATAAAAAAAAACGAAAAAAGAAAAAGACAACGTATCTATTCCTCTGTGATTTTTTTTATGAGGTGTGTATCTCTGAGGGATTTTACCAAATAAGACTAATTCCCCGCATGGCACCTGCTAAATTAGCAATTGTGCTAAGTTATCATTAGTCGAAGTTGAAGTGAAAGATCTACATGATGGCTATCTTCCATGTTAATCTCCAGTTACTCTGTTAGGAGAAATAATTAGTAAGATGCTCAAGATCAAATGATCACACACCATCGTAAATTTATGACATAAAAGAGGATAAGATTCACAAAGAAGTCAGGAGGAGAAAGGCAAAAACATTGCCTATTAGAAGAAGAAAACCAAGCATAAAAAAGACTTCTGTGAAAAAGAGGGAAGTTGGAGGACGAGAAAAATTCACTGTATTCTGCAATTGAGAACAAAGATATATTTGCTCCTTTTTTTTTCAACAAAAGCAAAGGTTTTTTTACCTAAAAGAAAAACATCTAATTCTAATAGAATGAGAATTTCCTATCTCTATTAAACACCAAGTAAACAACTTAATAAGAATAAAAAATTCTAATTAAAAGTTCTAATCAAACAATGATCTCAATACTCTCACTGTTAGATCTCTTAAAAATCAAGTTTGCCTCATAGACATTCAAATCTGATTAACAATTTAGCTGATCATGAAAATTTTTGCAACTTGGTCATATGTAGAGTTTAGGAGTGATTTAATTTTGATACTAACAAATACTTAAGCTCCTGTAACTGCTTCATTTTTTATACCAAAAGAAAAAACTCCTTCATTTTAAATTGTGAGAAAACAAAAAAAAAAAAAATTTCTGAATGGCTTTTTCTGCATAGAAAGGATTTTGATTTCCTATGAAACAAATATGAATGCATGATTCTTCTCTCTCATGGAGAATAATAAAGAGAGTGCGGAATCCTCTTATTGCTCAAGTGAATCCAAACAATTGGCTCGAACTTTTGCATCTCTCAACTATATCCACTTTTTTTAGTGTGAAGTCATGCTAGTTCTCATCAGAGGTCTCGACCCTGGCCTCCCCCCTCTCCTTGCATATGCGAGTTTCTCTCTTTTTATATATGTGAGTTCGTATCTCCTTTCATGTCATGTCATATATACTAGTTCTCTTCTCGTGTTTGCAGGTTTTTGTCCTCGTATGTGTGAGTCTACAGGACCCAGCCCCACTAGCAGGCATAAAAAAAAAAAAAACTATATCCATTGATCACTCTCCAATTAACATCTAGCTAGCAATTCGGTACCACACCAAGATTTCATGCAAGAAGGGTAGGATAAATGGACTATTCTTTCTTTTAATGGACGGTCTTCAAATGTTGTATTCAGCATATTTCTTTTCCTTATTTTAGGTTGTGATTCTCTCTTTATTGCTCTCTTTTTATGTCCTTTATGTGACAAATACGTTTGTTGCGATAGGTCCTCTGATAGCAATATTCTCCCAGTCAAGTTGAGATTCCAAGCCAAGATTAGGTGAAACTGACAGACTGTGAACAAGTTGCAGTCCCAATTCATCTTTGATTCTTCATTGTCTATCTAGTAGGTTATACACCAAATTTAAATGTATAAAGGCCAAACAAACTATATGGCAATTAAGCCTGTAAAGGCCTAAATGAGGCTCGGTTACCTGGTTAGCTAGGGTCGAGCCAGGGAGATCTGAGTACGGGTCATTTTATGGTTTGATTAAAATGGGGGCCAACAACACCCATTTACTGGAGTGTGATAGATAACATATGGTATATATTTTATGCCTTCTTTTGGGAGAATGTTCTCCAAGAAGTAGAGCACATGTGCAGTCCAGCCCTATGGGGTCCATTTGGGCCCACTTTTGATCAATGCAACCATTTTGATACTCTTTTCATTCCATGATCTAGCATGAGTGTCATCAATCTTACACTCATTGAACCTTCACTCACCATTGGATTGGATCTTAAAAAATCTACGATTAAGATGCCATTAAACTTTAGAGCAATTAAATCAGGAAAATGTTCTCTTACGAGCACTTGAAAGTGCAATCCAACGTCATGGATGGGCTTATTTGTCATCAATGCTGGCCCTTCGATGGCCTTTTCATTCCATGATATAATGGCATTAGGTTCAATTTTACACTCACTAAACCTTCACTCACCATTGGATTAAATCTCAAGAAAATCTAAGGTTAACATGTCATTAAACTTTAAGGCTATTCAATAAATGATTAAGATAACCTGGAATAGATGATTTTTTGGATCCCTTATCCATGAGGGGACCTTTCAATCTGCCCTCCTTCCATTATCAAACTTGTATCTAAGTAGGCTCCACGAGTTGTATGCAGTCTGCTCGTAGGAGTACATTGTCCCCCGCTTCTTTTGTACATTAAATATGCATGGTGTATTTATTATATTTAATCATGTATGTAAGTGTAACTATATTTAATATTTATTATAGAGGAAGGCTCCCCTAAGCTCAAGTTTAGGATAAGGTAAGCTCAAGTGTGTGGTGGGACCCACTTGGGGGCCCACATGGGGATGGGGGTGGGGGGGATTTTAACGACTCCCTAGGATCTTCCTCCCTGCAAAAAATCAGTCCCAACTGTAATTTCTATCATCTCCATATGGGCCCAAAAGTTTAATGGTCAACAATCCATTTGAATTGATATAAAGTCAATCCAACGGTCCAGTAAATTCGGATCTTACCGAAAGTTGGAGGACATGTGCAATTTAAGGGGGTCATGTGTTTGGTCCATTTGGATGGACCAAAGGTGGACCCCACAAACACGAGCTTACGAAATTTTCTCCCTAAGCTTGAGCTTAGGGGAGTCTTGACCTTTATTATATTTAATCATGTATGTAAGTGTAACTATATATTTAATATTTATTATATTTAATCATGTATGTAAGTGTAACTATATATTTAATATTATTCGAACATATGATCCCATCCGGGCCAATTTACTCCCGGTTTAGAACTATTATATCTCTAACTATTAATCAGGTCTGATTTACCAAAAAAAAAAAAAAACCTAATAATCGGGTCGAGTCCAGATAGACCATGTAGTCCACTGAGGCCAAGAATGTTTACAGCTTTAAAGGCCATCCCCCTTGACATCTTTCCCCAGCATTAGGAAGGCTAACAGACTCATGAACTGTTATGTCCCACAAAAATATAAAGAAAAAAGGGTCAAAAAAACCTATTTATAAGAAGTTTTGGGCACTTGATTGTTTTGACTTGTGGGTTGTGGCCCATAGGCATCGATAAAATAGGGCCCATTAGATATCTAGTAAAATCTGTAGTCTTACAACTTTCCACGTACATCTATTATTATTATTGTTTTCTTAGGTTCCACTTGGTTTGGTATCATAACAATTACAGGTTAAAGTGTCCACCACGTTCTACCACTAATATGGATCACCTAAGCAGAATTTTCTCCTACGAGTGCTGTCGAGCTCTGGGCCCACTTGGCCTCACCTCTAAGGTAGTGCAGCTCTTTTAATTTCCCACTCTTATTCTGGCATGATCTGACACCCCACCTTGTTATTGTTTTATACTCTTCAACCTCTTTACTTTAATTGTTGTATTGAATCTCAAAAGAAGTTCATAGTTAAAAGACTGTTAAATTTTAAGTTGGTTGAATTAAGGGGTAGGATAATCAGATGGTGTTCGATTTTACATGATCATTAATAATAAAGATATATTTTCATCCATCCTGCCCTGGTCCGATGATAGGAAAGCATCGAAGTGGGTCCCAAAAGATGGACGCGCATTTGCACATATGCAGTCTGCTCCAATGTGAAAATCCTCCCATATCTAAAATACAGGTATGTGGTTAACCATACAATCTGACACTGCTTCAAAATATTGAATCTTTCTATGATTTGTGGAAAGATCTTTTTATCGTAATGTGAACCATTTCGATCCAAAGCCTATCATGAACAAAACCGGACCCCATAAATTGCAATAAAGCTCATGAACCAATACTATTAATTAAACCATATATAGCAGCTCATGAACCAATACTATTAATTAAACCAGCATACAAACTAAGAACAGTCAAGACAAAAACACTTGTTTTTTTTTTAGAATCCCCCACTCTAATGCCAAGTGTTGTTAGAAATACAAATAGGTCATGCAAGCACGATAATCTGGCAGACCATGGTTTGAACCCATTGTGTCGCTCCACCAAATAGATGAATGAAGTAAAGTAATTTTCAGATTGTAAGGTTAAAAGTCAACAAAAGGGGCTACCTTTTAAAAAAATAAAAAAGTTGACAGACGTCTGCAAAACCGATGGCAGAGTGCCCTTTTGCTATAGCGAGAGTATACCTCGCTATAGCGAGGGTATGCACAGGAGCCCAGTCTGATCCGGATTCTGACTAAGTATTTGATAAAACTTTCTTTTCTAAGAGGATTATAATAAGGAGTCTTAAGCACGAATTAGGGGCTGTATATTGGGTGTTTCTCACAACCCAAAGGCAAGAGAAAGACAAGATCATCTCTCAAGTTCTGAATTAGTGATCTGATTGAGAGAAATTTTCTTTAGAGATTTTTGAAGAGTTGTGCTGTCAAGTACTCTAGAGAGTCAAGTTTCTTCTGCATCCCTTGTAGAAGATCATCTTCTTACGTAGAAGAATTGAGGAGTCAAGCGCTGGATCTGTTGCAATCAACGGTGTGATGTCGTTGAAGCGTGATGCGACACAAGGTAACTTCAGTCTTTAGATAGGGGATATCTAGGGAAGAAATCTGAGTTTCTTCTTCATAGTGTTTGATTAGATCCAGTACGGATCGGTGGTTTTTTACCCGGTTTGGGTTTTCCACCTTAAATTTGGTGTGTGCTTGTGATTTTATTTCCGCTGCGTAGATTATTGTTTTTTGCACACTAGTGGGTTGATTTATTGAGTGGACCAATCTAGAGATCTCGAACCCTAAACCCTCAATTGGTATCAGAGCGGGTTACACTAATTTGCTGTGTTTGATCACAAGAGATTTCTAGAATGGTGTTCAATCGAGAAGGGGACATCAACTTCTAAGCCCCCTTTGCTAGATAGTTCTAATTATGCATAGTGGAAGCAAATGATGATTGGGTTTCTTAAGTCCATTGATGATGATGTTTGGGATATTGTTGAGGAGGGCTACTCCAGACCAACAATTGTGGTTAGTGGACAAACTGTTCCTAAACCTAAAGTTGAATGGACAAAAGATGAGAAGCATGCCTCCAATTGTAATAACAAGGCAGTGAATAGTATATACAATGGAGTGTCTGCTGAAGAGTTCCGTACGATTTCCACTTGCAAAATTGCAAAAGAAGCGTGAGAAGTCTTACAGACGGTGTATGAGGGTACAGACACGGTGAAGCAATCTAAATTGCAAAGGCTGACTAAAGAATTTGAAACCATCGTGATTAAAGAAGATGAGACCTTTGATCAATTTTATGGAAAGCTGAATGATATTGTCAATTCTGTTTTCAATCTGGGTGAGGAAATTCAAGAAAACAAGATTGTCAAGAAAATCTTGCGGTCTCTACCTTCGAGGTTCGATTCTAAAGTTGATGCTATTGAAGAAAACAAGAATCTTGATACCCTCAAAGTAAACCAGTTGGTTGGAAATCTTCAAACCTTTGAAGCAAACCGTTTGGATAAAGGAAAATCAAAAGAGAAAGGTATTGCTTTGAAATCCATCTCAGAATCAAGAAAGAAGCCTGAAAAGAAAATTGCGTCTGATTCTGAATCTGAAGCTGAAGATGATTTGACTGAAATGTTCAATTGCTTCAAGGAGTACATGAAGTCAAAACAAGTCAAGTGGAAGGGTTCTAAATTTGCGAAAAAGGATTCTGCAAAAGGAACTTAGTGTTTTGAGAGCCATGGCTATGGTCACTATGCTAGTGAGTGTGCCAACAAGAAAAAGGGTGCAGTGAAAAAGGCTCTCAACACAACTTGGGAGAAACGGTCATCAGAAGAAGAACAAGATCTTTCAATTGAAACTTCTGAAACTGTGAATGGCAAGTTTGTGGCTTTCATGGCTAATTCTCTATCTGACAATGATACTGATGAAGATCATGTTGATGAGATGTCAGATCAATAGAAAGATTATGAAACGTTGTATCATAAAACATATGCTGATTGTGTTAAGATGTCCAAGTATGGCTACAAGATCTTTATCAAGTTTAAAGTTGCTCAAGAAGGAAATTCTGCATTGAAAATTGAATTAGAGCAAGCACTCGAAAAGGTTCATCTCTTGGAAAGTCAGAAGATCTGTATGGCTGAAAATTTGACCACTGAGAGTCAAAAACTTGAAAAGGCTGAACAAGAGATTGAGAATATGAAGACGGAGTTGCAGACTGTTAAATCTGAAAAAGAAGATTTGCAAGGAAGACTGAAGATCACTTTGTCTGAGCTAGAAGTGAAAAAAACTTCACTAAACAAGATGAACACTGGTTCGAAGACTCTTACAAATATCTTGTGCAGTCAGAAGTCTCAGTTTAACAGAAGAGATCTCGGTTATGATCATGGTGCATCCACTTCTAATGCTAAAGGTAAAACAATTTTTGTTTCTAGTGTTGTATATGCTACTCCAGATACTGCACTTTCAAATAATGTGTCGAGTAGTTTCAAGAAAAAGAATGTGTCACGCACATCCACTTGTCACCATTGTGGAAAGAAATGACACATTCGTTCCCATTGTAAGAAGCTGCAAAGTCTACCCAAGACCAAGCAATGGCGGAAGAATTTTTCTCCACACAAGACAACTCAAATATGGGTTAGAAAATCTGATTTGCCTAAGGAGTTTGCTCACACTGTGCTGAAAGTTCAAACTACAAAAGTGTGGGTGGCTAATCATAAAAGGCCCTGATCAAGGAGGTCAAGTCCCCATCCCCAGTGCTGATACGAAGATCATATTGAGGGGGAGTCAAAATCGAGGGGGAGCTACTGCATCCAGGTTGACGGAAGCTGAATGATTTTTGTTTGTCAATTATGGACAAATTCAGGGGGAGAAGAATGAAGCCCAGAGGAGTTCTACAAGCTAAGGCAATTCAAGATCTACAGTGCTAATTTTTTGTTTAAAAATTCATTGTATTTTGGGTTTTTCTTTTGGGTAGATCTTATTGTATTGTTCTAGGAGATTTGTCTACGAATTGCCAAAAGGGGGAGATTGTAAGGTTAAAAGTCAACAAAAGGGGCTGCCTTTTAAAAAAATACAGAAGTTGACAGACGTCTGCCAAAACCGATGGCAGAGTGCACTCTCGCTATAGCGAGAGAGAGTACACCTCGCTATAGCGAGGGTATGCGCAGGAGCCCAGTCTGATCCGGATTCTGACTAAGTATTTGATAAAACTTTCTTTTCTAAGAGGATTATAATAAAGAGTCTTAAGCACGAATTAGGGGCTATATATTGGGTGTTTCTCACAACCCAAAGGCAAGAGAAAGACAAGATCATCTCTCAAGTTCTGAATTAGTGATCTGATTGAGAGAAATTCTCTCTAGAGATTTTTGAAGAGTTGTGCTGCCAAGTACTCTAGAGAGTCAAGTTTCTTCTGCATCCCTTGTAGAAGATCATCTTCTTGCGTAGATGAATTGAGGAGTCAAGCGCTGTATCTGTTGCAATCAACGGTGTGATGTCGTTGAAGCGTGATGCGACACAAGGTAACTTCAGTCTTTAGATAGGGGATATCTAGGGAAGAAATCTGAGTTTCTTGTAATTGCGAGATTCATAGTGTTTGATTAGATCCAGTACGGATCGGTGGTTTTTTACCCGGTTTGGGTTTTCCACTTTAAATTTGGTGTCCTTGTGGTGTGTGCTTGTGATTTTATTTCCGCTGCGTAGATTATTGTTTTTTGCACACTAGTGGGTTGATTTATTGAGTGGACCAATCTAGAGATCTCGAACCCTAAACCCTCACAGATGAGTGATGATCAACAAAAAGTCTACATGGACTAACTCCATGAGTTAGTCCATGGACAGACCCCATGATTCTCGGGGGAAAATCACCTCATGTCAGGTGATTTTCCCCCCAAAACCATAGAGTTAGTCCATGAATCGGTCCATGGGTTAGTCCATGTAGCAGTGCTCGATGATCAATCACCTATACACTTCTCGTGAGACACGGTGAGGGGGTATTAATTATAACCATTAATCACGTTAATGATATGCTTAATCTAATAATTAATGGGCCAACTAGTTTTAGAGTAAAATCTTATGATATCCCTCTTAAATAGTGCAGGCTTTCATTTTGAGCTTGTGGGATTTTTATTTTAGTGGGCTCATGGGTTCTACTACTTCTATTCATGGGGGAAGCATGTGTGAGATCAAAAGGGAATCCGAACTTGTTGTCCAAACTTTACAAGGTGTGGTCTTTAGACATGTATGTATACTCTCTCTCTCTCTCTCTCTCTCAAACACACCGATCTTGTGGTTGGGCCATCTCTAGGACTCTTTAACAAATATAATCGCAAAGGCCTAAAAGATGTAACCTGGTGATTCTCATCAACTGAACTGGGCCACATGGTCAGGTTCGCCCACTTTAAAAGATGTAACCTGGCTCATGAAATTGTACACGTAATCGGATGTTTATGGCTCATTTGGTCCAGCTTTGGAACTTCAATGGACCCTATTTATCAAGCTAGCGGACCCTTTTATAGGCCCGGTAATAGTCAGTTCCCAGTCCACGACCAACTTCACAGTTTAGGTCCAGTTAATAATATGGTCCAGGTCCAGCTGGGTCTGTGTATGACCATGTCGGCCCAGTCTGGATACAAACATGTTAATCAGGTCCGTATCTAGGTCCATAATGGACCCAACCAAGATCCTGCACCTGTGGCAAGTTGTGAAGGCAGAATGAATATGGGCAGGACAAAACAAATTATGTATCGAAAGGTTAGTTGGGTGAACCACTTGTTGATCATAGATGACAAATTGGTACCACAGTTTTTAAACTGAGAAACTTGACTCGACTTGGAAGGTCACCAAGCCAAGTAACTTGGTCAGACTCATTCGACTTGCCTGACTCAGTAGTCATCACAGAAAAGTCAGGATGAGTTAGGAGTTCTTAAACTGTAATTGATTAATTAGTAAATGATTAGCCCAATAAAAAAGTACGGATCGGTCTTGGCTGGTTTTGATCTAGGGATGTAAACGCGTCGGTGGTTCCGTTTCAAAACTAGTTTCTTGGTTCTGGAACTGTTAATGAGAAGATGGAGTCGGAACCGTATATGGGATGGGTCTGGATTTAGGTAGAGAATAATATGAAAAAAAAAAACTAATTTTTAGGAGAGATTCTTGAGAATTAAGGTAATATGTTGGGTCTCGGGTCCACTGGCCCAAACCAAAGTCAAATTGGACCCAGACCTGTTTAGCTCATGGGTTTAAAAAAAGGACCCGAACCCATTTAACCGGACCTAAAGAAGGACCCAAACCTGATTTTTAACTGGTCGGAAGCTCCAAGTAATCGGAGAATTAGAAATCCATTTACATCCCTATTTTGATCAATAGCACGCTCGCATATAGTCCCATAAGCCTCAATGTCTCACCCAGACCACATGGTGGATGTGGCAGACCTCAAGAACCTCACTTGTTTAAAACCCCTAGTGGCCGGCCTTCAATTGGCACTTGGCAGCCTTTAGATTATATATTAAAAGGGAACACTGCATTTTCCAACTTTGGGCGACACAGAAATCAGGTTGAAAGAAATTAAATATTTTTCCTATTGATTTTTCTTCTCACTTTTGGGTTTGCCTGTTGGTAAGATCTTGATGACAAAACCAAATCAGCCCATATATATTCATAGCTTCCTCTGAGGATTAGCTCAACTCTCTCACTGAATTCTATAGTGATCATAAATCATACACAAAGCTAGTTAAATAGGATTTTCTGATGTGATTCGATATTATCTTTTAGGCAAAGCCAAATCAGCCAACATATAAATTCCTTGTTAATACTTTTGTTTACCCACTGATAGAAGTAATACTAGAAATTCCCACCTTTTTTAATTAGAATTCAAGATTCACATGGAATTGGTAACTTTCTCTGATACTTCTTTTATTGTATGATGGAATCAATAACATTCTTTCCGACAGAACTTTAAACAACTGCAATTTGAGCTGCATTTAGACACTCTTGAGCACCAAAGAGAGATGATTTCGTGAGGAGAAAACATTAACTTTATAATGGGGATGCATGTTCATTTTTTTAACTTCTTTGCTGTGTTCTGCCGGAATTTGTGCTGTGATGTTACAAAAGGTGACTGCTTAAATTCTTTTCTTTCAGATGCAGGTGAATTATTGTGCATTCTTTGTTCAAGATACTTCAAGATTTCATTGTTCAAAGTGTGAGCTGAGTAGAACTGAGGTATTATCAATATGAAACTTCCTTTTATCATACTGAATGAAAAAAAGGTTATGTCTAAGAATATCTTGCCATCGGTACCATTTTTTTAAACTTTCAATTAAGGTAAAAATAATCATCTGCATTACAGGCAGACGGACAAGATGAGGTCTCATTGAAGTACCAACCTTTGATCATACGGCATCCATTGCAGTATTTAGTGTTATATATAATTGCTAATTTCTAGACAGCTAGAAGTAAATGTACCTAATGACCCATTCATGTTTGAATTATAACACTGAATTGTAAATAAGAATGACCCATTCATGTTTGAATTATAACACTGAATTGTAAATAAGAGAGAATGTAATGCTGAATTATAATAATGAGAGATGCTGTCTGTGACTCGATATGGAGCCTGAATTCTTGTTGTCTAGTTTTTGTTGCTTATAAGCAAATTTAGTTTGAGGATTTTGTTGGGCTCAATATCCACCCTCGCTCTTGAGCAGTTATAATTGTGGTCAAGCCCTCATCCTCACCATAAAATCATTATTGTGCCGTTTTTAATCACCAATTGATTTTGGGATAAATGGTAGCTCAATTGGGTGTAAGATCTTACAGACTTACTACTGTAATTCATTCGATCAATTTCCATATATGCCATTACCTCACAAATTTCTGTTGCCGTTTGATTCCGTGACATTCTATTTATTTGATTTTATCTCATAGAGCCAGAACTTCTCACCTTTTTATTTTGTATTGTTAGCATGATCCTTTCCCTTAATCCCATAATGAGAATCACCTTCTACAGCCCCCCCCCCCCCCCCCCCCCCCCCCAACACACACACACACACAAGATTTTTTTTTTTTTTTTTCACAGAGTGACCACTCTAAAGGAAAACTTTCTGATTCCGCCAGTGATTAGATGCTAGTGTGGCTCCATCAGTTGCTTCAGTATTTTCTTGGGCCAACTGCAAAGGATTCTTTGAAAAGGCTAATCTTGTAAACATCTTGTCAAATGCTGTGTTGTATTTGCTATGCTGAAGTGTTGTTTGGAGCTTTGTATTGATGCAAAATCACATATGGAAGTGCCCCAACAGTTGTGATGAGAGAGGGCAGTTTAAGGCTGTCAAAACAGATTCTCAATTTCTCATATTCATACTTGTGCTCCAATTTCTCGTATGTGGATCTTATTCCTCATTTCAGATGAAAGAATGCTCACAGATTTCAATATAACGAATCCAGAGATAATATCTTAAAGTGAATTACTTTTACTTCATTGAGCACTTTTTTGGGTGGGTTAATGAAATTTGATGAGTCTCACCAACCAACACTGTAAGCATTCATGCAACTAACTGCACATGGCCGAAGAGTAGAATGGTAAATTTTTCATAGTCAACTCTTCATACGCATACACACATGTAATGTAGGCTTGAACAGGCACTGCATTACAAGTGATTGATGCCATATAAGTTATTGAAAATCAAGTGGGGCTGCGCATGCGTTTCTCACTTTCACCTCAATCAATAAGTATGAGACAGATATTGTAGCAATGAGGCACTCTTCACCAACAAACTTGGGATTTGCAACCCCATGTAAGATTGGGTCAGGACCGTCGGATACTTTTCTATTGGATAAGAAATGCATTTACAAAAGAAAATTGTACTCCTAAATAATTGCCCCATAGATCTTACATGGGGAAAAAATCTAGGGGATTTTTATTTGTATAAATGTTACTTTGTCAGGAAACCGCACACTTTGTCCCCTGTTTTCTTAATCTATTTGATGTACATATTCTTTAGCAGATAGATTGCAACAAGAATGAAAACCCCAAAAATCAAAAGAAAAAGAAATCAGTGATATACATACAATTCTCCCACTTCCTGCCACCATGGACCATCAATCCATAGTTCTTCCTTCTCTGTTTTTTCTTTCTTCTTTTTCTCTTCTTGAGACCCACCAATGGATTTGAAGCGGTGGCCTCAATGTTTTGTAATGCCCAAATCGCTTGTACATGGGGCCCCCACCCCATGAATGCATGCTTGTTTGCCACCTTGGTTGATTCTCCCATTTCTTTTATTATCTTTACAGTGTTGCAGGAATCAATCACCTTTCATGACAGCTACAGTGGTTCACACCATCATCCGAGGTTCAACCAACCATCTCATTCCTGACGTATCCTCTCCATCTCCCTTATCCAAAGTAGCAGTTGGAAAATTGTACGTAAATGAATTAAAAATCTCAACTAAAAAAGTCTCTTATCTTAAGTGAGGTTCTTCATTAGTTAATGGAATTGAAGGAAAGCATCCAGTCCGAGTGATGGTGACCTTTACAAGAAACCCAACAGCAGGTGGAATGAGAAAGTGTAGACTTTTATCCATGGTTAAGACTTCCACAAAAGACATACATACATCTTTATCTTTGGGCCATTGGAAGAAAGAACATGAAAAGGAGAGGATGAGAAAAAGAACCTACCAAAAGGGTTCACTTCACTTTCTACAATTTGATTATAGTGCGGATTTTTGGTGTTTGCTGAATGATGCATTGGGATATTATGATGAGTATTAGAGTAAGATTTGTTTTAAGATGTTGATGCTTTTGAGGAACCAACTAGTTCACAAAAATGCCCACACACAATTATGGTACCCCAGATTTTTTTTTACAGCTGTCTAATCAAAGATAGAGTGAGATTGGATGGTGGGTGGCCCACTTGCATAACAATTGTCCGATCAGATATCAGCATATTGCAAAAGTAACCCACCATAATTCGATCTTGGTTTTTCTCACAATAAATAAATTTCTACTGTATGGTTGTAGCCTGAATTCTCATTCATTCCCCCTAAAAAAGAAAAGTGCTCCAGACATTCCAAGGGCTGGGTGTTCCCTGTTAGATCTTTCATTATTTGTTTGAATATGATTTGAAGCGCTAATTTCACTAAAACAATGGAAGCAAGAAACATGCAAATCACCTATAAGTACAAGCTTTTCTTATTGGAATTTAGGTGGTTGGATGTGGGGCAGGTAACCCCAGTGAAAGTGCCTTTTTAGATCTTCTTCTCTTCTGAGATTAGTATTTGGTAAACTTCACTAGCAGAATTAGGCAATCTCAAAGGAAAGTGCTTTAGAATTCTCCCAATACTATTCATGGGTATTGAATTCCAACGGATTCAATGATACTTAATCTTATCCAATTGGCTAAATTAAAGAAATAAAAGTGGAGGTTCACAAGTGCCAGTCAATTATCTCTCTTTTGGTGGAAAATGAATATGTAGCACTCACCCTAGTAAATCAATCCTAGAGAATTGGGGTTCATCTACATCATCACCTTACATACTTTACCCCTTACCTCTCTAATATGCTATCATTTTTATTTTACGTTAGATCTTTAGAATTTCAATACCATACAAACAAAGATGCCTAATGGTTTCATTTGGATGGCTAGATTTCCAGGAAAATGCATGTTCCTTTTATTACCTTTAAAAAAAGGTACATTCAAATAAAAGTATGCAGTTGAGGAAGTACAATGCTTCTCCAACTCAGTTTACATAATAGTGCTTTGCGTAAAGTAGAAATCATGAAATAAGGAAGGACTAAAAGAAAAACATGGAAGCTGGGGATAGGAAATGTACTTTTTTTTTGGGTAAAAGGATAGGAAATATATCTAGATATGGAAATGAGCATCCAATCAGACCCTAGCTCTTACTGGATGAGACAAATCGAGGAATGATAGACTCAAACATAAACAATAGTCTCAAACCCTAACTATTTTTAGGGGCATTTGGCGATAGATCCCTGAACATTTCACTTTAGTGCCTTAGGTCCACAAGAAAAAGTCATAGAGCTAAAGGTCCTCTCACAATTATTCACACATAAAATGTCCAATTTGCCATTTCTTTTAATCATATCCCATGATTGGTGGGATATCCCATTAATAATAGCCAACTAACATTTAATTGCCCACGATTAATGGAATCCCCAGATTTTTAAATAAATTCTAAAAACATACAAATAAATTTCAAAATAACGAAAATAAACTTTAAAAAAATAAAATAATTTCAAAAAATGCAATAAGTTTAAAAAAAGCAATATGTAATCAAATAACGTAAATAAATTTAAAAAGATGTAAATAAGTTTCAAAAAATATAAATAAATTTCAAAAGACTCAAATAAAACTCAAAAGATCTAAACAAAATTTCAAAAATGTAAATAAATTTAAAATAACGAAAATAAATTTTAAAAAATGCAATAATTTCAAAAAATGAAATAAATTTGAAAAGACACAAATAAATTTCAAAAGGCAAAAATAACATTAAAATACACAAATAGATTTCAAAAAACGCAAATAGATTTGCCAAAAAAACTCAGTTAAATTTAAAAAAATAACTCAGATAAATTTGCAAAAAATAAAGTCAACTTTGAAAAAAAATAGATAAATTTGATAAAAACATAGATAACTTTGAAAAAAACGCAGATAAATTTGTCCAGACTACAGATAAATTTGACAAAAATACAGATAAATTTGACAAAAAAACAGATAACTTTATCAAAAATACAGATAAATTTGTCCAGAACTCAGATAAATTTATCAAACACTAAGCTGGGCTTAGTCATAAACTCAGATAGATTTGTCCAAAACTCAGAGAAATTTGTTTGAGAATTCAAATAAAATTGCGCAAAAATGAAATAAATTTGATAAAAATGAAAAACTCAGATAAATTTCATAAAAACTCATATAGATTTCTCATAAAAGTCAAATAATTTTTTCAAAAACTAAGATGAATTTATCAAACACGAAGATGGGCTTCTATGCGCAAACTGGGTCGGGTCAGACTGGACCTGGACTGACCCAATACCTGGGACGGCCCAACTGGGTCTTCTTCCTCTTCGATATCTGTTCTCTGCTACAGAACAAAGAACGCAGCGCCCAGGCTCTTCTGCGATTGTCTTCCGCGGCGACGATGGATCTGGGCTGTGGGCTGGGCTTCTGTAGCAGGTCAGGTCAGAACTGACCAAGACAAACCCAACCTGGCTTGGCCGAAGGTCGTCTTCTTCCTTCTGGTTTCTGTAACCAGAAACGGACAACAACAAGCATATTGCCTTCTTCCTCGATTCTGGCGATGGCATGGCTTAGTGTATGGTGACGATCCCCCTTCTCCGGCGACATACATGAACGGTGGTGGCGCAGGAAATCCATCATCAATTTATGCATTTCACCACTGAAGATCTTGCAGCGCTTGGGACCATCTCAATCCAACTGACCATGGCCATGGTCAACAAAACAGGGGCCCATGCACAACAGTTGATTGAATCCGGAACGTTCGATTCTTATGACAGGCAGTGCTTGGATGTGTGTTTGGAACTGTATTATGATGCAACATCTACTCTCACAAATTCCCTCAAAGCGTTGGAGGAGAAGAGTTACGACGATGCCAACATATGGGTGAGTTCTGTGATGGATGTCTCGGGTACGTGCGAAGATTCGTTCAAAGAGGGAGAATGGAAGATTTTAAATTTTAAATTTGAAGAAGAGGGAGAATGGAAGATTTGAAATTTAAAATTTAAAATTTTTATTCCTAATCAGTTGAAAGGGCAAATCAGTGATGAAAATGTATGAGGTGGCATATCTAGGGACCTCTCTCCCATACGTAGCGTATCTAGGGACCTCTCACCGAAATATGTCCAAGCTGCATGGACTACATGCCTTAGAGGAAAAGTTGATGGACTGGAGGCCTTACAAGACCTCTATGAGGGACCTTTCGCTAATTTACTTATTACATGAAAATAAGGTACATTTTCATGCAAATGACAACAAATAAAGGCAATCTATTTTCATCAAAAACCTCCAATCAATTAACAAATTGCTAAAACAATGGTTTTCAAAATCACAAAATTAGATAAAGGTTGAAGGGGTACGAGGAAAGGGAAGTCAGAAGTGTGGCTAATAGGATGTGACCCACGTGGGACCCAAAGAGAGCCTGCCTATGGTGCCGCGAGTCTGGATCCCTTGTCACAATTATTACACCAAATCATGTAACACATGCTAGGATCTCCATTGTGGGGCCCGCAAGGAGATAATTCAGACTATTCAAGATGAATACAGCCCCCTCCCGCTATAGATTCTCAAATCTCAGTTCGATAGGAGTAGGCAGCATTGTCCAATTGAACATGCTAGGGAAATGTGATTAATGTCACATGAGTAGCGATGCCACATCAGCATCTAATCACATTTTCTATCATGTGTTCAATTTTATGGTGAGACTCACTCCTATTAAAGTGGTACCCGATGACATATCACTCGGGGGATGGGGTTCATCTTGAACCGTCTGAATCATATGCATGTGGGGGCCATGATGAAGTTCCCAACATGTGTTCCACAGTTCTCGTGTAATAGCTGGGACAGGGGATCCAAACTCATGGTGCCACTGCCACCCTGGCCATAGGTGTGAAGGTCACTTTGGTTCACCGCCAATCGAATCACTTTGAAATCTGTCTCTCTTTGTATGAGAAGAAAGTGAGAAACTGAGAGGAGAGAGATTTTGTGATTCCTAGCTTTTGCTTACCAGGAAACAGTAATGATGTGGTTGGAGAGAAGATTCTCAAACCACAACACAAAAAAGTCAAATCTCCCCTCAACCCCGCAATAGATAAGATTGCGTTGCACCAAAAAAATCTTTCTTTTCTCTATTCAATGCATAAACACAAGATCATTGCACCCAAATTCTTTCCTTTCTTATTCAAAGCATATATGGACGAGATAACAATGGTTAGTGGAGAGGACTCCCCCTTTTGTACTTCTATGACAAAAGTGGAATCCACACACTGATAAAACTTTTCTGAGAGTCTCCAAGTATCTTGCCACACCACGTGAATGAGATGAGAGAGATGGGGAAAGAAGGAGAGAGAGCACTTTTCAAATTAAGGTCTGAGGGCTGCTTTTATTACATTTGCTGTGCATTATAACTTGCAAATGCTCTAAAACGCCCGCCTATGATATACCTCTGAATTAGTTACTATTGAGTTTTATGAATTAGTTACTATTGAATTTTATCATAAATAGGCGAATTTAAATTGTTATTTAAGGATCCACATTAGTTAATGTAGGTACTTGAATAGGGTCTAAGTCGGCTCAAGCCCATACCTGGGATTGAATGGATTGAACCCGACCAAACCAAGACCCAGATGTAGAGCCTAGACTCAGACCCAAACAAGACCCATATACTTGTAGATTTTCAAAATTTAGAAATACATTGTTTGGATTTGGGCTTTCTTAGAAATAATTTTTCACTATCAGACATTCCATGTAGAAAATCTCAAAGAAACCAATACTTTTGAGAACCAATTTTTTCATTTAGAAATTTACCTTATGATTCCCTTTTTATAGAATCCTACATCGGATGAATTCAAAAACTAAATAGGAATTTATAAGACATCCCTTTGTTAACCATGTCGATGTACTGGACTCGGACTCGGACTCTTTTTATTGGGCTTGGGCTTGGGTCTTGAAGGTATATTAGAGAAGTCAGTTTTAACTACCTATGATGGTTATTGTCCAAACGTCTCCTCTTAACTACATTTACACAAATTGACCATTGATCATTATCATGCTATTTTTCTTATCCTTTCACAGATCCAATTACATCAATACTAACAATACTTACAAATATAATATGCATAAATATACACGATCGGGTCACTGCATCCTTTGAAGAAATTAAAACACGAAGACCTGAACCAAGACCCATATTTTATTTGGTTCACTTGCAGCGGGCCCTGTCCCGGACCCAAATTAATAGTGGGTCTAAATGTTGGACCCATATCCAAATTTTCCGGTTCAGGTCCTTTGGGTATACAGGGTTACTATAAAGTCCTATGAGTGCTAAGCTAGGCCGAAAGTCTTGCTTGTTCATTAAATTTGGCCCTTTTAGTGCCTGAATCGACTCATCAAGAACATAATGGCCAAGTCCACTATAATTGGTTCGGCCCAGGTTGAACACAGGTATGAAGTAGGCCCAAATGCAGTGATTATGGCACTGGGTCTTACCATTGAAACTATATGCTTGTACACATGTACATAATCATAATCATTCATCTACTGGGTTCTACCGACCACTGCCATGAGCCATTGTTTTCCAGACATAAGTGAAAGATAAGACTAGATGATCCACTTGCATATTAGTAACTGGGATAAGGAAATAAATAGTCTAACATCACATATCAAAAATAAAATAAGAACTAGACTACCATACTAATGGCCCATTTTCTTTTTACATTCATTTTATTATTTCTGTTTTTCATTACAAGAGATTTGAAGTACTCATCAGGCACCTATGCACACTTCACTTAGTTCACTATATCCCTAACAAGCTGAACAATAACTTTCTTTCTGTTTTTTTTTTTTTGGTAAAGAGGTGGACAATAAGCCTATGGGGTGTATGATGAAGCTAAGCTTATTCCTTCGATTCCTCTGAGCATTAGACGTCGAGAGGACAGGCTCTTATGGCATTTCACTAAGGATGGTCAGTATTCAGTGAAGTCTGGGTACCATGTGGGGCGTGATCAAGCAGATAGTGGCCTTCTTGCGGGTCCGTCTTGTGTGTCCGGGGAGCAATTGTGGTCTAATATGTGGAAGCTTACTATTCCACCAAAGGTCCGTATGTTTGCTTGGCGGGCAATGCGTGGGTTTATCCCTACTAATGTCAATCTTAGTAGAAGACGTATTCCATTAGATGTGAGCTGCAGAAGATGTGGTATGCCGGAGTCTACCACCCATGCTTTGAGGAATTGTGCTTTTGCTCAAGCAGTTTGGTTTGGGTCTGGGCTTTGTCTACGCACAGATGTGTATCAGGACTTACAACTGTTGCCATGGGTTATGGAAATGTTTCACGCCTTTAAGGAGGGAGGAGGTGGTGTAGAGGCTCAGCAACAGTTTCTCCTCTTATTATGGGGCTTGTGGATAGCTAGGAACGATGTGATATTCAATGGCAAAGTTTGGTCGGTTGAGGATGTGCTGTTCTTCTCAAGTAACTTGGGCAAAGTGTATCTAGATACAAACTTGATTCAACTTCCTCCCAAGCCGGTTGCTTTATCTTTTACAACCCAAGATGTTTGGTCTCCTCCTATGAACTTGAGATTCAAAGTGAACTTCGATGCTGCAGTTTGGCCAGATTCAGAAGAGGTGGGTGTAGGAGTCATTATCAGAGATGCTAAGGGGCTTTTTGTTGGTGGGTGTACTAAATTCTTCTCAGTTGGGGGATGTGATGTTAGCCAAGCTGAAGCATTAGCAGCCAGGGAGGCGGTGCTCTTTGCAAAAGAGATGAATATTATGCACTTTACTCTTGAGGGTGATAACCAAGCTCTAATGAAGGATCTGATTTCAGGCTCTGTGGACCTTTCGATACGTGGTATGTTGCTGGAAGATATTCGTGATGTAGTATCGACTTGTGCTTCTGTTTATTTCTCTTGGGTGGGTAGAGATGGTAATAGATGCGCTCATGTTTTAGCTTCTAAGGCTACTGAATTTAATTCCGGGACTCGGTGGCTTAATGAGCCGCCTTGTATCTTGTTTGAACCGCTGTCAGCGGATCTTGCTTGTAATTCTTTTAGGTCTTTTGCTGATGGCAATGCCGAAGGTGAGAGTCCTTTAAGAACTATTATTGAATAGATGGCTTTGTTCTTGTCTCAAAAAAAAAACAAATAAGTACTTGAGCAACACTAATGACCAAACTATTTGTTAGCAAAAGGGGTGTTCAACATTTTCATTTAACTTTAAGGTTAGAGATAAATCTAGAAGTTCAAGTTGGTAAAAGGTGGAAGATAAAATGCAAAAAAAGTACAGAACAATCTTTTTTTAATTACTTTAGATGGTAAATAGTTTCCTTTTTTTTAAAGATGGTAAATAGATTCTCTTTTTTTTTTTCCTGCAAAAACAAATTTAAGTGCAAGTAAAAAGATTTGGTTCTTTTGTAATATACTTTTCTGCTTAATGTTTTCTACCTTATACCCCTCACCATCAATTCAACTTCTATATGTTCTTTGTTATAACAGCTATATTGTTCTACTTAGTGATAAGAGGGGTCAAATCTTCTCTTACCCGAGGATTGTTTTACCTATACTGATCAGTCTACTTTCCTCACCAGAGGACTGTGTACTAGCCTCCTAAGCTGGGTATAAAAAAAAAAAAAGGTAAAATGAAAAGTGTGCCCTACCCTATAAATGACCAATTGAACAGTCGATGGTTAAGAACTCTGTGTGGTTTGGCTATGGCCTGTTCACTTTCTCTACAAATAATGCCCTAGATAGCGCTTTAGGACTTTTCCGTTCATTGTTTGTTTTGGACTATGACATATTCTTCTTGTGTCCCAAAAAGCCCTTTTGGATCTTTTGAAGTCGAGGTCAAGGTTATCTTTTTAGATGTAAATATTTATTTATATAAAATTAAATTAGTTATATATATATATAGGGAAAAAAGTAGTATACCTACCTGTACTATAGTATTTTTTGCAGAGTACCTCCAGTATTTTGGTATTTCAGACTAAACCTATATGTAGTTTTAGTTGATTTGCAAATACAAACGGCTGTGACGGAATATAAGAAATGATGAATTTACCCCTCCATATATAAGACATCTCTTCGTGATTTTTGTTCATTTTCCCCTCTTTCGCTTGGGGCTAGGGTTCACACGATTTTGGGCGAAACCGCCCCCTCCTTCCCTTCGATTGTCAGATTCATCAACCGCTCCACAGCCACGTCTTGGATATCTTCGTTGCCCTTCCTTCCCTGCGATCCTGGTTTCCCATCACCATCCGAATCAACGGACGAGATCATCCTCGAGCAATCCGTTAAGGAGCACTTCTCCCCCAGCTTCTTCAGCACCGAGTGCAATTCGCTTGCCGATATCAGACCGTCACGATCCTAATCGTACAGCTCGAAAGCCTCCTTCAGATCTCCATCGCGGTGATCCTGTTTGCCACCCGACCCTCCGCAGTGGAAATCGACGAACTCCTTGAGGTCGATGAATCCGTCGCCGTCGGAGTCGAGCTCGGACATCATGCGGCGGAGCTCTTCAGGGGAAGGAGAGGATCCGAGGGCGGAGAGGACGTCGCAGAGCTCAGAGGAGGAGATCTTGCGGGTGGAGGAGGTAGTGTTTGGTTCGAGTCAGTAGGGTTTTGAGCCGTCGACATGATTCGATCGAAGAAGAAGAGGGGATATTTTTTTTATGGATTTCTGGCTTGCTTTCATGGACTACAGATTGGTGTTAATCGGTTGGGTGATGGTTAATCGTGGAATGATTTAGGGCCAGACTTAATATGATTTCTAATCTGAACCGATTAACATCTAGGTCCCCTAATGAGAATGCATTATCGGGTTTGGATTGGGGATCATTAGGTTGGGTGATGGTTGGTTCGTGGAATGATTTAGGGCTTTAATTTGTATCTTCTGGAGTGGTTTTATTTGATATTTGGTCTTTGCAGGAGAGGTCTGAGGTAGGGAATAAGGGTTTGTTCTTTGATTTGGTTACAGAGGTTGGGAAAAAGAAGTGTTTTTTGGGATGAATTCTAGGCTTCTGTTTGGGCTGAAGATGAATTTGGCGATCTGTTTCAACACTCTCCATGTCCTCGTTGTCAATCTGCATTTCGATCCGACGTTTGGCTCGATTCCGAACTGTTTCGTGTCAATGATTCGATTGAATAATAAGGAATAAGCAGGAGATTTTAACCCATGAACGCAATCTCCTCTTTTGGAGAGTTTTGGGAGCATTGTTGGATGAGATTTCGTGGGTGAATTGGAAACTTTGGGTTTGAGTAATTGGATGATTTGTTTCATGGTCTTTTCTTGGTTGGATTGGGCGCCTTCCAATTGTTTTAGCGTCATTCCCTAGGTTGGATTGATGGGTTTGGATTTTGTTCTCTGGGGTCGGTTTTGATCTTGTAATTGGGGGAGTAGGAGGAAGAAGAAGGTGGATTAGGGAGGATTTGGTTTGTGAGATGGGTTCCTTAGCTGAGATCAGTCTGGATCTTGATAAGCTCGATGGACATATCTGTGACATCTTCAGAGCATTATCGTAATGAATTCTTCTTTTTACGGGTCTCTGTTGTTTTGTTTGGCTATAATGGACATATAGTGTTGATGTTTGATTTTGTTTTTTTTTATTTTGCATCTTTGGAGAGATTCATATCATAGCCTATAGGGGCAAATATGTCCTTTTGGGATAATAATTTACCGTCAGTATGCACCAGAGGCGTTTTATACGATCTACACAGTTAATACTAACAGTTTCCGTTAATTTTGCATGTCAACTAAAACTACAAGTAGGTTTAGTCACAAATACCAAAGTATAGGGGGTACTCTGCAAAACGGCCAAAGTCCAAGTAGGTATAATGCTTTTTTCCCTATATATTATACAGTTATTTTCTTCTTTGCCACAACAAGCAGTAACTAATATCCATGACTGAAGGAAGAATGATTTGAATTCTCGTGTAAAAGTTACCCCCAATATGAAAAATGGAAAAACTTTTTTTTAATAAAATAAATTTACTAACAGAAGAAAAGCATAGAACAAACTAATAATTGAAACACACATTACAAAAAAGAAAAAAAAAAGAAAGAAAAAAACTAAACCACCTCCAAAAGAAATCAAGTCAATATTGAAAACAAAAATTTCAATCCATTGTCAATGATGCGCTCCTCTGAGACACTGACTTCTCTCAATTTTAATATGGAAAAAGAAAATTTACTTATAGCTTCCCATAAGGTCTAAAAATTGAGATTTTAACTTTTAGATGGTTGATTAAGTCCAATATGTTTTCCTGTTAAAGGATGAAAGTTCATATTAAATTAAGCGATTCAATTGACTCAAATTTAATGGTCCTTTCACGTTGTTGTCCCCAATTTAATCTATATGAGGCTAAATTTTAAGAAAATCTTCATCCTTCGAGAAGAAAAGATGGTGAGTTTCATTAATCAAAATGAAAACAGGCCACTGACTGATCGTCAAGATGGTTGACCCAGACTCTAAGACTAACTAGTAGACCTTAAAAAAGTTGGGGTTATTTGTAACTGCCAGAAATTCTAGGTTGTTATATGTAAATTGATCGAAAATTCAAATTGATCTTGGGGCCTTCATGGGATCTCAGCCAACAACATTGGGATGGATTAGGTTTATGTTTAAGTCTCATTGGGATGTATCTCAGCCTAGTTTGCTGGCCTTAATTTTAAATGTGGGGTGACAACGCTTTGATGATGATGTATACTAATCAAAAGGCTTGGGCTCACCCGTCCCAACGTATTTCACACAAATTGAAGCGTATATAATTTACAAACGGACAGCATTTAGGACAACTTTCAGAGCCATGGTTGAATCTGAATCTGGATATGAATGTGAGGCACAATCGATAAGTAAATGAGCACAGGTTGAACAAGCTTTGAGTCGTCCTGACCCACCCCATGAAAACCCTAAATGGACCACCGACACCATATTTGCTTCAATGGTACCTAGATTTTGGTTTCTATTCCATTTTATCTGCTAAAGTGTCACTTGATATTGGTTCCCACTTCCCTCTTCATGTCTAAGAATGAGAACAAAAATAACTACGTACATCAATGAATAGTTTTTCTCCTTTCTTTTTTATATTTCATACACGACAAGATCTCATAAATAAATGGTGATATTTATCAATTATGAGATTTTTATTGATAATATATGATATTTTCAAAATATCATTCAAACTAAAAATGTAAAAAAAAAAATAACGAAAACATGGTATTAAAAAAAATGAAATAGTGGGGAATTCTGTAAAAATAGCGTTTTTAATCTTACTCCAATTTTTTTTTGTGACACATTTTTCTTTATGGAACATCCCTCCATAATATCTCAATAAAAATATAAATTTGAAAATATCTTGTCAAATTGACAAGAAAATTATTTTCTAATAACAATGATACTTGTGACAACTGGATGATGTGTGATTCCTTTGCTAAATAAGAGCACCTCTTATTTTGGAATCCATCTTAAACAAGTAACTAAGAAAACTCAAATCCTGTATTCCTTAGATTAGCCACACACCAGTCTTATTCAAATGATAAATTATTGCTCTCTTTTAAGTTTGTTTGTGGAATCCAAAGAGAGAGAGAGAGAGAATCAGCCGACAGGACCCACTAAAAAACTCACAAGAAAGTAGTACAGATTCTGGTCATGGGTCAAGGTCATTCTTTAAATGAGTTACTAATTCCATCATCTTAGTTAGGTCTGAGTCACGTTACCCATATAATAATAACAATAATGCCATGACATTTCAAAGCATTGGTGGAGAAAGAAAATGGAAAACAATCAAAGACCCATTCCTTTTGAGACTGTAAAAAGTCTAACATGTGCTGGTAATCACCAGTTATATCAATTTCAATTTGACTTTCAAGTTGTGCTCTCTACTTCCATCATCACAACTGCTCCACCCACCTTTTGTGGATGGGAACATTAGTTACATATGTATCATCTGATTTTATAGTCTTTCAGAGCTCACCATGAAACTTTGACGTAGATCATCCACTGCACACATGGTAAGCACATCAGTGCCGTCCAAATTGTGGACCTCACCATGGATGTTGTGCATTGTGAAACTTGCAAAGATCCCATGAAAAACGATGTCCCCAATCAACCCTCTCCCAATTAAAATTGCGGAGAAATTATTCATGCTTTTTGCCTAACTTAGTTTACTCTTAACTCAATTAATTATGTGTGAAACACGCGTGTTATTAAATTTACGATTTTGACCCGGGATCAATGTAAAAGTGCATTTCATATTTCTAGGGTGGACTTACTTTCTATTTACCATTTTTTTTAACTTTTCTATCTATATATATATAGATATATACCGACCACAGAATGATATGAATCTTAAAACCTGGCCATGTAATATGTATATTGTACAGAAGTGAGGCAAACGCACACGACAGACCTTGGAGGGGGGTGGGGGTAGGATTAGGAATCTTAACTCAGGGATGCGCAAGTTAGCAGGAGGCCATGATTTTTGAGGAAAAAAGAGTGTAGGGGTAGTTTGGGCATTTGAAAGACTCCAAAGAAGAAAACGACAAGGCGTCTTTTTTGCGACCAAGAGAGAGAGAGGGAGAGAGAAAGTAAATGCGTTAAAAGGGTAACGAGGAACGAGTGGGGGACACGTGGGGCCCTGCCAGGCACGTCCCAATGGAGTAGAGAATCCGGTGTGGGCCCACCATATTCTCCAAACACGTCAGCACCGTTCATATGCGGCGAACCTGTCTCAGTGTGCTCACGTCACTTGCTACGAGACAAGGGACACGTGGACGGTTGAGGCGCGAGAAGTTCTTCGAAAGGAATATATCTATGTCGTTTGTAGAAAGGTTACTTTCCCCCTTTTTTTCACCTCCTTTCCTTTTATATTGTTTGGAAAACTTATTGAGGAAACTCAATTGTATTTGATTGAGAATTGCATGGACAGATGTAGGTGGGCCCCAGGGTGAAAAGGGTCCTTTTTAATTTTACAGGAATCTCTTTCTTGATTTCCCTGTCAATTCTTCCCCTCGCCACATCTCGACCTTTGTGTATCTTTTCGTCGTTTCAAAATTCAAAGGCAAGCTGCTTTCCAGACTCGCTTGATGGTCTCTCTAGGATTTAGGTTTTTTCTTTTTTTTTTCTTTTTTTTTTTTGAGAGATAAGACTTAGGTGTTCAGTTTAATACGTTTTGAGTCTTTTGACCCAATGAAATTTACTAAACCCATATAAATATACACATGTTACATAAAAAGTAGATTTCGAACAAAAGATGTAGACGGAAAATCTATGCCTTAGTCACTCCATCAACTCTAATCAGCTCTACTTGGCTTCTGTTTCTCACCTCACATAATGTTTTCTGATAAAAAGTCATTTATTATTGGGTCGCTGTTTTTATATTTATTGTTCACTTTAGTTGATTATGTGAAAATATCTTAATGAAAACCATCTTTTAATACATAATTTAATAGATAGCTAATTTTTTTTTGGCTAAATATTCACGGACACACGTACACATGGTGTTATAACCAAACATTGATCCTTGTTTTGAGAAGAAGGCGGAGGTGCTTTAATTGCCTTTGAATTATTGAAAAATTAATAATAAATAACTGAGCTGATAAATTTTTTTTTTGTTTTTATCAGTGGGGCCCACCTTTTGTAATGTCTCATCTAGTTAATTGTCCTCACAATGAGGACACAAGTGATGGAAAAATCTATACCAAAAGCAGTCCTCATTCAAGTAACTTATGGTTAGATAATAAAATCAATCAAGACAAGATCGACGATTGTGCTCTTCAAAGTTTTATGATAGTGACTGTTGATTTTTGTAATATTAATGTTGGATTCATTGTTGATAATGATTAATCACGTTAATTTTGGAAAATATCTTATCACTAACTCTTTCTTTGGCTATATTATCCGATCTCAAGCGTCCCCCACACAAAATAACACCACGAATGACATAGTCGATGGCATGGGTGTGAAGTTAAAACTGTTTGGAGTGTTTATTATTGTTAGAGAAAATAAATTTTTACTTTCTATGTGTGCGAATTAAAAGTTACTAGCTTAGTTGGTTTAGGACCACGGTTTGTTTTCGAAGGTTGATAATTCGAAACTGCACTACCACAGTGAGGTCACAGAAAATTTACCCGACTTTTCCTGGGCCTGTAGAAATTAGTCTGGTCCAAAGAGCTAGAACACTCTTTGTTATTAAAAAAAAGAAAAAAAGAAAAAGGAAAAATAACTTTAATTTTCTGAGCACAATAGAGACACAAAAGCTTGTTTGTCCCAGTAAGGTGCATTATTTAGTTTGTAGCTAGCGGTCTCTTCATTTTCTTTCTTATCAAATTGGGGGCTATTTCGGTATTCATGGTGAGGACTGCAAGCTGATATAGACGGGCAACCACATGGGTGAAGAACATTTATTAATGGATGAAAACCCTAGGTTGTCATGGAACAATTCAATCAAAGTGGTGTCCATTACATGAAGTAGAAACACTACACTCTGAATACATGACTTTCAAAACCTGAGATGGCCTGTTTGTATGCATGCATTTGAATATATAGGATTTATATCAAAAGTGGTTAAAATGAAAATTAAAGGTTATTTTTAAAGTTGAGCATCGAATAACACTTCATTTCGGAATAATAAAATAAAAAAAGATGGGACATGAGTACCTCACACTAGTAATTACTAATTCCGTACATGGGCAAGTTAAAGCTTATTTACATCTCCACCATATGTTTTTGACCTCTCACCTCTTTATTAATCATTTATTAGATTTTATTTCACCACAAGTTTTTTTATATGTTCAATTCTTATGTATTTTAATGTAAAGAAATGGGCCATATAGTTACACACTTCAACATCCAATATGGAGTAGATCTATTTTAAGTGTGTTTATTTTAAACTTAGATTGAATAGTTAGAAATATTCAATAGAACTTTTCTTTTCCATGGATGGTTTAAGTGCTTCGCACTTTTTTTTATCTAATAGCACCAGTACTGGACTCAACAACCTTTTCCATGTGCCCTATTTTCTAAATCACCAAGTTCTTCTCATTCTGCTCTTGCACATATATAAGTAATCAAAGGGTGGATAGAAGTTATATATTTAACAAGAGATAGCTGTATAATTGTGCTCAGGTAGAACAAGTCACAACAAATGTGGTAGGGCGAGCGGAAATATAATTGAGGGCGGTTGGTCAGTCTTCTATCACATGAGATTCCAAGTTTCCAATGGGTTTTTTACTCTTTTCTATGATGCCCTATGTGGGGGAATGCAGTATGGGAATTATCTACTCTCTATATTTTGTGCTGACACAATTATTCCACTGCATGAATCCTGTTTTCTAGTAAAAATATCAAAAGTACTTCCACTTTTTTGGAAAGTTTGAGAGAGGGGATGATTAAATAAGGTCAAAGGATATATCCACCTTCAATTTTCTATTTATCTATATAATTTTATAACTCAATGCAATAATCACTTTCAATTTGGACAGATTTAAAAGAGAAATGTTGTTAACTCGCATCTTAATAATCTTTTTGAATAAAGTCGATTTTTCATATGATATGCCTACATCATATGGATTCCAACTGGGAATTCAATTTTCGTTAAAAAAGCATGCATTTATATCATTCCTAAATTTTAGGTCAATTGGAGTAACATTATCCATTGGACTGAACACATGTTAAAAATGTGTCTAAATTTTATTTATTCAATCTAGTGGTGAATATAACGTCAATCAGAACTTCTGGGAAAAAGAAAAAAAAAAAAAACTTCAATCATAACAATTGCATATCCATTGGACGGTTTGGACTGCCAAAAGGCAAGACCATTACATGTAAGGAAATTTATTAAGCAGTTAGTTCTTTAATCATGGCTTTGTAAACCCCCACCCCCCCCCCCCCCCCCCCCCCCCACCCCCCCAAAAAAAAAAAAAAAAAAAAAAAAAAAAAAACGAAGAAGTTAATATTTTTTAGGAGATCAAACCCATTACATAAATGAGGTGGAGCCACAACTTGAATGGTCACTCTTGGACCACAAATGAACATTTTTTATTTGGAATTTGGATCCCTTGTTTCGTTGGAACAAAGAGATATTGTTTCATCCTATCAACATTTGTCGGCTGTATAAAGTCTTGTATTTTCTTTTTTTTTTTTTTCATTCCAAAATTGCAATCGAGAGGGTATGAGATTTTATACCGCTATCTAATGTTGATAGGATAAAATAATATCTTCCTTTTTCGTTGAAACAAGGGATCCAGACTCATTGATTTGATCTTTCTTCAGCATTTTCCATAATTTTAGATCAATTAGAGTAATATCATTCCATTGGATTGGGCACATGTGAAAAAATGCCTAGGTTTTATTAGGGATATGACCTTGTCTCATTAATGTTTTTATTCTCTTTGCTTACAAGTTCAGCTGCGGTAGCATTAGCACTAGAGTCTCCCTTTAATTTTCCAAAGAATCTCCATGAGATGCTGCCCAGACAGCAATAAATGGGACATTACAATCTTGTCCATGAATTAAATTGTAGAGAATCGCAATCGTTTGGTATCAAACTTAAAAATCGAATCTTATGATGTAAACTTTTCCTTTTTCTTTCTTACAGGGGAAGAATAGAAAATTTGGGAGAAGAATCTGACCTAGATCTAGTTAGTTGGTGCAGTTGTGAAAGATAACAGTTCCCAGCTGTTCCTCAGCTGTAGAGACATGGGTGTGTGGGTGATAATGTGATATAGCATAATGGTGGGTGAGCTCAAGTCCACGGCACGGTATAAAAATTGTGTAAAATAACACCCCAATTTATTGGTGCCCTTCTCATTCAAACACAAGTTGGTCATGTAGCATTATGATGTGCAATAAAAACCATCCATTATTTTAATCCAATTAGATATAAGGCTTGACCAAATATTCTCCTATGGGACATTCTGATTGGGATGTTAATTAAAGAGGCAAGGGGGCCATCAATAAACAAAGACCCCCCTGAATATCACTACATCAGTCCGTGGGATGAGAACAACTGCATGTAGTAGAGATTTCATCAGAAGGGGTGATCAGGGATTTGAACTAAAGAATTGATCATGCATTGCTATTAGATCGCGCGATTTCACAGTATGTATGGAATCTATTTAGTAAAAGAAATGGATTTTTTTTTATATATAAAGGGACTTGCTTATCACAAACTTAAACCAATGATTAATACTACAATATGCCCCATCATGAGATTCCATTCTAAAAAATAAAAAAATTATACCTCAAAAGATAAGAGTGTAGCACATGATGGAAGATCAGACAATTCAGATATGGGCCCTACCATTGATTAAACAATGGTGAAAGAAAGAACTAATTGGATGATCCTCATCACTGTTTGGTTTTGTTTGGGGAACCAGTCCATGATTCATCTGCCATTTAGCTGCAGTCGGTCATAATGGAATGGCTGATACAGGCATAAGGCATTGACTAACCCCTTAAATGACCCTGAGCCATTTAGATTATGATAATTTAGTAAATTTCTACGATTCCCTCTCATGTAATAACGAGGAAAGAAGAATAGAACAGTGAAATATAAAAAAAAAAAAAAAAAAAGTGAGAAAAGAGAGATACTCTTGTGTAGTACAATTACAAACACTGGAATCTAAAGGCTGTAAAAGCTTGTCATTTTCCTCCAAGAAAAGCATATGTCCTATGTCCTCTTAAACAAAAAATCCTGAGATTATCAATACACTTGACCCACCACCCCCATCTACCGGAATCCTTATCCACACCAAACGAATAAGAGACTCCAAAACACATTAAAATACAAGCTCAGGTGACATTTACACCCCTTATGCTGTTGATGTATTACAGTCCTTTTCTCCAGGATTCCTATTTCCTCTCTTCCCTGGTGTCTGTCAATGGAAAAGGCTACAACCCGACAAAGATCAGGGCTTGTAATGAGTGCAGATATTAAGGGGGTTAAATGTCATCTTCTTTCTCTAGAAAGGGAATCCCAAGTAAAAGATTTTCTCTCATTCATCAATTAACAAAATTTACAAGGGGGAGTACCAAATCACGAGGTGTGTGGAAGTATATCGATTCCCTTGGAACCGCCAAAAGAGTAGCTAGGAGGGCACATGAGAGAATATCATCGATCATTAAAAGGCATCTAGCTACGTGTAGTCATGTTATTGGATGGCTACATGGGGGAGATGGACATTTCTTGTTAACTGGGGTCTGGGTGCTTGTCTTTCCATTGCTCCCAAAGGACAATGGGCCAAAAAAATTTACAAGCCACAACAACTCCACTGCCGTTGTGTCTAAGTCGTCCAAGGCCCTACCCCTGATAGACAAGTGGCTAGAACGTGGCACTTGTCCAACCCCTTCACATGACGAGCCATTTGAATGTCTTGATCCAAAGGACTATTTACCATCTGCTTTTATTAACTATACGGTAAGTTGATGATAAGTTGAAATTATGGACACAAGATGTCTACTTAAAATAAATGGATTGAAAAACATAAACAGAAGAAAGATTGTATGGTAACTTGGGTAGACTTGACAGGAGTAAATATTTTATCATGTAGTGCATTTATTTTAGTCTTTGCCGCTCTTGTTTTCTTTGCTCTTGATTTGATTTGACCTTTTGTTTGCTTGAACCCACCCCGTGCAAACAAACATTGAAGAATAGTGTAATTGCGTGATACATTGTACAATGGAGGAAATATATTAGGATGTTTTATTACACACCATGGCTTTGAAAATAGCTAATCCACAAAAGCAAAACTTAAAAAAAAAAAAAAAAGGACCATATGTTCTAATACTTTACATTAGTACATTTAGGGCATATTTCCATATTAAAAATCTTGACAAGAATTTACTACAAATCATATTTTCTTTTTTAACATAATATGACATCTAATGCCCTGACTTTTGTAAATGTCATATTTAATTGTAAGCAATTTAAAATTTCAACCATCTAAAAAGTCTTAAATGATCATTGAAATTCTAAGAGTCCCAACCCCTTTGCTTTGTTTTTTTTTTTTTTTTTTAATTTTGTAAATACTCAAGTACAATAGAGTTTGAAAATTTTAAAATTCTTAAAACATAAGTTTTATGAATTCCAATAAAGGAACAAACCCTTATTTTAGAGGGCTACTACTATGTATTTTCAATACTTAATTTCTTGTAGCCCCCTTTGTGTGACAGAGAGAGGTGCACCCCATCTAGTAGTTAGAATTTATAACATCTTATCTTCTTATATAGTCTTATAATAGAATCTTTTTGGTGAACTCTAACTTGTAGATAAGGCTAAGTGGATGATAAAGAAAAAGATAATGACAAGTAACTTATAATTTCATTCTCCAAATGAGCTGACAAAATATGCAATTTGGCATATGTTATAGTATGCTAATTTTCTCTATGTCAGTTGTAAGGAATGATTTGGTGTATCGATAGATAATCAATGTGTTTGGCCCGTTTTCAATCTAAACGGTTGGGTGTAATTCTCTCATGAATATTAGAATGCTCAAATATCTTAAAGCTATATTCATCATTGAAGCACGTTGCAAATAAAGTGATTAATTTGTGTTTCCAATCAAATATGACTTCTTCCCTAAGTTGTAAGGAGTGATAGTTCTCACTTGGTTGTTTGGGCCCAGATGTGTGTGGGGACCTAAGTTGTAAGGAGTGATAGATCTCACTTGGTTGTGTGGGGCTTCCTTCCCTGCATGTGTAAAAAGAGCATTTAGTGAAATGAAAATTTAACTTTTTTGCTTTTCTATTTTAAAAAGAAAATGACCTTTTGTGTCTTAGTGAAATGAGAATGTAACTTTTTTTTATTTTTTTGGTAAAAAGTAGAGGTGTTTTTCGGAATATGGTACTTTTTAGATTGATCATTTTTTCTTTTAATATGTCTTGAAATGACCATTCACCTCACTTCACTAGTAAAGTGAATTTACCAAATAGGTCCAGTCCTACTTTATTTGTCTATTAGAAGTTGTTTGCACGGATTTATGCATGTAAAGAATGTCTCAAAGTTGGGGCCTATGTCTAGATTTTACGGGTTATGTGTGATGCACATTAGGGATGTAATGCGTGCCTACGCTCTCTACACATGTGAGAAAAATTCGTGTAAACGAGGTCAGTGTGTGAAAATGAATCACACCCTAAGAATGCAAAAACCAGTGGTCTAGTTGAAACACCGCATTTTTCATTTGTGGGCCCATCAAAAGTCTTTATTTTTTTATTTATATGGAATTTATATTTATAATCTAAATCATTTATTTTGTTTATGAAACTCACCATATGCAAGATCTTGAAGCTGATCATCTTAAATTTTCAAAGATGTTGAGTGAATTGTGAAAGAGGTCTAAATCTATGCATCTATATTTTCAGACTTTCATGGGCTCCTAATTCACAAGTTTGGTTCTAGAAGGATGAAAGAAAAGGCTAAAATATATCTTAAAAGGTCAATTTTTTTTATCGAACAAAGTCATTCTTTTTCAAAGAAGAAAAAAGAAAATTAAAAGAGATGTAAAATTAATCTAATAGACAAAGTGACCACCAAGTGACCAACCACAATTTAAAAAAAAAAAAAAAGCAGCATCTTTTTTTTTTTTAAGAAATTTTGTATGGTACCGTAGCCGCTTACCTACTCTTGGAAGAATCTTCAAAAGTGAGAAACCCAAAAGCAAAGATAACTTTAAAAAAATAACACTCGTTACATACACACCTCGTCTCCCAGATTCCGATACCCTCTCATATCATATCGGTTCTCCCAAGTTTCGGATTTTTTACGCGGAGACTTGACGATGAAATCTGAATCGGGTGGATAAACGTCCAAAAACAAAAACGGGCATTTGCATTTGCATTTGCCTCTCTTTCACTCTCTCTCTCTCTCTCTCTCTCTCATCACATAAATACATCTGCGTATTTTGATTCCTTTCCTTGCTGTGTTTTCCTTGAAGACAATCGCTTTTGGAGATTCTGAATTCCGATATTTTAGCCCGTTTTCTTTTATATATATATCCTGCTTGCTTCTTCCATATCACCTTTTACGGTCATAGAGAGATCTGAAAGAAGAGAGAAGGAAATGGGTTCTCTTTCTGAGCTGAGCTTGGATTTCAAGCCGCCTTATACACCCAAAACGATTAGTGAGTTTATTAGAGAAGTTTCAATAACCGGAGATTGTTCAAAGAGGTTATTGAAGATTGAAGATTTCCTGAAATGCTTGGAAGAAGAAAGGAAGAAGATTGACGCGTTCAAACGCGAGCTTCCTTTCTGTATGCTTCTGATGAACGATGGTGGGTCTAGGTTTTACAAAAAAAAAAAAAGATTTTTTTTTTTTTTGAGATATGGGTTTTGATTTTTGCTGGGTTCTGATAAATGGGGTACCTTTTTTTTTTTTGTGTGTGTTGGGTTTTTGTTTGTGTTGTTGCAGCCATTGAAACTGTGAAAGAAGAAGAGAAGCAATGCAGGTCGTTGGCTGCAACAAAAGCTACCCCTGTATTGGAGGAATTCATGCCCATTCAGAGTAAAATAAAGGAAGATGGAGGCTCAAAAGTCGAAAAGGATTGCAGAGATAAGATGAACTGGATGAGCTCTGCTCAGCTATGGAGTGATAACAATGACAACAGCAACAACATTAAGAACAAATCAGTGGATGATGTGAAAGAGGTAATGAAAGACCCAATACCTTCAAGAGAAAAAAAAAAACTGATTTTTCCTTTTAATTTGAACTTGATTTTAATGATTTTATTGTTTTTGAGCAGAAAACAGAGGAATCGGAGCGATCTGCAATAGAAAACCCATTTCCCGTGTGCAAGTACCAGAGTAATGAAGGTGCTTTTATACCATTTAAGGGATTTTCTGGTTTTACATCAAGCGCGAGGAAGGAAGAAAAGGAGGTCGTTCCACTGCCAGGAATTTCTCTTCTCTCTACCAAAGTCAAGAACCCAAATGCTGATTCGGGCTCTAGCAGTTTGAATTCCAAGAGCAGTAGCAGAGCTGCTGCATCTTCATCTTCATCAGCAGCAGTGAACTTCCAATCGAATTTGCAGCAGCAGCAACAGGCTCCAAGGAAGGCGAGGAGGTGCTGGTCGCCTGAATTACATAGGCGTTTTGTAAATGCCCTGCAACAGCTCGGTGGATCTCAAGGTTAGACAGGAATTTAATAGTTCAGACTTCAGAAAGAAGAAACTGGTCTAAATGGAAATTAGTTCCAGTAAAATGGCAATTCTTGATCTACCAGATTTTGTTTTTCTTATAAAAGTGACTGATGGCAAAAAAACTGAAAATTTCTGATTCCAGGCTTAGTAAAATCTTTATTTTTTTAGTTGCTTTGATTAGAATAGAAAATGGAAATTTACATGAAAAGCTTGTTAAGTTTGAGTTCTTGATTTGATTTTTCTAGCTAATTCAATTTATGAAAATATATAGCTAATTCAATTTATGAAAATAGGAACTAACTGTAATTGAATCTAAACATCTTCTCTCTTTTTTTTTTAATTTGAAAACCCCAAGAAGATCATGGTCAACATTCATTCTGTTATGTGGATATTTTGAATTGCTAAACTTCACTTTCCATAAATTCATCTGATTTGGCTTTTCTTTTCTCTTCTATTTTGTTGTGCAGTTGCTACTCCCAAACAGATCAGGGAACTGATGAAGGTGGATGGGCTGACAAATGATGAGGTGAAGAGTCATCTGCAGGTGATCTTTGAATCTAGATCTTGAAACACTTCTCTTTCTTCTGAGTTTTTACTATTGAATTGCTTTTTGTTTCCTTTTTTTTCTAAATGATGGTGAAAGAAGTTTTCTTCTCCTTTCAGAAATACCGATTACATACCAGGAGACTTCCGGCTTCAACATCACTGCCTGCAAATCAACAGGTCATTGTAATGGGAAGAATATGGCCTCCTCATGACCATTACCAGACCTCAAAGCAGAGTACATCTCAATCAGGATCCCCTCAAGGCCCTCTTCAGTTAGCTGGTGCCACTGCCACCCGAGGAATCTCCACCACAGGCGGTGACAGTGGAGAGGAAGAAGATGGAAAATCAGAGAGCTATAGCTGGAAGGGTCACCTCCCCAGATCAGGTGAAGAAGAGACGGAATAAAAATAAGAGATGTATAAAAAGATGGCGTGAACTCGCAGATACCATACATGTGGAAATTGAAGATGGAGAGGAAGAGTATGATAAAAAGCTTTTGCGATGAAACTGGGAAATTGAGATTTCCCATGAAATTTTGGAAGGTTTTCACAAACAGGTTTAGTTTTTTCTTTTCTTCTTTTATCCCTTCAGATAAGGAGGTTCATGTACCTTCACCCAGCTGGAATGGGATTGCCATTTCCCCGAAACATAATGTTGTATGGTTTTGAATATAAAATGCTGCTCTTAGTTTTTGCATCAAACCCCTCTTGAAATGCACCTTTAGGACCGATGATTGCTTCAAATTCTCGTTTTTATGTTCTTCATTTCTGATTGATGGCTGTGCAGGAATTCGCTTGTCCACTATCCAATTCATGCAACTACTTCTGTTCTTATTTTAATCTATATTCAGATAAGATTAAAGGTTGTTGCAGTTTCTAGCAGAACAATGATCTGTTGACTCTGTTGTTATATCATCTTATTTGGCAGTGATATGGCTCTGTGATCCTAAATTGTCTTCCTGTTCTAAATTTTCCAGTCAAAGTAACCATTCGGTGTTTTCAGTTTTTTCTTTCACCAAACTTCTCAGGGTCATCTTTTTCATTCTCTACGAGCCTTTGCAACCCCAATTTAACTGGACAGTCCTTGTTGGTGAAATATATTTAGTTGTCTTTTATGCATCCCTTATTTCATTTTCATTTCTGTTTTTGTCTTTTTGAAATTTGGTAGGATTTTGGCCCATCTGTTCCTCGCCCAGATGGGTAGGTAAAATCTGATGATCAAACACAGCTGACACTTAACTTTCTCCTTTCCAGCAGAAACATACGTTTGTACAGCTCATTTCCTTCAAGGTTGATCAATACATCCATATCTGCAATATTCAACGAATCTGTTTTTCACAGCTCAATATTAACATGCTGAGATGGACAACATTTAAGCTTCCAAAACCTGAACTCTGTGATTTAATCAGCTGAAATAATTGAAGTTACATCATGAAAATATAATGAACGGTTTATTGGGCATCGTGGAAACTGCAAGATCTCTCATTACTAGTACAAACAGGGGCTCTCTAGCAAAATTACTGCTCAGTACAGATTTCTTGATAAAATCAGATAGCAGCTCTTTACAATCAAGCTAAAAGATGAATGGATCTGGACATCCCTGAGACTAGGCCTCCAATGATATTAATATCAGACTCACACACTTGAATCTTACAGGAATTGGGGATTATCCATCTGTGCATTTTTGAAAAATGATGCAAATTAATTTGCTAGACAACAGCGATGGCATCTGCGGTCGAGTTGTCTTTCCGAAGTTACCAGATTTTTCTTACAAGAAGACTGGATCTGATGCAATTCAAATTGCTAGTTGGTCAAGTAGACCACCATGAGTATTCCCAACATTCTCATTACACCTGGTGGCAACTATTAGCATTCATGGCATGCCATCTTTCCTCATAATTCGAAGAATGCGTGGCAAGCGTATAAATCTCCAAATAATTATCTGCACTGCGAAATGTTTCTTACATGCCAGAACATTCAACTTGAACTTAAGTTCTGCACCAAATATCACAATCTTGTGTGTGCCCCCAGATCTCACTACAGTGAGAATATCTTGTAGCATGTATCAGATGAAATACATTCACTAACTCGGCCTAGTATCGGCAAAGTGAACACTGGTTTAAACAAAAATCACTGCCAATAATTGCGATATACTTGAATCAATTACTGGCAATGTACCATATCCTTGGAAGGCGGAGATGAGGATTGACATGTGGTTCTGACATCCAAATGGGGTCATCAACAACATCTTAAACAACCCACATAGTAATCATGTTAATGACAAATTGGAAAACCGTCTAACCGACCGAACCGATGGTTAATAACTATATTTTATGATTAAATTACAGTTATTAAAATCGAAAAATCGTATTTCATGGTTCGGTTTTAGTTTTCAATCTCGACTCACGGTTATTAACCGAACCGAACAGAACCATAAAATACAGTTCGGTTAATCGTTTTTCCAAAATACATAGTTAACCAAATCGTTACACTAATAAATAAAAAAACTAAAAAGCGTAAATGTATTGCATAATAGATGTTTTGCAGTATTATTTTTTACTTTTAATTGTGTTTGTTTTCGTGAAAAATGATAGTGTTGTTTTGCTTGTAAAGTCCAAGGGCAAATATAGATTTTTTTTATATTTTTTTAAGTGACAATTAAGAGTAACCAAATCTTCTAATACGGCTATAACCGCTGTTCGGTTTTTAACGGTTTTTTAGGATATGGTTACCGTTACGATTTTTAAAAATTAAAAACCGTAAAATACGGTTTAATTAACGATTTTTTCAAAACAAATGCTTAACCGAATCGTTACAACCCCCTCCCACCTTCTCTCTGTTTTTTTTTTTTACTACTTCGACAGGATGTCGATGCCTTCTTTCATGACAATCCATTCCTTTTTGTACCAAATATGCTGTTATCAAGCCCAGAGGTGTATTCAGAAGTAATTATTTATGCAGTTGACAGAGAGGAATTTATTTATCTCAGCCATTTACTGCAGGCACCCCGCAGTGATTGGCTTCGTTATAATTCAATGAGACACAACTGCATTTTCTCTCTCTCTATGGTTGGATTAAATGACTCCTCGAACTTGATCATGTGGTTCGAAAAAAAATCCATTCAATAAATCATCAATGCGTGGAATTTCCGCTTTCATCTTTAACACCACTTTGGTAGAGTTGAAATCTCTTACTCTCATGACCTTCTTAGCCATTTTGCAGAAGTTTCCGGGGGCTAAAACTCCAAACATCCTGAATTCCATTGCAACACAATTTTCAAGTTCCGATCACAAATTTCTAACGAAAAATGTTATTTTGACAATTCTAGCTGTTTTCTTCCAAATTCCTTTTTTAATAAATAATTCTCTGATGCTACAAAGTAGAGAAGAGTAGTCATGAGATTTCCAGAATTCTTTGCACACTACAATGCTGGAACACGGTAATTTCTACTACTTTCCAATTCCAAGGTTGTTTTTTTAAACCTCTAATGGACCGTGGCTTTTTTCATCCATAATTCTCTGATGCTACAAAGTAGAGAAGAGTAGTCATGAGATTTCCAGAATTCTTTGCACACTACAATGCTGGAACACGGTAATTTCTACTACTTTCCAATTCCAAGGTTGTGTTTTTTTAAGAACCTCTAATGGACCGTGGGACATGGTGGCCCATAAGCATTTAACAGGAAATTAAACCTAGACTGCTCATAACTCATTCTTTAATGGATATTAAAAACCCTCATTAATGTAGTTAATCATCCATTCAAACCACTAAATTAATAACTGTTTCCTTTTCAGTTGTAGGCAGCTAAAATATATACATATATTTTATCAAGTAGCCAATCCCACACAGATGAGATGAGTCATTAACAATAATGACTACTGAACTCAGGAAAAGAATAAAGGCCCATTACCTGCTTCCTATTGAGCTTCTAGGAATTCAGAGTAAAGTAGTTGTAACATGTAATAAGGGCGTATTAAATAGGTCAGTGAAGGTTGATTCATAAAACCCTCACTTTTCTTGGATTTTATTTAAGAGATAAACCAAGGATGGGAATTGGGAATCATTTGCTATTTGCTGCCGAAGGAGCCAATGTTTGATGGTTGGTTCTAGATCTGCATTTCCTACCTAAAAATGAAGATTGTAGGTGGAAATCTACAAGGGGCCATCAAATAAATCTCTCCTTTGATACGATATAATTGCCCACACGTCGACGCATTAAACTATATCTTAGGAGCATTATGATCACATTCCCACCTCACCCTTTAATATGCAAATAAAAAACACATACTATCAAATGAGAATTTATAACAATTAGACAATGCAACCCTTTCTGCTGCGTAATTGACTTTATAAATTCTCAATTTACTTAAATCATCTTATCCCCATATCATATCTACCTCCCAAAAATCTTTAGCTTACCCATGGATCTTATCAGATTCCAAAACACATAGCATGATCAGAAGGAATACATGACAAAAGAGTCGCTCTCATGGAAAGAGAATCAGCAGGGCAAGATACAGTGAACCCACATGAATAAGAGTGGAGGATGCTCAAATTAACAGCAGTTTCCGTGGAAACTGAAAGAAAGAAAACGATTTGTAGTTTTGTACTGCTTTCTCAATTCACATGAGGCTTTCAAGGGTTTATGTTCTTTCCAAGAAATTTCATGATAGACCCGCATTGGTAGCTAGCACGTGGGTTACGTGACAGATAAAAACATATTCCTTGGGGCCTAAAAATCTATCAAACAAAGAACGGAAAAATAATAGAGATTCTGCAAGTGATGATGATGTTGAAAGATATTGTATTCGTTGTTTTAAGCATAGTACGCAATAATGTAATGCAGATAAAGATGGGATTGAACCGACCCAAGCCAGATGTTTTTAACAACTTGCTTGTTGTAGTGACTTGCACAAAATAGTTCAATGTCTATGTTGTCCGCGTGTATGCGAAACGTGAATCAGCGATCGAGCAATCAATCAATCATATAAGAACAATCAATCACACACAAGAGAATTATGTGGTTCGGCAATCTTACCTACATCCACGGGAAAGAAACTCGACTCTCCTTTATATTCACTCAGTATGATATGCATATGATATGCAGTACAGTCTCTCTATCTCTCTATCTCTCTTTCTTACCCTAAAGAAACCTTATCTTAGGCAATAAAAAAGTCCTGGTATAATTACCAAAATACCCATGATCATAAACCCACTTGATCTGGACCCACTAGGCCCAACAATATCAACTTCTCTTTTAAGATAATGAAGAAATGAAGGCTGTTTTCTTTTTTTTTTTTTTTTTTTTTTTTCTGGCAGAACAAATGAAAGATGTTAGATTATTTATATGAGGGGCCATTTGTTTTGGTGAGCCAAGACTGCTAATCTGGTGGTGACTGCATTTCTTAGATGGGGTGCCAAAATCTTTTCAAGATTGGGTGTAGACAACCCAATTTAAGGTGGAACCCATATTTTTTTATTTCCAAAATTGGATGTAGCTGATTAAGGCAAATCACCATCATCATGAATTTTATTTTTGAGGTACCCAAGGTACGAACCCTAGACAGCCAGGTGAGAACTGCCACTTGATAAGGAGCCGTTCTCTGTAATCCTTCACTTTATTTGCTCTTCTTTTTTTTTCTAATTTCCTATGGTTCTTCTTTTTCAGCATAGGGCCATCTTTTAAGACGATTGAAAGGTGATTGAAAGGTGCTTATCACCTTCTTCCATCATAACCGAACTTATTATCCAATTGTTTCAGATTTCATTAAACTAATGCTGTATGGGGTCAAACAAATAGTACCTTGTTGACATATTTTCTAATTCAGCCGAGTATGAATTAAGGAACCGATCCTATAAAAAAAACACAAGCATGCTAAGGAATCTAGTTTAGTGCATGCCTTGATCCTGCAGGAGATTGGTCCTACATTTGACACATTTACAGACAATGTGGTGGGTGGTGCTAACAACATTGAAAATTCTTAAGAATAAGATGTTTGGCTGTTTTGCATTGAATGGGGACGGCGTCATTAGTTTTCTTAACTGTCCAATTATGACATTTAAAGTTTGGAAGGTTTTTGGGGCATCTTCCATCCATGTCAGGTCAAATTAGATCAACAATCTACATCACCTGACCATGAGCCCCCCCTGCAACAGCAAAGGAGGGATTTTGGTTGAGGCTAAAAACAAAATGATTCATTTTTAATTAGTATCAGTTAATTAAAATACTAAAACTAGAATGCCACCGGCACAAAAAGTTGAGGATTAGGTGAGGAAAAGGCTAAAATGTTTTGGACAGGAGTGGTCAGGATGGGCCTGATCATTTCTCATTGTCTATGGATAACAATTATAGGGTACAACCACCAAACTTCATGAACTCCATAGCTTCAGTTACTAATTTTATAAACGAGAGTTGAATCAAATTGTTGAAATGAGAGGATCCATATCACTTTAGACTGGAAGATTCCCCCTTGATTGACTAAACAGAAAGACATAGCCCCTATTCAATTATAAGCTTGTCATATAGGTTTGGAATTTCTGTGGGTAGTGGTTGTACTCACCATAGGCGTGTGCATTGGGGCATCCATTTTGTTAGCCATTTTCTATACCATTCTCATAGTATCTTTTTTTTTTAAAGTTACAACCACTCTAGTTACAGGTTTGATCAGCCATAGGGCAATCTGCATCCACACTGGAGCTTTTTACATGGCCCTGCATGTAAGGGATTGGGTAGTTGTCATGAATCATGTTCTTGGCAATTTCTCCTTGGATAACATAAGGAATGTTCAAGATTCTGAGTTCTTGATATTATCAAGAAATCTTACCTAAAAAAACAAGGAGAGTAAGTGTTTAGAAATATGCTAGATATAGAGAATCTAGATAAATTTCAAACAAATGTGACTATTTTTTATATGTGTAAAATGTGTGATATGATCAGCTTTACTTTGGTACACAATTTTATTATGAATATATTGCAATATGGGCAATATTTATGGACACTTAAGAGAGTTAAGACTGATGCCCACTACCCAGTAATCATCAAGCATTTGGCATTACTCATGCATTGATATGCTACTATTGACATGGTCAATAGTCAACAGGAAGGATATAATTAAATGAGCCCACTCCATTTTTCATACATAATTAAAGCAAATAAAGAAAAATGCTTTGACTGCTTTATACCTCTAAACGAGGTCTTTTAATAACATTATAGCTTGAACTTAATATTTTATTGATCTGCCCAAATCTATTTAAGAAGAACATGAAGCTTACAACTAAAAAATAAAATAAAAAGAAAAGAATAAAGTAGGGGTACATTACATGTAGATTACCTGGAAGTAGGGGTATTCTATGGCGGGTCGAGTCCTGTCCAAGCCCGGCCTGTGCCTAACACTTTGGCCCTAACAATCAGCACCAGATCGGCTCACGGGCCCATAACACATACGCCAATGCCCAGCCCATTTGCAAAATATGTTGTGTTAAACCGGGCCCTTGCACAGCACAAAAGGCTCAGTGAGCCCATGCCATTTGACTAACCAGAAAGTTATGCCCGCATAAAACATAACCCAAATCCAGCCCAGTGCAGGCCAAGATTGGGGTGTGAGCACTCTCTTATTTTGGGGTAGGGTGGTCTGAAATGCTCCAATGAAGTATAGCTACAGAAAGTAACTATAGATTATTGTCTTCAATGTAAGCCACGCAATAGAAACATGTGCATAAAGCTAGTGATTTTTCTTTCATTGGTGTAGAATATTAATATCACCATATTGAGAGACTCCATAATAAAAGTTAAGAACCATGGGCGGAACTAGGGTGGTAAAGGTGGGGGTCATGGCCCAGCTCAAAAGGCTCCTAATTGTGATAGGAAATTTATGCATTTTTTCTTATCCCCAAATTTTCTGGTTTCGCCACTGTCTTAGAACATATCTAATCATGTTTCATCAGAATATCCTTTTATTGTACTACTGGGGAGTGGTCCAGAAGAAAAATCACTTTAAGATCTTTGCTAACGACATCTATTTTCTCATTCTTGTGTTATTTTTGTCTCTATCACAAAAGCCACGTTTGTATGTAATGGTTTTGGGATATCACGAGAAATACTCTTTTGGTATGCATGCCTCCTTGGTTCAATTGATTGATCCAAGACCATCCATTTCATTGCACCTTCTTTCTTGATAGGACTTTTGATCAAAATGCGTGGTTTTCATTTTCTTGTGTTGTTGTTATACATATATGGAGAGTGATGGTTCCAAATTCTTTTGGTCTGAATTGTAAGAACAATATACTAACAAAACATTCTTCTTTGTTCTTTCGGTATGTGTGCCTTCAATTGAACCAAGACCATTTTTTTTTTTTTTTGTCTGAATTGTAAGAACAAGTACACTATCAAAACATCCTTCTTTGTTCTTTCGGCATGCATGCCTCCTTGGTTCAACTGATCCAAGATCATCCATTTAATGGCTCATTTGTAAAAGAAGCCACAGTCCACTCAAAGGTCATGCATATCCAAAAGAATATGATCTGCTGAGTGCTGAGAGAGTGGTCCGGGAATTTTATATATATATTTCAGTACTAAAGGTATCCTGTATTTGCAAAGTGTTCCACGATTTCTACAGAGAATTCGATCTATGTTTGTGTTCAATGGATGCTTTTGGAATTTTATTATGCTTTCCCATTGTCTCCAAAAGATACACCAACCACTCTTTTCAGTGGAGGAATTTAGAAAAGCGGAAGGAATAACCGTACTGTCTTGTGAGGTAAAGTGATCAGGCACTGCCCGTTCATCATAGGACTTCATGGAGAATTGTGTAGGTCTCTTTGTAAATTGGCAAGTACAACTAGTGGGCGCCAGAGTGCTATGTGGAACAGACCAGCAAAGTGGGACTTTGATCATCAGTGGTCTACACGATTATGGGTCATGCAATCCGTCACCTGAAATTCTCAAGTGTTGCCAGAGACACTAGGAGTGTTCATGTCCAGGCTAAGGCATATTCAGGTCCAGCCTGACTTTAAAAATAAAGGCCAGTATTCAGCCGAAGCCCAACATGGGCCTTAAGTTCCCGGCTTGAGCCCAGCCCGCCTTACTCATGCCGGGCCCGAGCCAACCCATTTAGTCAATCGGTTCAGAGAAGGCTTTCAAATCAATGGTTTGGGTAAATCAATTATTAAACTGAGTACTTTTTTTTTTAATCCAGCCCGGGCCAGGTTAGGATTCGGGCCTTAGGATTTCTATCACTTAAATTAAACAACCTACTCGCACGAGGATCAATCTTTGGACGGTCACATGAGATGAATGAAATTATGGTTCAAAACTTCAAATGCCATTAAGGTACCGGTGCATACGCTTATATTGTGACTTTGAGAGATCTAAATTAAATGGAGATTTTAGCCCACCTAATAAAATGTCCTCCCAAAACCTCGCCCTCTCCCATAATTTATAAGTCTAATCCCTTCCCCTAACAGTTCACTAACTTGACTCTTCCCAACCCCATACTTGGAAATTGATTTCCAAACCATAGAATCTTTCCACATAAAAAAGCTCAACCCAAGTACCAATAGCCCCCATATCTGCAAAGAAATAAAAACCCTCCAAAGTGAACTTTTTTCTTTCAAAAGCACCAGCATCACCATCACCATCACTTTCAAGTAAAGCCCAATTCCTTGTCTAATTCTATCAATACCCAAACCACCTTCTAGTTAACCAAACACCAGTTCTTCTTTGATTGTAGCATTCATGCCACTGGCTAAATTGTACTAGCCCTAGCCCACCATTCAATCTTAAACTCTTCAGTTGCTTCAGCAAATATAATAAGTTCCAAATTTACCAAATATTTAAGCAATAAGAGGAATTAGATGATTGTTAAACTGATAATATTCATCAGGACCTAAACTTTGCATACACGGGGCCCATCTTGATGATCCAGAAAGTTGATATGATGGGACCCGTGTCCTTGCAGACCAATCCCAAAAATAAGTAAAGGGTTATCACAAAAACATGCAATAAAATCCCACTTACACAACAAACCTGGAGTTGGAGATGGAGTAAGAAAAAGGAATCAAACAAATCGATTAGTATGAAATCACGCAATCATGATAAAATTTCGGAATCTTTAACCAAAAGAAGCCGTTCTCTTTTGTTGAACTGGAACGGAAATGGCCGACGAGATTCCAGCTCCAGCTGTGTCGACTTTCCGCGGTTGAGTGTACTAACACTGATCCCTATCAAAGGCCAATCTGTGTTAGGAAGAAAATATTCTTAGTCCTCAGATATAATTTGATGTTATATTAAAACTGTCAAGAAGTCGTAATTTAATTGTGTTATAATGTACAGTAATTGAATACATATAATTCATACCATAAATAAAACCGAGTGACATCTGTCTCGACTCTCCCCATGCTCAACCGGACCACTTTCTAATGGTTCCGGTTGAGTCGGTTTTAACTTTGATTATCCATTACCATTCCATATATAGTTACACTACAAATTATCCAATATCCTATAACTAGGGTGGGGCGGGCAAAACCATCCCAAACCTCAACCCACCCTGATTTTAACTCGGATCAAAACATAAATCTCACACCTGCCCCAAAACCACCACATCCACTAACAAATCTGCTCTCAATAGGAGCGGCGGGTAGGGGCAGGTTCATTTAGCCCAACCCATTTCCATCCCTATACAATTGTACCGAGTGTTGACTAATGAGTACCATGATCGTGGGCTATCAACTGGCCCAAAAATTGTACCCAGGCGGAGTAGTTTTGGCCACGATGCGGTTGGGCCCCCAGAAATTCTCAACCCCAGCGGCCCAGTGGTAGGAATTCCAATATCTTAACTGGTATGATGCAAATGAGCTCCACACTGGAAGACCCAGGCACAAGAAAGATTACTCAAGTCTGCTATCCTGGCCATCTGACCTTTTGGTCCTTTTCTTCTTCCGGCAATTTTAATGGTTAGGATTCTCCCATATATGAAATCACAAGCATGGTCCCATCATTTTTCAGAAGATCCATGTCGCTGAAGAAACAAAATTATAGATAAGGCACTGGCACTGGCATTTGAGGAGAATGTTGTGAATCAGTTTTATCTCGGAGGGTTGACATTTGATCATTGCTTTGGTGGGTAATCCTGGTCATTCAATGAATGCAATTTCCCATTTGCTTGTCATTGATCGAAGGGTAGCCTTGTCTATATACATAGCTGTTTCTGGTCTGAGGAAATAAGTCATTCGGTATCATCCTCGCCTGCTATATATGATATTATTGTGACCTGGGACTAAAGTGGAGACAAGGAAATTGCATGGTTATGCTAGTAGAATCTTTAGTTTTCCCACATAAACCTCCATTTACTCTTGTTATGGAGCAAAATGGTCATTCCATACATTCTCAATGGCTTTAGCTGACAGTTTAGGATTCAAGATCGAACGTTTGCTGCGAACTCAAGGGGGGTATTTTAGAATAAAGCAAACTCTTTGTTAAGGCTGAGGTGTCTAAAAAATATCCAATTAAATGAAAATATTTTTCCTCAAGTCCACTAAAAACTTTTTCCTTGAAAGGGGTGTTTCCGTGTTTGGAAGTGCTTCCTCAGCACCGAAGAATTTGAACTCTGTAAAATGTGGAATTATATCGGTATAGAAACATACCCCATGAGCCTATATTGGTTGAGAGCATTTCTGTTGGGAAGGCCCACATAAATGCACTTGCTTCCCTTTAAATTTCAAATTCCCTATATTTGATTGGGTTTGAATGATAAGGGCCTATTTTTTTACTGGAATTTATGGAATTCTTATTTGGGGAATTTTGAAATTCTCAAACAAGATAAAACTCTTGAATGCTCCCTTGTATACGGGCATCCAGAAATTCCACCAAAAAGCAAAATAGTTGGAAATTTTGAATTCTCAAAAGTTACTTGGACCTTTATGGTGACTGAAATTTTAAAATGTTTGTGAAGAAATATGACATTTGATGACATTTGCAAATGTCATGAGATAAGATGTTGCAACTTGTCAAAAAAAGCCCCAACATGATAGATTCAAATCCAATTAAATATATTTAGACCTTTCGGAGGCATGTAAAGCCGCAAGATAATTTGATTCTTGGATCGTCTTATCCATGAGTCGTGTCAAAGAAAGGAATTTCCTTCAAGTGAACCACCTGGCTCTCAAACTTTTCTTGTTGCTCCTCATATGGTCAGATTCATACATACCCACTTGTGGAGAATTTTGATTCATCAATGGGCTCCTTTGTTGTGTGAACTCCAGATCCACTTGAGGATTTGACTTGGAGAAATCACGCGTTCAAAGGAGGGGAGTTTCATAGTGGGACCCACCTATTGAAACTCAGAGCCGCTCAAAACAAATGTGGTCCCAATGTACAGAGTATTATCAAATTTTACTAGGTCCCATCATAAGAGGCTCGCATTTTTTTATCAAACGGTCAATCTTACAGTGGGACCTAATTCTATTGTAGTAAAATTTGGAGATACTTTATACACCTTGGAGGGTGTTTATTGGGAGAGGCTCAGATTTTCAATAGGTGGGCTCCACCGCTTTAACTCAGAATTTCTCTAAGTTAGAGCCTTAGAGAATCTAAATTCGTGTATGAAACCTCCGAAGAACAAGTATCAAGCTAACAGGGACCTCCTTCTATTGGGGTGCATTTTGAAAATACCTCTTACGCTTTGGAGGGTGTTTATTGTGAGAGGCTAGAATTTTCAATAGGTGGGCCCATCTTTTTTAACCAAGGATTTCTCTAAGTCAGAGCCTCAGAGAATCCAGATTCATGAATAAAGCCTATGAGGAACAAGTATCAGGCTAATGCCAGTAGGTGTGAAAACTGTGGTTAATAAACAATAGTACAATCCCTACCACCTTAGATCAGCAAATTTGGGAGTACTTGTGATGTTGCCCTTAATAATTCAAATGGGTATTGTCAACAAAATTCTAGTCCAAGTAATTTTATATATCTATAAGATGCTCTGTAAACCCCATGCCCACATTTCATCATCTCTCTGATGAAGTTCTATAAAATTTTCAGCAAATCTAATGAAAGGGAAGTTTGTTATTTGTTACAAAGAGTACATGATCTGCTAAATCTTGTGCAGCCTATCCTTGACAAATTGTTCCAAGTACCAACAAGAAGAAGGAAGACTTTTCACATCTTAGGTGACATTAGAGTATCTCAAGAAATCGTATCTGTCACATATCAATGACAATTACCCCATAATAAAATAATTAAAGATGGTATCTCACCCATATTAAAATGTCATGATTACTACATATTGATTAATTAATGTTCATAATCCATTTCACGTATTCTCAATGCGCTTCTATATATTGGGCCCATTTGGATATTTGGAAAACAAGTGCACGTTTGGGCATATAAAAAGTGAGAGTTCAATGGTTCAAGCATTTAGCTGATTTGAGTTACTTTTGAGTGGCAATAGTTTGTTCTGTCATAGTCAATTATAGTTAACTGAGTTACAAATAACTTATTAAGGATAATATTGTTCTTTTCCATGCTCTCTCTTTGACTAGTTCCTTCCTTCTTGTAACTGATTAAAACGTTCTACATGCATAAGTATTACATATTTAGCTCTCCTACAGTCCCACTGAGGTTGAGAGCCAAACGTCCAAGATTAAATTGAGCTCTTTGCTACTTTACCTGATGCCTGATTTGATGCTAGCTTTAATGTCTCCATTGCCAACAACATTGATGCCACCCCTACACCTGCCGCTTTCTCATATCCGTAAATACCTGTTGATACAACATCATCATCAGTTGGAGTAGCAACATCTTCATCACCACCAGCTCCTATGCATCTATAAAATACTAGGTCAAAGGAATGAAAGGATATATAGTACGTTATATTGAGATCAGCGTCCATCCTTGTTCTTGAGCGGTCATAATTGTAGTCGAGCCCTCACCCTCACCATAAAATCATTGTTGTATCGTTTTCCATCACCACTTGATTTTGAGATAAGTGGTAGCTCAATGGGGTGTAAGATCCTAGAAGTGGAATTAGAGCCTGATAGGTCGGGTGTTCGATTCACGAGACGTACATTTTGCAAATTGTACAGCAAAATTATTGAGGTCAACGTCCACCCTCACTCATGAATCGTCGTAACCATGCAAGAAGAGATCACTTCTCTACAAGTTAAATTCAATTTGGGAGCTACTTCCATGCCACTCAAGTGTGAACATAATAGTGGACAACAGATGGGTCTATAAAGCAAAAGGTTGAAAGCTGATAGATCTCACTTGAACGTCTTAAAAGTCAGATTGGCTGTTAAAGAATCAATCCAGTGTATGTATTGATTTTTTGTTTAGACTTTAGTCCTTCTATAAAGCATTAAAGCCTACTACTATTTGCATCATTGGTACTGTCGCTACTTTCGATGTTGACTTGTAAACGAATGGGACTCTAAAGTGCTTTTTTTTAATAGGTTTCTAAGAGAATCCATATACATGGAGACCCCTAGGCTTTGTTGATCCAACATTTTTCACTCATGACTGCAAATTAAAGAAGGCATTGTATGGCCTTAAACAGGTTCCACAAGTTTTGTTTGATCATTTCAGTTGCTATCTACTGTCATTGGATTTCTATAGGCAAATCTGCTCCTGGCTATTTGTTTCATTACTTTTCACGTAGTAAAATATTTCCACTCTTGTATATTGATGATATCATTATCACAGGGGATCACATTTATTACTTGGATTTGATTATTTCCTAACTTAATCATGAATTTTCCATATAGTTTTCTTGGCAATTAACTTCAGTATTTTTGTGGTGGTATGCTACTTTTTCAATACAATATGCATGTGATCTACTTGTTCACGCTCAAATTAGTAGTTCAAAAGCAATCTCGATTCCTATAACAACCAAGAATAGCTCCTTATCTTAGTGGTAAGGAGCGTCATTTCTTATCTAGTTACCTGGAGTTCGATGTAGCATTGTTGGAGGACCGCATTACCTCATAATGACCAATATTGATCTCTCATTCAATGTTAACTTAGCAGGATGCCATCATTTGCGGTCTCCCATGAAAGGACATTTTCATAGAATGAAGCTCAGATTACCTTAGCAGAACCACGGATATGTTGTACATTATATACTGTCTGGGTCAAGTGGTCAACACTTGATCCATATATGGGTTCTCTAATGTAGATTGGGTCTATTGCTATACTGCTCGACATTCTACCATGGGATATTGTATCTTCTTAATTTGACGGTAGTTTGATTTCTTGGTATGCCAAGAAGCAGTATATTGTCAATCGGCTTCCGCCGAGGCCAAGTACAAATTTATTACAAACACAACTGCGTAAATTACTTGGTTGTCATTCATTCTTAATTGGTGACATTCGGTGTATATCTCCTTCAACCCTTTTTTCCTTTTCTATAATAAAATCAGTGCATTGAAGAAGACAATAAATTCAATATTCCATGCTTGTACTAAGCACATTGAGTTAGACCGCCATGCATTTTGTGTGTGAAAAAGTAGTATTAAAACAAGTAACTAGATTCATTTTGTCTACATGCACCGATGGGGAGATCGGGATGTGGCCCGGCTCCCCATGGGAGCCGTTGGATCCCAAGTGAGCTTGGGATCCAACGCCTCCCATGGGGAGACCGGGCTGGGTGCATGTAGACAGGCTCAACTAGATTTGTGTCTCCTGATAATGAAGTTGGCGATATTTCCACCAAGCCTCATGCTCATTATAACTATAGAAGAAAGTGACTTTTAGTGGCGAAAAAAAATAGCCTTTAGTGGCGGTTTTTCTCCGCCACTAAAAGTGCCCGTTTTGAGGCCCCCTCCTACTATCTAAGAGTTTCTGCCAATTTTAGTGTGCTAAAAATTATTATTATTATTATTATTATTTATTTATTTATTTTTGTAGAGTTCAGAGTCTCCATGCCAAATGTGAACATGTGGCCACGTAACTTGGCCTGGCCTAATGTGAGGAAGAGTAATAGAAAAATGTTGTTGATATGCAAGTCAACCCAGTCCCAAGATTGAGGAGAAATCGTGTGGGCCCTACATGACATTACGTGCAAAACATCCTCTGTTTATGATCTTTAGGAGATGAATTAATTATTCTTTTCCATAGTTATCTCTTTCATTAATTCCTTCTTAATTTCTTGTATAAATATTACATAGTTTAGATCTGCTACTCACCTTTGGAAGTAGAACAGCCAAACTCTCAAAGGTCAATACAATTCTGGCTGGTAACTAGATCTACAAATAACTGGTTGTAGGGCATCGTAGGACCGAAACGGGCCATTTGATTGCATAATCTCTTGTTTTTAGGATTGATACAACCAATGAATTCAGGTTATTCTCTAAAATGTCCTCTATGGAATTAAGATTAACTGATTAATAAGGATGTAAAACTTGTAACTCGGGTCAGAGTCATCCAAGTTAAAAAAAAAAAAAAAGGATATAATTAAAGCGGAGACTCTAGAGAGTCCTATTTTTCTAAAACTAATTTCATGAATATTTAAAAATGAATCCATTACTCATAAAATATAAATATACATTTGTTTATATGCATTCATGATAATCAACTCAAATTAATAATATTACATATGCAAGAAAAGTATTACAATAAGAAAAATAGAAGAAGAAATATTGTATATCACATAATTTGGTAATCCAAATATCGAATGTAAAAGATCAAATATAAGCTTCAAATCACATTGTAGTCACCAATCTTAAATTAATGACTTCAAACCTCACACATAATTACTTATAAATAAAGTTTGATTATTTAAAACTAAATCTATATATTAAATGATTTAGAATGTAAATAAGTTATTAAAGTGAGATGACTCGGCTAAATCTCTCTTATTTCTGAATCAGTCCTCCATCAAAATGAGATGACTCGGGAGAGTCGAGAGCTTTCCAACCATGGTGATTAAACACCGACTCAGTTTGCATTTTATTTAATAACAGATTTCTCATAGGCGCTACCATTTATGGATATGACGTGTTTTACAAATAGCTAACGTTTGTTTTCAACTATCCAAACTATTGGTGCGGCAATGCTCTCAATTACCTTTGCAATCCAGCATCAAGAACTTCACACGGTTATTTTAGAGTTGTGGATAGGGATGGTCCTCTTTTTTTGTTTTTTTAGATATTTGATGTTTTGTGGTGTTGTTTGTTATTTTCATTTTTCCTTTCGTGAGACTGTGAGAGGGGTGTGCGCGCGTAGTATGAGGCTTTTATACCTTTTCTTCCTTTGCTTTTCTTGTATTTCCTTTGTATTGCTCTTTTCATCTTTTTCATTTATGTTCCGTCACCAACTTAAGAATTGGTAATTCATTTACTATATTGCAGATATGGTTTCGCTAGGGTTTCCCATGGGTCTTGGCTCTGGCATGGTCCATTTGATCACTATGAGTTGGATATTTATTGGCCTTTCAAGCCTGTGGAAGCCCAGGCCTGATATTTAGTTTTTGGGGTGTTATTTTGTCAGGATATTGGGCATGTGACTGAGTTTATAAATTCAGTTTTAATTAATTTGGACACCTTTCAGTTTGTCTTGAATCCAAATAATAATTTTTAGTACCATATAAATTTAGTTTTTAGTACCCTTTTAGAATTTAATTGTACCATAACCGAATATATCAAATTAAAACCTGCAGGCTCAATCTGCCCAATTAAGTTGCATCCCTATCTGGCTTAAGTTGGCCCCTGAACATGATCTATAAGTGGCCGGTCCAGCCCATCTTGATAAATTAAATTAAATAGAACTCGGTCTCAGAAAACTTTAAATGGGTTAAGTTAAGCTCAGGCCTGACATTTAAGCTCTTAGATGGATCTTGGCTTGAATATTATTGGGTCAAATTAAAAAGAAATCTTGTGCTTGGACTTACGTACTTGGGTGCAGTCCACCACAAAATATGATCGACCACAGGTTAAGTTATTGAACATATAATGGATGAAGGACCATTCCAGATGGCAAAGCCAATTCAATGCTTTAGTTTTTAAAGACCACAAAAAATCAATAGGGAAAGCGTATAAAAGATGAATGGTCAAACCCAATGATGAGGAATAGAAAGATGCATGCATGGAGATGAATGGTTAAACCCAATGATGAGTAATAGAAAGATGCATGCATGGATGACGATTCATGGAAGTATTATGGTGTGACTCAGTTGGATTATTTGAATGGGTGCTCTGGTTGGGCACCATAAATATTTGTCCCAAATTTAGCTCATATGAGGGCATCATTATACAAGTAATCTCAATAATCAGATCTTTTAATTTAGGAGATTTGACGTATTAATCCCCTGTAGACCCTACTTTTCCAATTTCATGACTGAAATTGAATTAATGTCACCATAGTTGCAACTCTGGTCCACTTTTTATTTTTATTTTTACTTTTTGCCCATGGAATCTAAATGTTAAAAGTTGAAAAGCCCATACATTAAAATATCTTGACTGTCTTCTTATTTAGACTTGGATTCCATGATATCATGGATTTTTGAACTTTTTATATTTGGATCCCAAGGGCAGAAAAGTTTTTAAAAAAATGTGGATCAGAGTCAAACAACTATTGTGACATTAGTAGATATTGACTCATGAAATTGGGGAAACAAGGTTTAAGGGGGATTAATATGTCAAATTTCCTTTAATTTATCCATGTTTACTTACTCAGAATAAGCAGAAAAATGAAATCTCAGCCTCCCAAATCTTTTATTTTACTTTTTGAGCAGCCAAAAAATTTTAGTTAATATAAACAAACTAATTACTTTATATATCCGTTGTTAACTTTCCATCTCACTCCTCTCAAACGAATACTTGTCTTATACAAAATCATTACCTTTTCCACTTATTCCACATTTACTTTATATATTTTTTTTCTTGGTGAATTATTCAAACGTCACTTTAGGAGAAAGCTCAACTCTTACGTTGTATGTTTATTAACACATTCCCGTACCAAAAGGCATTCTATAAACGTGAAAAAAAAGGCTAACATAAAAGGTATTGTTGATGCTCCAAAATATTGTATTGTCTACGTGAGAGATTCACCATTTCCTTTAGGTCTGCACAATCGGACCGGATTTCTGGTTGTGTCTAAAATGAAGGACTAGACCGGTCCAAAACGGTGGACCACTTATAAGTGGTCCAGACCGGTTTTAATTTTTTTTTTCCTAAGCTTTTATCTTTTTTTTCATTTTCAGCTCACATCTTAAGATAAAAATTAGTTGCAAATGTCTCAAAAAATTAAGCACCATAAGTCAAAATCAAAATCCAACTGAAAAACTAATCAGAGAAACAGAGACTATGGCCTATTGGCCTGTTCCTACATTACGAGGGAAAAGAAAGGGGTACCTGGAGAGGTGGTCTTTCTTCTTCTACTTCACCGAGTGGAAGAAAACGGAAGGCTACTCGGAGGCTCAACGGGTGAAATGGGTGAGAGATATCAGAGACTTTTTGAGAATGGGGTTTCGAGTTGTGACCTTATGGGTCCGTATCACTCCATCCAAAGTTGGGTTTGGGTCTAAGACTGACCCACTTGTTTGATCTGCAGGGGTTTACTTGATCACAAATCCAAATTTGTGAAACGCATAGTTGTAGACTTTTAGTTTAGGGTAAAAGTGTTATGTTTGTATTAAAAAAAATTTAAAAATATATTTATTATTTATATTAATAAATCCGGTCCGGTCCGGTCCCAAAAGGCTTGGACCAGATCGGACCGGATATAACCGGTCTTCCAAATCTGGTCCGGACCAGACCGGATTTGTATCCGGTTTTGTTCGGCCCTAATTTCCTTCATTGTTGTCAATCATCATAGCCTCGGACAAAATATGGGTGGAGCTTTTAATGTCCAAAAAAATCTATTTCCTCAATACCTTTATTACATCTTTTAGCTCTCCCTAGAAAGGGATAAGGGTACAAGAAATGTTAATCAAACAAGAGAATTTCTAACATCTTCGTCAAAAGAGAGAAAAAAAGAATTTAGAAAATATAATACATACTCATTTAAAGGCAAAGCTTGTCTTTTGCTACATACAATTGAATTCCTAGGAGTTAAAGGACTTTGTATTTATATAAGTGGTTAAAATTGAAGAATCAAAGGTAAAATCCAAAAAGGACCATCAAATAATTTTCTCCTTGAATGGAGATTGAGAAAGGGAAGATGGAAAATGAATACCCAACTATCACATCAAATAATTTTCTCCTTGAATGGAGATTGAGAAAGGGAAGATGGAAAATGAATACCCAACTATCACCAAAGTCCTAGGAAAGCCAAGGTCCTTTCTACATCTCCACCTCATTCCTTCACCGCTCACATCTTTAAGAACCTACCAATGGAGTTCATTTGGCCATCAATTCCCATTATCTGTACAGACGGGACTTAAATGTAAATCAAGATGTCGCGTATGCTCGAGAACGAGGGGTTGCCCAGCTGGTTAGCAACCCCGCCTCTCACCCAGATGACTAGGGATCAACCCTAGTCTCTACACACTCCTCACACGTGTGAGTTCCTCTTTCCCCGCATGTGTGAGTTCACTCCCTATATGTGTGGGTTGTCTCTCCTTCAATGTCTAAAACATTCATAGATTTGAAGAAATATATGAAGATTCGGTCTATATAATTCAAACTCGAACCATTCCACATTTATACTCATATAAAAAGGTGCTTTCAAACAAACATGATAGTGTTTCAGGTGAATAATTACATAATTAAATCCATGTACACATCCCATACACGAAAGGCAAAAGACCATTTAAAACCTTTCTCCTCTTTTCTAGAAAGGAAAGCACTACTATATAACAGTACCGTTGCACATATATTAACTTTTATGGCTTTCATTTTTGCAATTGAATCAATCATACCAAACGATCAAATTTATATATATATATATATATATATAAAGTCTAATAGAAATAGTTGTATCTAAAATATATCTAATTAAATCAGCTCTATATGAAATCGGTCAGATTTGCCATCCTCTGCAACTATCAAAGACTTAGAAGCTTATTCTAATTCTCTCTTTCTTAAAAATAAAAAACAAAAAATAAAAAATAAAAATGGAGGTCAGAGTGTGGGATCTGCTGGACCTAGTAGGAAAAATACAATTTTAAAGAAGGAGCCAGTCTAAGCCCATGTTTGGCACCTCTATTTCCAGCCTCTACTAGTCTAAATGTTTGAAGCGGACAGGGGTTATGAAAATAAGAGCGTTTAGCACAATATTCTGGCCTCTTTACGTTTTAGACATTTAAAGGTAAATCTTTTAAAATTTAAATATTTAAAAAAGTTGATAGCTGAAAAATAGAGCTTTAGCCTCTTCTATATATAAATTTTTTTTTTATAGTTCTATTTTTATTGGGTAAGTGAGAAAAAGAATAGATACCAAACATGGCTTAAGTGGTCGCTGTCTTGCACTCATGCGGTGAGACATTTTCATTTACCACCGTTGAAATAGCAAAACCCTCTCTCCACATAAGAGGGAGGATGGAAAATCTTGTCCTACATCCGTGCAAGGTTCCATCCAATCTATACGTACATAGCATGGCCAATCTCCACTCACCACTAGCTGGGCTAGAGCGCCCTACGAACCAGACCTCTCATTTATCCTCCCGAGATAGTTGCAAAAATCTTCCTGCAGTAAAGTCAGCAAGAGAATCCAAGCTACTTTTAGGCCTTTTTTTTTTTTTTTTCTGGAATTTCAGAAAATTTTCTTTGGGAATTTCTGAATTTCCAGACAAAGTGAAATTTCTGAATGTCACTTTGGGCTTGAGCATCCAGGAATTCCACAAAAATGCATAGAGAGTGGAATTTCTGGATTCCCAAAGATCAAAAGGTGGCTGGAATCCAGAAATGTCAGTAAAAAAACATGGAATTCAGAAATTCTAGGGGACAGCTTGTCACATTATGTCCAAGAATTCCTAGACATGGTGAATTCCTGGCAGAAATTCCACTAAAGAAACAGTGCCTAATCTCTAAACATGCTGTGAAACACATTGTACAACTTGTTCTTTATATGGTATATCAGGACTGTCAAAATACCGCACGACCGTTAACACGACAAGAACCAATACGATATTAACGAATTCGGGTGGAATCTTAATAGATTCAGGTTGTTAACGGGTCAAATCCGTTAACTGGTAACACGTTAAGTTAACAAATCGTGTACGAATTAAATCAGTAACCCGTTAACAATCCGCTTAACTCGTTAAATTTTTTTTAGTCCCTAAGCATAAATAAAATTAATTTATATTCAGAAAGAAGAAATTGAAATTTATTGTTTTATAGTGGGGTTTTAAGTGGAATCCACTCGAGATCCTCACTTACAGTTTCGTGTGGCTTATATATTTTTGTATGGATTTTTTTTTTAATTTTTGAAATGACTTAATTACTTAACGGATTAACGGGTTGGGTCGTGTAACCCGTTAAATTAATGAATCGTGTTCGAATTAAGGTGATTTAACACGAATTCATTAATCCGTAACTCAAATTCGTTAACACGACACGATTGACAGCCCCACAGTGTACCATGACTTTCGGGATTGAAAACAGAAGCAACCAGCTATGAATTTTAGAGAGCCCAAGAAAAATATATCTAAAAACAATAGATAGATGGTTGTAACCTACCTCCCTTAAGTATAGATATAACATAACAGGGCCACATGTGCTAGCTACCTTTAATAAATTACCAATGAATAAGGGGAGAAGATGCCCTAATAACAAGTAATGAAACGAAGGATGAAAGATAAACCCCTTCTTGGCCTCGATAACTTTAGCTATCAATAAGAAATAAGAGTCTGGATCTTCTTTCAGCCTATCCAACAATTTTATCTACAGGTCCTATAATTAAAATCCAAATTATCTAACACTCTATCATCTACTATTTTAGTTTGACCGAAATCCTATTTGAATATGAGTTAAGCCCACTATGAGATTGATTGTTGGTGTAACAAATAATTAAAACAGAAAAAGAAAGGCCTTTAAATCAAGTCACAATAGGCTGAAATCAAAAGTGGAAGTGAAATTTGAGTAAAAAAATTAATACAAAAAGTGGATAGAGCATTTAGCAGTTTGAATTGATGCAAGCCCTATAAACAAAATTAATACTCATTGGTGAACTGCTGCCATTCTTCCCACTGTCAGGATTGGAGATATGAGAAGGAGAGCAAACTGATCATAAATTTATTTATTATTAAGAAAAACGTGGTCCATCACGAAGGAGCAAACAATTAGAACTAAATAAAAAAGGAAGATCAGTTAAAAGAACTAGCTGTAACCTAAATAAAAAACCGGATATTGGGGGCACGTGAATGAGATAGAAAAGTTCATCAGGTGGGGTTCCAACCATGGCTTGAAAGGCCTACCTTATGACGTTGATATCTACCCCCCAAGGTGTCTTTCTCCCGTCCTGACTTAAGCCTATATTTATTTCTCTTTGCCATCTCATAAACAACAAACGGATTTTGATTAAAGATAGTCATGTGTCCTACAGTCAGCAGGGTGCGCATGCCCAAGCCCTAGAGTCATAAAAATCCAACTGAGGGGTGTTGCTTGTAGAAGCCACCAGATCCACACCTACTTAGAATATGCACCTGATAAAAATAAAAAAGCCCCCCTGCCCTAGATTTCTTAAAACGCAACAAGTTACAAGTGTAAATATATATATTAAGAACCTTCCAACCTGTCGGTAGAGAGAGAACCTCAGACTTAAAAAAGTTCCTCCTCCCTTTTGTCTCTCTCTTCCCAAGTGCTGGATCTGGTTTTATTTTGTTTCATTATATATTATCCAAGTCTTGGGTGTGTGGGAGGGAGAGAGAGAGAGAGAGAGAGCAAACGTGCGATCGCAACAGTTCTTTTTGACTTCCACGACTTTCAGGTGTGAAAATCCGTGCAAGGGAGGGAAAAGCTTGCACTTCTCAGGAAACCCAATTCAAAATACCAGTCCCCCAAGTTCCACTTTCCAACCCAAACCCATACAGGCCATGATTTCCTTTGTCCCACCGAATCACTAGCACAGACAGCCAAAAAGGCAATACATGCACAATCAATAGAATTCAGACTTTCAGGTCTAAAATTGACACATCGAAGAAAGACAAAAAGGACTGAGACTCTTCGCACAGACGACGGAAGATAAGGAAAGCAAATGGCTTCTTTGCAAACTCAAGGGACCATTATCATCTATATTTCAAAAAAAATGAAGATAAAAAAAAAAGAGGAAACATAAATGGGAGGTTAAAAAAGACAAAAAGAGACTTACTACAGCCATTGGTTTGTCTCATATGACAGATGATTTTATGCTTCTTCCCGTAAACATTCATGGAGCAGTGAATAACATCCAGACAGACAGGGATTCTGTTTGAGACCATTTGGCCTTTCTTTTCTTCTTCATTTTATTGGTGTTCTTGTTGGGTTTTCAGGATTTCCCATTTCCATTTTTTGATGAATCTGCTGTTCTAAACCCTGCAGAGAAAAAAAGAAAGATTCACCGTGAAGGGATTTCCATGTAGAAAGCACAACAAAAATAAATGACAAACAACAGAAGTGACTGATCAATTTTCCAGATTTTCACATAGCAAGGTTCATGAAAAGTTTACCCTAATGATGATTTAATTCAAATCCCCCTATGTGATGAACTGAGCAGTGAAGCAGGTTTCAACCATAATAAAATATTAATGAAGACCCCATACTTCAAATATATATAAACTCTGTACGGAGTTCATTTTTAATATTTTTTTTCCTTCCCTTGTTCAATTTAAAAGGTGTGCAGAGACCCATTAAAGCTCACCATACAAGAAGAAGAAAGGCCACCTAAAAAGTTTGCTTTGCAACCTTCGAAAGTGAAAAATACAAACAAAGGGGACGCTACGTTGTATTTGCACTTTGCAGACAACATGGCAAAGTCCTTAGCAGAGAGAAAGTCACCAAATGTATGTATGGAATATAGGCACACCAATCTAGTATACCATCGCCTTGAGAATCAATCAGATCATATTAAGCATCAATCAATCAGGTCAAGTGGACACTTCTGAAAAGTATTGTTGACAATCCCAATTAGGACTGTCTTAACCATCTTGGATTCCTTAATTAAGCTCACCAGTGCGATTCATCCCTGATCTTGATTAGTCTTATTTGCATAAACGAGGCACAAACCAGTATAGAGGAAGCAAATTACTGTTTCTATTTACAGAGTAAACAAAAAAAAAAAAAAGAGGAAAATAGAACCCAACAAACCACAGACACATTCGACAGCACTACCACCTAAAAATTGACCATTTGGGAACAGAAAAAAGATGTTTTTAATAAAGAGAGTAAAACTAAATGCAACAAAAAGAAAGGGAAAAATAAAAGTGACCAGTCACATTGGGTGGTATATGCAAACGTCCACTCATGATTGAGGCATCTCCTCATCAGGAGAGGAGAGAAACAGAAAGGGTCACTCAACATCAAATCAAGAATAAGAAAGTGGAACAAAAGGAGTGCTGTCGAATAGCTCCCATGGCCTAACAAAATTGACATCGAAACACACGAATTTATCTCCTTCTCCCTCAACCTACCAAAATACCCCCATGCATATGCAACACCCAAAACTGCCCCACCACATTCTGCCCCTAAAATAGAGAAATCGATAATGAGAAAGAAAGTGACATGAAACGGCAAACATACGCCTAAAGAATAAAAGACACTTACCGTGGAAGGATAGCGCCCTTGGAGGGAGAGAAAGAGATGATAGAGAGAGAAGGAAAGGAGAAGAATCGAACGGTCGGTGATGCTTCAAGAAGATGGGCCGATGCCGCTTCTACCGTCGTCGCTCTCCGTTTTTGGATGGTGGTGCGGTTGCTGATGCATGTGCTCTTGATCTTGAACTTGAAATGGATTGTCAAAAGGAACTAGAGCCACCTGAGAATGAGCCCCCATATGATTAAATGCATGCCCGCCGCTGCTTCCTCCGCCTCCCCCATCAAACCCGCTATTGAACCGCACCAGCTCCTCCTGCTGCTGTTGTTGCTGCTCGTAGCTCCTCATCATCTCATGCTGCTGCTCCCTCGCAGCTATTGCCACCGCCAATTGCTGCGCCTCCAACATCTGCTGTTGCTGCTCGCGGAAAATCTGCGCCTGAGAGGGAGGCTGCAGGCCGAGGCCCATCGGCATGTTGCCAAAGGGGACCGAGGAAGTGCCGAGATGGGAGTGTTGCAACATGGGGTAGTGGGGGTGGGCCATGGGGAGCATGGCGGAGGGGCCGATGTAGGAGGAGAGCTCCTTCTTTGCTGCCATGAGGTCGTGCTGGACCTGTCTGAGCTTGTGCTGGAGGATGGAGATGAGGCCCACGCAGCCATAGACGGGGTCACGGAGGCGGGCTACGGCCTCATAGGCTAGGGAATTCACAGCATCTTCGCGCTGCGAGGCGCTGAGCTCATTGAGGAGCTTGGCAACATTGCTGGCGCCGAAGACCTTGTGGACATTGGCGAACTTCTGGGGCTGGTCTGGAGGGAAGTATGGGGCGAAGACGCACTCTTGCGTGCACTTGCGTCGAAGGAACTTACAGGCCGCACAGGGAGAATTAGACGACGCCATTTCAATTCTCTATCTCTCTTTCTCTCTTTTTCGCTCGCAGCAATTCCACTCTATCAGAAAGAAACCAAAAAAAAACGCAATCAAGAAAATGAAAACTTGAGAATCAACCACTGAAAGAAATAGGAATAAACAAACAAACAAACAAAACCAAATCCATAGTCATTTATCCACCTTCGTGAAACTTAGCAGAAACCCTTGAGAGCTGAATCCACTGGAATCCAGCGCATTTTCTCACGATGATGCGCCCCTAGAAAGGGCCGAGGAAGAATCCCCAAGGTGGTTAAGCGTTTTCTTTATTGTTCCAAGAACAAAAGAAATAATTTCTTAGAGAAATGCTTCGATCAACTTCAAAATCTTGAATGAAGAGAAATGATATAGATCTTAGGGTTTCTACTCTCTCTCTCTCTCTCTCTCTCTCTCTCTCTCTCTCTCTCTCTTATTCTAGATATAGAAATTACTGTATCACTGTACTGGTTTTAGAAGATTAACAAAGCGAAGAAAGCGATTTGCAGGTTCCTATTCTTAGGCATCAAGTATGGCATTTCTCCCCATCTAAACGCAAGCTATAAGAATGAAAACTCGAGCAAATGCGGAGAGATTTTTACCCAAACTAGATCTAATAATTACCAGAGATCCTTCCCCTTTGAAATCTTACCAGATCCACGCGAAACTCCAGCACTAGACCGCCTCCCTCCGATCTGCAAAAGATCATTCAAAACGCATAAGATCCGGAAGCAGTTACACCAACAAATCAACAACAGAAACAGAAGAAAAGTCATTAACGTTTTAATGCTCAAAAATCACATGATGATATCTTTCTTTCTAGACCTAATTAAATTACACCAACATCACAGAATCATTGATTCCTCACCTCAATCGATTTCAAGAAAAGCAACTACTAATAATCCTGACGAGAAATCAGCAATCCACAGAGATCGATAACGTTCGAGGAGACCTCTATTGGAGATGTTGAGAAAGCTTTTCGATGGTTTTCTTGATAATGCAAAGATGGGGGCCTTTGCTTCGTCTTCTTTTCTTGATCCGATGTTCTTCGCTTCCTTAAGCGTGAGATTTCAGGATCCTAGCGACAGACCCAGAGAGAGAGAGAGAGAGAGAGGGAATAAATATAATATATATATATACACACATACATACTATATAAGTTATTATAGATTTTGATAAAAAGAAGAAGCTAGGAAGTGTATACATTCAGCACTACGTCATTTTTTTATATATGAGGCCCACATGGCCACATATGGTGAAAGGAAAATCAAGGGCATGTGTAAAGTCATCACAATAGCTAGGGCTTATCAAAATCAACATATATGTCCTATTTGTAGGGATGAGTAAACGAATCAAAAGCCAAACATTGTACGTTTGGGTTTGCCTCTGTAAAAAGAACAAATGCATGGTATTAGACTACTTGTGGATAAACCTTTTATATCTAATTGTATTCCATTGTGTTGGTCAAAAGAGAGATGTTTCTTTCTCCAAGAAGATAGAAAATAGGAATGGGTTTGATTTTGAAAGTGAGAGGGAAAATAGGAAAGGATTGAATACCAATATACCAATCAATTTATACAACAGTTATTTTCATTGAGATTTAATGAGTGAGAAAATCATAGTGTGCCGGTTTTAAATGCAACCATAAATCACAATGGACATACCACAACAGGAACCATTAAATTCTCAACGAAATAGATCATGGGTCAAGATGCTTATATGACATAGGGAGACCATAAAAAAAAAAAAAAAACCCTAGATGAAGTAATTAACTAGGAAACCAACCAAAAAAAAAAGTTAACTAGGAAAGACTTGTGGTGTTACTTTAGAACATTCCTTTTAAGCATGATTGAGTAATTTACCCAAAATAAAAAAAAAAGTATAATTGAGTAGAAAAGTAAAACTTACTGATAACACAAGATTTTCCACTAATCCAAGAGACCAAGACCTCTAGCCTTGTTATTTAGGCCAAAATTTATAAACGTTGTGAGTTCTTACATTTCATTGATCACATGATGATGTGATTAAATAAGATCAAATAGAATATATACATGTAAGGTCCAGCTTTGTTATAAGATCCATCATCAGGTTGATCTCTTTTTAGAAAGAAAAAAAAAAGCGACGTGAACCGTTGAAATAAAGAAATAGTTAATTCTAATATTTGTATGGATTTCCTATATACTCAGTTTATTTTACCGTCAGATTGAACAAACATGTACAGTTTAAAATATTTTGTATTCCATTTCAATGATGATCAATCAATCTCACTTCAATGGACTTAAAGTTTGAGTCACATACCCATGCATGGCAGGAAAACTGAATTGATGGTTTAGATCTATGCTATGAGATCACCATTTTATGAAAATCTTGATTATTTTTTCTTAATAAAGAATCCCAACAAATGGTGACTTGCTATGAATCAGAGACGTATATTAGTGGAAATGGGACTGTGGGAGGATACATCTTCTGAATTTTTCTCATCTTCAAATAGTAACAAATGGACAAAGTTGATTGGATCCAACATGGCCACATTGTGCGATAAGACATTCCCCAAAAATTTGCATACTTCGATATGGATATGAGTTTCTAAAAATGAAAGAAATCCAATGGTTGAACTTGAAACATATGAAAAACTGCAAAATGTTTATAATGATGAGCATTACTCTAAGTGTGAGGTTCTGGTGAGCATTAGCTCACATGAGATAGTGACCAGTAACTGTGAGGTGGTTAGACTCAAATTTTAAACCTCATCTCACTAAGTAAATCTCTCCATGGGAATGGAAGGAACTTCCTCTTCCATGATAATTCCTACAATTATGGATCGAGAAGCAATCACATATTCATGATTGGATGGAACTACCCACGAGAGGCTTTTTCAGTTGATCAATTTGAGGCCCACTTTTTAATCTCTTCTTTGACTTTATATATTTTATAGTTTTTCAACTTTCCCTCATTGTTAATCTCGACAAAAGTTCTATTTCTTCTCCCAAAAGGAATGCTTGTTCCATGTAATTGAAATTTTAGGAATTCTAACATTCTGTATTTCTATAAGTGGTTAAAAATGAAAAATCAAAAGTAAATATCCAAAAATAACCATCACATAACTTTTCCTTCAATGGAAATTGAATCAAGGTAAGATGAAAAATGAATACCAACTATCTCTTTAACAATTCAAACTCTGGGAAAGTCAAGGCCTAATCTACATTTATACCTTATATCCTCCACTTCTCACTTCTTTAATAATTCTAGGAGCTCATTTGATCATGAATCCCTATGTATTCAGCTACCTAGGAGCTCATTTGATCATGAATATTCCCTATGTATTCAGTTACTGTAATTCCTATGTATATTATATGCAAATAAATGACCAGAACTAATGATCCAAACACTTGTTTCAATTAAAGTTTAAAACCAAAGCCATTATGGTTAACATCCATATCTTTTCTTCTACGTTGGTGGTGGTAGAGAGTTGAAAGCAATCGTTTTGTTGTGAAGATTTCCACTGATTGGCCAACTTCATTGGCCCCATGATGTACAACCTAACACACAATGTGTGTTAAAAAGACAATGGCCATGCCAAGTGGCTAGAAAATGACGGTCAAATATCAAAATGGGCCCCAGCCAGAATACCTAAAGGACTTAAATTATAAAAAACCGGATATGGTTTCAACATCTAGACTCATTTTTTTATTGGGATCCACAGTTGTAGTTCGGATTTGAATCCATAGATTTCATTCATGTAGACTTAAAAGGTCCGATGTCAAAATCATATATTATAGAATATATAAGTACATGATTTGATTATATTTAATTGAGCCTTGATTTGGGCCCATCTACAACCTTTATTTAATGTATAGGTTGGGGTTTAGACTATTAATTTAAATTTAAGTGTTAGAACCGTTCAGCCAAACTTAGACACAAGTTGGCACGGATCCTATTGCTAATTCATTGAATTGGACCCAAGTTGCCTAAGTGTAGAGCACTTTGGATCCTCCCATTCTTTGACTTAAGAGGAATCCAAGTTGAAGAAGGGAAACTCTATGATAGGCCCGCGTATTGAAAATTATAACCCATTATAATATATTAAGCTGGAAGGTTTTGGATCTAATTTTGATCATAAGTTATTTTCGATTTCTACAACTACTAGCAAGTTATTCTCGATTTCTACGACTACTAACATACTCTCCCTTCGCTTTCCACTAATATACTGCCCCTATTTATGTACTCTCATCACCCCCCTTTCTAACGTAATATAATCCTCTGTCTTCATGCATACCCGCAATTAGCATGGGTTTTGTGTTAGTTCTACTATATTAAGCTGAAGGATTTTTTAGGTGAATTGGACTGTAGTTATGATTTTGATGGTAAGTTATTCTCCTATCCTCCATTATCTCTCATAACTATGCAATCTTATCTCATGCAATACCTATTTTATCTCATATAACTACCTATGTTTACTCCCCACTTTTTTTTTTTTTTTTGCTGAAACTGAAGCTTTATATTAAAAGGGACTTTGTACAAGGAAGAGCATAAACAAACTAGTGTTCATTACAATTTGATACCACAAAACACTTAGCATTATAAAGGACAGAGGGTTGTCATTATTGCTCCTGCTGCTCCAAAATATGATGCTCCTGCAGTGGTGGTGTATCACTCCCTATCTGCACTTCATGCACAAACATCTCAAGAGAATAAATATTCCATATGTGGATTGGTAGGGATGAATGGAAAACCATTTCCATCGGTGGACCTAGTTTAGCCAGACTGTCCGGAACCATGTTAGCAGATCTACGAATGAGAGTCGCCTTCCACCGAGGTAGATTGCCTAGGGTGATCTAAATTTTCCTCCAAACCTTCATTAGGTTCCATGGGTATTCTTCGGACGAGTTTAAGGAGTTCCATATAATGAAGGAGTCCCCTTCGATGATGACATCTGTAACTCCCTGGGCCATGCACAGTTGAGTGCCCCTGAGGAGAGCTTGCAGTTCAGCCTTTTGGAGAGAGCTAGCCACAGTGGCACATGCAAAGGTTTGGATATGATGGCCATGTTCATTACAAAGGATCCCCCCCCCCCTTCCAGCAGTAGCATTGGCGTGGTCAAAGGACCCATCAATGTTCAGTTTATGAATAGCAGGGGGTGGTGGCGTCCACTTTTTTCGAAGGTATTTGTTTTGTGTTTTGATCTTGAAGGAACGTGTGGGTCATGTTCCATTCATGCAAGGCCTGGTGAATTTTCCTCAAGATGGAAGGGGGTGGAGAGGTTCGGATTTGAATATCGTGGCATTCCTCGCTTTCTATATATACCACCAGGTCCATGTCATTATCTGTAATTTGGCCTTATGTTGGTTCTAGAACCAGGAGATGATCGGCTCTGTGGGGAAATTAACCTGCAGACGATCCTGGATAATCTGTCGAAGGCTACCTGTGACTGCACAAGAGGAGAGAAGGTGATCGGTCAATTCTCTATCTTGGTGGCACAGAACACAAATGGGGTTGATGTCTGAATAGATTATGTGCAGGTGATCCTTAGTGGGAAGGTGACCATGTAAGCATGTTTACTCCCCACTTTTCACTCTTTTGATTTTAGTAAAACCTCTTTTTGTCCACATCTCCTATTCCATTCTTGCAGATCCTCTTATTTGTTCTACCACACATCTCGTATTCTCTTTCCACTTTTCCTGTTCTCAATTGTAAAAATAGGTACGGTTATATATATTTTTTATATATATTTTTTATTTTATTTTATTTCTAAGAATTTAATAGTGTACATTATTTTTAGACTTTCATTCAAGTCAATGCTTATTTTCCAATGGTATAAATATTTTATTTGCATTGTATGGGCATATATACTTGTGCTCAGCACAATTTACTGTGCTAGTCTAAATTAATGCCCTTCCATTTTAATGGGCATTTTAGATTTTATTCTAATAGGAGTTTGACCCACGTTAACACTGGCCATTTGATAAAAAAAAAAGAGACATGATTAAATGAATATGTATAAGATTATGATAAAGATGTATGATATCACATCTTTATCAAACTCTTTATTGTTAAGTGGGACCAATTGTTAGTAGAATAAAATATCTAGGAATGCCTCATTAGATATAGACTTATGTGTAGGTTTGAAGGGTGGACCCGCAGCAGATTTCCTTTCTACCTACTCCATTGGTCCACCAAAACTCTAAAACCAATTAAACATGCAGATGTGGACTTCAAGAAACGCTTTTGATAAGATCTTAAAGATTCATTTTTATTATTTAATCTCGTCATTTGTTTATAAACTACACACCCAAATGAAAATTTTGAGTATGCCATTTTACCTTGGAGTTCGAGTGAAAGCCAAGTGGAGAGGGGCTTCTACGTAATTATGTTTAATTGGGGGATTTGCGATTGTAACAATAGTTTGGGAATCGGATCTTCCCTTGGACGGGACGGAAGGCGAAGCTGTCGAAAGAAGGAGCAAGGCGTCACATGGCGTCAGTCGGGTGGCGGGTCGTTGTGTCAGGGTGGGACCCACTCTCAGAAGGGGGACAAAAGAGAAGGAAGGAGACGCGAGCGCGACGACTGACGACTGACTGTGATCAGTGTGTTGGTGAGAGAGAGCATTGCTATTGCTTACACACACAGGTGTATTTTATTACCTACATTTAATGTAGATGTACCCCTGCCAGCCATACTACTACTACTACTTACTGCTCTATTCACCAGCCAAGAAAACTATAAAAAAAAAACCCATTGTACAATTCATTTTATTTTCAATCTTTCCTTGTATACTGGCAGTGGGAAGTTATCAGTTAAAATATGGCCCACTCACCATGTAGTTCCCCTTGTCTTTTTTAAGTAGGGGTGTAAAACGAGCCCTGCAGATCTTGAATTCAATTATCTGCTAAGCATTATCTTGAATTCCATTTGAACTCCTATCATATTCATGTGGTGAACTACAACATCAACTTCCTTAAGTAATGAAGAAGAAAGATTGGATAACTACATATTGAGTAGGTGGCAAAGCAAGTCTAGTTTGTTAACATGCATTAAAATATGTACGAAATGACTAGAGAGGAATTCAGGATCAAATCAATTCCACTAAAAGATAATTAAATAGGTAAAGTGAAAATGATATGAGGTGAGTTTTGAATACTATGGTGATCACCGAGTATTTGTTGTCCATACTTTTCATTACAGGAGATTGTTACGAACCTAATCAATATGCCAAAAGCTTCGGGATTGATTTACGCGTCAAATCAAATCTTATAATTATTTAAGAATATAATAGAGATATTATTTAATGTCCCATTACTCGTTGTCCTAACCCGGCTCAGGTCTATATTAGTCCCATTATAGCATTAAGCTAACTATGACTCATTGTCGGATTAAAATTTCAAAATATCAAAATCTTTAAAACCAATGTGATGAGGCTGATTTCCTGATCAATTGTAGGTGCAATGAGATCTTGTCATTCTCCGCACTCATAATTACCTTACTTTAAGCAAACCCCAAAGCTAGATTCACATAGAAGTAAGGTGGGAACAGCTCTCCACATACAACTCATAGTGACAATTAGTTTTAAAAGAGACATATTTGACATGATTTGGACATGACTTGTTCAACATCGGCCAATCCTATCATATTATTGTCGAACTCATGACCGATTGTCATTGATGTCATAAGAGACATCTGAAATACTTTTCAATAAAAACTATAAATATAAATTTGAAGAACTATAGCCTATTCGGGAATTTAGCTTAGGATAAACTTAAATGGAGAAATAAAATTTATATAGATAATTCAACATACTTGGGGATAAGATCATAATGATGATGATGAGTGGCAAGTAATTGTAAAAATAAAAAATATATATACAATATAGATGGTTATTTATTAATTTTTATTATTGTTTTGTTTTATAGAAGTTTTCAGCTGCGTGGGTTTAACAGCTTCATATGCCACAAGCCCACGTCCAATATGCATAAAATGAATATTCAGATATTAATCCGTTGGGATTCATTGGTCCCAGTGGGAATCTAGCATGTGTCATAATCAATAGGTGGTTTAAATGCACTATGAACCTGAACAATTTAAAGTCTTATATAAGCAAGTGTGGAATGTCATAGTATAGGATGGGACTCATTCCTAATACGGCATAAAATGTATGTATGACGGAATCAGGATCCTCTTATTGTGATTGTAAGTGGAGCACTCAAGGTCTATCACCTGATGTCACTGTGGGGCGTGGGCAATCCCTACTCAAATACATGACAGGCTGTTCGCGATGACATGGCAGACCGTAAACTATCTACTCATGGTCACTGTGGGATATTTTCTCACTAAATTTGGACTCATGTCTGACTCTATGGTACCCTTGAGTCTGGTGGGATCCATCCCCACTCCTCGCACTCCAATAAAGTTACTCAAGGGCCCGTTTGGTAACTTATTGCGGAGCCTATTTGGATGAATGAAATCAAGAGAGGCAGGGCAATGAATAGTTTGGATGTTGATCAGATATGCATTCAATCGAATCAAATGATCCCGGACCCTAGTTTTAGGTCCTTGCATAACTGAGTATTCGTCATGGAATTTGTGATACAATCCTATGTTTGGATTGAGGCCTAATTAATTCAATTAAAAGCCAATGGGAAATTCTGCTATGATCTAGTCCTCAACTTTTAAAGTTGTAGACCAGGTTGTGGGGCTCACTTTGTCAGGGAATAAGTTGGGACTCAAGATTTGGCTGTGGATTAGGGATGGTCCCACATGGATACGGCCTTTTGATTTTAGCATTTATTCAAGGACTTGAAACTTTAACCATCTTTCTAAAGGGTTGGCCACTTGGCCTCGATCTCCAAAGACACAGTCGTGAGAAACAACTTTTTGGGGGTCCAATAGATCTTAAGTAGATTGAATGGAATGTAAAATATCAACTCGAATGGATCATATTGATGAATTGATCCATGCTCTTAAAGTTTAATAGTTTTAGAATGAAATTTTTTTTAATATTCTAATTTAATGGTGAGTAACAATTGGACATATGCCAAATTTTAACTAGTGACAATTTATGTGAGTGAGTGTACAAAGGGGGCTGGATTGGTCATTAGAGGGTCCAACACACCTAAAAAGGGGGAGATCCATATAATGTCTCTCATGAGAGACATTCTCACATGAGCCTTTTGCCTATTAAAGCAAATAAAATCATTAAACAGTGGAGCCCTTAAACAAACGATTACAATATTCAGATTATGTCCATCTAGGCCCTATACCAGTATTACATGATCAAATGGTTTAGTTTCCCCTTTTTGCTTGGAACTTCTCGAACTCACAATCTTGCCCTCTAAATAGGGCCGTTTGGTTATTTCTAACCAGCTTAACTACATCAGCTTACTTTTGGCCTAGTTTGGTAATTCCACTTGTAAAGTCAAGTAGAGTGAAGTCAAGTTAAATATCACATCAAAAGCACTTTTTACCAAAACTCTCTCCAATTTTTTCAACAAAAAGTCAAAAAGCAAAAATATTTATTAATAAAAGACAAAAAAACTCAATTTTTCATACCAAAAGTCAACAATATTCCATCCCAAACAACTAAAAACAAAATACCATCTTAACCCACTTCATATTTTATTCATACTTTCTATTTCACTCCACTCCACTTGATTTTAAAAGTAAAGTGCCAAACTATAAAGTGCCTAAATTGATTAGGTATTTGGGCTATAAAGTAGAGTTGCCGCTGGACATGAATTTAAGGTGGGCAGAATTTCATTCCATTATGAAATCGGGCCACACTCAGATTAATACATGTATAGTATAGAGTAGTTTGGATTTCAAAGGTGAGACGGTGGTCCTCGGATAGATTTATAGGTTTAACCTAAATAGTAGCTAGCACGTGTTAGACGAGATCGACGCATAATAAGATGAATTAGATGGACAACCGAAGGGTTGTGGTACATACTTTCACTAAATTAGAAGGTGTTTTTTTTTTTATCTCACAACTATTTAAAAAACAAGTAACATTGACTTTTCTTGAAAAATCAACTTCATTGGTTTTTTAGGCAATTTGATTTGAGAAAATCTAAATGGCCCGATGTCAGGCCCAAAAAGTGGCCTGACGTTGGGCCATGTAGCACGCCTCGTTTGATTTAAGGTTAAAAAATGTAATGAAAGATATTGGAATCTTTTATGAGCCCTGCTAAAATCGGTCCCTATAGACTTTTTCATCTTTTATATCACTTGGGAGGAACTGATGGTTGATGCTATCATCAGATTCCTGCCTACAAGACATTTGCGAGGAATGTGATGCATATGGGATTGAGGAACATTTGATGTATATGTATGTATTAATTGAGAGATTATTAAAAAATCGTGTGGCTTCCATGCCACAGGCCCCACATTAGATCAAACATGACTGTGACCATCAAAGAAATTAGTATCCCACTCTAATCGAAAGACTACTCACGAATAAGTCTCCCAATAGAATTAGGATGGATGTGGGTTTCTAACGAATATAACTTTAAGAAGTGTGACTCTTTGAGACTGATCTATATAAGAGATATGAGAGTACTATGGATGATGTCCTAGCATTTTATATAAACCCGTAGGAAAGTAAAAGCAAAGAGATCCGCAAAGCTTTCCAATTCACGGAATGTATACATATTTTTGACCGCGTGTCGGAGTCTCGCACATCCAAATCCATAAAAATAATAAAAATAACAATCTGGGTCTTTGTCTCAAAATAATCACCTTCTTTTTTAATGGGTATTTTTTATTTATTTTTTTTGGTAAAAATATTGAATGGCTAGTTAAGTTCAAAGGATGATACTATTTTTATTCTAATAGATGTATCTCATTTCCATTCCCACTTCATCAACAGTCGATCAAAAGGGATTACTTTTGGCCACACTTACAATTTCACTTAAGTCGTCTCTTGTATTTCTCATATCAAAATGGTGCTGATGATGGTCATCCAATCCACTTTTATATAAGGGGCATTGTGCGTCACAACCTACGATGCACGAATACTTCAACGTGAGTAACATATCGTGTCGTGTCGTGTCGTATCGTATCCAATATTTCATTTTTATGTGTAAAATCTACGTCCCTGCCGCATCCATGGTGTATCCGTATCGTATCCATACCATGTCTGGACATCATACTATCATAGGTCACGACACACAATGTATGTTTTTACATGCTGGAAAATCTTCTTCTCTGTAATTGGAGAAAGTCCTAATAAAACAAGGAAAAGGCAATTCTTATTTGGCTTTCCATAAAGTTTCTCAAGCCTGAGAGAAGAGGACATGAACTACAATGCCATCATAATATTTCCATTTCACATCTAGGAAATCTTGTGGGATTGCAGTATAAAGTCAAAACGAAAAAACCCAATGCAAAAAAAAAAAAAAAAGAACTTCATTTGCAGTACAAATTATGATGACGTTGATGAAACGCAGTCATGTGTCATGCCTCTTTCCACTTTCCACATGTTCTTGGGAGGAATTTTATTTTCAGTGACTTCAGCACGTCATACATTTAACTGGAGTTCCATTCCACCTGAATCAATTCCACGCTAACGTGTTTGAGGGGAAAATGCAGACACGTGTAGTGTTACTTGTAAAGATGGAACACCGAACACTGGACGTACATTCCATTAATCTTGGTATCTGAGGGGATCCATGTAATAATGCTTTGGTGTGTGACCTCAGCGTATCCACAACGTACATAAAAAGTGATGATGGGTGTAGAATTGGGTAGATCTTTGACCTAATGTGAAGAGTACAGATCACTGTGTCTCACCCTGATTGGAAAGAGTGGAACTCTATACTGGGACAACCTATTGAGGATTACAGGGTGGGGCCAAACCCATTGAGGAAGCCTCGGTGGGACACTCAACATTATCAGGCCTCTAAAGTGGAGGTCACATGGAGTGGTAGTAGAGGTGTACAAAATTAACCGTGATTTGATCCGACCTGACTTGACCTGTGGGTCAATAGGTGGGTCATGATAGCAAATTTCTGGTATTTGACCCGACCCTACTTGTGACTAAGGGTACCGGTTAACGGGTTCATGGGTCAGGTTACCGGGTGACCTGTGAACCCGGTAAATAAAAAGTTTAAAAACCCTCAGGCCTCAATCCCTCACATCTAGCCATCGACTCATCTGCCCTAAATCCTAATTCCTACGCTTTCATCTCCCTTCTGACATCTGAGTCATCTCTCATCATCTCTCATCTCTCTCCCTCTTCCGAGCAGCCATCGATGCCGAGTCTGCCGACTGCAGTGCCGCCCCATCTCTCTCTCTCTTTCCCCTTTTCTCTTCACTTCAGTCTTCCCAACAGCCAGCTCAAGCACAGGTGTGAGAACCCGACCCTAGATTTCCTGGTTTAGCGTGGTTTTAATCGTGGATTTGTTTTCTCAGGTGGTTTACCAGTTGTTTGATCGAATTTCTGAGTTTGATTTTATTTTCTTTGATTTTGGGAAGTTTTGAAAGCCAATGAACCTAAACAGTGACCGTAGGGTCCTATTTGTTTTGTGTGGTCATTGTGGAGAGATTCTCTTTGATTTTTAAAAATTTCTATTTTAGCTTCGTTTGACTAATCTCGCCATTCCCTACAACTTTCGTGTTCACTCCGTACCCATTTGAAACTCCGAAAATCAGTTTTTCCAGCCCTGGGGCAAAATCAGTCTTTTTACACAAAATCTATACCTAGATTTTGAGATCTCAGAACCTTGCCAAATATATACTTCTTGGAAACTAGATTTTATGGGAAACATTTCTCTCTTCTTTGTCGATCACATCCGAGGCCTAGAAATAGATGTTTTAACCCTTGAAATCCCAAATCTTCCATTATTTTGATCCCTTTGATTAAACAGTGACTTTTTCTGTGGACGCCGGAAGTATGTCAATATTAACCTTGTTGGAAAGATAATTTTGTGCCGGACACTTTTCATGTTTTAGGTTTATTGATCCGATGTCTAGAAAGCCCTCTAATCTCCATTGCAAGTTTACTTAGTATGGACCCCACACCCACCCATTATAAAATTACCACTCACCTCTCCCTTCTTCCCCAAAACCGTCCCAGCACAGTAAGGGGGGAGTTTCAGCTCCTTTGAGAGTTTTTTCCCCATTTCTTCTTCTTGCTTGCTTGCTTCTTCATCTCTAACCCTTTCCAAATCTTGCCCAAATGGAGAAATGGACTCCACCATCTTCTTCTTCACCATGAGGGCTTTCCTTTGATGCCATTGGAGAAGAAATCCAGCCACATTGAGGTTCATTTTGAGCAAGCTCTTGCCATTTGAGAGTCTTCCATGTAAGCTATCTTCCTCATCTTTTGGATTTGTGTTCTCCTAGCCTTTGAGAAGCTTTGTCTTGATTATTGGAGGTTTTCCTTTTGTTTTAATTTGATTTTGATTTCCAAGGGTTTGCATTTGGGGGTTTTTGTGTAGATTGTTGTTTTTGGCTTGGAGGGTGATTAAAAGACTTGATTTGCTTTGTGTTGGACATAAGGCAAGTGGATGAAATGATATATTGATGTATTTCATGCTTTATGCACATATTTGGTTTTCATTAATGACTTTTGATTTGCTTAAACCTTGTTTCATGCTATACCTTTTGTTGACTTCGAAATACTCTTGTTAAATTATCTTTCTAGCTCATTACTTTCCTGAAAATGTCACATTGATTGCATTTAGTTTTGATTTACAAAATGTATGGATTTTTATGTGCTTTGGATGATGAAATGAGATGGATTGATGGGGGTGATTCGTAGAATGTTTGATGAAGGTTGAATGGGGTTTTGGAGGGGTTTTGAGACCCTCAAATTTATGTAAAAGGGGTGCTCAAAATGTATTGAAAGAGGAGAAGAAGAAGAGCAGAACTGTACGCAGAAAACAAGTTTCTGGATAGTTCGCTCGAGCGACCTTGACACATCGCTCGAGCAAACCCGTCACAGAACCTTGTTGGCTCGAGCCAATCTTCTGATCGCTCGAGCCAACCTGATCCGAGCAGGTCTACTCGAGCGAACCTTAGTCCACTCAAGCGAACCACAGACAGAGAGCAGTTCGCCCTAGCGAACTGCCTGTCAGGCCCGGATCAATACTTGAATACTTGAAACATTGTTTTTAGGCTTGGGGAGGTACTGTTTGGAGCCCCAATGCAATGTAAGGCATCGAATGAAGTCCGAAGGAATGAGAAATCCCATTATGGAAATTCGTTGAGGGTTTCTAGACTTGTCAATGTGTATAAGGATCCGGAATGTCCCTAATTCTTAAAGAGTACCAATTTATATCATTACCGACATACGGGACCCTATCCACACTGATCCAAATCTTGAAACCTCAATGTTTAGCCCGAAAATGTATGAGAACTTTTACTCTTGGATTTCAAAACCACGTTATGTGACTAGACTTGCCCAGAGAGTATTGAAAGTATTGTTTTAGCATATTGCTAGTTCGTTTATGCCCGTCCCGATACTAATGTGTTTTGTGCTTACGGGTAACCCGTCCTGTTTATATGTATATAATGGTTTTGATTTCCCACATTTGACCTATGAGTCGGCACCACTAAACTCGGATAACCTTGTCGGTTTGATACACTGACTTGGAGATCCCCCTCCCGCCCCGCCAACTGCAGCATGGATCCCGCCCCGCCCCGATACCTGATTCGCTACCGTGGTCCCGCAGAGTATATGTATATTATTATATTTAATCGTTGACTCTCCTCACCTTGTGTGACTGAGGTCAACGCCCCGATGTGCTCTCATCACTTTAGTAAGAGAGGATTTAGCTTAATGTGGTTGCCTCCCGTCTTCACGATTGTGCCCCCCTGAAGAAGGGCGATTAGAAGGGTCTGCATATGGATTGGGTTTGCAATGTGAGGAATACATGTTTTGCCAGATGTCCATGTTTTAAATGAATTCTCATTTTGTCAAATATTCATGCTTTATACATATTTTAAATGAATTCCCGTTTTGTCAAATATTCATGTTTTACACCCATTTTATAAGAATACAGGATTTTGTCAGGTGTCTGTGGTTTTCTATACCTTTTTATTGACGTAGGGCTTTGATCGAGTAACATGATTTATCACATATTTGTTCTTCAGTATATTGTTTATATCTTTTCACCTACTTACCAGACCGTCGTGTCTGACCCACTACTTTGGTACTAAAGGTCCAGATTTCTTGCCCGAGCTGAGTGCACGTGTTGGTTGTGGAACCATGAGCTTTCAGGTTGTTTTGTCGGCCATGTCATATAGACATTGAGCTTGACATCGAAACTACGTCACATATGGGGTAGTGATTATTAGTTTATTTTTGTATGGCTTTTATTAGCCATTCTCTCGGGATTGTAATTAATATACATTGTTATTTGTAACTTGAACATATGTGGGAATATAATATCTAGATACTGTCAGCTCTGTATTTTGTTATAATGGTTTGTTCCAGTCTGATATGTTCATTGATATGATAGCTATATGCTAGCAGTAGAGTGCGACACGAAATCCAATGGCCACGGACTCCGGGTCGCAACGCCACGAAAGCTTCCGCAAAATATTCAAGATGTGTTGGAACTTGTTATCCTCACACATGTGGATCTTGGGAGAAATATAATTATTACTTAACTCCCAATTTCACGGCCCCTCGGGTTTGGGGACGTGACAGCAGGCAAAGTTGTAGGCAAAGCTCTTCTTCCCAGCAACCCTTGAGCTCGTCAAGATCATCTTCCGTGAGGCTTTTTGTCCTTGAAAACCCCAGCTGACTTACATCTGCATCTCTTCTCTGCCGTCCATTTCGAGGTACCCTTCGAAAAAAATCTCTAGAGGTATGCTAATTCTGTGTGCCTTTTGCTTCAAGCAAAATGCTGCTGTAGGCTGTAGCTGTACCACGTTTCTCAAGTGCCTTTACCTCTTTTTATAATAGCATGGCCCTTGTCTCAAATGGAGTTCATGTCATGAACTCATGATAGATTGATAGGGATTGGCAACAAAGGCAAAATCTCATGGGTGGACTGTCCCAGCCATCCGATCAGCGGCCCGCAAAAGAGACAACGGAAGATGAGTGAGGACACTGCGAGACCGTCCATGTGGCTTGCAGGAATGATTTTTGGATATGGTCTTGGGTTTGTGATAAATTCCTTCTGGACCGTCCATTTTCTTTATAATTTCTTTTTGACTCGACCCGACCCGACCAGTGACCCGACCACCCGTGACCCAAACGGGTCGGGTTCGGGTGGGTTTTCACCCACATAAATGTGGTCGGATCGGGTTTGACCCGAAACCCGCGGGTTTGACCCGTTGAAAACTCCTAAGTGGTCGTGATTCCTAAAGCAACCCTGCTTCAACACTAGGAAATTTAGAGGAATGCCAGATTAGTTAAAGGCATCTCTCACAACGAACTGTGCTTGTTGGGAATTTTATGGTGATGTGATAAATTTGGGCATTCCGAACACTTTATTTAATGTAAGAATTTATAATTTCAGACTACATGAAAAGATAGTTTTAGCCTTATGAATTTTGAGAGGAGGGCTGGGCATTTAATAGGGCTGCACGACCGGATTTTCGGTCCAGTTTTTGGACCGAAATCGACCGGATTTCCGGTCCGAAACAGTCCGGTTGGACCACTCAAGTAGTCCGGATTGGTTTTAATTTTTTTTCGCTAAACTTTTTTTTTTTTCATTTTCAGCTCATGTCTTTAAAAATATTACTTCCATAACACATGCATCAACATTCAGTCTACTGTAAAAGTCCATGACATTTCTATGTAGTGTTGAACTAATATCAATAAATTGGAATAGTGGTATTTGAAATCAATAAAATGAAATATTTTTCATAAATTGCTCTTTTTCCCTGTCCGGATTGGAGCTGATGCAAATGGTTTTGGTAATTATATACAACTAGAAGAGTTCTATAAGATTATGAACTAAGTTACAGAATTACATCCATAGTTAGTAGAGCCAGATATCAGATGCATTATCAACCAGGGATAATTTTATGGTTGGGAAGGTGGCAATCTAAATGGTCTTTGACTAGTTTCTTGAATCAAAATCTTCCTTGATATATTTTTTTTCATTATAATTAACAATGTCTCTAGAAAAATTTAAAAAAAGTATATTTATTATTTATATTAATAAAATCGGACCGGACTGGACCGGAATAACCGGTTTTTTAAATCCGGTCCGGTCCGGTTCGGATTTGGGCCACTAAAACCGCAAATCCGTCCGGTCCAGTCCGGTTCTGTGCAGCCCTAGCATTTAAAGTTCTACTTTGAGGGAGCATTTAGAATTTTCATAACTTTTTCAGATAAAAACTCTCACAAATTTTCTAAATAAATAGACTAACATGTTTGATTTTACTTGACATTGTAAACCTATTAACATGAGTACATTTGTGTCCATGTTTTTCTTTAAAAATAAAAAGAAAAACAAAAAAGGTTATTCACATTATAGTAAAACTCACATTTGGTTCAGTTGCATTCTTCCAAGAAAAAAAATGAAAGTAATTAATTTTTCCACGATTTAGTGAAAAACCTTTTCAGTGGATTTGGGTTTCCGTAGCGCCGCACAAATATGTTGTAAATGAGTTGGACTTGGATTGTTCATTTTTTCTTTCAAGCTGTTAACTTAACTTGAATTTAACTTAATCCAACTATTTACACTTTGACCCATCTACCAAACTCAAATTTGACCACTTTTTTTGGCTAATACTCAAACCTGTCATTTTAGTTAAGAGATTTTATTGCCATTTTGAATCTAATAATAAATGGATTGGGTTTGAGCCGAGCCTTTACTTGTTTACCAAGTGCTTAAGTCTAGGGGTGGCAAACAGGTTGGGTCAGGTTAATTTGGATTTTCTATAGGTTGAAGCCCAACTTATATTTAACCCATGTAACATGGGTGAGGGGATCCAAACCCGCTACCGATACAGGTCAATCTAACCTGATTAGTATAGCATGCATTCAACGTTAACCAACCAATTTAACTTGATCCAGCGCAACCCAAACTCTAGAAATTTAGACTATGTCTGATCCATCTCATGCATTTAGGTTATATTTGAATTTAAACACCAAACTTCTTAACCGATTCAAATATGCGGTCGATTCTCACTAACCCATTTAAATGGAATATATGGATCAACTTTAATCTGGCCCATTTCATTACACCTGTATTTGATTTTTTCACCCTCATCCAATTTTTTATCTTATTTGGTAAAATAGAAATGTCAACAGAAGAGAAAAAAAAAAAAAAAACCAACATCAAAATTTCCAAACCGAAACAAAAGCCCTAAGACCCAAGTCCCCTAATCCCACCCAACACCCATAGCTCTCGTCCTTAACCCGGCTGGTTGCAACTTGCAACCCTGGTCCCATTTTGGCTTCAAATGATGGGTAAAGTCAAGACTTTTGAAATGTGCAAACGTATGTACTATGTACGGTTCAGCAACCCCCAGACAAGACCTACACGCAATAACTCATATCAAGGATACGATCAGGCCATCCAGCAATTATGTGAAGGTTCCAGATCTTCTGTTTCATCGAATAAGAGGGGCTGCCACGCAGGAGGCGGAGGAAGTGGCCCCTGATTCGTCCAAACAGGGGCCTGTTTGGACAAAACAGGGAATTTGTTTTTATTATGTGAAATATACCATAGCTTGTAGTTCAAAAACTTGGCCTCAGCCACCTTCGCTTGGGCAAGTCAACCTGATTGAAAGGACATTAGGTCGTATAAGCCTATCTAAGTTTCTATGGTTGTAAATATAGCTGTTATATATCATAGTTGTTGATACTTAATTGTTTTTCAAGATATTGATATTATATATATTAAAGCAAAGGGAGAGGTGGGCTGTGAGGGGTGTCACCTCATCCCTAAAAAGTCTATTTTTTCAGAAAAATACTTATAAAATCTAGAGCTTTGGGTGTGAGAGGTGGACTATGAGAGATGCCACGTCATCTATAAAAAGTCTCTCATTTCAAAGAAATATATAAGAAAAAGTGGGCCACCACACTCATCTAAAACAAATCTCTTCCCTAAATCTTCATTTCAATTATCTTTTCCAAATCACCTCCCTAAATCTCTTCATTTCATTCAAAATTTTTTTTAAAGATAACAAACTCACATCTTTATCATATCTCCTATAATTTCTCTAACCAACTAATACCGTGTGATATTTCTTTCAAGTTAAAGACCAGACAAACAAGGCCACCTTTTAACACATCATGATGCACCTTAATGAATTAGGATAAGAGGCTCACTTTTAAATATTACATCATGTGACCCCACCAATGCTCCTTGGAACACCACATCAACAAGGGCCTACTAATCAAATATTCAATTAGACACACCTTTAGATATTTGGATATGGGCATATCTTTATATGTTACATCATGTGACCCACTAAGGATCTTCGGAATGACACATCAGCAAGGTCCCACTGTCCAATTGGACACACCTTGAAGGAATTTGGATATGAGGCTCATCGTTAGATGTTACATCATGTGACCCCACCAAGTTATTTTTCTTTTTTATTAAAGTTATATATATAAAATAAATATAAACTACTTATTTATTTCTATCAAATTTGTTCTTTTCCGATAATATCTCAGAAAAGAATCACATATTTCATTATATTTTTTAAGCCCGAGCACCATACCTCTACAATTAATTCTATAAGCTTACGCTTGTGGGGCCCACCCTTGGTCCATCCAAATGGACCAAACACACGACCTCCCTAAATTGTACATGTCTACTAGCTTTTTATCAGATCCAGATTTACTGGACCGTTGGATCGACTGTGTACCGATCCGAATTGATTGTTGACCATTAAACTTTTGGGGTTAGATGGAGATGGTAGAAACCACGGTTGAAACTAATTTTTTGCAAAGAGAATGGTCTCAGTGAGTCCTTGAAATCCCCACATCAGTACCACTCCCATGTAGGTCGCCAGGTGGGCCCCACCACAAACTTGAGCTTACCTTAACCTAAGCTAAGCTTAGGAGAGCTGTCCCTATATAGACACACATTCATGATTGTATAATGGTCAATGCCTTTAAATTCAAGAGGGCATTATGTTATGTAAGTTTACTTCTCATTTTATAATTTATTTTCATCACATGTTAAAAGATTCTAATATTCAAAGATAATAAATTTCTTTCCTTTAGACTTATTTTATCTTAATAATATTTTAAAATAATTCTTAAATTTCTAATATATTTTTACTTTTGACCCGAGCTTAGCACGAGCGTTTGGTGCTAGTAGATATTTAAGGACAAATCTACAATGAATTAAAATCATACCAATGCAGTGGATACACATATCGTATATTGACATGGTTGATAGATATCAATATATACTTGCACAAAACTACTCAATGAATCTAGGAAGGAATTGCCCGATGGTAGCTCACAGGTGAGAAACCTCCCCACCCTAGAAACAATTGCAGATCAATTTCTAACTGTATCACTGGTGAAAGGGAAATGCGTATTTATCAAAGCAAAAAAAAAAAAAAAAAAAATGGAGAGGGGGTGGGGCTACAGTTAATTTGGATCTTTTAAAAATGAGCCTCACTGTACTACATTGCAGCAACGTAGTTCTGCCCTTCAGATTATAGATCAGTAAAAGGTGTGGTTAAATTATCATTTTACCTTTCTGCTCATTGGCCCATGCCACAATTTTTCAGCGGTGAGCAAAAGTCTAAACCCTTCAATTCATATCCAGTTAGGAAATGTAGGGTACAACTTCAAGCAGTTGGTGATTGTGGTCGCCCAATTTCCTGCAGGAATACCATATGCACTTAATGAGAAAAAACGGGGCACAGAAATGATACAGATGAAGAGACATACCAGTATCCTTTCCCTGGCCTTCGGTTTAATGGTTTGCAGAACTTTGTCTTAATTGATTTCGGCAGTTTCTATCTTGGTTGGGCCACATGCGTTTAAAGCAGTGGTGAGACATAATCAAGGTCATTATCAGACATCTGGCATGATAAAAGGGGACCTACTGGATAACATCATACTAGGTGGGACCCCAGAATGCTACCTTCCGTAATGTTGTAGAGGACCAGCCTATGTTGGGTGTAATGCAATCTATTTGTTTGGCCAAAAGATGTGGACATGAACCACTTTTTGGTGCTTTTGGTTGGGACAAAAATGTCCTCTTTTGTCACAACACTTCACTGAATAAAAAAAAGACATTGTTCTCAAATTTCAACTCTTGTTGTTTCAACCACAAGCAAATTATGTTTATTAACATCATAATAGAAACAATATGAACTGCACTATGCAAGCATAGATATTTTTTTTAATAAGCAACTTTTTAATACTTTTCATTAGAACATGGCTGGATAGTCTTTAAGAGTTTTTTTTTTTTTTTTTTTTAATTTACTCTTTTACTTCATTAATGTATATATTTTCTTTTATTTTAGGAGCTTCATTTGTTAGCACTTTTAGGAGTATTTAAGAGTAGCATCAATGAGTGATAAATTGAGAGAAACTTGTTTGAGATGTGTTGTATATGCCCAACTCAAGCCCGCAACAACACCACTAAATTTTTTTTTATCCCACATAGATTGATAACTCTAAGGCTGAAGTGGACAATGGTGCACCTAGGATTTTCGTTTGGGTGGTGCTGTTTGGGTGGTGCTGTATATGGTCAAGTGAAGAAGTTCAATAATAAAATCGAATCTTTTAAGAGCTTATCTAAGGAGTTTCTCGAATCACGTAGATGCAATGCTAATAATTGGATCCGACCTTGGAAGTGGATATAGATGAAAGTAGTAACGATAAATCTAAATAAATCCAACCCAAAGCTTTGGGTCGTGATTGATTGGAATATAATAAATTAATAAAATCCAAATAGATGACCCCAATATAATTGGGGTAAGGCTTTAACGAGGATGAAGTTTTAATTTTTTTCATAATAAAAGTCTATGCACTTTCAAGCCCAAAGGCCCAAACTAGTTAACAAGTGTGCATGCCCAGCAAAGCTTTACAAATATTCGGGATGCTAATATATGTTTGGGTTCCAAAGGACATCTATGATCAGTATAACTTACAAAGATAATGCTTTTCAAGAGACATGAATCCAAATATATCCACACCCAGTATTCGATGGCCCTAACCAGCTAAACAACATAGGACCATGAGATTTTTGTTTTTGCTAATGATATATATAAGTGTAAAAACCAAGATAAAATTATATATTGTGAAAACTTTCAATAATATTGCAAAAAAAATAAAACAAAACTTTTATAATGAGAGTGGTATATTGCAAAAAAAATAAAACAAAACTTTTATAATGAGAGTGGTGTGGTCCGATACAATTGTGATATGTGTGTAGGGGGAATGGACCCTTAAGGCTGCACATGGGCTGGGCTTAATCTGGGGTTGGCCAAAGCCCATCTTTTTTCTAGCTCGAATGGCCGACCCTGACGTTTTATACATGAAATCATTTTGCAATCAATGGGAGCTCTAGTAAGGTAGGTGCTGATAATATCAATGATTAAAAATATGTTGGGTTCACGTCTGGTCCATGTAGGAAGCAAGCCTGATTCCAATTAAATTATGTGGACCCCACCAAGCTGCAGGATGGGAAACCTTGTGGGTCCATAATTGTGAATTCTAATCTGGACCAGATCGACAGCAGCCATAACACAGGTCCATACTTGGTTGTTACAGGTTTTGTTCTCTTTCTTTTTTTGGTAGGTTGACTAATATTACAGACCTGAAGGCCCATGGATTGATCCCCGGACATGTGTGGTACTGAAGTGTCAACACTCAATCATGAGTGTGTTGGCTATATATAGATTGTGTTCTGTTTTTGGTAACAAATGAGGTTTTATTGCCATCCTCAGTATTTTCTTTTAAAAAAGTCTATTTGGACATACTTTTTTGCATGAATCTTGAACAAATTCCTATGTTACCCTTGAATATCAGTGATATGATATTAAAAGGGTAACATAGGGGTTTTTCCAAAATTCATGCCAAAAAATATATTCAGCGAGCATTACTCTTTTCTTTTTGAGCCTAAATGGTTGAGCCGAAGCCTGATTGTAGGCATAACTCTTGTAGCTGTTTGGGATTTTCGAAAAATCAAGCAATGACATGATTTAGACTTGGACTTCGGTGGGAAATTTGAATTAAAGTGCTTTTTGTGGGAATTCTTTTTTTTTTTTTATAAATGGAGCTTTACCTTACTTTTAACTCTAATAATAGAATTGCCAAACAAGCCCTAATTGTCTTTGGACCCAAAAACTGCACTATACCCCTTATTTTTCCCCTTTGGGCTATCAATCAATCACGGCCTACTATATTTTAGATTACTCTTGGAAAACATAGCCCAACTTCCCATTGACAACGTCTTTAGGAGCAGCAAATCATAACCTAACCTGCCAACTTGACTCAACCAAACCCGACCCAGTAATGGAGGGTTTAGGATTGACTTTTCTCAAGATAACTTTTCAAAATAGTCCTTTTTCTAACATCAAAAGAGAATTCAATACATATAATAATATGAAACAGGTCAAATCTTGACATATCTTTCAAAATTCAAATAAGCTCACGTCCTTAATTTTCTGATTGAACCTCAAATAATTAGGACCTATCTATCTATTTAGACTATACCGAAACTCATAGCGAAAAAGAACTCGACCAAAGCCCCAAGCCCCAAGCCCCAAGCCCAAGCCCTCAATAGGAGAAAGAAACCAAACCAAACCAACTGCACCCTCTCTTGTCTCTCTGCATGGTGTGTGTTAATGTGACCCATCTCCCAAATGCCATCTGCCCCTCACACATGCTCCATGTTCACATGTGCGAAAGCAGGGTTTATGAGATGCTGCTACTCAATCAGAAAGCCTAGCGCGAGCGAGGAAAGACGAGAGAAGAGAGTAGAGACTAGAGAGAGCAGAAAGGAAGAAAATGCTGCAGCGTTGCAGACATGGCATCCGATTGTTGGCAAGCGGGCCATCATCATCTTCATCATATCACACGATCCAGGCAGTGCCGAGAGAATGGGCAGGGAGTAGGGTGGCCACTCGCGAGAGAACCCAAGGTCGAATCCCGTCCGTTGTTTTCAGGCAAGGTGAGATCGAAGACATCACCAATGGCAAGAGGCCCATCTCCAAGAAGCAGCTCCTGACCACTGACAGGAAGCAGATCAACTCCATCCTCAAGACCGTACAACAGCCCTTCTTCTGCTCCACCACCTTCAACCTCCAGATCCGTGCCGGTCCCTCCTCTTCCTTCCTCCTCGATTCCGGAACAGTGCTTCCAATCAAGGTCCTTTCCCTTGTGCTCTCAATCAAACTGTCTTTCTTCTTCTTCTTCTTTTTTTTTTTCAAAAAAATTGGATTTCTGATGTGGGGTTTTGATTGCAGGTTCATACGAATCCTGAAACTGGGCAGATTTTGAATTTGGTTTTCGTTTGGGCAGATGGTGATTCGGAGCTGAACGTGGATGTGCCCCTTGTTTTCAAAGGAGAGGATGTCTGCCCTGGGCTGAAGAAAGGTTAGATTTTTCTTCTTCTTTTGATTCGGTTTTCATGTTGAGAATCAATTTGGTGGAGTTTTAGGATGTGGGGTACTTTTTAAATTTTATGAATGTGAGTCTGATGTTATTTTCTTTGCTCCTTTAATCAATTGTCTGCAATAGTTAGTTGGTGAATTGTGATGGCATGGGCGCACAAAGTTAGTTGCTTTGCGTTATATATGTTTGCTTGATTGATTGAAGACTAGTGGGTGTGGATAATTAGGAGTGCCGATAGAAGTGGAGGATTTGAAGCTTGGAGGGTGATGGGAAAATCTGATGTGGCTCTAGGTATAGGATTTGGTGTGACATAAATGTAGGGTTTAGTTAATTTTTCGACTATTGCAGTCCCCTCTGTTTTTTAATTTTCCTACATACTTAGTGTTGAGATGTGGAAAACAATGAGGAACCAGGGTTGAGTGTTGTCATTTTGTTTGTTGGAATAGTTGGATGATGGGCATGCAAGACGAAGAAATTGATGTGCTGATAAATGTTTTGGGGAGACACAATTTGGATTTGGGACGGTAGTCACAGTACTGTTATATTTTTGGTTTGTTGCATTGTTCTTTTACCTCCTTAGGTGTATGCATTCTTTTGTGTTGGACTTTCATGGCATAAAGAGTTGGTGGTTTAGTCAGGCACGAGGAGTCACAGGCAATGTTCGGTCCTCCTTGAGGTTCTCCAGGAAAGCCCATGATTTGGTCATTAGCTTTATTTGTAGCCCAATCCCTTGTTTGGAGTCTCCATTTCTTTATCATTTTCTTTTTAAATTGTGCTATTAGTAAGTTAGTCCAGCTTAATTGGTGGTCTTTTGTGGTTGTTTAAGTTTAGTTGATGTTGTTCCATGTAGCAGCTTTTGTATCATGGGCTCTGATAAAGTTGAGAATACTTGTAAGAGGGGATTGTTGAATTCTTTGGACCATTTTTGGTACTTAAACTGTTGAGAAGATGATGATTTTACCTATGTGTTGGATAAGAGTAATGAGCCCTCATCCATTGAAGAATTAATAGTGAGCTGGAAGGATTTCATGACCTTAGCCCAGTGATCATGTTTTCTCTTGCCATGTTCACTAAAAGTGAATGATGTGATGAAGATGCTACTCACGAATGAGTCACAGGCTTGCCAATAATAAAAAAGGATAAAAAGTGAATATTATTGAGTGGGAATGCATTGTGTATGCAACATTCTATCTCACCCATTCTTTTTTTTGTCTTGTCACGTTTTCTTTTCACCTCTTCTTTCAGTAAATGTAGTTTGTTACTTTTTTTCTTCTTATTTTGAAGAAATAGTACATCTGTGGAGTAAGATTGCCTTTGTTAACATGATGCTTTGAGATAAGGTAAGCTGAGGCAAGAATAGTAAGTGGAAAGGAGGCATAGGCCTTAAACTAAAACCATTTAGGCTTTATCTGCTTCATTTGATTTAGGAAGTGCTGGTTTCCTTCAAGCAAGTATGATGGAGTGGATAAGACTTGAGTATTCCTTCTCCTTTGCTTCTTATCTGAGAGATAATGATATTTCTATCTCTCTTGATATTGTCTCAGAGCTCTATAACTCTATGGCTGGAGTGACATTAAGCGACTCAATTCTAGACACACTAGTAGCTTCTATGGGTTGTAATAAAGGTATTCTCTATTTAATTGTCCCGATCTCCCTCTAGATGCAGATTCTTTTGTACCCTCCATGTGGGATATGGTTATTTAGATGTTCAAGAAGAAACTGACCTCGTGAGAAGAAAGCAAATATATCTCTTGTCTAACTTACCAATGCATTTTCTCTTCATTTATAAGATTTCCACGAAGGTAGCCAATTTGCTTGAAAGAATTCAAACAAAAAGTTCAATGTGACTGTAAAGGGAGATAAAAAGAAGATGCACTTACTGTCTTGGAAATGGTGTATCTCCCCTTCAAAAATTGGGTTCTGGGGATTGGAAACATAAGCCAGAAATTTGGGCTCTGTTATCAAGTGGTCTGTTTGAGATTTGGAGGAGAGAGAGGCTCTTTGGGGACAAGTAATTGCGACAAAACAGGGACATTCAAAGTGTGGATGGAAGTCACATAGGGGGTGGATAGGAAAGAGAAGGGGGTGGAGGAGAGTTATTAAGATGGTTGATTTCCAAGGGAACACGACTTTTGGGTGGTATAGGGTGTTGAATGAATTATGGAAAGACAGTTGGGTGGGAGTAAGACTGTTGAAGTTTTCCCAAGGCTTTTTTTTTTTCTTAAAAAAATCAAATAGAACACATTAGTACGTTAAATCTTGTGGTGGTAGTGGTGGTTGGAGAATTGGTCTGAAACCTTCTATTTTCAAGGAATCCCAAAGTTTTGTAGTTGGAGGCGAGGACCTATTGTAATTGTAAGAAGGCGAAGATAGGCTGTAGGTGTATAGGGGTGTAGGAGGTTGGGGAATCTTCTTAAGCAAATCTGTTTTCTAGGAAATCCGTCTTATAATCAATTCAAGCGGTTTGGAAATCTTTAGCCTCACATAAAATGAAGACCTGTCGTTGAGCAACCACATCTAACAAAATCCTAACTATATTGATCACCTAAAATCTTGAAATTTTGCTCTTTTATTTCCTATGCTCATCTAGTGAGGAATCAATTAGCCACCGTCCTGCCCATTGCCTCTTTGTGTGCCTTCTTTAGGCTGCTTTCCTTAATCTCTTCTCCATGTCTTAGGGCATGCTGAAGGCCATAGGTCCCTCTGAATTAAGAGAGTTGATTTCCAAGGGAACACACTCTTTGGTTGGTAAAGAGGATCAAGTGAGATTATGGAAGATGTTTGAATGGGAGATAAGGCTGTTGAAGAGTTTCTTCCAAGGCTTTATCAAATCCCCAGTAAGAAACATGATATAATAAATCTTTTGCTATAGTGTCGGGTGGGAAATGGCTGTGGAATCTTATATTTGGAAAAGAAAATTTCATGGACATCAAAATCTTGTTGTTGGAAAACCTATTCTAATTGTTTGAAGTCGTAGCTTTGTATGTTTTAAATTAATATGGGCATGGGAGTCTCATAGAATCATCTCAAGCAAATATATGTGCTTGGCATTGTGTCTTAGAATTGATTCTCTTTTTCCTTCTAAAGCAGTTTGGAAACTTCTAGCCTCGGCGTAAGGTGAAGGTCTTCTGTTGGGTGGCCACATTATTTTTTTAGTGAAAAAACCTAGCTATCGATCACATGAAATCTTGAAATTTTGCTCTAATATTTGTTTCCTATGCTAGTCTATTGAGGAATCTGTTTGCCACCTTGTCAGTAGCCCGTTTGTGTGCCTTTTTTGGGCTTCATTTGTTAATCTCTTCTCAGTGTCTTGGGTCATACCATGGTCCATTAGATCCCTCAGGAGAGATGGGGATTGGGCTCTTCTGGAAAGTAGTGACAGATTTTATGGAAAATGATGCTTCCTATCTCATGGGGGGGTTTTGGAAAGAAAGAAACAAAAGGAACTTCTAAGGGAAAGGCTGTCTGTGGTATTATGTATTTGCATGGTTAAGTTTGTGGTCACTGATTGGAGAATCCAAGCTAAGAATTTTGGGTCATCGGGGGCTGTTCGCCCTGATGAAGTACCAAAGGTTCGCTCCACCCGATTACTAATTGGCTTGCGTATGCTTCGGGAAGTAGGGCTTGCATACTTAAGTAAAGTAGTAATACGACTCTATAAGCCAATAAGTGAACGAAAGACTATAAAAAAGGGGTACGTGGTCGTGACTAGAAAACGGTATGCTTTGCTGTTGGGCTGCTCACCGGGTTCGCCTTTCATCATTCAGTAGCACCTTTTGAAGTTCAGCTTTTTTTAATAATAAAAATACAAACTACAACTACACTGATCACGGAGCTTAATTTACAGCCTGTCATCTCACTCTGGTTGTTGATAAGGTTACATGTTACGAATATCTTAGTTCTTGATTTTTAGCGCTCTCTCTCTCTCTCTCTCTCTCTCTCTCTCTCTCTCTCTCTCCACCATCTTGTTGATGCCGTCTTGATGGGTAACCCTGCTTGTAAACACATCCATCTCACCTCCTCACCAGGTTGCACAATCCTAACTATATGATGCATAAAATAAAAAAAGCATCCCATCTACTGTACCTGATTTAATCTCTTACAGATACTTTATACTTACCATGTATATTTGCCATTATAAAAAAAAAAAAAAAACACTCATTTCCCGACAAAGGGACTTGTTCCGATACCAAAACGGTTGAAGGGAGACTACCCTAGTGAAAATGTGCAAAAGAACACAAACTGTTCTTCGAGAGGAGAATATATGGGTAGCAGGAATCAATATCACAAAACTCTGAGAAAAAAAATCTCAAACAACGGAAAGCAATCATTTTAAATTTCATGCGGACTTCTGGGCCCAAAGCAATCTTGGGACATGAGTGACATGAGTTTAGTCAATCCCTCGGGACCCACTCTAAATGCAAGCAGCTAAAAAAAATGCTCCACAAGACACCCCAACCCTTTCTTTTCCTCTTCCTTAGGGAGTATCACAGGCTCAAATCTCACCCCAATTGCAGTGGGGCCAATTGTATTGATTACTTGTAAAGCATCTTATTTAAGCCAATTGTTTCTTCACTAGTTGGCCATGTGTTTTTTATGTCATCAGTTCAATAGTGGCCTTACTCTGCAGGTACCAATACAAAAGAGATTGTGTACCAATAAAAAAAAGAAGAGAGAGAGAGAGAGAGAGAGAGAGAGAGAGAGAGAGAGAGGCACCAAGATAACATGCGTAGCAGTGCCTTGGAGCCTGGTCCTTGCACTGAATACACTCTTGTTTTCCTGCCTGGACTCCAACTTATAGTCTAAACCAACTTTTTGAATTCTTTTTCATGCTCTCAACTTTCTAGAGAGATTGTGTACCAATAAAAAAAAAAGAAGAGAGAGAGAGAGAGAGAGAGAGAGAGAGAGAGAGAGAGAGAGAGAGAGAGAGAGAGAGAGAGAGAGAGAGAGAGAGAGAGAGAGAGAGAGAGAGAGAGAGAGAGAGAGAACATGCGTAGCAGTGCCCTGGAGCCTGGCCCTTGCACTGAATACACTCTTGTTTTCCTACCTTGACTCCAACTTCTAGTCTAAGCCAACTTTTTGAATTCTTTTCATTCTCTCAACTTTCTAGAGCATTTAAATAACTACAAAATCATCGATAGCCCAAAACTCTTAAGTTTGTTGTAGCCTATCAGAAATGAGCCACAACCTTCAGACACCATTTTGACTTAGTTTTTCCCCCATTTCATGGTAGAAGAAGGAAATAAATCCCATCAGTTGGGCAAGAAAAGAGTACAGGTCCTTTGCCTTTGCTATAGAGGGTTCCTGCATTTAAAAATAAATAAAAATAAATAAATAATAAAAGACAGATGCCGTGTTTATGGGTCCACTTGCACTACTAGATACCTGGAGGGAGGGTCTTTAGCCATCTTCCATAAATCAGATGGATTGACGCTGTTATCATCAAATGGATTGGTTATGGATAAAGTGTGGAGTTCCAATTTTTACCATCTATTTGACGGCCTTAGATCAGACACCTAGCAAAAGATATTGATGATTTTTGGTGGATTGCTAATTAACGTCCCCCTTTTGTTGGGTGGTGCCAGGAGTCCCCACAAACATGCCAGTTTGTCCTTTATTTTAAAAAAGCTGTGCGTGTATTGTATGGTTGAATCTGTAGAGGATCTGAACACCCAGAACTTAAACCCTAACAGGGGATGAGTGAAGAGCAAGTTAAGATCATTTCAAAAAATAAAAAATGAGCAAGTTAAGATGAATGCACTGCAACAGAGTTTCATTAGGTGAACACTGCCATTCCTTTCATCCCTCATGATTTTGGTGTTCATCAGATGGATGAAGGAGAAGGTGGTCAGATGGTTTACTTCAACCTTAATTCTGAAATTTAATGTTGATGGAATTGCGAGAGAAGAAAAAGGAGACATCTGGGGTTGTAGGATTGTTGCATGTTGGGATTGGAATCATTAAAAGGTATGGTAGGTGGGGTTAGGGATTTTAATGAGGTGGAACTTTTGGTTATAAAGGTGATAAGATTTTAAAAAGAATTTCTTATCCAGGGTGGTCAACTGTGGAGACTAGTTCTACAAATACAAAGGGTATGAAATGTCCTTTTGCGGTTACTTTATTCTAAACTAAATTAGATGAAAGACTGAGGAGATGGCACTTATTCATCATTGAGGGTGCTAATGAAGTTGCAGTCATTAGCTGAATAGGATGTTGATAGAAATGGCATTGCATGTAGGTCCTATGTTGCAATTTTACTTTTCTTAGTTTCTCTTTTTATTAGTTGTTTTTCCTCTTTGGCATGTTCTCTATACTGAAATAAGCCACTTCTGCCCCTTTATTGTAGTTTTTTGTTTTGAATGGTAACACAATTTTATTAAAAACCAAACAGCGGCCCCTTTACTGTAGTTCCAAGTAAAATTTACTGATACTGATATAAATTATCATACTGTTTATTTGGCTCCAAGTCATGAAAGCTTTAAAGGCTCCTAAGGTCCGTGCTAGCTGATATATGGTTCACTTCTCACCTATGTGTTTCATTGAATGAAGAGATATGTGACTGTTCACGTTATTCCAATTGTAAATGAGTATATGGGACCTAACTGCCTTGTCAGCAATGTGGTTTTCATTTCATGAGTGTCCTGTAGAGACCTGACTTTCCTTCAGAAAACATTATTGTTTTAATACTGTTTAAAGTTCTGGGGCTCCCTAAAAATAACTGCCCCAGGCCTGATGTGATGATGAATGCCCCTTATAAACCACTTATTTGGGTAAGGCGGCTGCTTGGGGAAAAAAACTTATCCATTTCTTAACAAGCTGTAAATGTTTCATGTGGTAGGTACAATTCTCTATTTATTTCCTATGCTGCTATTTAATGGTTTCATTCCATTTCTTTTAATCTACTGCTACTATTCCTTTTAATTGATTAGCATTACATTTTCCTTTAAATAAACACAGGAGGTTACCTGAATACGATCAGAACAAGCCTAAAATACCTATGCCCAGTCGAGCACATTCCCCCCAAAATTGAGGTTGATTTGAGCAATCTTGATATTGGAGATAAGGTATTGATGAGCGATGTCGTAGTTCATCCGTCATTAAAGCTATTGAGTAAAAACGAGAACATGCCTGTTTGCAAGATCATGACAACAAGGTTGGAAATCAAGGAGCCTACAGAGACTTTATAGATGGTATGAAAGGGATGAGCATGGGAATTTTTTGGGTTTTTGAAAAATTGATGCATCAGTGAAAGAAATATAAGATGCACTATGTTTGCTTATCTATTTTCAATGATAATGGATGGCATATTCCTTGCCAGCTTCCGTCAGACTTGAAGGACTTTCTGTCCAATTCTACCAGCAGCATTTCAATTGGTGAAAACTCTGTTTCAGATCTCCTCTCTTGGCAAGGTAACTCCACTGGAAAATTCTCCCTTAGAGAAGCTTGGCATCTTCGTAGATCCAAATCGGCAGCTCCTCCCTGTTCTGGTCTGATTTGGAGTAAATTTTCCTCCCCTCGTGTGTCATGTTTGAGCTGGCGTCTTCTGCATAGGAAGACTCCCACAGATTTCTGGGCAAAATTCAAAGGGTGGTCTATGGCCTCAAGATGTTATAACTACTTCAGTGGAGAGGAAACAGACCTGCATCTTTTCTTCTCATGCAAGCTCGCTCAATTGTTTTGGCAGTGGCTTCTCAGTCCTTGTGCTTCCCCTCCACCTCCCTCTCTCTCCTTCAACTATCTTAAAGACAATTGCCATGGATGGAGATGTCTCTAAAAGAAAATGTGCTGCAGCTATCTTCTTCCTTGCCATCTCTGTCTTATGGTCCCTCCAGAGCGACTCTAAGCACAGCTCCAAGTTGCCTTCTCTGGAGAAAGCAAAGTCTATCTTCTTGGACCGTTTGAAAGGAATGGACAACTCTGTCTCAGATTACTCAAACCAGATACAGCACCCTATCCTGATCTTCTTTGGCTGATTTCTTAATGTTGTTTTCTGTTCTGTGTTTGGTGTATGGCTCTTAGCATCTTCTTTTCTTCTTTTTTATTTTCCTCTTGTTTGTTTAAGAGCTTTTTTAGCTCTTCTGTTTTGCCCTTTTTGGGTTTCCTGGGGGCTATTGCCCTTTCTTGCTTAATACTAATTTTACCTTACAGCACAAAAAAAAAAAAAGTATCCCTGCATCATAGATTTTCATACTTAAATTCAGTGACTTTTTAGGATTTCTGTCTCCTGCAGTTTCAAAGTATGTGGGAAAATGCCATGTAGAACACTTGTGAAGCCTCTATAAATTCAGGGAGTTATCTCCTTTGAGCAATTCAGAAATTGGCATTACACCTACTAAGGTGAAAAAATGACCGAGGGATCAACGTAGAATGAAGAGGTGTTTTGTAGGACCAGAATCTTTCTTGTATTACTTTCAGCTCCAAGCCTCTCATTTTACCAAAAAAAAAAAAAACCTTCAAGCCTTTCTTTTTGGGTGATTGTTTTCATGAAACTGTTGCTTCTTGCATTACATGATCTATGATCCTCCCACCTATATGAAATTATATTTTTAGGAAACAGTCAGTGGAAGGACATCAATTCAAATATTGGATCATTGAATTGACATCAATCATGTTAAAGAGCATATCCTTGGATACATGATGTGATTCTCTTTCCAAGGTTTTGCACAATATCTTGAAGATCATTATTGGTTTGGTGAAACACTGGGTGGGATACCAAAGTAAAAACTTATTCAAAAATTCTAAGCAGTCTGTTTGCATCGAATACACGGGAGCTGAATACACAAGAATTCTCGTCACAAGTGGTTAAAAATGAAGATTCATTGTGAATATGTTAAAATAACCAATAATGGAAGGTGAATGAGGGGAAGGTGGGAAATGAATACCCAGCACCCGGGAAGGTCAAGGTAGGTCTCTCAAGTCTCATCTACATTCCTGTCTCATATACTTCAAACCTCATATCATATCATCCATACTTAAAACCTCTTTAACAATCTTTTGGTGAGGGCCCATATTTTTGTTGGGTATTGAGTTCTTAAGAAACTGTGACCGAAATGTTGCTGAAGTGGTGTTCTTAGATGGGGGAGGTCGTTTCTCATTGCTGTACCAAATTTGTTATTTTTATTGATTTTACTGTACAAGAGTGGAACTTGTCCCTGAAAATCGAGCTTTGATATTGGGGATATGATATGATGATATCAGTATCATTATATAAGCCTGTTGAATTGGTCTATCTGTAATTCATAATTAACACAAGTTGCAATTTTTTTCTTCTTTTTTTTTTTTATTTAGTTTCTTTCGACTGTAGTAACCTATTTAAGACGATATAATAGAACCAATTTGTGTTCTCAGCAAGACTTGGTAAACTGAGTAGGTGAACTGGGTTGAAACTAGTTCCATTGAATGACTTAAATCAACCCCCACTTGCCTCTACTCTCTATGTTTCCTTGGGGTAACAGAGAGGATTTCTTGCTGAAACTACTTTGAAAAATTTAAGGCCCATTTTAAGTAAGATGTGTCTTTTATAATTTATTTTGTCCCTAAGAATGTTGGGCCCCATTTTTTTTATTATTTGTTTTTCCCTTAATTTTATGCATATATTCATTAATTACATTTTCATTGAGTGGTACACTCCTTCAACTCCATATTAACTCCATATTTATTAAGTGTCCCACGTGGTGCTTGGATTTATCAAGGTGTTTTCACATATTAGTCCTCTTATAACCTGGTTTTTCCTATTTCATGACCGAAATTCATTTAATGTCATTACAGTCGTTTGAATTTGGTCAACATTTTTCTTTAAAGTTTTTTTGCTCTAATCCCATAATATCACGGGAACAGTGCAATTGATAAATCTCATGATATGATGGAAATGTCATAACTTTTTTACAACATCTTAGAAAGTTTTTTTTTTTTTTTTGAATGATAGAATCGGAGAAATTGTGGTCAAATGTGCATTTGCTTTTCACAAAAATGTTATTTTTGGTGCATTGTAAAAAATAAATTTATTTGCTGGCCGTAGAAAGTGTATGATATAAAAATTGATAAATCTCATGATATTATGGGATATGATATAAAAATTTTTAAAAACAATATTGGCTAAAGTCAATGACTTTGATAATATTATTTGACCATAAAATTGGAAAAACCGAATTTAAAGAACACTACTACGTCAAAACCCCTGTTTTCGTACTGTTGTTATTTCCCTTCATCTATATAATTTCTTTTTTTTTTAATGCTATCGGAGGGTTCTCAACCCTTTAAGTTGGATTGTAAACTCCCTTGTAGCTCCAGTGTGATAGTGAAGTTTCGAACCCACAACATCTAACATCTACTAGATGCAAATCGTGGTCCCAGGTCAACTGAGATATCCTTTGAAATATTTTTTCTTACGAGGAAAAAAAATTATAGTATATACTCACTTGGCAATATTTGCCAACGCATATCAATCGTATAGTGATTAGACTCGCCGCCGCCCCTCTTTAGACTTTGTAGTGGTAGGAGTAAATCATCAATCACATCCGCACCGCCTGATTGAGCCAGCAACGAAAATAGAGTGTGTGTGGTGATGTTGATGTTCATGTTGATGTTCATGTACCTAGTACGTTTTAAAACGTGTAACAGATACCCCTAACCAAACAACTAACCACTAATGACACATTTAAAAATGTGGTTTTTTCAAAAATCCCCTATATTTTCAGAAAATCTCAAAAAGACCCTTAATTCCATTGTATAACTTGCGACTATTATTATTATTATTATTGAAGCTTACCAATTCTCACTAACTTAAATTGCTTTTAGTGGGCCCACCTAAATACATCATGAGATAAGAAGCACAACTAATGGGAAGATTTGGATGAAGATTAAAAAAGTAGATAACATCATGAAGCTATTCAAATAATCTTTAGCTCTTCCAAAGTTTAATGGAAAAAATTATGTTTTTATCTTTTTAACTTAAGATACAAAGTGATTTTAACCATTTTCTTTTAAGGAGTAAATTGGGAAAAAAAATCTAAACTATGAAGTTACTTTTTATAGAGAGCACAACTGACAACTCTCAGTCAAGGGAGGTTTTATAAAAAATGAAAAATATAGGGGGCTTTTTATAAAGAAATAAACTCAAAGCAAAACAGGCTATAAATAGGACAGAAACAGAAAAAACCGCAACGCCTCTTTAGTTTTTTCCTCCTCAAGTTCTTCCCCTTCCTCTCACCATGATCTTATTTACAGCGTTTGGTTTCGGTTTAGGGTTTCGGATTCCTCCCAATATTGGCTGGGGCTAGGGTTTGTGTTCATCTTCATCCATTGAAAAAGCCAATCCAATCGCAGGAGGAGTACCATGTTCTCTCTGCAATGCCTTTCTGGAAGAGCTCCGATTCTCCCTCGTCCTCCTCCTCCGACGATCGCACCACTACTCCTTCTTCCAGATCAACACGCTCTCTGCGAGACCTCGCATCCCACCGCCACCACCGATCTCTCCCTCAGCCGCGCCTCACTCGCCAGTGCAAGCTCCGCCACCTCTCCGATCTCGACATCCGTGGAGTGGATTTCCATCCCCATCCATTTCGGTCGTCATCCGTTTCTGCCAATTCGACTCAATCGTTATCGCCCAGCAATCAGGACTGCAGTGCTGCCACCCGGCCGTACTCGGTGCAGCCCCTGCCGCTGCCGCTTCCGAATCATCGGGCACCTCTGAGGAGGGATGGGTCGGTCGATTTTCCTGTAGGGAGGTGAGGAATTCTGTTGGTTTTCCTTTCTGTAATTTGGTGCGAAATTGAATGTTGTTGGATTAAAATAGCCTAATTGGTTCTGTTGTTGCTTTCACATTGATGGAAATCAAGGTACCATTTTTTTAACCAGTAAGGATTTCTCAGAAATGTCGGGATTTGGTTTCAATTGAAGGAAATCAAGGTCCCATTTGGTTTTCCTTCATTCCTCTTTTCTATGATGCTACATCCCTGAAAACCTCCCAACTCCCTTTAATATGAATTCCTAGGAATTCAAGACAATGTAGGCTATTAGGCGAAGAAAATTGGTGTGGATTAGGTTGCATTGACCATTGGATGTAATTGGATGTAACCTACGTTAAGAGTGCATCTATCATTTTTGCAAATTGTTAGGTGTGACGCATTTTCCTCACGAGAAAGGGGAAAAAAAGAACTTATTTTCCCTGATAGAAAGGATTTCAATTTCCTATCTTAGGGGTAGAAGAGAAAGGAAGTGGAATCCTCTTGCTGCACAAATGCAACCGAGGATTGAGTTTTATTGTGTCTACACTTGTTTACCGAAAAAAGTTCTGTGCTTGTTCTTTTCATTAGTCGGCTTGTAATTGCTGTTGTCTTTTGGCAGTTATTTCCTTTCAATATTTTGAATGGGCATTGTTTTTAAATTTTATAAAGGGTGCACATTTTGGAAGAAAAGATGATGGGCAATTTTTTTGTGAGCTATAGTTCTGCCGTCAGTGAGCCAAGTTAACAATGAATCTGGTTTTGTGTACTTGACGTGATTGTATAGGCCTTTTTTCTGTCCTTAATCTATTACTTCATCTATCTGAACCTCTTTTCTTTTTCTTTTTCTTTTTCGATGGGCTTCTTATCTGCTTCATCAGGGGGTCTTTGATTAAACTTTCTTGTTTGTTGCATATGTTCCTTGTTGAATATGCTAGATTCTTATGGTTCAGAACTTTTTTTTTTAAACAGTAACAGTAAATCTTATTAAAAAGAAAAATACATCAAAATTCATCAAAGAGCGTGAATTGGTATAACAGAAGTATACCAAACAATGACTGAGCCTACATAATCGAAGCACTTAAGTTACATGAGCGATCAACGGTTCAGAACTTGGATAACTGGATACCTGTTTGCACCTTAGGCACTGGTATCACATTGTGTCAATAATGGTATGATGCTTGAAACTTAAAGGGTCCTTTAATATAGATTTGAAACAATATCCTATTACATCAAGTGTATTATGTCCATTGATTTCGAACTCCTTGCAATTTACTGATGATACTAACTTTTTCAATTGCATACCTGTTTCTGTATCCACCCTATATTTTGTGGAACATGGAATTTTATCATCAAATTATTAACTGTGTCCATATCCACCTTTGCCTGTGCATATTGAGAAATTTCATAGTTGCTTTCTAGTGTGTGGAGATGCAGTGATAACAGTCAATAGTTTAGGAACATGCAGCAACATGTGGCATAATCTCTTCTTCTCCTTCGTATGATATTTTTGTGTATTGATGCTGAGAATTGTAGGGTTTGGTACCTGAAAATTTTGTTGATCGCTTTGGTTATTTTATTATATTGGTAGACCTTCAGTTGGATCTAATATGGATCGTGGAAAGAAGGCACTTGTGGACTCTGTTGAACACATTCAAGGTGACATTAGGCTGAATGTTACTTCCAGGAATACTCGAATTAACAATTTCTCAAGTCCAGAAGTCAGTCCTCGAAGATCAGGCACTGGAGATTTTTTCCCTCCTGAACATAGTCCTCAAAGAATGAGCAGGGGATGTTTTCTTCCATCTCCTTACATGTCTTACCTAGGCCTTCAAGTTTGGTCTGCTCCTGAGTTGGCAGCCACAGACATGATATTCTTTTCTCAAACTTCACCAGAGAAGTTTGTGACTAGTCCTGATAATTCTGGACTTCATAGTCTGATAGGGAATGGTCCTGGTCTAAAACCCAGGAATCATAGTGGTACTTCCTCACCGTTGCACTTGAGAATGTCCCCAGACAGCTCCCCACAATGGCATGGTAGTAATGGCACTATTGCTGTGCATCCACTACCCCTTCCACCAGGAGCTGCAGTGCTATCTCAACCAACTTTTGTTCATCAAGCTGCACTGAAATCAGAGGTCTCATCAATGAAAAGTCAGTGGCAGAAAGGGAAGCTTATTGGCAGCGGAACATTTGGAAATGTTTTTGTTGCCACTAACAGGTATGTAGGTGTTTTGGGATATTTCTTGTTCCTTTTATTTTTTCTGTTATTTCTGAGCACTTATATGTTCTCTCATCTTCATTAGGGAAACTGGAGCGTTATGTGCAATGAAAGAAGTATATCTAATACCTGGTGACCCAAAATCTGTGGAAAGTATGCAGCAGTTAGAGCAGGTTAAGTCTCTAAATCCCTTTTATGCTCCAAGTAGGAAATATTTTGTATTTTATGTTCTAATGTCCTGTGTCATTACTGATAGAAAGGTGTCGTGTGGTCATCCTATGGTTTGATGCATTTTGTTAATCTATTTTGTTCATTGCTCATTTATGTTAACATATCTGTTCTCCTGACCCTTGTACAACTTCTGAATGTGCATTGCAGTTGTTGATGCTTAATTGTTTTGTTGCAGGAAATAAAAGTTCTTAGCAAATTAAAACATCAAAATATCGTGCAATATTATGGCAGTGAAATTGTGAGTATTTTCTCTACTTTGGATTTAGGCACTAAATGGTTATACATCATTCAGAATGAGACTTAATACAACGATTTGTTTATATTTGTAGGTTGAAGATCGTTTCTACATTTATTTAGAGTATGTTCACCCTGGTTCAATTAGTAAATATATTCGTGATCATTGTGGATCTATGACAGAATCAGTGGTTCGCAATTTCACCCGTCACATACTATCTGGACTGGCTTACTTGCATCGCAAAAAGACAATTCATAGGTGCTCCTTATCTCTATTCTCAATTCTTGGTTAAACTTCTTTGAATCTTGTTTCCGAAGCTTTTTGTCCAGCTATGCAATCATTATTCATATTTATTTGTTTAAATATTGATGTCTATCCGATTCAAGTGTCATGTATGGCTTTTCCTTTTTAGGAGGCCTCATATCATCATGAGGGACAAAGGCAGTATCTACCTCTGTCCATCCCCATATGTTTGATGAAATCCTAGATAAAGAATTGTTTGGGGTGTTATGTATTTTGCCAACAAGCTGTTGACGCTATTGGTTATGCAACGCAACCACACAAATATCCTCTCGCTTTTTGGAATTTAATGATTATATGACAAAGGGCAGATTTGAGATCTTTTTTTTTTAAGTCCATATATTATGTGTTGAACTGTCTGAATGACATGAAATTGGTTATGTTTGATTTTTTTTTCTTTAAAAAATTATTTTCCTGTAAAAAATTTACAGTTTTGACAATTATGTGGAAGTTATGGCTGTGATTTGATTGAATGCATCAGTGTTAACAATCACTTCTATTGCTCAATATTTAGTGTTGGCTTCTTTTAGGGATATTAAGGGAGCAAATTTGCTTGTTGACTCATCTGGTGTTGTCAAGCTTGCAGACTTCGGGATGGCAAAACATGTGAGTGGTATTTCTCCTTATATAGAAGCATTTAAGAATTCATGTAAGAGAAATGTTCAAGTCCAACTGATTTTATTGAAGTTGTCGTATGACCCATCTTATGGGGCCCACTTCAATCACTTGCATACAGCGTGAATGGTTTGACAGAAGGAGCTTACATGCTATGGATCAAATTTTGCCTTAATTTGATGATCAAACCAGCTGGAGGGGGCTCCATCTAAATATCCAATGGTGATTGACATGACAATTTGGTCTGTCCAATCATTCAATAATATCTTATATGAGACCTTATTTGTGACAAAACATCTATTTGATCATCACTATCCATAAGTTAGGTTGAGCAAGTTGGGTATTTTTGGTAAAATAGCTTGCTTCATATGATGGATTAATGGTACATATTATATTGTATTAGCAAAAAACCTGTGCGGTGCACAACTTGCTAATCAGAAGAAAAGAATGAGAAAAATGCCTTAAAATCTTAAATTCAATATTTAGACTTTAGAGCTTTAAGGATTTACGATAAAAACGAGAGAATAAATTTTTAAGTTTTTGTGTTGGTAAAATTAAATGATTTGAGTTGGAAAATAAAAATAATTAATTAATTTTGATGAAGGAAATTACAAAAAAAAAAAAAAAAACCTTATAAATCTCAAAAAAACAATCCATTACTGTAATTACAAAAGGTAGAATTCTTTTTTACGTAATTGTAAAGAGTTATTACCTATAAAAGTCTCATTATAAAAGAAATTAACAACTTTTTATTGGAAAAGAAGAAATATCACAATGTGTGTTCATCTCTTTAGCGCCCATAATGAATGTCTAATTGATTGATTCAAAGAGCGGAACAAACAGCAAGTATGATAATGAAAGAAATAAACAAACAAAACTAAAAGAATAGAACAATGAAAATAATAAATAAACAATGTAGCATAATTAAGAAATATTAAAAAGTGTGATCAGTAGATTTTTTAGGCCAATTTTAGACTCCATTAATGCATTCTTGCATCCTTTAGTAATCTGTTGAAGATGAATCTAGTAGTAAGAAGGCTATATATGTAGTCTAGTGTTTTTTTTTTTTTTCGGTACAAGCCAAGTGGACTGGACCCATGAGAGACGTGGCAGATGCTGGAGTAAACACTGACACATGCCGGGAGGAAGACCGCCTGCACACATGGGAGAGGACCACCTACGCCTACATGGGATAGAACCCAGGGATCGATCCCTAAGTAGTTGGGTGAGAAATGGGATACCCAACCACTGGACTATCCCTTCGGTCTCAGATGCAATCTAGTTATCAACTTATCATCAGAAAATGGAAGCTTCCCATGAAATTGGGTTTTGTTCTCTCGGAGAACTTGTGACTATAATAAGGTCTAAGATAATTGATTAAGTTAGTTGAAGAAATGTCAGGCAGATGGTGAATCTTGGGAAGCGTGTGATGGCGGGGATATGTATGACAAAGAACAGGGTTGCTCTTTTAGCTTTGAAAGTGAGGTGTGAAGTTGATCAATCATCCCTTTTTTTTTTTATTTCTTGCTGTTGACTTTAAAATTAGATATAGAGTGCCATTGTTGGTCTACTGATGGTTGCTAGTGTGCTACCACTAGATCCAGGACTGCTTCTGATCCAGTGGTTGATAATTAAAAAAAAAAAGTGCCCTTTGTCAGTTAAAAGATAGAAAGTTATGTTCTTGGAAGCAGAAGTATAAACTCACACACATTAAGCTAGCTGGTGAATTTTCCAGTTCACTTTCTATTGATGTTCAAGACCTTGCTGCTGTGGCAGATAAGTAGGGGATGATTCAGTGTGATTTATGATGTTAACAAAACAATGGGGTCAAGTTGATGTTAGGTAGGGTAGGTTTGGAACAAATATTGGGGTCAATCCACCTAAGTTTCCCAAGTGTCACACAACTCTTCTGGTTCACTGAGAAATAAATTCAGTTGAGTTAAAAAGAATTAATAAACAACTGATCCTTGTGGAGGTCCAAGTCCTCATTTTGCTTGGCTGACTTGACTGATCTGTAGACCACTCAGTGAGTTCTGAAAATATCATCATCATTGTTAATTGTTATTATTGTCTGTCATTACGCTATAACTTCATATTCATTTGGTTTAAGTTTGTGCTCATTTTCAGCTGAGTGGACAAGCTGCTGCACTTTCACTGAAGGGAAGTCCTTATTGGATGGCTCCAGAGGTATCCTCTTATTCCTGCTTCATGAAGTTCATTTTCGCTATCTCTTTCAACCATCCAGCTTTCTTTCTTGTAGGTCATGCAAGCTATGATGCAGAGTGATTCTGGCTATGATCTTGCAGTTGATATTTGGAGTTTGGGTTGTACCATTATTGAGATGTTTACCGGGAAACCTCCTTGGAGTGAGTTAGAAGGGGTAAGCACGTAATGATTATGTGTCATTTAATTATGCTGAGGATTCTAAAGATATTCAAGTTGCAAAGGATTTTAGTGGACATGTTGGTAACAATGAGAATGGGTTGACTTCCCAAAACCAAAAAATAATAGTTAATTATTTACTTATTGCAAGTTATTTAATTCATATGCCAACACACTGTGATTATTGTGCTCATCTATTATGCATTTCTCTTCCCACTATGAATTAATTTGTTTTTTTCTATCTTCTTTTGATGCAGGCTGCTGCAATGTTTAAGGTTTTAAGGAATGAATCCCCTCCTATACCTGAAACATTGTCTGCTAAAGGTAAGAACTTCCTACAGTGCTGCTTCAAAAGGAATCCTGCGGACAGGCCATTGGCAACCAAGTTGCTTGAGCATCCTTTTGTAAGAAACTCCCACCAAAAGGAAATGAATGGTTGTTACAGGCAATTTCACGAATGAAACTTATGGTTAGCGTCAAATTTTACAGGCCTATTTTAACTATCTACAAAATTTGAATGGGAGCTAATGACAGCATTATACATGTTTCTACAATAGGATACAACACAATCTACAACTGAGCGGAGTAGTTTGATGCAACTCTACACACTCCAAGGAAAACAGTCATCAAATGGGTCAGTACTTATTTTTTGATGCAACTTATGGTTGCCAGTAGATTCAGCCTCCCAAGTTTTTAAAAACTATATAAAACCAAATTAATAATCAGGTATATAGATCCAAAGCTTTGCATGCATATAGGGATGGAAGCGGGTCTGTTGGATCCAACCATATCCAGATCCAAGTAAGAGAAAGGAAGGAAAGAGAAGCTATAATATAATTGTGCATATGTATACCATAGATTTATTCATAATACAAATATTTATAATTGTACATATAAATAAGATTTATTCATGATACAAATATTTATGATTTTATGTATCAATATAATATTTTCTTTATTAGTAACCAATTTATTATATTAATGAAGAAGGATACAAGAGCAAAACAATCAATCAAAAATATTGGTGAACAAACTTATAAAAGCCATATATTAAATAAAGAAAAGGGAAATTACAAAGAAAAATCTAATAAAGGAACTAAACAAACCCCACCTTGTTTGCCAACGAATCTACCAAACCTTAAAAACATGCTTTATGCTTAGGATCCACCTGCATTGAAGAAGACATCTTAGTTTCATTGAGAAGGGAATGAAACTTCCAAGGGTCCGCAACTGAAGATGCAACCAAAGCAATAGCATTGACAAATTGCTGTCGACCACTAACTTTTCTTGGAAATAGAGCACATACAACCGAAGAGCCTCTAGGATTGGCAAAGCTTCCCTCTCACTGGACTTTTTAACACCAACATTGCTTAGAGAACCACATCAGAACCTCTCCCTTACTATTGTGAAGCACCCCTCCTAAACTTGTTAGCCCTAGTTTTTCCCCAGCAGCTTCATTAGCATCGAATTTCAACACACCTTCTAGGGGAGGATCCTGACACTCCTACTTCCTCCCCCTTCAAGGGCCACAACGTAAGGTTGCCTCCCAACTGTGCATAACATCATCGAGCCTGAAATCTTCAACTTTTTGAAGAAGCCTGTTTAGCTATTCTCAAAAACACACTAGGAAAAAGATCATCCACAGACGTCCAATCCCCTTGAAAATCCTATCACGTCTCTTTTTCTAAACAAACTCCAGTTGTAAATGGAATTAACCACTACAAAAAAGACTCCACACGCAAAGAATGGAACCATCTTCCACGCCTCAATCATGCCCATGCCCACTGAAGACGTAGGAGAGCACTAACAAATACCACACCTGAATGTAAGTGAAGTTTTCTCTTTTTAAAAATGTAAAAATAAGTGGTCACAAGGCTCCTCTTCCATACAAAAAAAAGGCAAATGTTTGATATAGCCTCCAAAGTCCACTATAATATGTATGTATGTATAATGTGTGTACATATTTATTTTGGGTTCACTTCAGGAGTGTGGGACCCAAACCGAAGTATTTTTGGGGGTCCATCACAGCATACCCAAACCCAGACCCAAAATTAAATGGGTCCAAAATAAGTACTCAGACCCTACATGGGGAGGGTCTGGAGCAGGTCGGGGTAAATGGGTAAATGTTGCAGTACACATGGATGGGACCAGGATTTTGAAGGCCAGAAAGCCGAATCCAGCCAATCTGAATTGGGTGAGGTTGGCTCTATAAGACTCAGGCTGGCTCATGGTAGCCCTAACTAAAGATACACTTGTGGGTGAATATTTAAAATCGCAGACCATTCTTGGGAGGCTCTTAAGAAGTCTTAAGGTTTTTACCCTGCAATCACCCAATAAATGGTTTATTAAGGTTGGTCGAGGTGCCCTGAAAATCTAAATTGAACTGTTTCTGAGTACGAAAGAAGTGATGAAGCCAGTGAAATCTAAAATGTAGTTTGTTTGCTTTTGGTTTTATGAGTTTCAAGATTTTAAAGGCTTTTTTTCTTTTTTCTTTTTTCTTTTTGTCATATGATGTCTCAGTTGAACGTATTTGGACTGGCTCAAACCTATCTGGAAGAATGATCCACTCAGTGGTTCAGCGGTTCCTTTCTGGTTGGGATAGACAATATTGTCAAGCAATGAACCCCAGGGTCTTATAATTCAAGCTGCAATTACAGCAGTGGAAGCTTCAGTCCCATCCTCATTCACTTTTACAAAGGCCTTGCAGCAGTCTTCTCTACACAGATTTCAATGTTCCCTCCAAAATCCACCAGCTCTGATAACTCCCCTGCACCTGAAATAGGCAAAGCCAGTCCCATATAATTCATGGTTGCAGAAACAAACTTCCTGAATGAGATCTTGAACTTCTGGAGCTAACACTCTCCAAACTGGACTTTGTGGAGCTGGACATGGCTGTCTTAGAACCCAGAATGACTTCTCTATTAGACTAAGCATTCAGCAATCCATCTCAATTGTTGGGAAAGGAAGAAGTTGACAGAGAACTGCCACTTGTCCTGGCTTCATCGTTAAGTGAGTTGAGGACTTTGGATCTGTTGAAGGAGTGGCGTCCTCCTTGTGATGAATGTCACTTCCATTGAGGTAGAATTATACTTTCAGCCCATAAGTAATGCATCGGTCTTCATCAATTAAACATGATAAACTTGAAGAACATGAATGAAAATGATATTTTGGAGGACGAAAGAATAAAACCAAGAAGGAAAGAAATGATCTCATCTGAAAAACTCTTATGCCTTGGCTTCTGCTTTGTAAATGGTATTTAAAGTCTCTTTGAAGGAAGGTTTCAAAGAAGAAAGGATTTCTCGACCCAGGCTAAAGTAGGCCCTCCATTCTGGGTTTCATCTGCAGAGATGAGATGAATGAGTTAGAAGGTGGCTGAGTTGACAACACAGGCTCTTTCGGATTTAAGAATGTGAGGATCTCTTCTAATGCATATCGTCCTAAAATCACTGCAATCATGCTCCAACCGTATGCATCCACGGTGGAGAGAATGTGAAATTTGAGCCCTTCTCTGAGACTTATTTTTTTCCAGCATGTTCCGAAATTGCATGTTAAAACCCATGTTGAGAAGGATGTTTGAGGCGCTGATGCTGGAGATTTAGTTCCGTCAGAAGAAGACTCGAATTCCTCATCAGATGCTGAAGGAATATATGGTAAAACTGATTAAAAACCATTTGGGATGAGAATGAGATGTTGCTACTTTAGAATTTGGAGTGCTCTTTTAATGATGCTAGATTAGGCACGTGCCTTTGCATGTACGGTGGATATGATGGGTGTCCAAATCAGAGCACTTGTAGTCTCTCTCTCTCTTCCATTTTTGAGGTATTGGCCCATCTACTGTGTGCTCCTTGGAATCGATGGTCTCATTTACAAATTTGTTGGCCTCATATTGACAAACTCAAGACTGATCATACATGATTGAGGTCAATTTATTTCTCAATGCAGGTCTCTATCATACACCCATCTGTGACTTCACTGCCTGCTAAAAGAGTTTGATAAGATCTCTTATCATACACCAATCTGTATCTACCACAGGTCAACTTGACTGACCCGCCTTCTTTTGGATGCTATTACAATCTCATCCACCTTCCTGGATTAACTATTGCGGGCCACACAAAACAGCTGCCCAAACGTTAGCTTTATATGACGCCATGAAACCAATTGGCTGAAAATGGTAGCCCATCTTAGTTAGGTTTATATAGGCGGGGCAGCGTGTTATGAGGATTACACAATTGGGCAGGTCAACCTGTGTAAGACCCATTTATAGCTGCAGCTTAAGATATCTGAACCTGCAATACTCATTGTGCGGGTGAGCATGGTTGGCCTAGGCCGGTTGGATGTGTGGATAAATTTAGCAAGGTTTAGGCAGTAAATTTATCTTCCTTTGCTTTCTTTTTAAATAAAATACTAGTTACATAATTTGAGCATATGGTTAATTTGATGGTGGCCAACTCAAACTGGGAGTGAAGTTGAGGTGAAACCGAAAATGATGATGGTTAGTGATTTTGACCATTTTGGATTTCTGATGCAGGCTTAATGGAACTAGAGGATAGACTGAAGAGAATTCTCCCAGTGCCCAATAATGAATGGAGGGCTGAGATCATCCAATGAATGATATACCCAGTGTGATTCATCCACGGTGGGGCCGTATAAAAGAGCGTTAATTCCTCATCATTGGGTTTGTGCCTTTCCCTTTGAGTTGGGTTTGGGTAAGAGAGGAGGAGGAAGACCATGGAAACTCTATTTTTCACACGCAGTTCCTTTGATATTATTGACCCTCCTCTCGTTTCACATGGAAAAAAACAAAAACAAAAAAGGATACGGCCGCAATTAAAAGAGCCTTTTGGTATAATGTGCATCTAAAGTGATTTTCTTGGTAAAATCCTCTTTACTATATAACATAAAACTGCCACAAGCTTTATCATGAACAGCACAATGAGAGTAAAGAGAGGTGGGGTGGGTAGGAAAGGAAGCACAGAGAGAGTTAAAGAGATTAAAAAGAAGAAGAAAAGGAGAAGAGAGAGTGAGGTGCGGTGGGTAGGAAAGAAAGAGGGATGAACCAGTCAGCAAAGGGTTAATTACATAGCCGACGAACAGCACAGCCTCACTTACATCTTCCCTTATCATGAACATGAATGGTTGGTCAGCAACAAAGTCCCTTGGTGGAACATAGCGCAGTGGCATAGCAACAGAGGTTGCAGCGGCTGCTTCAGTACCTTCCTTGTTCATCTCAACACATGACTTGTGCTGTATTTCTGAGACAAAAAGGCCCATGGCTTTGTTCCACCATCTCTGTAAACTCTCCCACATTCGAAAATGGCAAAACCAGTCCTAATTCCTTCATAAACGTCGAAGCTTCGAAACCAAATGATATCTTGAACCTTGGGAACCTAAAATCACGTACTTTAACTCTTGTAAAATGGTAATTGAAGCTGTTGAGGAACCCAGATTCAGAATTCAATTTCTTCACTAGATTAGGCAGCCCATCTCTAGTGGTGGACCCAGGATTTTTATTTGAGTGGGGCTTGAAAATTCTTTTTTTTTTTTCAAAACGATAATCTGAAAGATGAGTTTTAGTAACGGCCAAAATGATACATGGCACACAAGTTTTAAGAGCTATTAAAAAAATCATACTAGTTTCTAATAACACCATATGATATAAAGAGCCAATACTATGTTAAGTTCTCTATTCTCATTCTTCCATCCTTCTAAAGCGAAGCTCTCCATTTGAAACGAATGAACCCAAGACAGCCATTGCCCCACTCTTCTTAACCACTGTATATAACTAAAAAAAAGAAGAAGATAATAGCCAAAAGAAATGTGTTAAAGTTTAGGGATTTTTTTAGAGGGAGAGAGTTTGGGGAAATAGATGGGGGCTGGACAATTTTTTCAGTGGGGGCTGGACTAGTTAGGTTTTAGGAACCTCATTGACATTTTGCCAATTGAGTGGGGGCTTCAGCCCCCACATGCCTATATGTGTGTCCGCCACTGCCCATCTCTCTTCTCGGGAAAAAAGATATACTTGGATAATTGCCTTCTGTAAGGGTGACAGGTAACAGAAGCTGACAGGTCCAGTGGCAGAGTTATGGCTCGCTATAGCGAGTGAGGCGGACACGCCCTGTCCGATCTGGACTCTATGTTGGAGTTTGTGTATGATTGCAATTCTTAGTAGATTATCACTAGGAGTCTTGTGCAAGGATTTGGGGCTATAAATTGGGTGATTCTTTCAATCCAAATAGAGACACCACCTTTTTAATTAATCTAAGTAAGAGATATCTTAGAGAGAGAATTATTCTCTAGAGCCATTGAGAGATTGTGAGAGATTGTTATGAGAGCTACTTTAGAAGGTTTTGTTGCTTCTACTCTCTTGTAGAAGATTGTTCATATTGATTGACAAGGTGTGAGGAGATCAAGCAAGGAGAACGGTGCACGGTACCCAGTGGAAGTCGTGGCAATGTAAGTTGTGCAAGAACAACTCTAGTCCTTAAGTCGAAGTACCGACTGAGATAAATGAACTGTGAGTATATCTTATAACTGTTTGTGAGTTCTTGATTTCTAGATGATGATTTTTCTCATTGGAAAGGGTTTCCACGTTAAATTTGTGTCTTTCTTTTGTGGTGTGTGATTGGTAGATTTATTTACTAGTTTTATCTTGTTTGGTTAGTTACATCTGCTGCATTGGTTTAATTAATTAGACTAGCATCCATTGTAGTGGGTTCTGCAGAACTTTCACCTTCCCTCCGGCCCTTGTTGGTAGTTTGAGGACCTGAAAATCTTTCAAAGAGCATATGAACTGCTTCTTTTTGCTTGTCATGAAGGGAAGAAGTGGAATTCTCCATCCTGGGTTTTCGATGGATCAAACTTGTCATTCTATTCTCCCTTGAAATAGATGGCATTGACAAGCAGAAGCACAGTAGAATATCAATGGACCCACGAGGAAGGAGCTCTTCATAAGCCTATTTGTTGTCTCTGCAACCCATATATTAACTTCCTTCTCCACTTTATCACCCTGTAACAGATCAAATGAAAAGGTAATTGCATGATTCCATTAAATACAATTTAAAAGACAGTAGCTCAAAGGGTAAACATTGCCCTCAATTTGGAAACAAAAAGGGAAATCTTCAAAAGAAAAATTAAACTAAAAGAGAAGAAAACAAAGGCCTACCTCTTTTTGGAAATCGACAGTCCTAGCGTCCGCTCTATAAATGGCGTTTAAAGTCTCTTTGAAGGAAGGTTTCAGAGAAAATGATTTCTAGACCCAAACTCCATTCTGAAAGCCAGATGAGGCCCTTCGTCAACAGACATGAGACCGATGAGCCTAGAGCAGAGAATTGAGATCATCCACATTGTGGGACTTTATTTAAGAAGGTGAGCATCTGCTCAAGCGTACGGCCTTTAGATCGAACGGCCACTATGCTCAGGGCAAGGGGCGAGATGTGTGGACAAGGGAGAGAATACGAAATTGGAGCCCCTTTGGGCCACCTTCAACCCAACATTTTGTGCTATCTTCATTTAGAAATTGCAGTTGAAACTCTTGTTGTGTGGTTGCTGCTGCTCCATGTCCATTGGAATCACTAAGTTTTGATGATATCCGACTTGGATGAAGATGGATTCCTTGTATATATGTATTGAAAAACAAAGTTGGTGGTTTAGCTCTAAGAAACGAGAGAGGTTAAGCAAATCCTGTGCCTTGACGAACACGGCTTTGGACTTTGGTCAAGAGTCAAACAATGAGATTCCCAGTGTCCCAATGCCATATAATGAATGGAGGGCTAAGATCATCCAATCAATGAGATCCCCAGTGTGATCATCCATGGTGGGGCCTTACAAGACATCCACATGCCACTTCTATGGTTGAAACCAACCCCATCCACCACCAAATCCTGCATATTTCCTATTTGGAATCCTCATTTCAATGTTTATACCTTCATCTTTATCATTACCATCATTTCTTTCAAGAAGTACAAAAATTATTTGGAAAGACATGATACCTTATTATTATATTATAACATCAAACCGCTACATGCTTTAGATTGGAGCACAAAGAGAGATCAATCATATAGTTGAGGTGGGGTCATGTCCAGGGATGGAAGTGAGATCAAGTAGTCAGCAATGGATTGATTACATTGCCGATGAACAGCACAGCCCCACTAACATCTTCCCTTATCATAAACATGAAGGGACGATCAACAACAAAGTCTATTGGTGGGGTATAGCTGAGAAAGTCCATATAAACACCAGTTGCGGCGACTACTTCGGTGCCTTCCTCATTCATCTCAGCAAATGACTTGTGCTGTATTTGTGAGACAAAAAGTTCATGGCTTTGTTCCACCATCTCTGTAAGCTCTGCCACATCTGAAAAGGGAAAAACCAGTCCTAGTTCCTTCATAATTGTCGAAGCTTCAAAACCAAATGAGATCTTGAACTTTGGGAGCCTGAAATCACCTACTTCAACTCTTCTAAAATACTTGAGGCTGTTGAGGAACCCAGAATGAGAGCTCAACTTTTTCACTAGATTAGGCAGCCCATCTCTCTTCTCCGGAAGAAAGATATACATGACCAACTGCCTTCCCTCCTGCCCTTGTTGATAAGGGAGTTTAAGGACTTGAAAATCTTTGAAAGAGCATATGAACTGCTTCTTTTTGCTTGTCATGAAGGAAACTGAAACAATACTCTTATTGAAGAGGTAGAATTCTCCATCCTAGGTTTTCGATGGATCAAATTTGTCATTCCATTCTCCTTTGAAGTAGATTGCATTGACAAGCACAAGGACAGTGGAAATGTCAATGAACCCATGAGGAAGGAGCTCTTCAATAAGCCTACTTGTTGTCTCTGCAAGCCATAAATTAACTTCCTTCTCCACCTTGTCACCCTGTAACAGATGAAAGGTAAGTGCATGATTCCATTAGATACAAATTTTCTTCCATATGCAAGAACAAAATTAATTGACATGTAAGGTTTTTTTTTATTATTATATTATTTTTCTTGCGTATCTAATTTTATTGATTTGAATTGATTATCGTGAATGCATTTAAATAAACATATATTTCTATTTTATAAGTATTTAGTACATTTTTAAATATTTTCAAAATTATTTTTTAGAAAAACATGACTCGCTCAAGTCCAAATGTTGGATTGTTGGCTCAATCCGAGTTCACTATTTTGCATTGGATGAGTCAAGTCCTAAATCATGAAATTTCCAACCTTGGTAAAACACTACTCTTAATTTGGAGAGAGAGAGATTTCTTTTTCCCAATACCTGAAAATAAAAGAGAAGAAAATAGAAGGCTTGCCTCTGTTTGGAAATCGACAGTCCTGGAGGCTGCTCTATAAATGGTGTTGAAAGTCTCTTTGAAGGAAGGTTTCAGAGAAAAAGATTTTTTGATTCAAAGTCCAAACCCCATTGTTGAAAGCCAGACGAGGCCCTTCGTTGGCAGACATGAGACCAAGGGGCCTAGAGCAAAGAGAATTGAGGTCATCCACACCGTGGGACTTTAAGAAGGTGAGCATCTGCTCAAGCGTACGGCCTTGAGATCCTATGGCCACCATGCTTAGGGTGAGATGGATGGACCAGGGAGAGAATACGAAATTGGAGCCCCTTTGGGCCTCCTTCAATCCAACATTTTGTGCTATCTGCATATAGAAATCGCAGTTGAAACCCTCGTTGTGTGTTTGTTGCTGCTCCATGGCCATGGGAATCACCGACTTTTGATGATATCCAACTTGGATGAAAATCGATTCCTTATATATGTATTCAAACATGTTTAAAAAATCGGCCATGTCCTACTCCACTCGCCTGCAGCATTGGAGGGGAAATAAATAAAGAGAAAGGAAGGGGGAGGCCTTCTTGACCTGGCTAGGTCCTGGTGGTGTCAAGCTAACGTGGAGGGGTACGCTGGATACAGTGTTTGCAAGAAGCTCGAGTCCTTGAAGAGAATATCAAGAGATGGAATAGAGAAGTTTTCGGTCCACTGGATGAATCTAGAGACAACTTGGCTAGTTTGGTGGAAGATCTTGATAAAGTGGGTGAAATCCTGGAGTTATGCCAGATGAAGTTGCTTTTAGACAAGAGATGGTGAGAATGATATGGGATTTAAATCGCATGGAAGAAATTTCGTGGAGGCAAAAATCAAGAGTTACTTGGCTAAAGGAGGGTGATAAAAATACAAGGTTTTTTCATCAAATGGCTAGTATGAGGAGCAGGGTCAATTATGTAGGAAAAGTTCGGCGTAATGGTAGTATTTTTGAAAGTCCTGCTGAGGTCAAGGACGAGGTGGTGCATTTCTTCGAAGATATCTATAAGAGTGATGTGGGTGCTAGGCCCAAGCTTGACGACCTTTATTTTCCCTCAATTCTTTCTGATGTCAAGAATTGGATTGAAAGGGAGTTTGAGGAGGAAGAGGTATTTAAAGCTTTAGAGGAGTGTGGTGGAGACAATGCCCCTGGTCCAAACGGTTTCAGCTTCTCTTTCATCAAAGCAAGTTAGAATTTTCTTAAGAAAGACTTTGGTAAGGTGATTTCTGAATTTCATCAAAGAGATAGAATCAACAGAGAAATGAATGCGTCTTTCATATCATTTATTCCTAAAGTGCAAAATCCTGTGGAGTTAAAGGACTATAGAGCAATTAGCCTTGTGGGATGTGTTTATAAACTGTTAGCTAAGATTCTGGCAAATCGGCTGAAAAGTGCTCTTCCTCATGTTATTAGCCCTTTTCAAGGGGCTTTTGTGGCGTGGAGGCAAATTCTTGACGGAGTTTTGATTGCTAATGAACTTGTGGATTCAAGGAAGAAGTCTATGAAAGAAGGAGTCATTTTTAAAATTGACTTAGAGAAGGCTTACGATCATGTGGAGTGGGATTTTGTTGATTACATGTTATTTAGATTGGGCTTTGGGGAAGTGTGGCGTGGTTGGATTTATCAGTGTATTTCTACCACATCTTTTTCAATTTTGGTAAATGGATCCCCAACTAAACTGTTCAAAGCTTCTAGAGGAATTCGTCAGAGGGATCCGTTATCCCCGCTGCTTTTCACAATTGTGGTGGAGGCCTTGAGCTCTCTTTTGGTGAAAGCTAGAGAGTTGAGAATGATTAATGGTTTTCAGTTGGGGTGGAGTGGAGAGACTATTACTCATCTTCAATTTGCAGATGGCACAATTTTGTTCAGTTTGATTAAGCCGGAAGAAACTCTGACCCTTAGAAGAATCCTCCGATGCTTCTAGTTAGTGTCAGGCTTGAAGATAAACATCTCTAAGAGTATGCTGGTAGGTATTGGGTGTCCAGACGAGACCATGCAGGCTTTGGCAGTCCGATTAAATTATAGATATGTAACTTCCCTTTATTTATCTTGGGATGCCTATTGGAGCAAAGGCAAGATCTAAGACACTTTGGGATCTGGTCATTGAAAAATTTAAGAAAAAACTGTCTTTTTGGAAGAAAAGGTATTTGTCTATGGGCGGAAGAATTACTCTTATCAACGCTTGCTTATCTAATCTTCCAGTTTACTATATGTCACTCTTCAAAATGCCAAAGGTGGTGATTGAAAGGTTAGATCGAATTCGGAGGGATTTCTTATGGGATGGTCAGAGTGACAAGAAAAAATTACACTTGATGAAATGGAGTTAGGTGATTAAGCCTAAATCTAGTGGGGGTTTGGGTTTAGGCAATCTAGAAAATAAAAATTGGGCGTTGTTGGCTAAATGGTGGTGGAGGTTTGGGGAGGAAAAGGAGACTCTTTGGCGCAAATTGATTGCTTCTAAGTATGGTGAGGATAAAAGGGGGTGGTGGCATAAGCTTGGGCCTAAGCATGGTAGATCAGGCGATTGGATTGCTATTACTTCTATTGGAGATATGTCTAATGATAGGGGCGAAGCTTTGTTCAAAGGAGTGGGCTTCAAGGTGGGGAATGGTAGGGATGTTAGATTTTGGTTGGATGACTGTGTGGGGGTGGGGCCCTTGTGTGGGTTATTTCCTAGACTCTTTAGATTGACGGCCATTAAGGAGTCATCTGTTAGTGATTGTTTTGAGGTGATGAGTGGATGTAATGAGTGGGGTGTTCTGTTTAAGAGGGATCTTCAGTCTTTAGAGGGGAAATTATATGAAGAGTTATTGAGTTTTCTTGCGAACATGTTTTTTGCAGGGATACTAAAGACTCTAGGATTTGGAAGCCTTCCATTTCTGGGGAGTTTTCCACCAAAGCTTTCTACTTAACTTTGGAAGGTAACCCGACCCGCTTGACTCCTTCGACTCATGTATGGTTGGGGTTGGTTCCTCCTCAGGTTGAGGTGTTTTGTTGGCTAGTTTGTGAGGTAATGGTCCAAGTTTAGAATGACTTTATTAGGAGGTGTGGTATTGCTTGGTGTTGTCCGAAGAATATAGCGGAAGCGGCAAATGCTTGGCGTGGTGGGTGCTTCATTGTGTGGGCGTTTATTATGGAGAATGATTCCTTTTGCTATTTTATGGTCTATTTGGCAGGAAAGAAATGAGAGGATATTTAGAGGCTCTTCATCTTCGGTGGTTGATTTGATAGATAAAGTTGCTTTTAGGATTGCAAAATGGGCTTCAATTCTGAAGGAGTTTACAAATATTAACTTGAACGATATTATCTATAATTGGGAAGCTTGTATGGGGTGTCTCCCTTTTAAGGAGAGAAGATTTGTCCCTTGGTCTCCCCCTCCTTTTGGGGTTTTAAAGTTCAATGTGGATGGAGCTTCCAGGGGTAAGCCAGAGCCGGCAAGAATTGGAGGCGTGTTACGTAATTGTAAGGGTGAGGTGCTCCTTATGTTCTCTAAGAATGTGGGCATTTTTTACTCGAACGAAGCCGAAGTTTTAGCTATTTTGGAGGGTCTTAGGTTGTTTGCAAAGAGATATATTGGTGTTCTTGTGGTGGAAAGTGATTTCTCAAATGCGATCACTTGGGTATCCAACCAAAAATATTTTCCTTGGAAATTTCAATTTCATTTTAATGAAATTAGGGAGCTTTCGGCCACTCTAAATGTCTTTTTTCGTCATGAGGTTAGATCAGCCAACTCGATCGCGGATGCTCTAGCCAAGCAAGGGGTTGAGAGGTTGTCTCCATGGGTGGGTGTGATTATGTAATTGGGTTGGGGTTGGTATAATACTCTTGTACCTTCTCTTTTAACTTTTCTCGCTTTGTACTTGTTTTCTATTTTCAATAAAGTTTTTTTGTTACCGTTTCGAAAAAAAAAAAGGAAGGGGGAGGCATGCATTATTGGAGGGAAAAAAGAAGGAAAAAAAAGAAGGAAGGAAAGAAATGGGGAGTACAGGAGGAAAAGGTGAACAACTGAATGAGAGAGAGAGAGAGAGCGCAATGTTTAAAAGGTATACGTACCAGGGGTCCTGGGCTTTCTGCAGTGTTGTGATTGCTGACTGGTGTTGCTTGCTACAGCTACTACCTATTGCCTACTGCCGTTGCTGCTCTTACTGTCTGCTGCAGCTGCAGACTTCTTTTGTTGCCTGTTGTTGACAGTTGTTTACTGTCTACTGCTGACTGTTTTCACTCTTGATAGCTTAGAGTATCTCCAAGTGAACCTTGGAATTTGTAGATGCCTAATTGAAACTGAAGGCTTATGTGGCACAATATGAAATTTGCAAATTTGGCATCTCTCTTGGGCAACTCCAAAAGAGATGCCAAATTATTAATTTAGCATTTTCTCTCTTGCACAATCTCATCTCTTCAAATACTATTAGTTGCCAAGTGATTATTTAATTAAAAAGAATAGATTTGGCATATGCTTTTCCATATGCCAAATTTAACATAGGGGATGCACTACCAAATGCCAGCTAGACTTAGGCACTTTTGTTGGAGGGCCTTACAAATGCCTTTTATTACCGTTTGGGCATGACGTGGACAATAGACTCCTATGTTGGAGTTGCTTTTAGGTGCCCGGTACACTCTCCTCTTCCTCCTCCTTCCTTTTTTTGTTTTTCTTTCCTTTGTCCAACCAACCCACCTCTCTTTTCCATCCACTTCAAACTCACCTCTCTTCTTCTTCTAAATTTATCTTTGCCTTTCTTTTCTTTATGACTTGGCTGGGTTCCTTTTTCTATTTTCTTTTTTCATGAGCACAGGATGGAGGTTCATCAGAGTCGTCCGAGAGTCGACTTGGCCCTTGCCGAATCGAGTCCCAATTCCGGTTTTTTAATCCTTAATTCAAAAGCAAAGCCGATGAAAGAAACAAGAGAGGTTTGCCTTTAACTTACTGATAACAATAATTTATATTTAGAAGCAAAGCCCTAAGCCTGTACCTCGGCATGTAAATTTGAGTCGTGTCTGTCCACTCATGATTGGGCCCAGTCGTGCCTGCGCCTGGCCGGCACTGCCCATGAAAATTGTATGGGCCATGCCGTGCCGTGCCCACTCCTTTGGGGGTCAACCTAGCACAACCTTGGTCGTGCCGTGCTAGGCCACGACTCCCCTTCCTCTTTTTTTTTTTTTTAAGTTGGACTTAGACGGACACGAACTTGGACTTAAACTCTTGTACCAATTTCATTAAAATAAATAAATTAAGAGAAATAAATAAGTAGAATAACACTAATGATGTTTTGAAATAAATACATCAAATATATTATATTTCCTTGAAATTTAAGTTATAAAAGTTTAAAAAAATTACAAGTTTGAACTTGGATCAATATATAATGAAATTCAATTCTTATGATAGATAAGAAAATAAAAAATTACAACTTTAAAAACGTATGATACATTCTAAAAAATAGATTGTACTTTAAAATTAGACTGTTGGCCTGGGTGGACCGTGCCACGGGCTTGGCAGCCCTGGCACAGCGGGGGACTGTCGTGCCGGCCCGTTGACTAAGTCAACAGCCCAGGCATGGCCATGCACGCTTTTTTCGTGCTGGGTTTGGGCCGACCGCCCAGATTTACACCTCTAAATTGACCTCTAAGAAACAGGGCTTTGACTTTGTAGTTCAGCCAAAAGTAGAGTCAAACAATGCTAAGCATTATTGAGAGAACCTATGCAGAAACAAAGAGTACCTACACTCATGGCTCTCTAAAACTACCTCTCTCTAAAAACACAGGAAAAAGGAAAAATCACTCCCGGAGTCCTCAGGTTAAAAGCGTCACTAGCTACTGTCCAACAGTACAATATAGAGAGGGAAAAATAAAAATAAAAATCCAAAGAGGATCCAAAGAGTCGGATCCAGGTGGAACCATAGTAAATCCGAGCCCAGATTCAGAACGAAAAAGACCCGGTTGGAATTAGTCAATTAGATCTAAATTTATCCTTAATATATAAATAAGTTTCATATCTGCTTTATTTTGAGTTAGAGATTTCCGACACTGAGATAATTAGATAATCATTTATAATCCTATTTTAAGCTTTTCAATTAAAGGCCTTTTTTTTTCTTCGTTTTGTTCCTTCATCTACTAAGTGCCCCACCATCATGATCAAATCAATGCTCTTGATCACAAATTTATGTGCATCATTTCCACAGAGCCAGAGAGGGATCATGCTATTATATAGTTTCTCTTTTGCCTGTGGTCATTACCATACATCCATGGGACCCATATATGGCTTCACTATCTGCTAAAAACAATAAAGCTAACATCACATGGATGAAGGGGAAAATCCATGCCAATAAAGAGTTATTCCCTCACATTCCAACTGCACATTCTCGTGACAACTGGATCTAATCCTTTTGGGCATTGGTCTCACTGTCAAGGGTCCTTTGGAAAAACACCTCATTTCATTCATATCTATCAAAATTCGATGGGACCTAATAGGAGGGTTGGGTTTGGATGGTCCGTTCGGATGGACTAATAGGTTGCTTATATCGTAAGACGATAAAGGAAGCTTGTACATTAGCATTATTCATATATATATATATATTTATTTATTTATTTACTCCGGTAAATGCTCACACCTTTATACACTCACCCAAGTCCCTCACCATAAGTACCACAACCAAGAATTGATATTGGTTGTTCCTATGGAAGGAAGGTGCCTCACCACAATACTACTGTCATTAATTTTAATTTTAACCCTTAAAAGTTTTAATTTTGACCTCTCATGTTCAAACTTTACTATACCCTCAATACTTTTTAAGTATCTAATCATGTAAAGATAAGATAGTTATACTATTCAGACTTTACTATACCCTCAATAGTTAGACTCAGATCTTACTTGTGAGTCTATAAGGGTAATAGCTCATGCTCAGGAGTCAGGTCCAAGCCTTTATTGGGCGGCGGCGGCGTTAACTTTGTGCAAAGATGAAGAATTCTGATCAGAGGTGCATTTCATCAAATAAAAAGCATAAGTTTCTCTCAAGTTACTGGGGTTTTTCAGAATCTTTTGGGGGCCATAGGTTGGGCTATGCCGTTAGGATAAATTTAGCTAGGTTGAGGCAGTCAATCCACATCTTTCAATACAAGTGAGTTTTTTTTTTTTTTTTTTTTTAATAAATAATCACGTGATTTGTTGTGATTAATTCGATGGTGGGCCAGGCCAACTCAATCTGCAATGAACATTGGGTGAAAACAAAAGTAAGAGGAATTAAGTGATTTTGAGTGTTTTGGATTTCAGATGTGAGCTCAATTGAATTATTAGTGGATGGGCTGAAGAGATTCTCTCAGGCCTCAGATAATTTGTAATCAGGAGGGAGACAGATTAGATGCGTCTCCTAATGCCCTATAATTAATGGAATGGAAGGCTAAGATCATCCAATGAATGAGATCCCCGATGCAATTCATCCATGGTGGCACCTTACAAAACAACCTTAATTCCCTTTGCTAAGTAGTGAGTTACTAGGGTGATAATGAGTATTCAATTTCCATCTTCCCTTATTCAATTATACTACATTAAATACATGACAATAATTTTGACCATATACATAATGGGGGATATTCATGTGCATCATTCCCTCACTATATGGTGAGGGACAAACTTAATGGGGCCCATGTAGGGCCCCACTAATCATGGGACTTAAGGGGATGGGAAGAGACATCTTAGATGGACCCATATATCAAGTTTAGGGTCAATTTCATGCCTCTAACTCATTCATTCGTGGCCCACGACTTTAACGACTTTATATTAATTATAAAAAAAGACATTCGATCCAATGGTCCAATCAATTTGGATAGGTGAAAACTTGATGGATCTAGTGTACTTAAGGAGGTTTTATGTATATAGATGGTTGGGATTTATCATAAAGTCGGCCCAACTATATTGTCCCTCACAACAACATGGTGAGGGATGAATGCACATGAATATTTTTCATACATAATTACCCCCATGTAACCAACCACTCATCTCCCACACTTCCAACATGTAACATCTCAAGTCTTGTTCCCACTTTTCACTCTTCCACAACAACTTCACTTCTATCCCAAATCTGATATAATATTTCTTTTGAACCCATTGCTACTCGACATACTCTTGAAATAAGAAAGAGGTTTTTACTGGAAAATACCCAGTATATACACGTTGAACACGATAGTCCCTCGAAAATAGCATTACACAAATGGGGTCCGCTAGACCTTGTTTGGTTTTTTTTTTTTCAATATGAAACGAGTGACGCTAGCGTCACTCTGCGACTTTTTTTAAAACTCCAATCTCTTTCCTTTTTCCATTATTCCTTTCCCCTTCCTTGCTACTACAGCCTTGCTACCCAACCATCACTGTCACCGGAGCACCACTGTCGCCGTCGGCGACCACCACTAGCACACTCTCCGACTTTTTAAAAACCCCCAATCCCTTTCCTTTTTCCATTGTTCCTTTCCCCTTCCTTGCTGCTACAGTCTTGCTACCCAACCATCACTGTCACCGGAGCACCATTGTCGCCGTCGGCGACCACCACCAGCACCATCACCGCCGAGCTCACCCATCTCTGGTGAACCCCCAACCCACTCCATCTCTCTCTGTCTCTGTTTTTCCCCCCTCTCTATTTCTCTTTCTTTATTTATTTGCTCTCTCTCTCACTCCTCCCTGCCACATGGATCAACCCCCTGCCACATCTATGGGCAAGCAGAGGTCATCTAACCATAGGTATGGAAGTAACTCCAATCGCCGTTTTCCATCACTCCCTCTCTTGCCCCTTTTTGCGTTTTTTCTTTACAAGAAGCTCTTGTCCTTCTTTATGAGATATTAGAATATTCTTTAAAACGATGACACCGCTAGCAAATAAGAGGAAAAAGATGAAGTGCTTTCCAACAATCCAGACATGAAATGAAGTTGGGAAAGATGGTCGCTTTTGAGTTGAGCCTCAAAAGTTTGGATTTCACGATGATTTTTTCATATGCAGCTAAGGATCCAAGATATTAATAACAAATGGTGCATTCGAGACCTAAATCTCTAAGGGTTTTTTTATACAGAACGGTACTAAATCGACGAATTCTCACCAAGCATAAGACTTATAGCTTGATTGCTGTAAAAATGGGGAAACTACAATTTCGTAAGAAACGAGGAACGATGCTAGCGTCACTCCTAAGTCAGAGACAAGTGACGCTAGCGTCATTCCTCTAAAAGTTTAAAAAATAAAATGAGATGAATGAACCATTTCGTGCGACCCCAACTACGGGAAACCATTTCGTGCAACGGCCAAATAGTGAGAATTTTCCAGTAAAAACCTCAATAAGGAAAGAGACCGTAATAATCTTCTCTACTTTTATTCTCTTTTTTAAAATGTTATGCTCTATACACACCAAATCAATGTTAGTAAGTATTATGTGATCTGAATGTGTTTTTAATGAATCATTGTTAGTACGTAGTTGAGGACGATTTTAGGTGATCTGAATATCTTTTTAATGAATCGTAGAACATAATTTTGTAATATTTATAGGTGAACATGCATGTGCTAAGCCTAGGTTGTTTTCCTAGTTTCCATTAAGGCGAAAATGAGCATTTTTTTATATTTACCAATTGTCTTCATTTCTAACCACTTATAGCATGAATTATCCCAATTCATATGTATTCAATGACTACTTATTCAAATGCGAAATACAACATATCTTTATTATGTAAGATAAACCGCTACAAGCTTTTTATAGGATCACTAAGAGAGGGAAAAAAAGTCTGTGAAAGAGAGGGATGGGTAAGAAAGGAAAATAGATCAATCAGTCAGCAGAGGGTTAATTACATTGCCAATGAAGAGCACAGCTCCACTTACATCTTCCCTTATCATGAACATGAAGGGATGATCAGCAACAAAGTCTATTGGTGTACTATAAAACCGAGACTTCATAGTAGAAACTACAGTTGCAGCGGCTGCTTCGGTCCCTTCCTCGTTGATCTCAATATATGATTTGTGTAATACTTTTGAGACAAAAAGACTATCGCTTTGTTCCACCATCTCTGTAAGCTCTCCCACATCTGAAAAGGGCAAAACCAGTCCTAATTCCTTCATAATCGTCGAAGCTTCGAAACCAAATGAGATCTTGAACTTTGGGAGCCTGAAATCTCCTACTGACACTCTTCCAAAATAGTTGAGACTGTTGAGGAGCCCGGAATCAGAACTCCACCTGTTCACTAGATTGGGCAGCCCATCCCTCTGGTTAGGAAGGAAGATATACATGGCCAACTGCCTTCCATCTTGGCCTTGTTGGTAGGGAAGTTTGAGTACTAGAAAATCGTCAAAAAAGCGGATGAATTGCTTCTTTTGGCTGGTCATGAAGGGGACTTGAATGGTACTCCCATTGAAGAGGTAGAATTCTCCATTCCGAGTTTTGGATGGATCAAACTTGTCATTCCATTCTCCTTTGAAGTAAAGTGCATTGGCAAGCACAAGGGCAGTGGTAATATTAAGGGACCCATGAGGAAGGAGCTCTTTAATAAGCCCGTTTGTTGTCTCTGCAACCCATGAATTAACTTCCTTCTCCACTTTGCCACTCTTTATAATAGATCAAATCAAAGATAATGAATATATCAAATGCAATGCAACAGAGGATAGCATAAAGGGTAAAACGCTGCCCTTTTTGTTTCTTTACATTTGTGGAGGAGTGAAAATAAAGTGGGGTCAATTCATAAATAAAGTAAAGATAAAGGGGGTTAAATACAAAACCGTCTTGCACAAAGTTTACTTTTCTCCATATTCTTTCAAAAGTGGGGCCTGTTTGTTTCCAAAGGAGTACTAAAGTCAACGAGGGCTGAAATAAATTTCAAGTGATGGATGCTTTTATCCCCATTAGGTGTTTGTTTGTATTGGCTTAATTAATTTGATAAATAAAGTAAACACGTCTAACGAATTAGTAGTTACTCTAATCCAACTTTTTTTCTCCCACAGTTATCCGGAGATTCCCTAATAAAATGGGGTGAAGTAACTCATTTTTCATTCTCTTTATCCAACTAAATACAAATTTAGGTTCTTTTACTTTACACTACCCATCCAAACGCATAAAAAAATTATTCCTCAACTTGTAGTAACTCACTCCTCTTTTAACTTAATATTAGCGTGACATCCTACTCGTCTTCAATTCCTCTCCTAATGCAAACAAACAGAATAAGAAAAAAAATGGCCAAAAGGAGAAGTGAAAGGGTTAGTGGAGCCATCCAAATTTTATTTCTCCTCTCCACTATTTCCATCTAAACATCAATGAAGTAAAAACATCTACCACCACTTTACTTCTCACTTTACCTTTTTCATTCAAACAACAATAAAGTCCTACTTTTACTCTTCCCTTATTGCTCCTTTTCCTAAACAAAAATTAGAGAGAGAGAGAGAGAAAAAGATTTTCATCTCCCAATTTCTTTAATGATTCACCTCTACCTAAGAATAAAAGAAAATAAAATAAAGGCTTACCTCTGTCTGAAAATCAACAGCCCTGGCATCTGCTCGGTAAATGGTGTTTAACGTCTCTTTGAAGGAAGGTTTAAGAGATAATGTTTTGCCGAGCCAAACCCCATTTGCAAAAGCCAGACGAGGCCCTTCATCCTGTGACATAATACCGAGGAGACTAGAACAGAGAGAATTGAGATCATCCACACTCTGGGACTTCAAAAAGGAGAGCATCTGCTCAAGCGTATGGCCTTTAGATCCTATGGCCACCATGCTCAGGGCGACATGAATGGATAAGGGAGAGAATACAAAATTGGAGCCCCTCTGGGCCTCCTCCAATCCAACATTTTGTGCTATCTGCATATAGAAATCGCAATTGAAACTCTTGTTGTGTGGTTGCTGCTCCATGTTCATTGAAATCACTGGCTTAATTTGATGATACTAGAGTTGAATGAAGATGGTTTCCTTATATATATATATAATCGAAGGCAAAGCTGGTGCCTTAACCTCTATACCTTCCCCCTCCATGAAAACAAAATACGTCTTTGGACTTTGTAGTTCGGACAAACAATGTTTACAGCAGTATTGAGAAAACCTATGCAGAAAAACAAAAAAGAGGATTAGTGAAGTAATTCGTTCACCTCAAAGTAACAAATCACTGTAGGCAGAGGTATCTTGATTCAACCTTGCTGTGGCAAGTTTACTTCGCCAATCATTCCCTGTGGAAGACCTTGCTAGAACTAGATCGCTATAAATATATTTTCTGAGGCAAGGGAGCGATCAAGTCGAGGCTCAATGGCTCAACACAATCTTGTGGGATCAAATTACCAAATCCAAATTTGAGGGGGTTATCAGTCGTCAACACTTATTTTTTCCTCAACTAGGGGTTGCTTAGTTAGTTGGAAGCCAGCCCAAACCCCCAGTTGGCCGAGGGATCAATCCTTGAGCCCGTCGTCTTCTCTCTTTGCATGTGTGGGTGCTAATTCTCACCATGGGATCCAAATCAAACAAGAGAATTCATCAAATCCAATGGATATCAGGAACTCCTACTGGTTAGAAATGCTCTCGACCAACTAGGCTAGGTATATTGTTTCCTTCGTCTAGATATGTTGACAGTCAAAAGTATTTGTTGATAGACTCTCTAAGACGAGGTTATTCAATCATCAGTTTCAAGATACAATTTATCATTTGAAACGCCATTTATGTAGTGAACACGAGGACCCAAGCCCGGAACTTCAGATGCAAACTTGAGCGGAACAAATAAAAACAATTTATCAATTGAAACGCCATTTGTGTATTGAAATCCTCTGGTGTATTTGTCGTGGGTCAAATTTCATCTGCATTGGAGTTGGATCCACCATATGATTATCATACATAAACCGCAGGATTAAAACACACCAAAAAAAATAAAAGAGTGAAATCGCATGATCACAGGTGCCCAATCTGATTGTTGGGGCAGGGTATTTCATAAGTGACTACACTTATAGATTTGCAAACCTGCTGGCCTTGGACCAATGAATAGTGTTTTTGGTTTATCATATTATAAGTTTTTAATTGGATGTAACTACCATTGAAACATTACCAATGGTTTATTGGGCTTAACACCTTTTGGAGTAATGACCCTTGATGCTTATCAAACGAGCAGTATCTGTAGAATACTGGGAAAAAAAAATTCATAAACGAAGCCCACATCTTCACCTCTAAGAAACCCAGTCTTGGACGGTAGTTTGGACAAAAAATATTGTTAGGATACCAGTTGAATGATGAGGATATAATTTGAGAATGGACAAACTCTTTGTGCAAGCACATAATTTTTGGGGGAAATAATATTAATATTTTTTTCATTAATCAATCACAACTAAATAGATGTTGCTAATTACATTGATAGAATGGACTGGGATTGAGTCCCTAGAATCAAGGATCTACCTAAGAAAGAAAGAAAGAAAGAAAGTTGCTGAAAACACCTACTATTCTTTACCACCTAATAGATAAGAATGAATGGGGCTAATCTCATTCAAATCTTCAAAGCTCGGAAAGTACTCTACTTTAAAAGCACCCTACTCTTGGATGCTCGTAATCCCAAGCTCAGCAGTCAGCCCTTATGGTGCAGCTGGGCTGGGTTCCTATGAGAGCGTTACTGGGAAAACCAATCTAGAAAAAAAAAAAAAATGGTTTTGTTACTGTCAGTTCTAGTGGAAACAATGTTGGAAGATTATATCGCTCTAGTTTTTAAATTGTATATGAGTACTAATGCTGTGTTCCCATTTAGAACCCTGTATTATAATCTATAAGTTTTTCTATCAAATGTTTAAAAAAAAAATTGTCTCATCTACCATGTGAGCCACCAACCAAAACAATGATCTCATTTGCAAATTTAGCGGCTTCATATTTACATTTTACACACTTAGAGAGGGATCATGCAATTATACATCCATTGAATAATGAGAGAGAGAGAGAGAGGTTCTTTTCTCAAATGGAGAAAAAAAAACCGGAGGGAAAGAAGAAGAAAAAGCAGAAAATTGGTTTATGGTGGGCTATAAAGTAAATATAAATATATTTGTATTTTCTTTGTTTGATAAGTACCTCAAATTTGTGGTTTTTCCCTTCTCATTGGAAGTCTTTTCAAAACAAAATTTTTTTTTTTTTTTTTGTGTTTCTTGATATTTCTTTTTCATTGTTATAAATATTTACTTGTCAATTTAAGTCACGCACATCAGAACACAAGATTGTTACAAGAAATCCATCCTTCATTGGTCGCCAAAACAGTAACAACAGCATTTTAGAATCAAGAGTAATGAACACAATCTAAATCAATTATACTATTATAAAAAATAAAAAAAATAAAAAAATAAAAAAAATAAAAAAACAAACAAGATATGATATTCTCAACATGTTAGAAAACATTTTCTCAATCTATTATAAATCAAGTAGATTTTAGAGGAAGAATGCTTGGCTCTTGTCACGCCCGACTATATAGAGGAAAGTGATTGGGATTATATGTAGAGGTTACACCCTTACCTTGTATGAGGCCTTTTGATGTGCCTCAACCCATCAAAAGGCCCACATCGACTATAGAGAGAAGAGTGATTCGGATTATATATATAGCCTACATCCTTACATGCATATCTGATAATAAAGGAAAATGCATCTACACGTTCAATTAGTTTTTTTGAAGGCCTTCACATCGTCTCTGATCATGAACATGAATGGATGGTCAGCCACAAAGTCTATGGGCTCGGGGCGTCTATAACCTCCTCTCCCACTAGATGTTCGCATTACACCACTGACAGTAACAGCAGCAGCTTCAGCACCATCCTCGTTCACTTCAACAACTGACTCGTGGAATATCTTTGATATGTGGAAGGGAATGTTTTCTTCAGAATAAACCATTCCTTCATGTCTAAGAAAGGCAGAACCAACCCCGATTCCTTCATGATTTGAGAAGCATCCATGGCGAATGAGATATTGAACTTGGGGAGCCAGAACTCACCGACGGGGACGTCTAGAATATAAAAATAATCGTTCCATAACCCAGAAGGAGAACTCAAGTTCTCTATTAGATTTGGCAATCCGTCTCTCTTGTCAGGAAGGAAAAAGTACATAGAGAACTGCCTCACATCTTGAGTTCCTTGGTCAAGGAGTTGGTGGATCTGCCACACGTATAGTCTGTCTAGAGCTCCTTGGTAAGGGAGTTTGAGGACTTTGTATCCAATATTTCCATTGGAGGAGTAGAAATGTTTAATACATTGGCTTCCTGTGCTGGTCATGGAGGGCACATGAACAATTTGTCCATTGAGGAGATGGGAACTCTTTTTTTTGGGTTACAATTGGATCAAACTTCTCTTTCCACACTCCTTTGAAGTACAGAGCATTTGCAAGGACAAGCACGTCAGACCTATCAAGGAGTGGAACTGGATCTTTGATGAGACCATATGTTGCACGTTCAGCCCATAAATTCACTTCCTTTATCACTTCATGAGCCTTTATTAATCAAACATTATTCCAAATGATCAGTTGGTGAAATAAAAACTTCAAAAATGGAACAGGTAAACTTACCAGTATGTTCTACAAGTGTACATAACCCATCTGCATGAGTTATCTTTATGAATAAAAGTTCCAGACTTTACCATCATCAAAAGCCATTTTTTTGCAGAAGATTTTGTCTTGAATGGATTTTTCTATATCGGTTATCTATCCTAATTGAAGGTTAAGCTCAAGGTCATAATCCAAGTTATTTTAATTAAGTTTCATCTTTCATATAAAAAACTTTGGATGCCCCCATGACTAGCAATGAAGGTGATTAACCAGAATTTCCAAATTAATGAAGGCAGTTTGTCTGTAAAATTAACATAAGTTACCTTGGTTTGAAAATCCACCTCCTTGGCTTCTGCTCTGAAAATAGTATTCATAGTTTCTTTCTTGAAAGAAGGTGTCAAAGAAAAAGATTTATCAACCCAAATGCCGTTGACCATAGCCAAAAGAGGCTTCTCTTTCTCCAGGGTTCCTCCAGAAGAGATCAGACGAATGAGCTCAGGTCCAAGCCTTTATTGGGCGGGGCGGCGGCGGCTGCTGCTGCTGCTTTAGCTTTTTGCAAAGATGATGAAGAATTCTGATCAGAAGTTAATCTTCTTCATATGAGGTGCATTTCATCAAATAAAAAGCATAAGTTTCTCTTAAGTTACTGGGGGTTTTCGGAAACTTTTGGGAGCCATAGGTTGGGTTATGCCGTTAGGTCGTGGTAGGTGGATAAATTTAGCTAGGTTGAGGCAGTTAATCCACATCTTTTAATACAAGTGAGTTTTTTTTTTTTTTTAAATAATCACATGATTTGTGATGCACGTGATTAATTCGATAGTGGGCCAGGCCAACTCAATCTGCAATGAACATTGGGTGAAAACAAAAGTAAGAGAAATTAAGTGATTTTGAGTGTTTTGGATTTCAGATGTGAGCTCAATTGAATTATTAGTGGATGGAGGCCTCAGACAATTTGTAATCAGGAGGGAGACAGATTAGATGCGTCTCCTAATGCCCTATAATTAATGGAATGGAAGGCTAAGATCATCCAATGAATGAGATCCCCGATGCAATTCATCCATGGTGGCGCCTTACGAAACAACCTTAATTCACTTTGCTAAGTAGTGAATTACTAGGGTGATAATGAGTATTCAATTTCCATCTTCCCTTATTCAATTATACTACATTAAATACATGACAATAATTTTGATCATATACATAATGGGGGATGAATGCACATGAATATTTTTCATACATAATTACCCCCATCATGTAACCAACCACTCATCTCCCACACTTCCAACATGTAACATCTCAAGTCTTTTTCCCACTTTTCACTCTTCCACAACAACTTCACTTCTATCCCAAATCTCATATAATATTTCTTTTTAACCCATTTCTACTTCACATACTCTTGAAATAAGAAAAGAGACCGTTATAATCTTCTCTACTTTTATTCTCTTTTTTTAAAATGTTATGCTCTATCCACACCAAATCAATGTTAGTAAGTATTTGAGGACGATTTTATGTGATCTGAATGTCTTTTTAATGAATCATTGTTAGTACGTAGTTGAGGACGATTTTACGTGATCTGAATATCTTTTTAATGAATCATAGAACATAATTTTGTAATATTTATTGGTGAACATGCATGTGCTAAGCCTAGGTTGTTTTCCTAGTTTCCATCAAGGCGAAGGTTACTTAATGAGCATTTTTTTATATTCACCAATGGTCTTCATTTCTAACTACTTACAGCATGAATTATCTAAATTCATATGTATTCAATGCCTAGTTATTCAAATGCGAAATACAACATATCTTTATTATGTAAGATAAACCGCTACAAGCTTTTTATAGGATCACTAAGAGAGGGAAAAAAAGTCTGTGAAAGAGAGGGATGGGTAAGAAAGGAAAATAGATCAATCAGTCAGCAGAGGGTTAATTACATTGCCAATGAAGAGCACAGCTCCACTTACATCTTCCCTTATCATGAACATGAAGGGATGATCAGCAACAAAGTCTACATGGTGGACTATAAGACCGAAACTCCATAGAAACAACAGTTGCAGCGGCTGCTTCGGTCCCTTCCTCGTTGATCTCAATATATGATTTGTGTAATATTTTTGAGACAAAAAGACTATCGCTTTGTTCAACCATCTCTGTAAGCTCTCCCACGTCTGAAAAGGGCAAAACCAGTCCTAATTCCTTCATAATCGTCGAAGCTTCGAAACCAAATGAGATCTTGAACTTTGGGAGCCTGAAATCTCCTACTGACACTCTTCCAAAATAGTTGAGACTGTTGAGGAGCCCGGAATCAGAACTCCACCTGTTCACTAGATTGGGCAGCCCATCCCTCTGGTTAGGAAGGAAGATATACATGGCCAACTGCCTTCCATCTTGGCCTTGTTGGTAGGGAAGTTTGAGTACTAGAAAATCGTCAAAAAAGCGGATGAATTGCTTCTTTTGGCTGGTCATGAAGGGGACCTGAATGGTACTCCCATTAAAGAGGTAGAATTCTCCATTCCGAGTTTTGGATGGATCAAACCTGTCATTCCATTCTCCTTTGAAGTAGAGTGCATTGGCAAGCACAAGGGCAGTGGTAATATTAAGGGACCCATGAGGAAGGAGCTCTTTAATAAGCCCGTTTGTTGTCTCTGCAACCCATGAATTAACTTCCTTCTCCACCTTGCCACTCTTTATAATAAGATCAAATCAAAGATAATGAATATATCAAATGCAATGCAACAGAGGATAGCATAAAGGGTAAAACGCTGCCCTTTTTGTTTCTTTACATTTGTGGAGGAGTGAAAATAAAGTGGGGTCAATTCATAAATAAAGTAAAGATAAAGGGGGTTAAATACAAAACCGTCTTGCACAAAGTTTACTTTTCTCCATATTCTTTCAAAAGTGGGTCCTGTTTGTTTCCAAAGGAGTACTAAAGTCAACGAGGGCTGAAATAAATTTCAAGTGATGGATTCTTTTATCCCCATTAGGTGTTTGTTTGTATTGGCTTAATTAATTTGATAAATAAAGTAAACATGTCTAACGAACTAGTAGTTACTCTAATCCAACTTTTTTCTCCCACAGTTATCCGGAGATACCCTAATAAAATGGGGTTAAGTAACTCATTTCTCATTCTCTTTATCCAACTAAATACAAATTTAGGTCCTTTTACTTTACACTACCCATCCAAACGCATAAAAAAATTATTCCTCAACTTGTGTAGTAACTCACTCCTCTTTTAACTTAATATTAGCGTGACATCCTACTCGTCTTCAATTCCTCCCCTAATGCAAACAAACAGAATAAGAAAAAAAATGGCCAAAAGGAGAAGTGAAAGGGTTAGTGGAGCCATCCAAATTTTATTTCTCCTCTCCACTATTTCCATCTAAACATCAATGAAGTAAAAACATCTACCACCACTTTACTTCTCACTTTACCTTTTTCATTCAAACAACAATAAAGTCCTACTTTTACTCTTCCCTTATTGCTCCTTTTCCTAAACAAAAATTAGAGAGAGAGAGAGAGAGAGAGAGAAAAAAAAGATTTTCATCTCCCAATTTCTTTAATGATTCACCTCTACCTAAGAATAAAAGAAAATAAAATAAAGGCTTACCTCTGTCTGAAAATCAACAGCCCTGGCATCTGCTCGGTAAATGGTGTTTAAAGTCTCTTTGAAGGAAGGTTTAAGAGAGAATGTTTTGCCGAGCCAAACCCCATTTGCAAAAGCCAGACGAGGCCCTTCATCCTGTGACATAAGACCGAGGAGACTAGAACAGAGAGAATTGAGATCATCCACACTCTGGGACTTCAAAAAGGAGAGCATCTGCTCAAGCGTATGGCCTTTAGATCCTATGGCCACCATGCTCAGGGCGACATGAATGGATAAGGGAGAGAATACAAATTGGAGCCCCTCTGGGCCTCCTCCAATCCAACATTTTGGGCTATCTGCATATAGAAATCGCAATTGAAACTCTTGTTGTGTGGTTGCTGCTCCATGTTCATTGAAATCACTGGCTTAATTTGATGATACTAGAGTTGAATGAAGATGGTTTCCTTATATATATAATCGAAGGCAAAGCTGGTGCCTTAACCTCTATACCTTACTACCCTCCATGAAAACAAAATACGTCTTTGGACTTTGTAGTTCGGACAAACAATGTTTACAGCAGTATTGAGAAAACCTATGCAGAAAAACAAAAAAGAGGATTAGTGAAGTAATTCGTTCACCTCAAAGTAACAAATCGCTGTAGGCAGAGGTATCTTGATTCAACCTAGCTGTGACAAGTTTACCTCACCAATCATTCCCTGTGGAAGACCTTGCTAGAACTAGATCGCTATAAATATATTTTCTGAGGCAAGGGAGCGATCAAGTCGAGGCTCCATGGCTCAACACAATCTTGTGGGATCAAATTACCAAATCCAAATTTGAGGGGGATATCAGTCGTCAACACTTATTTTTTCCTCAACTAGGGGTTGCTTAGTTAGTTGGAAGCCAGCCCAAACCCCCAGTTGGCCGAGGGATCAATCCTTGAGCCCGTCGTCTTCTCTCTTTGCATGTGTGGGTGCTAATTCTCAACATGGGATCCAAATCAAACAAGAGAATTCATCAAATCCAACGGATATCAGGAACTCCTACTCGTTAGAAATGCTCTCGACCAACTAGGCTAGGTATATTGTTTCCTTCGTCTAGATATGTTGACAGTCAAAAGTATTTGTTGATAGACTCTCTAAGACGAGGTTATTCAATCATCAGTTTCAAGATACAATTTATCATTTGAAACGCCATTTATGTAGTGAACACGAGGACCCAAGCCCGGAACTTCAGATGCAAACTTGAGCGGAACAAATCAAAACAATTTATCAATTGAAACGCCATTTGTGTATTGAAATCCTCTGGTGTATTTGTCGTGGGCCAAATTTCATCTGCATTGGAGTTGGATCCACCATATGATTATCATACATAAACCACAGGATTAAAACACACCAAAAAAAAATAAAAGAGTGAAATCGCATGATCACAGGTGCCCAATCTGATTGTTGGGGTAGGGTATTTCATAAGTAACTACACTTACAGATTTGCAGACCTGCTGGCCTAGGACCAATGAATAGTGTTTTTGGTTGATCATATTATAAGTTTTTAATTGGATATAACTACCATTGAAAGATTACCAATGTTTTATTGAGCTTAACACCTTTTGGAGTAATGACCCTTGATGCTTATCAAACGAGCAGTATCGATCTTTAGATTACTGGGAAAAAAAAATTCATAAACGAAGCCCACATCTTCACCTCTAAGAAACCCAGTCTTGGACGGTAGTTTGGACAAAAAATATTGTTAGGATACCAGTTGAATGATGAGGATATAATTTGAGAATGGACAAACTCTTTGTGCAAGCACATAATTTTTGGGGGAAATAATATTAATATTTTTTTCATTAATCAATCACAACTAAATAGATGTTGCTAATTACATTGATAGAATGGACTGGGATTGAGACCCTAGAATCAAGGATCTACCTAAGAAAGAAAGAAAGTTGCTGAAAACACCTACCATTCTTTACCACCTAATAGATAAGAATGAATGGGGCTAATCTCTTTTAAATCTTCAAAGCTCGGAAAGTACTCTACTTTAAAAACACCCTACTCTTGGATGCTCGTAATCCCAAGCTCAGCAGTCAGCCCTTATGGTGCAGCTGGGCTGGGTTCCTATGAGAGCGTTACTGGGGAAAACCAATCTAGAAAAAAAAAAATGGTTTTGTTACTGTCAGTTCTAGGGGAACCATGTTGGAAGATTATATCGCTCTAGTTTTTAAATTGTATCATGAGTACTAATGCTGTGTTCCCATTTAGAACCCTGTATTATAATCTATAAGTTTTTCTATCAAATGTTTTAAAAAAAAATTGTCTCATCTACCATGTGAGCCACCAACCAAAATAATGATCTCATTGCAATTTAGCGGCTTCATATTTACATATTACACACTTAGAGAGGGATCATGCAATTATACATCCATTGAATAATGAGAGAGAGAGAGAGAGGAGAGAGAGAGAGAGAGAGGGTTCTTTTCTCAAATGGAAGAAAAAAAAACCGGAGGGAAAGAAGAAGAAAAAGCAGAAAATTGGTTTTTGGTGGGCTATAAGTAAATATAAATATATTTGTATTTTCTTTGTTTGATAAGTACCTCAAATTTGTGGTTTTTCCCTTCTCATTGGAAGTCTTTTCAAAACAAAATTCTTTTTTTTTTTTGTGTTTCTTGATAATTAATTTCGTCGATATTTCTTTTTCATTGTTATAAATATTTACTTGTCAATTTAAGTCACGCACATCAGAACACAAGATTGTTACAAGAAATCCATCCATCATTGGTCGCCAAAACAGTAACAACAGCATTTTAGAACCAAGAGTAATGAACACAATCTAAATCAATTATACTATTATAAAAATAAAAAAAACAAGATATGATATTCTCAACATGTTAGAAAACATTTTCTCAATCTATTATAAATCAAGTAGATTTTAGAGGAAGAATGCTTGGCTCTTGTGACGCCCGACTATAGAGAGGAGAGTGATTGCGATTATATATAGAGCTTACATCCTTACATGCATCTCTGATAATAATAAGTAAAAGAAAGGAAAATGCATCTACAGGTTCAATTAGTTTTTTGAAGGCCTTCACATCGTCTCTGATCATGAACATGAATGGATGGTCAGCCACAAAGTCTATGGGCTCGGGGCGTCTATAACCTCCTCTCCCACTAGATGTTCGCATTACACCACTGACAGTAACAGCAGCAGCTTCAGCACCATCCTCGTTCACTTCAACAACTGACTTGTGGAATATCTTTGATATACAGAAGGGAATGTTTTCTTCAGAATAAACCATATTTGGGAACTCCATCATGTCTAAGAAAGGCAGAACCAACCCCGATTCCTTCATGATTTGAGAAGCATCCATGGCGAATGAGATATTGAACTTGGGGAGCCAGAACTCACCGACGGGGACGTCTAGAATATAAAAATAATCGTTCCAACTCAAGTTCTCTATTAGATTTGGCAATCCGTCTCTCTTGTCAGGAAGGAAAAAGTACATAGAGAACTGCCTCACATCTTGAGTTCCTTGGTCAAGGAGTTGGTGGATCTGCCACACTTATAGTCTGTCTAGAGCTCCTTGGTAAGGGAGTTTGAGGACTTTGTATCCAATATTTCCATTGGAGGAGTAGAAATGTCACTACAACAAAATGCACTATTGGTGACACCCTTTGGTGACAAAAAATCAATGTTGTCACGGAATGCACACAACGGTGACAAAAAATTTTTTTGCTTGTCACGAAAAGTCTTTAGCTTAGGTGCCAAATAGAGAGGAGATTTGGTGACAAAAAAATTTGTCACCAAAAGATCCAATAGATTTGGTGGCAAAAATTTTTTGTCACCAATGCAATGGCCTAATTTTTACCCTCTCCCGCCTCCACAGCCACGTTTTCCTTCTCCAAGCCCTTTTTTCCCCTTTCCATCTCTTAATCCCTAAAAGGCTAAAACTGTCTCTCGGTATCATTCTCTCGTTGGTAAACAATCATTTCCCTCTCCCATCAAATTTTAAGGGATCAAATGTGAAATATAACATATCTACCGCAGAAATCCATTCATCTCACAACCCAAACCCTAGCCGCTGGCGAGAATAGTCCATGCTTTGACAAATAGATTGAGGTGGTCAGTGCAACATCTTTTCTTATATGTGTGCTTATTGTTGATTCTCTTGTCATTAGCTTTAGACAGAGGCGGACCGATGTTTACCAGACCTAGGGCGGTCGCCCCAGGTCAAATTGCAAAGTCCTCCTTAAATTGTATTGGGCCTTGGCCCACGCCCCATATAAAAAAAAGCTCGCCCCAGGTAAAAGGCAGAACGAAGAAAAAAAATCCCAGAATCCTCTTTGGCTCTGTCCCTTCCCTCTTCCGCTCTTCGTTTCTTCGCCTCTTCGCCTCTTCCGACCTCGGACCTACTCTCTTCCTTCGTAGCTTCAACTTCAGGTAACTCTCTCTCCCTCTCTCTGTAGCTTCTCTCTCCCTCTCCCTCTCTGGCTAGGGTTTGTGTAGTTTCTTCTCTTCCTCCTTTGCACATTAGGGTTTATGTTTTAGTTTTCTTTTTTCTTTTGAAGTGATGATTTCAGTGCCCTTGTTGTTCCCTGTTCTATTAAAAATGAAAAAAAGGGTGATGTTCCCTTTTTTTTTTTTTTGAAGTGATGATCTCAGAGACTCAGACTCTCAATCGCCCTTTCGTCTTTGGTTAATGGTTGGACTTGGCGATTTGATTGTTGACTCAATCACGTTTATGCTTTTGTTTCTTCTTTTAGTTGTGACTTTTTATTTGATTTGATTTTATTTATTTGGGTAAATCTGTAAATGAGATAAGGAGATGCATGTGATGTTCTCAAATCTCAGTTCTGTAAATGAGATTAGGATTGGATGTTGAAGATATAGATCTAATGGTCCTAAGACTATTGAACTGATTGCTCTTTAATTGAATGTTTTTCCATATGGAGGTACATTTACAGTGGGACAACTAGTCATAGAATATTGTAGACTGTAGAGAATGATCAAATGGTTAGGGGTAAGAACTGATTACGATCCAAGCACTGCTTGCGTTTGAATAATTAGGGCACCTCCATGGAGATTCGCCCAAGAACTGACAGATTGCTAGAAGCTAGAAATGCAATATACAACAACTTTGGAGGATATTGTGAAATCTGTAACCAGATAAACCAAGTGTGTTCTCAGGTTTTGGAAAAGGTGTTGAACTAGCGCAGCGATGTTGGTCATCCACTGATCCACGGATTTTTTTTTTGCAGTATAATGGTTTATTTTGTGAAGTCTTTTGGAAGGTAATTGTTAATAGTCCAGGTGGGATCTCTTTCTTTATTTCAGTTCTATTTCCTGCTAATCAAATCTTTCTTTCCCAGCACCAAATAAATATGTTCCTTCATTTTAAATATATCATGTTGAGTGAAGCATGGTCATAGCATATTTATCAAGTAATATGTTCCTTCATTTTAAATATATCATGTTGAGTGAAGCCTACAAATTGGGTATTTAAGCCTACTTGGGCCCTGGCTATCTGTTTAGCTATTGGTCAAGAAAATTACTATGGGTTTTATCCCATGGGCCTGGTTTTAGGAATGAAAACCAAATCCTAAACACTGCAGGCATTATAAGGGAGGATGGAAGGATAAGTAAAAGCTATGTTATGCTAGTTACACATGCATAAAAATGAGTACCCTTACAAGAAAGTGTTTGAGGTGGAAACTGCTTAATTGATCAACTCCTTACCTTGAAGTGCTTCATTATATGGTTTTGCCCATTTATTATTTTTCTTCTATGGAAACAACCTGTTCCTCCATACATTGGATTGGACCTTGAATCCCAGTCATTCCACAAAAAATGTACTATTTCACACATACAAAATGCTTAATTACAATTTTTCTTTGTATAAATTGATGAATAGCAACACTATCTTTTGTAAGGGTAAACTTATATTTTAATATTGTGATTGAATAAATGAATTATGGCATGAAATCTCAAATCCTATTAAAAACCATGATTCTCATTTGATTTTTATTCAAAAATTTTGTGAGCAAGTCTTATCTAATTGTCTTGATCTATGTTTAAGCTTTAACTACTTATTTCTTTTTCTCTTTTTTCATTTTGGAAACTTTATTCTTGACCCGTAATATGATGTTTATGATTATACTGATAATGTTCATCTATAAATTATAAATACAGGTGCTCTCATTTGGATTCAAATGATTAAGGAATTGTTTGGAGCTTAAGGAAATAGTAACGAGGTACTAATTTTTACATGATAACGTGTATTACTTCTTTAGAGTTTCTTTATTATTGTTGTAGTTTGCTTGTCAAATTGTGTGCTAATTTCTTGAGGATTCGCGATTTGGGTGTTGTCGCTTAAAAGATTATTTACAAATCAAGTATGAGACGATCATGCAACGCTTTCAAAACATGAAGAACCGTAGAGGGCAATTGTAAAGAACTTTGTTTTGGGGTTGAGATGACTTTTGATGAGAGAAGTGTATGTTAGTTAATGTCCAATCATTAATATGTATTTCTTTCTTCAGGTTGAGCCCGAATTTTTTGGGGTTTGCCCTCATTTTTTTGGGAGACTTTTTTGTTTTCAGTATACTTCTCTTATACTGTGAATTTTGGAGAAAAGAATACTCCTCATTTCAAACAAGTATATTAAGTTGATATAGTTAAATATTTTGCGTCTATTTACATGGAATACATTTTTTTCTTTTGTTATTGTTGATATGAAAAAATTCTAGCAAAGGTTTAGCCCCACCTAAATGAAAATCCTGGGTCCACCTCTGGCTTTAGATCAATATATTTTCCTCCCTTGTAATCTCTTTTTGTGAGTAATTGGATAATGGCATCCAATGTTGTTGTTTTCTTTCTTTGTCATTGTCTTCAATGTATGAAATTCCATTTAAGCATTGCTGTTAGTTTTTGATAAGATGTATGAGACCGACTGTTAGTTTTTTTATGGTTTTAAGAGTAATGGGGGGACATCCTATAGAGCTTATCTATGTTGCTTTTAGAATAGGTATCATGTTGCTTTTAGAATAGGCCCTGTTTCCTTCATACCCTTTTTCAGTTTTCCAAGATGAGTGACAACAGGCAAGGCTCCATTTTACCTGAGAAGTGAGAATGAAGGAAGGAAATCATCAAGTGATTGAGAATTTGGCTTATACAAACCATGGATTTTTCTATATACTAAATAGGAATGTCATCTTGAAAAAAACATAAAAAAGAATCAGATTTTTTCCTTTTTCTTTTATTTTTGTTAACCTCAAGCCTCAAAGATCTTTCTTCAACAAAAGATTTTCTATTCATAATTGAATGTTTCTATTCATAATAGAATGGCTGTATCTAAATGACTCACTATTTATTTATTTGCATTGAAGGCATCTGTTTTAGTAAAAATTCTCTTTACTTTTAAAAAATCCATTGGTTGTTATGTATTCATTATAAGATTGTACCATCTGAACAAATTTTTTTTTTTGAATGATTTCATTGCTTTGAAAATCCAAGTTTGGTCTAAATATTTTTATCCAACGGAAGCTGTACTATTCTGTACTGTTAAATAATGACATTTTTTTGTTGCGATTTTATACAGGTAGGTAACTATCAAGATGGAGTTACTTTTTGGCAGTTAACCAAGATGACGAAGATGGAGTTGAAGACTTTTTGGCAGTTAACCAAGATGATCACCAAGATGCATGGAGTTACTTGTTTTGAATTATTTTTGTAATTAATTTGAACCGACACACTTTGTATGGTTGTTTTGTAGTTATGTTAAAGCTATTAACTTTGAAGTGTTTATTGTTGAATGATGAATATTTTGAAGGGTTGTGAACTTGGATATTAGAATGTTGACTTATTGGATATTTGATTTGAATGATAGTTTGCATCTTTTGTGGTATAAGTTTTGTTAATGGGTGTATCTGGATATAAATATTTGAAACTTTGTAAGCAGGTGTGAAATGATAATTTGGGTGGCACAAATATTTTGATTGTATTTTTTTGTGACAAAAAGAGTATGTCACCATTGAGTGTCAACCTGGTAATATTATTGGTGACACTCATTTGTTGTCAAGAAAAATACTTTTAGTGACAATTTTTGTCACAAAAGATATCTTTTCTATGACACCTGTACTTTTGTCACCATTGCTTTTAGTGACACCCTACTATGTCACGGAAAATCTTTCTTCCGTGACACCATGTTTTTGTCACCGTTGACATCATTTCGTGACAAGTGCACAAATTTTGTCACCATTGACTTTTAGTGTCATGGATACAATGACACCCCATCCCGTGTCACCAAAGATAATAGCTGACAAAAAATGGGCCTTTGGTGACATTTTTTCATGTCACCAAAGGTGTTTTTTGTTGTAGTGTGTTTAATACATTGGCTTCCTGTGCTGGTCACGGAGGGCACATGAACAATTTGTCCATTGAGGAGATGGGAACTCTTTTTTTTGGGTTACAATTGGATCAAACTTCTCTTTCCACACTCCTTTGAAGTACAGAGCATTTGCAAGGACAAGCACGTCAGACCTATCGAGGAGTGGAACTAGGGGTGTTCACGGGTCGAAACCCGCGGGTTTCGGGTCAAACCCGACCCGACCCGTCTAAAATTTTGTGGGTGAAAACCCACCCGAACCCGACCCGTTTGTGTCACGGGTCAAACGGGTCACGGGTTCAACGGGTCACGGGTCCCGGGTCACGGGTCCCGGGTCTGGTTCGGGTCTTTTCTTTCTTTTTTTTTTTCATGTAGGAGACCAAATTGTTTATGCAAACAACTTTCAGATAATTGTTAGAGAACTAAAAGTGATTAGATGTAATTATGTAAAATAAAAAGTGGTTGCGGTTGTTTACTGGCCTTCTTTTGTACCATGGGTAGGGGTATACAAAAAAAATAGTTGCGGTTTGACTCGAAAATCACGTCCAATTTCAACTACGTATCACTCTCATCTTGACCATTAATTCAATGGTCACCAATTAAATGATTAAATACAATCAACAAGATATTCAAGATTAACAAATCTAAACAAACTGATGTCAAATAGATGTAATAACTAATAAGGCTTCAAAACGTACCGTGTTTTTCATGTGAGATCACCTTAATCTGTTGATAGGAATAAAAATAAATGTTCCTCGCACTAAATATATTATAGTATATATGGGCCTTGAGTTCATAGACATGAGACCAATATAATAACTCAAATATTTAGAAATTGGTCGGTGAACTACATCTAAGAGAAATTAAAACCACATCTTGACAAATATCTCTTGGATTTTTATCCTTGGTCTTCTACAAAAAAAAAAAAAAAAAAAACGGGTTCACGGGTCACCCGCCAACCCGACCCGTGAGACCCGTTACCCGTACCAATGGTCACGGGTCGGGTCGGGTCGGGTTGAGCACAAAAAAATGTGTGTGGAGTGACCCACCCATTGACCCACGGGTCGGGTCGGGTTGACGGGACGGGTCGGGTTACGGGTCATTTTGTACACCTCTAAGTGGAACTGGATCTTTGATGAGACCATATGTTGCACGTTCAGCCCATAAATTCACTTCCTTTATCACTTCATGAGCCTTTATTAATCAAACATTATTCCAAATGATCAGTTGGTGAAATAAAAACTTCAAAAATCGAACAGGTAAACTTACCAGTATGTTCTACAATTGTACATAACCCATCTGCATGAGTTATCTTTATGAATAAAAGTGCCAGACTTTACCATCATCAAAAGCCATTTTTTGCAGAAGATTTTGTCTTGAATGGATTTTTCTATATCGGTTATCTATCCTAATTGAAGGTTAAGCTCGAGGTCATAATCCAAGTTATTTTAATTAAGTTTCATCTTTTATATAAAAAACTTTGGATGCCCTCATGACTAGCAATGAAGGTGATTAACCAGAATTTCCAAATTAATGAAGGCAGTTTGTCTGTAAAATTAACATAAGTTACCTTGGTTTGAAAATCCACCTCCTTGGCTTCTGCTCTGAAAATAGTATTCATAGTTTCTTTGAAAGAAGGTGTCAAAGAAAAAGATTTATCAACCCAAATGCCGTTGACCATAGCCAAAAGAGGCATCTCTTTCTCCAGGGTTCCTCCAGAAGAGATCAGACGAATGAGCTGAGAGGCGGCCGAGTAGAGATCATGGGTGCTCTCGGATTTTAAGAGAGAGAGGATCTGTTTCAAGGTTCGCCCACTTGAGCCCGCAGCAACCATGCTCAAGACCGCGTGGATTGACAATGGAGAGAACAAGAAATGAGAACCCACCTGAAACTCTTTTAATCCGATATTCTTAGCTAATTCCATGTAGAAATCCACATTCAAAAGAGTGTCTTTTGGCTGCTTCTGATTTAGGAGCATCATAAGAATAAGAAGAATTTTTTTGTCAGTCGTTTCAAAGAATGCATTGTATTGAAACTAAAGTTTATTTAGATGAGTTGAATGGTTGAAGAAATCCAACCTGATAAATTGAAGCAGCAACCCCAGAAACAAACCTTCTCTGAAACAGGGTAGGAATAGGCTGAATAGCTTTGAACCACATCTCTTTCTATTCACAAGAATAAGAACAGAAGAGCAATGAATGAGAGAAGGAGATGTACTTTAATAACCAGAATGAAATGTTAAAAAAGTTTAAATAGAGTGGGATTCTAGGCTTAAAAATGAGAGTAGAGATCTCCAAAAGCTGTCCCTGGGTAATCTAAAATAAGATCGCATTTCATGCAGAAAGAAATCTATAAAAAGATTGTAACTTGCGTGAGATGCAAAAGAGTCCGGATCTTTCGATACTCTCGACTGCGGAAATCTTGTGGCCATGCGTATGGATCCAACAGTAGGGCCCACTGATTATTTATCTTTCTCCCTAATTATTGGGCACGTAGGACAAAGTGTATTAAAATTTTGATAATTGGGATAGATTTCTGGATTGAAGAGTCCCTAACGCTGCACAGGAAATAAAGATGCCCAAAGAAGGATATTCAGTTTAAAAATAAACTTAAGATGAGATTGGAATGGGCAAGATTACGCAGAATGTGGAATCCTCTCATTACACAATACGGGTATTCATAGGCCCGGCCTGAGGGATATCGGGCCCAAACTTAACACCGGCCTTAACTGCCAGGCCCAAGCCACCCATTTAGTCAATCTGGCCAGGCAGGGCTTTCTATAACTTTCTTAAGGCTTTCTAATAATTTCTTTGGATAAATCAGTGATAAACTAACTCCATGTTATATTTACTTGGGCTGCGTCAGATCAGGTTTTGGACTTTCTATCACTTAATCCAAGACTTAAGTCTTTTATTAAACAAGCCAAAAATTTAGATCCAAGCCCAGCCCAAAGCATGCTTGGCAGTTGGCATGCGTCGGGACCAACGCTAGCGTGTGGCCTTGAGCGTTTTTCATTTTCTTCCTTTCTAGTTTTCTGATGAGAGCAAGAGAACATGGGTCCAAAAGATGCAGAGAATGCACTTGCAAATTAAAACTTGAAAAGAAGGAAAAAGAATTCTAGTTTTCCCAAAATCCCAATTCCATTAGAAAGGCAAGGAAAATTGGCTGAGAAGGGATTCAAGATCCTTAGTACCTTGGTAAGTTTGTAATTATTTAAAAACCAAAGGGGCAGTAAGATCCAAAATTATTTGAAAACAAAGGGGCAGTAAAATCCTCATGGTCCATTAGTGCATTTAGGCACAGGCAATCACGGGCAGTGAGAGATACCTCTCACCTTATATGAGAGATATGGGTGGGGGCCCTCATATTTAAGTTGTTGCCATTGGATATAGATGTGAGGGCCCCCACCTTATCTTTCATAGTAAGGTGAGAGCATCTCTCATAGGAGCATTTTTCATATATATATATATATATATATATAAACAGAGTTGGATATTCAGTCAAAAAATTGAAATTAGTTGGTCTAACGTGGATGGATGGATTGTATTTAGTTTGATCTGTGTTGTAGAGGCCGTGATGGTTACTGTGACTTAAATAGATTTCAAGTTGGCCTGATGCGGATGAGTTGATGGGCAATAGACGGGTGGGATGGGTTGATCTTTCTTCTTTTTTTTTAATTGGGTCCCATGTAAATAGAAGGATGGATGGATTGTATTGCATGGCTCTAATGCAAATGCTCATGACAATTAATATGAGTAAGTGGTTTTGATTAAGATGACAGGTAGATAATTGCATGAATTTTTCATTAAATGGACCCTATGCAGATGAGCTGACTGATCCATTTGAGACTCGTCACATTATAAAATTGAAAGTTCTAATTAAATGAGTTATCGAGACGAAAATTAGAAAGAGGAACCGTATCTCAATCTTGAAAGACTAGTAATAGTAATTTTGGTAGGCACGTAATTTTAATATGTAGATAGAATGAGCAAAAAGGATAGATGGATGAGCCTTTGATCAAGTGGACTGCACAGGGAGATGAGTTGATTGAAACATTGTGGGCCCCTGTGAATCTATGTGGGTACATTCGAACGAAGATGAGCTGGACGTGGATACAATGGATCTTTTATATGCATTAATGAGTACGATGGGTGGGATGGGTTGACCTGTAGTTTAGCGGGGCTCGTGATGGTTAATATGAATATGGAGTCGATAAATCTTATCAAATTAAAAGCCCCATCAAATGCAGTAAATGTTACAGAGAGTTGAACATGAAAATAATCCAATCCCAAGTGCTTCATTTGGAATTTTACTTAAAATTAAAGGCCAAACACTTGCACAATACACTAGATTCAATTGCCTTCTATCCACTGGTTTCACTCCAGTACAAAGGAACAAAGTAGAAGAAGGGAATCAAATGAGGTTTGTTGATTGCCTGCTTGTACCTTTTCCAGTTCTTAATCTTTCTTACAGTGTGAATCTGTTCCATGTTTAGTACAGTGACTGTAACCTACACTACTGAGGAACTCCTTGATTTCCCTGGCGCTGCTGTTGCTGGCTTGTAGCAGTCGCTCATCTTCCTCATAAATGAGATAAGGGGCTTCGCTTTGCTTTCTGGACAGTAGCTTTGAGGCACCTTTCAATACATGGTATTCCCAACCTTGAACGTCGATTTTGAGCAAGAGAACTCGTTCCGACTCTGGGATCACTTCATCTAATGGGATAGACTTCACCTGCAACGTGACCTCTTCATTGGACTTGAATGCTAATTTTGCACCAGTTTCTGAAACAGCACTGTTATCAAGTCGACCTACCAACTGATCCACCAATAAATGGAAAACATAAGTAATAAAACAAACAATAGTTACCAGAGGTCTACAAGAAAACATGGACAAAACATATTTTCTTATATGGGATGCCAAAGATTATAAGTTTCTGACATAGTACCTAATGCATTTGAAGTATGCATTTTGCTCCTTGTTATTTTGGGAGAAAGTTTTCTATATCAGGAGAGAAGAAACAAAATCAGGGGAGTACCAATTGAGAAAAATGTTGCCGCTTCACCTAAGGTATTATTACTACGTAACTTTCAAGGTTACGCACAATAGCAATGGAAACAAGCAAAACATGGATTATGCATCTTTCAGTCAGAGATGACACAAAATGTTATTCAGCTGGAATCAGTACACACTGCAAATCGCAGGGGAAGGCTCTTGCCTCTCTAAAATGAATAGCCAAGGGCCGCAAGGCCAATTAATCCAACTTAACATGTGATGTGTAACAAACAGCTGACATGCTGAGTCGATCTTTATGAGTTCTCCCAAGTCTCCTGAGTAGAACTCGCTAAGCTAACGATCCCAATTGATTGGATAATGCTACGACGGTGATGATATCAGCTCTCCAACCTGACCTCCTGGATTTAATGCACATTCCCGCATATACAAGTTACAACTCACCCACTGTAGACCAGATTGTATAACCCCCCCCCCCCCCCCCCCCCCCCCCCCCCCCCCTTTTTTCTCTTTCCAATCCAGCTATTGTACAACAAACATAAGCCCATTTTTTTCATGGTACACTGCGTTTAGAAAAAGAAAACAGGGAAAAATGAATGACTAAACAGATTATTTAACTATTTATATATGTGTGTGTTTAAAATATCAACATTTCTCGGAGAAAGAAACAAGATGCAGTTTTTTTCTGTTCTTTTTAATCAAAAGTAAAAATGAAATTCAAATCATTAACGTTACACAGTTAAGATGCCTCCTGAAGTTAAAGAATTGTTCATGAAGAAAAAACCAAAAATAAAAAATAATGAAGGCAAGATGAAATCCATATGTACAGTGGAATCCTCCATTGACATGCTTATTACTAATTTACCTCTAAAACTTCCCCAAACCCAACAAATTCATAAGAGGTTTTGCCAATCAATAAATAACGTCTTAGAGATATTAACAGAAAAAAAGTGTTAAAACTACTAATATTAACAATTCAAAGGTGCCTATTCCCACTTCGACATACTGCCTATATCATACTATTCAATAAAACAAGTACTGAATTATAGATACATGCCTAAATCCTAAAATTCACTTATAAATAGGATTCATTGTATAGATATAAGTTTTTTCCCTTTAGGATTCAACTTGAATTGTTGGACTCGGGATACGAATTCCGGGACTTTAAAGCAATGCTTATGACATTATTTTTTTATTTTTTACCATTTTCATGTTTTCTAAGATTTCTTGGGCTATAGAGTGCAACTTGGTCTGAATTGGCTAAATTGACTAGACCTGAGGGTGAACGAGTCTGTACCCAATTCGATTTTTGAAACCATGTGTAGATTTCATTGCTTTATTGTGTCTAGCCATCTACACCTTTTGTACAAGGGTAACTTACCTGATGATAAAGAACCTAAGATCTAATTAGTGGAGTCCCCTCACTTGGATCTCCAATACCTATGCTGCATTGGCACATATCACAGCAAGACTAACCAATACAACTTTCTGTCCTATCGACGGCAACAGGATATTCAACTGCTCTTTAACAACAGTAATATACTCCAAAGACAGCACAATGTAGTTAAACTTACAATATAAGTACAATACTACGTACATAGTACTAGTTAAGAAGGTTGGAAAAGTTATAATTACTTCATTATATATTGTTTTAAAGTTAACAATCATGTCCATGACTCCTCTACATTGATCTCAAAGAACAGATGCAAAGTGGAGAGGAATTTGACAATGAAAAAGGGTTTCCCATCTCACACTCAATTCATCTGAGCCTAAAATGTATCAGCATGCAATTTAAAAGGCGAAGCTCAGATTATGATAAAGGTACACGCTCTGGCACAATCAGGCAATTAAAACTACTGACTATAGTAAATAAAACCCTTAAATTAAGTGGAATGGTTCCATTGCTCATGCAAGAGGAGTAAGCTTGCAACAGTGGTGAGGTCAGTCGCCCAGCTAAAATTTTTTGGGTCATTTACAATTCCTCCTGTACATAATGTCTTGAACACCCCCTTTCTTCTACACTGATCCTAATGACCATTCTCTTTTCAGAACACAACTAAATGTGAAATTCGAATAACAAATAAGTTAGCATGTTGCAGACGCAATCTGAGAAAGAGCTACTGCCTCAATTAGGATGAAGCTTTTGGTGATTAGACTTAAGAGAGAACAGAAACATGTGGGAACCATTTTTTGGATCCTACTGTAGATCACAAGATGTGATTCTACAGGCTGTTATGCCAAAGCCTCCACTAGATCAAAGTCAAAGGTGACTTCCTTTGTGTCATTTGTTGGGTGAGTGGTCAATGCCCAGCCCCTTGGGGGATGGCAGACAACATGGAATAGATCATGCCGTTGGCAGATTCATTCACACTTCTCAGCCATGTTAATCAAACTATCTAATTGCAAACGAGACAGAGCACCTAGCCAAAGGAGTTCAGCGTCAAGCATTGATTTTGTTGGCAATGATGTTCAGATTCCACCATGACAGGCTTGTCTAACCTTTTCATTCATTCTTTTGTCCATTTTGAGTGCTTGTGTGTCCTGTTGGGATTGACTGTCTAATCCTTTTTTTAATATAACACTCATCTACCATATAGATTTTCCTTCTTATGATGAAAATTCCATGAAAAAACTGTCCTTCCATCATATTTTTAGGAAGTTAAGACTCAAAATAAAAAAGTAGCAGAAGATGGGGCTTCAAGGAAAGCTTTATTTATAAGATCATATGTTGTTATGAAGCCCATACCGGTATCCAATAGTCAACCAATATCTCTAGGATGCAAGCGTTTAGCATATCTCACTACACTACGTTTCTCTATTCTTCAACATTAAAAAAAATGTACACAATGATAATTTCATTAATCTAGAAATGTTCTAAAGAAAATATTAGGATTTAGGAGAGCCATGTCCATATCTGTGTTCTAGATTTCAAAGTGCAGAATTGTATCCCCGAACCCCGTGTCAATACTCTATCCATAGCCGGGCATCATAAGTTTCTTCATATAACTTTGTTTATGAACAACAACTTGCTGGCAGCTTTGTATATATGCTTGTCATGTTGTAGCTTTTGTTTCAATAAAATCATTTGTTTCTTAACACAAAAAAAGATATAAATCATTAACTACCAGAAAATAGTATGGACCAATGAGTTCAAGACAACCAATAAGTACTAGGATATTTGTTATATTTGTTTACCCAACAAAAAGAAAACTCTTTTCATTTTCAAATATCTGAAAACTAACAGTACCAGATCAGAAAAAAAAAATCCATAGCTTCTTTCACAATAATTTAAAAAAAAAAGTGAAGAAAATATCAAAACTAGTGGAAAAACTTACAGGCTCACTTTTGTCAACCTGGTGCAGTAGCCATATATGATCAAAAGGGATGTAACAAGCATTTAATTTGATTCAGTCAGAGCAATGCACACCAAGATAGCATACAGTCACTCCAAGAAGAACCTAATACAATTGTGCCACATCCAATGTCCACAGTTCATATTCCATATACTACAAACATCTCCAGCACTAATGTCCTCTCAAGGAACAAAAGAGGCGCAAAATTTTAAATCTATGAACATTTACTTCATTCCACATCTAAACAAATCAATCTACTTCAAATCACCATTGAACTCCAAATCAATCAGATCAATAACAAGCAAACCAAAACGGGAATTCAACATACATTTTCATAACATTACTCAGATCAAAGTCCAAAAGCAGCAAAATTTAGCTGAAAAAACGAAAACCCATCTCAAATACCTTATGAAAAGTAATATTCCCGAGCCGATCGGACGCCGCAGCCGCAAACACCGTCACGAGCGACTCCGCCCGATTAAAGAAAACCCCCTCACAGATCCTCTGCAAGTTCTCAAAGACAGGCTCAAACGCCAGAACCCTAAACCCCATGGCAGAGGCCGCGAAGGCCGCCATTCCGACATTGGCGCCGACATCGACGACAATTCCGGCTCTCCCACGGGCTTTCATCTTCTCCAAGACCTCCTGTATCGTAACGGAGATGTCGGGTTTTCGGAAGGGCTTGCCCTTGAGCATTCGGGCGATGTTCTTATGGGGCTTTTCGGGGAGGGTTCCGAGATCGGAGAGGGAGTAGAGGAAGGGGTATTTGACGCCTTCGACGAGGCTGGCAAAGACGGGGGAGGCTTGGGGGCATTTGTGGCAGTCGAAGGGTTGGATAGGAGAGGATGGGGTTAGGGTTTGGAGGGAGAGGGATTGGGTGAGATTAGGGTTTGATTTTTGGACGACGAGGATTAGAATGAGGAGGAGGAGGAGGAGGATTGGGAAGAAGAGGCGGAGTTTTTGGAGAGAAAGGAGAGTAGAGGGTCTTTCTCTTCTCCAGGCATTGGCCATGAGAAGAAGGAGGAGGAGGAGGAGGAGAGAGAGTAGAAGATGAGGGAAATGGGTTTTTGAATCAATTGAGTCGGAGAAGATGGCAGTGGAAAGTTCAGCAGAGCAGAGAGAGCCATCAATATCATGCGCTCAGTTTATGACTCGTTTAACCAACCCACTAGAGACTAGCCAGGTAAACGGGTCGGTTTTTGTTCGGGTACTTAAGAGTATAATTGGATCCGAAATTAGAAGCATATATAGGGTGAGTGTGGATTCGGGTCCGGGCCTAAAAAGAAATGCGTTTAGTTTTTGACTCATTAAACTAACCCACCAAGTGACCCGTATATGTTGTGGGTCGGCTAGGTCTTCATCATATGGGATGGGGCATCTTCATTTAGAAGTGTTTCTGACGAAAATTGTAAGGGTTAAGATGTATATAGTTATAAATCTTTATAAGCATCCAAGGATTTCTTATTTTGGAGTGCGTTGGTTTCCAAAATGTAAATAGATGAGAATTCTACCAAGCAAAATAGTCATTTGAAATGCTGCAAAATCCTTCTCAATCAAATGCCACATTTTGAATTCTAGGGAGATAAAAAATTTAGTGTTATCAAATATTCTAGACAAGAGAAAAATACTATCATGAATGCTTGGGATTTTAGTAATTTCTAACACTTAATTGTGTCATAACATGTCGCGGAGCATTTGAAGGTCTCCTTTTGGGCCTATTCTTTTAATGGGATTTCTGACTAAAAGCTGGTTTCTCGGAAATTTATTGACATCATGTCCCTTTGCAAATGACAATTTTTTACTAAAATTTCAAATTTTAGCCACCTAAAATATATCAAATGACTTTTTTGAACTCCTAGAATTACAACCTCTTGCATTTTGTTGGAATCTTAGTTGCTCCATCGAAAATGAGGATTTAGTAATTACATCCCAAGGGACAGCTTTTAGAGAATTTGAAATTCTCTAGAAATAGGTTCAAATAAATTCTAGAATTCTATAAACAATCTCTTGAAAAGTTACTTTTAGGGGCTTTTTTTTCCTTTACAAGCATTTTTAAGGAGAATTCTCAATGTTGGGAATTTTCCATATGTTGATATAGCTTATCCCCTCACATTTCAAAATGATTTTATTATCAATTCTCGGCATTCCAACCCACTTGGAAGTTCACGTGCTTGTTTGGTTGCAGTAATTTTGATAATTCTTGTATGGGAACATTTGCAATTCTCCAAATATTATCCCCCAAAAAGCGAAGTTCCAACTTCTTATTTTTGTTTGCAAGAATTCTAACAATTATTGTATTGGGGCATTTGGAAAATGCTATCCCCAAAATGCGGAATTCCAAATGCTCATTGCCCACCTAGCATCCACAATGTTGGAATTCGAGGAATTCTTGAGGACAGAAGTGAACTTTTCATATATGTTCAAGTGACAAAACTTGAAACCAATGTTAGGAATCCCCACCGCGCCCAATTAATCCTTTCAAAAAAGACCACAAACCAAACTGGCCCTTCTCATTTTAAAATGTTGACAACGACAAGAGGATGTTGAAATTCTACTGGGGCAACATTTGGAAGTAATTCAAGATTTTACATACAAGAATTCTTTGAATCCTTGTAAAGATTCATTATTGAGACTCAAAGAATTTCTGTCTGAGAATTTATAAGTCTTCTCTGTGTCCATCCACTTTACCTTTTGTTGGATTTTATAGATGCTATAGTACGGAGGAGGATTCAAAGATTCCACATGTTGGAGCCTTTTTTTTTTAAAGAAATTTCAACTAGAATTTGTGACGTTGGGAATTTAGAAATATGGTGTGATAGTTGTTGCTTAGAATTTAGAACTGTCATGTTTGTTTTCTAGAATTCTAAATCCTAGCAACCTAGGACGTATCATTTCAAAATAACATATCTTCATGGAGCCAATTTCTTTACTCAAAAAGTCTACTTGGACATACTTTTTGACATGAATTTTGGACAAACCCCTATGTTACCCCTTGAATATCATTACTCTTCTTTACTAGGGTTCTTGATAGAATTCCTGATGTCAAGAAGTCTTGACAGTAACAGGATTATTGTACCCTTGGCATTTTTCTAGTTGCAATGTTGCTTTGTTGGAATTTGAAATGCTAGCCACTTGAAAGGTACTACTTCAACCTTTGGAGTTCTTAGAACTCCTACCCTTTTGTATTTTGCTAGAATTTCTAGATGCTCAGCCTAAGAGGAGAATTTAGGAGTTCCACCCTTAAAAATGACAACTTTTGGTGGATATTAAATTCTCCAAACGAGAATTCTCTAAACTCTTGTAAAGAAATAGGCCTTGAATAGCCTTTAAAATTCTTTTGAATGTCAGCTTAGTGAACACTAGATGATAAGGGTGCACAAAAAAATGCGCCAATCCGTAAAACCAATCCAATCTGATCCGATCCGTGGATTTTTAACTAAACCGAAGGTAAATGGATTGGTGACGGATTAAAAATCTTATAATTCGTTAGCAACGGATCGGTCACGGATTTTACCCTCAATCCGCGGATTCAATCCAATCCGATCCGTTGACATTAAATATAAATAAAAAAAACTTAAGGGGTCTAAATATAAGTTAAGAGGTCTAAATATAATAGAAAAAAAATATAAGTTTCAATAGATGGAGTGTGATTTTTATGAATTTAACATGTTTGGATTTATTTATTGATTAGATCTCTTTTGGTTGTAATGTAGATAAAAACAGCTCTTTGTATTGATTAATTGGGTAACTTCTGGGACAAAAAAAAATTATTTGTAATTTGTATTTCTTTGTGGATTGTTAGCCTGTATGCTGAAACTCTTTACAACATATTTGATATCTTTCTTTAACATTAGATTCAACAGATTGAGCCGATTCGATCCGGTCCTCCACGGATCGAATCGGATCAGTTTTTAACAGCCACGGATTGGTGACGGATTTCAAATCCATCAATCCGTAGGTAACGGATTGGTGACGAATTTGGCCTAATCTGCACGAATCCGATTCGTGTACTCCCCTACTAGATGAGGATAAAAATGGTTCAAATCAAAGCGGGAACCAAGGTGGATTCAAACTCTTGTCCATCTTTATAAATTCAGATCCGAAATTGACACGAAATTAATGTATTGTATCTAGATTGACATCAACTTAATGAAACTGATCTAATGTCATGTCTAAAATAAGATATAGAATGCATTAGTATAATTGGATAAGAGGGTTTCAAAATAATTTATACTATTAAATGATAAATAATTGAAGCTACTTCTACAACGAGCAGACTGCATACTTCTCATATGCAATCCATCTTGTTGGGCCCACATAGATGCCATCTTATTGGAGGTTGGTACATGGAAAGGTCTCCTTCTGGATAAGTGTCAACAACAGAAATTGGCCTTGTCAGATCAATTTAGTCCTTGATTTAATAGTCATAAGATATAGTGGTCTTTTAACCATGATTTCTTAAAGATTCAATTCAAAGTTGGATAAAGACTTAATGAGAGCAAAACTGGGTCTAGTGCCTAATCATGAGAATTATAGAGTATAAAAGGGGTAGGCCTAAATAGGCCCGCAGAGCTATACCACTAGACATAGATCCTCATGTCAAAACATACAAGGTTCTAATAATGGATCTGAATGTTTCAGATTTTATACTAGTAATGCATTTAAAATCTATAATATTTTTTTTTATTTACTTAAAAGTTTCTTCTGGAAACTCAAAATATGAAAAAGTTTATAAATTCAAGATTGTTCAGTAATTTATGTGATCTTACTGTCCTTTTTCTCCTTATGAATAAATCTCGATCTTAGAATTTAAGAATAATAACGTATAGAGCAGAATTGACTCTGTTCAGTTGCCTCAATCAAGGTTCTATAAGAAGAAAGGAGAGAAAGAAAGAAAGTTACTATAGAATATATGCTTTATCTATGTCATATTCTATTATATTACATTATACTCATTAATAGATATGCATTGTCTTCTTTCTTTCAATACCAACTCCCTTCTATATTGGCACAATCCAGTTCTTTATATGCTCTTTCACTTGTCTAATACAATAAATTTGTTGACTTCGCTGGCATTAGTCACTTCTCGCTTGCTAAGATATTCAAGGCTTGTATCTGCAATAAAAGAAGATTTCTAAATTCATTCTATTTTTAGTGCAACCCATAGAAGAAGAAAATGGAGATAATGATTTCTTTATCAGTTTCTCCCATGAATATAGAAGTTTATGGAGTAGAAAATTATCTCTTTGTACAAAAAAGCATTATTATCGCTCTTATAGGCCATGTTTCTTTAGTGAAATTTTGCCAAGAATTCATCATGTCCAAGAATTTCTGGACATGATGTGACATGCTGTCCCTCGGATTTCTAAATTTCATATTTTTTCACTAGCATTTTTTTATTCCAACAAAAAAGAAACAGGCCTATAAAACCTTCCAAATTCATTTATAAAAGCTTTAGTTTTGGACATAATGCACGACTCGTGTACATGGGAATTAAAATTTTGGTGTAGATCTGATCCAGACATGAACCTAGACTTTAAGCCATTCAATAGCTATTCCCAAATTTCAAACTTAGCCTCTATTAGTATATAATTATCAGGGTCCCATTGACTCTTTATTGTAAAGACTTTCATGAAGAATATAATTGGACCAGAATTTAATGAGATCCACATCCAAATGTCTAACCAATTGATCAACATCATCATTATCAAAACGTTGTCTCAATTAAATTGGGATCAACTACATAAATTATATATTTTTTTAATTATGATCTATATAAATAAGTTGCACTTCTATCCACATCCTCCTCGACCTACATGCAATTGATACCTAATAAAAAGAATCATCAAGATAAGTTAATTTTAATGGTTCATCCACATCCAAATATCCAAACCAACATATCATAGTATTATCACTGTTGATCTTTGGAAGTGTGAACCACAGACAATGAACCGTCACTTTTCCCGTACCATACACGACCGTAGCGTCATTTATCCGTGGAATCGTTCAACTCCAGACGTAGACTTCAACAACGGCCACGATCGTGCCACGTGTTCGCTCTAGATGAAAAAAAAGAAGAAGCGCGTGGTCTTTTCTACGACGCAGATCAACCGTCCATCTAAGCATCTGCCTCATTTAGGAAAAAAGCCCCCGGACGCGGGGTGGGCCCCACACGCAGAATACTTTTCACACGCTGTGGCCCACTTAAATACACGTCATCAGCCCTAGTCAGTAATCACTAATCACACAATAAATGCATCAGTCCTGGTATAGAATTCGAATAAAATAGCAATTGCTTCTCTCTCTGTGAGGCAAATCAACAAACATGCAAGGAGCAGAAAATCTCCAAACTTCGAAGAAGATTTCCGATGCCGAAATCGAACGACTTGTTGATGAAAACAAGAAACTGAAAGCCGAAAAGAAGCAGCTTTTCGAAGAGAAAGAGATCCTGCACTTCAGACTCTCTCATCTCCCAAATCCCGACACCCAAAAATCAAAATCGCTGGCAGAAGAAGACCTCGAGCGACTCCAAACCGAGAAAGACGAGATCGAGAAGCGCCTGGAGAGAGTGATCCTCGAGAGAGACGCCCTTGGGCAAGATCTGAAGTTGCAGAAAGAGGAGTCGAAGAGATTGACGTCGGAAATGGAGCGGCTGCAGAGGAGCAAAGAGGAGATGTCGACGGAGCTTGAGGAGGTGCGAAAAGAGCGAGATGCGCTGGTGGAAGGAGAGAGGGAGACGGAGAGAAGGATGGATACGTTGGAAGACAACTCGTTATCGATCATAGAGAGTCTGTTGGTGTCGAACTGCGATCTTGTCGAACGGATGGAGAGGAGGTCGGAGCTCGTAGAACAGATGGAGAGGAGGTCGAACGAGAAAGACAAAGAGAAGGAGAAGAAGAAATCCAGAGTTTCTTGCATACTGAAGACTGCTTTCGAGAAGATGCGAAGGTAGGAAGGTAAGGAAAGACGAACGATCGATCGATCGATGATGATGATGATGATGATGATGATGATATTAAGGAGTTTTATTAGAGAGAGATTACGGTTAGGGGTTAGGACTTATAGATTGAAAAAATCTACATCGACATAGTATTCGGTGAGTAATTCTTCTTTCCATTTCCATTTGATGTTAATGAAAAGGCTTCCATTTCCATTTGGTGTTAATGAGAAGGTGGGTGGAATTTCATAGAAATATAATATAATGGTCTCTCTTTTGCTTATGCTTATGGTTATGCTTATCATCTTGAAATAATTTGTTTTCCTCTCTTTAGATTAGATTTGAGCATTCTCTTAACATTTTTTTTTATTAAGCAATCAAGATAAGATTTTATTTTTATTGTTCGACTTATATTGCAAATGGAATTCTAAGATGAACGATTTAGATTATCATCGTCAAGTCGGGTAGGGTCTTTAGGTCTTAAAGGTTGAGATTCAGACGTGTGTGAAGAATAAAAAATATGGGGCCTCTCTTAAGGTCCACCTTTGCTTAGCACCTGTCCTTATGGGGCCCACCTAGGCCCCGCCTGAGGAGGTGTTTTTTGGGTCAAGGGGAGGGGGTGGTTTCACTATTTTATTTTTTGGTTCACCCAAATGAATCATAATGGAGGCCCACTGGGCGGCGCAGTGCTTGATGATGATAGAAGGTGCAAGGATCGACCCATATAAAAGCAAACAGTTGATTATAGATGACCCACGGACATCGATGATAATATCCCATTTTATATTTTATAACTTTTAAGGTGGAAGATTTCCCATCCAATCCGAATCAGTACGGATGAAACACAGGCATACATCCATGTACGTGGGTGGGTAAAATTCATACCAGATTATCATAATGATGAGTTTAGGGCGAATCCCATTCAGATCCGTGAGCGCATGAAATGCGAGGGCATCTGATGCTCGGAAAATATTCTCTTGGATAAGATTACCCTAGCCCATGATTTATGATTTAAGGGCTTTAAATTCTAATTGAATATGAATCATATTTATTCAATCCAACATATCCAATCCAATAGGAGAATGTGAATTGGGCCAGTAACTACAGTTTCATATAAATAATTAAAGTTTCATAGAAATAATTAAGGCATTGGACTCTTTCTTAAGGGAAGTATTCAAGTGCATCCATCCCTCACCATTTTTGGTGAGGGATACCTCCTTTTGAAAAGTGTAAGTACAAAAAGGTAGGACTCCCCTTTTTGTACTTGACACTTTCCAAAGGGGGTGTCGTGAGGGGTGGATGCACTTAAATATTTTTCCTTTCTTAAAACCTTCATTTTACATTATTTAAGGATGGAACATTCATATGCATCTTTCTCTTACCATAGGGAGGGACACTTCCCTTTTTTGAAAATCTTCAAATATAAAATGTACTTTTCAAGTACATGATGTATAAAACAATCTTTTGTTACAAAGTCTTTGCCATATACAAGAGCATGTCTGGTAAAGGTGATGGAAGATTTTTATAGTTGAGGACTTCACATTGATATTGGTGTATTGACTCAAATAGTTGAGTAAAATAGGGTCCGGTATACAAATATACTTAAGTGTGTTATAAGATATGGATCTTGGGTGGATGCCCACTTGTGATAAGATAAGGTTAGAATTAGGGTTCCTCCTTTTTAGTTTACTTTGCCTATAAATAGGCTCTCTCCCTATGTATTTAGATACAGTTAATGAGATATCAGAAAGGCTCTCTCTTCTCCCTCTAATCTTCTTTCTCTTGGTCTCTCTCTTTTATAACAAAGTGAGGATTTTCAAATCTTATGGGAGGTGGTCGGATCTGAAAATCCTAACAAGTGAAGATTTACTTTCGTTCAAATCCTCATAAATTTACAATTGCCAAACATGGATTTTCACAGACTTTAAGGAAATCGAAAATCTTTTCAGAAAAGAGTAATATTTTTCTTTAAATACAGTAAGTAGTATCCAAACCATAGTTCAAATCCAACATATTAGAATACATAAAATTAATTTATGATATTTATTTTACTGTCATTATAGTGTTTGGTTACTATTCATTATCTTGCACGATTTTTTATGCTATAAATTGATTATAAAAAAAAAGAAAAAGAAAAAAGAAAGAGAACCAGAAGTTCTAAAAGTGAACCTGAAATTCACATATTCATGGACCAGTAGAAGTTGGAATAATGATATGAACCTGAAGATTCGTATCAATAAATCAAAACCTGAAGTTTTTGATTCAACAATCCATATAAATTATAAAGCCATGAAATTAAACCTGAAGTTTTTGATAGAACTAGAAGTTCTGATCACTTGTTAGAACCAGACGTTCTACCCCAACCTGAAGATTTGACAGAACCTGAAGTTCTAATTTCATGTATTATGAACCTGAAGTTCTAAATCAAGCCTGAAGTCTTGACAGAACCAGCAGTTCTGATTCTCAAATATGAGAACATGTTAAATTTTTATTTTTCCATGTTTAAATTCCTTTCTTAATTACTTTTGATGTTAATTCGACTTCGACCCACAGCCTATCATCAATTTTCTCCTGCACAACTTACATCCGGACATCAACCCAATATCTCTCACTTGCGCAAGTTTGGTTGTGCAGTTCAAGTCCCAATCCCACCTCCTAAGCGTACTAAGATGGGACCACAACGTAGATTGGGAATCTATGTAGGTTATGACTCTCCCTCAATTATTCGATATCTAGAACCAATGACAGGAGATGTCTTCACTGCTCGTTTTCCAGATTGTCAATTCGATGAGACAATATTCCCGCCGTTAGGGGGAGATAACATAGTTCCTGTAGAACGACCTGTTCCTGAAGAACGGCGAGAATTAACATGGAATACTTCCACTCTGTCTCATTTGGATCCACGAACTTCACAATGTGAAAATGAAGTCCGGAGAATTGTGCACTTACAAGAAATTGCAAACAGATTACCTGATGCATTTAACGATGCAGCAAAGGTGACAAAATCACATGTGCCCGCTATGAATACACCTGCCAGGATTAATGTCCCTGTAGGACAAAGTCAAAATACAACCGCAAAAGAATCTGCAATACGCCAGAAGCGTGGCAGACCTATAGGTTCAAAGGACTCAGCTCCGCGGAAAAGGAGAAATGAGCAATCATCATCATGTCCTCCCGAAGAGGCACGTAACACTCTTGAAGAGGTTCCTCCCGAAGAGGCACGTAACGCTCCTGAAGAGGTTATGACAAAATCCGTTCTCTCTAGAATAATGGAAGTCCCTGGTGAGACTTTGGAAGCCCCTGAAGAGGCACCGGTACCGGATAATGAAGAGATCTCTATATTTTACAATTATTCAAAAGAGAGATGGAATAGAAATGATATTGTCATGGATGACGCATTTGCATATGCGATAGCTACACAAATATCAAAGATAAATGATGATGATGATTGGGACACAGAACCACGTTCTATAAATGAATGTCGACAAAGAAATGATTGGCCAAAATGGGAAAGTGCCATCAAAGCAGAGTTAGAGTCTCTCAATAAACGTGGTGTGTTCGGACCTATAGTACAAACCCCAAAAGATGTTAACCAAGTAGGTTACAAGTGGGTGTTTGTAAGAAAACGGAATGAAATGAATGAAATTACCAGATATAAGGCACGATTAGTGGCACAAGGTTTCCTGCAGAAACCTGGGATTGATTATGAGGAAACATACTCCCCTGTCATAGATACAACAACTTTCAGATATCTGATAAGTTTAGCAGTTTCTCAAAATCTAGAAATGCGACTCATGGATGTTGTAACTGCTTACTTATATGGGGACTTAGACACTAGAATTCACATGAAAATCCCGGAAGGATTTCCTTTGCCTGAAGCAAAGCCAAGGAGTACATACTCAATCCAATTGAGGCGATCATTGTACGGCCTGAAGCAATCCGGAAGAATGTGGTACAATCGTCTTAGTGAATACTTGTCTAAAAAGGGGTATGCAAACGATCCTATTTGCCCGTGTCTATTTATAAAGAAATTCATGAAGGGATTTGCAATATTAGCAGTTTATGTGGATGATATCAATTTGGTAGGGACTCCAGAAGAGCTCGAAGAAACTGCTGATTGTTTAAAGAAAGAATTTGAAATGAAAGACCTTGGAAAAACAAGATTCTGTCTCGGGTTGCAAATCGAGAGAAATTCTAATGGGATGTTGGTCCATCAATCTAATTATACCGAGAATGTTTTAAAACGATTTGGTATGGACAAAGCACACCCATTAAGCACACCCATGGTCGTCCGGTCTCTTGATACACAGAAAGATCCATACCGTCCTATTGAAAAAAATGAAAAAGTTTTGGGTCAAGAAGTACCATACTTAAGTGCTATTGGAGCCCTGATGTACTTAGCACAATGCACTAGACCGGATATTGCATTTTCTGTGAATCTACTTGCCAGATATAGCTCCGCACCAACTCAAAGGCACTGGGTTGGTATTAAACATATCCTACGATATTTGCGTGGAACAACTGATTTAGGAATATTTTATTCTTATAATCCTATAGATTCCAGTTTTACAGGATATGCAGATTCAGGTTATCTCTCTGATCCTCATAAGGGTCGATCACAGACAGGTTATGTGTTTCTAAATGGTAATGCCGCCATTTCTTGGCGTTCTACTAAACAGACTCTGGTAGCTACCTCCTCTAACCATGCTGAAATTTTGGCTCTTTATGAAGCCAGTAGGGAATGTGTATGGCTAAGATCCTTGATTCAGCATGTTCGTAGTTCTTGTCAATTACCTTCTATTGCAGGTATCCCAAATGTTATCTATGAAGATAATGAAGCATGCATAAAACAAATTCGAGAAGGTTTTATTAAAGGAGACAAGACTAAGCATATAGCACCAAAGTTCTTCTTCACTCATGAACTTCAGAAGAACAATGAAATTGAAGTCAAACAAGTTTGTTCGAGTAACAACCTGGCTGATCTATTTACCAAATCTTTGCCAAAATCAGTATTCCAGAAGTTTGTATATGAGATTGGCATGCGAAGAGTTCATCATCAAACTATGTAAATGGTTGCAATCATCAGGGGAGCAGTTTATCAGGGAGCATCCTGAAGTATGCTTCCCAGGACATTTGTGCGCTGTACTCTTTTTCCTTTCCTAGGTTTTATCCCACTGGGTTTTCCTAGTTAAGGTTTTAACGAGGCAGCATTATGCACGTCCAACACCATTTCAATGATCTTGAAGAATGTTGTACTCTTTTTCCATTCGCTTTGGTTTTTCCCACTGGGTTTTCCTTAGCAAGGTTTTTAATGAGGCAACTGTCATTAAATGGTGGTCATCCAAGGGGGAGTGTTATAAGATATGGATCTTGGGTGGATGCCCACTTGTGATAAGATAAGGTTAGAATTAGGGTTCCTCCTTTTTAGTTTACTTTGCCTATAAATAGGCTCTCTCCCTATGTATTTAGATACAGTTAATGAGATATCAGAAAGGCTCTCTCTTCTCCCTCTAATCTTCTTTCTCTTGGTCTCTCTCTTTTATAACAAAGTGAGGATTTTCAAATCTTATGGGAGGTGGTCGGATCTGAAAATCCTAACAAGTGAAGATTTACTTTCGTTCAAATCCTCATAAATTTACAATTGCCAAACATGGATTTTCACAGACTTTAAGGAAATCGAAAATCTTTTCCCTAAAGGTTTGGTTGCCAAATGTGACCTAGAGTTCATGGAAAACCATTAATTATAGTGGTCCACTATAAGTTTTAATATAATGATCCTCATACGAGTACAACTATGACTCCTTATATTAGATTTACTCCCACACTGCTTACAAATTTAATATGGAGTCCTATAACCATATCACAATTAAATAGCCCTTGTTAATTATCAATATTAATTGGGTCTTACTCATGTCACACTAGGGAGCTTTCATCGTGATTACCAACAATAGGGGGGTCCATACTATCAAGATTAGCTTGGTTTCTTAATAATTACCAAAATTAGATTGTGTGATTGCAATTATCAGTTTCTCATCATTAAATAGGTCTCACTATTTGATAGTTCCCCTTGTGTTAATATGACCGCCAATATCAAATGGGCCTCATAATGATTTCTCATAAATGGATTCATCAATAATGTATGATATTAGATAAGGATATATATTAAAAAAAACCTAAATAGGTTCATTTGTGATAATCGCCATTAGATTTATTACACTTTATATGGCTATCATCATTTGTTAGATCTACCTCAATTAAACAACATTGCTTGAATCTCAAGATTTTAACGTTTAATCATGTGAGTTTTCAACAATAGTAAGTCCTACCATGATTATTAACACATGTAATTACTAATTAGTGGATCCTGCATTGGGTCAATTAATTACTTTCATTCCATTTCTTATTTGGCATATATCATCTCGTTAATCTTATTATATGATAATGGAATTTAGTTGATATTATATTATGCATTTATCCAAAGAGCTACACTATCCAAAGGTTAGCCCCATCCAAGGCGCGCGTTCGGACTTATTGGTAATCTCCAAACTTGTTCTCATGTAACAAAGAATTTAAATTTATATTTTAATATTCTATTGTTTGATCAAGCAAAAATATTTTTCTGAGGTCGACTTTTTATTCTTATTATGCTGAGTCAATTCTTTGAGTCCTGACCCCCTCAGTGTCCCCCTCTTGCTTTCAGTGAGTGGAAGGAGTTGAATTCTTTAGTTGGGCCCAATGATAGGATTTTACAATCTTCCTATTCCTATTCGCAAGATATCTATAAGGCCATGTTTGTGTACATAAAATTTTCATAGAAATATGAAATTGCAACATGGGCAAAGTCTATGGTTTTTAAATACCTTGGAAATGGTTTTTCTTGGAAATTAAAATTTTATATTTCGTTTAAAAAAGATTTCCTCGATAAATTGGTGCTAATGTTGTTTGGTACAGCTGCAGATTCTTTATTGAAAATTTGAGGAAATGAAGTAATAAAGAGGGAAAAAGTTTTCTGCGGAAATGTACTTCTCACCCCCCGCCCCCTCCACTCCTGGAACTCTATTTCCACGCTATTCAAGGAAAATGCCGACGTAGCGAAAAAGTATTTCCGCAAAAAAACATTGACGCACCAAACACATGAAGGAAACAATTTTTCATAGAAAAATTACACTTTGTGAAAACAGGTTACACAAACGTCCCATAAATGTTAACCCAATATGAGTTGATTCCAATCATAAGATAAGTATAAAATCGAGAATGTGATTAGGACAACCTTAAGCACTATTAATTATATGAATCAATCATGTTTTGAATCATAACCAATCTTATGGCAGGCATAATCATTTGGTGTATAACGCCAACAAAATCTTGATATCTACCTTTCTCTTTACACAAAGGTGCCTTTAAAAGCAAAGTTGAAAAACATATGACTCGGACTCAACTCGTCCAATGCAAAAAAAAACTGATTCGGATAAAGTCAATGCGGAGACTTAGAAGAGTCATGCTTTTTTAAAAATATTAAAAAGATCTAAAAAATACATTTATCTTCATGCTTCATAATAATCAAATCAAATTAATAAATTCATATATGCAAGAAAAACACTACAATAAGGAAAATAAAAAAAAATACTAATATTATAAAATTTGTTAGTCCAAATATTGAAAATAAAAGATCAAATATATGTTTCAAATAAGAGTGGTGCTATTGGCACCACGAATTTTTCTCTCCTCACCGCACCGGAGGATAAAAAAAAAAAATTTCCCTAAACTACCCTTCCTCCCTCCTCCCTTCCTCCTCCTCCCTTCCTCCTCCTCCCTCCTTCTTCCCTCCTTCCTCCCTCTTCCACCCTCAACCCCCCCCCCCCCCCCAGTCGCCGGCGGGGAGGGAGCCTCGGCCGGCAGCCGACGGCGGAAGCACCAGTCGGCACCGGCTGGCCTCCCTCCCCCTCTTTCTTCCTCTCTCCCTCTTCTTTCCATCTTCTCCCTCTCCCCCTCCCTCTCCTTCCCTCCCCTATTCCCCCTCCCCCTCCCAGTCGCCGGCGGGGAGGGAGATCGGCTGCAGCCCGATCTCCCTCCTCGCCGGCGACTGGGAGGGGGAGGGGGAGGGAGAGGGGGAGTAAGGGAGGGGGAGGGAAGGAGAGGGAGGGGGAGAGGGAGAAGAGGGAAAGAAGAGGGAGAAGAGGGAGAAGAGGGAGAGAGGAAGAAAGAGGGAGGCCAGCCGGCGCCGGCTGGGGCTCCCTCCCCGCCGGCGACTGGGGGGGGGGGGGGGGATGGGGGAGGGTGGTGGCTGGGAGAGGAAGGGAAGATGAGGAGGGAGGAGGAGGAGGAGGGAGAAAGGGGGAGGGGTAGTTTAGGAAAGGTTTTTTTTTTTTTTCTCGCTGTGGGAAGAGCAAAAACCGCAGTGTGGATAGAGCTCCCCTTCAAATAATTACATTCTAGTCATCATTTTTAAAACTTACTCCAAACCTCATGCATAATTATTTATAAATAAATTTAATTATTTTAAAATTAGCTTTACAATTTAAATAGTTTGGAATGCAACTAACTTATCATTATGAGATGACTCGGCCGAGTCTCCCCATTTTTTACTTAATTCTTCGTCAAAATAAAATGACTCGGAAAAATCAAGAGTCGGCTCAAAGAATTTTTCAACCATGCTTAAAAGAAACATTACACCAAAATCTTGATATATGGCTTTCCCTTATAAGGACAAATGTGAAACAAGCACCTGCCAATCACAAGGTGAAGGAACATATAAAAGGTAAAGAGTAGATCGAAGGCGTGTAAAACGTTTCTCTGAAAATGGCACAAAAAGGTAGAAACCTTTTTTTTTTTTTTTTAAGTCAGTTTTTCCATTGTATCGTGCAAACACTTTTCTCCAAGTAAAATCATCACAAGGGGCAAAAGTCCATCTATGTAGAAGAAACACTAACGTGCCCAATGGTGGGTTGGCCAAAAATCATTTTTTACAGATCATTCTCGAATTTATGGCCTCAGAATTTAATAGCTTCTGAAGCGCATCTCATATAAGAATGATCAAACGCTAGATGATGGTTGTAAAAATTGAAATAGGTGACAATTCAAGGGTATGTCATATGTGCACAGTATTGGTTGTTATTTCTTTTTCTACTTGTTCCATTAATAAATATGACTGTAAGTTAAAGTGGTCATAGTTTTTTTTTTTTTGGAAAAGTGTTCATCGTTAGATAAAAGTAAAGGAAGGTAAACATTCATGCTTGATTTGTATACGAGATTGAAAAATATTAGCAATCGCCAAAATGCCGCATTCAAAATACTATAATAATTAAGGGGGCATTTGTGCAGGCCCTGGGTTTAGGTTCCACTTCTGGATCCCCTTTTGCATGGAAATCAAAGTAAATCTAAGTGAGTTTCCTCCTTTTTCATCGCTGCACCAAACAACATGTAGGAAGACTCTCCTTTCCTTTCCTTTCCATAGGAACAAATCCGGGCAGCACAAAAACAACTTTAGCATATAGCATCGTTTTCTTTGAAAAGTTCAGGACACGATCAACGTTTTCTTTGAAAAGTTAGGGACACGATCAACATATAAATGCATGTATACATGTGCATTCAAATGGATGCATCTCGAATACAAATTCATTAGAATTACACAATTAACTTATTTTATATGTAAGGGTGTTTATGCCTTGAATTTCTTTAGTGAGTATTAATCAAATTATATTTTAAAAGTACTTTAAGTTAAGCATATAAATACTTTTTTATATGAGTTTTATTCCTGAAATTAAATAGGAAATATAACATAAAATTCCTATATAAAAAAAAAACCCCGAAAGAAAAAGGAAAAACAAGAGGCATCATGCATACAAAACAAAAACAATTAATAGGGAAGACCTTCAAATAATTAATTATACTCGAACCGAGTAAAGTCATAATTAAGTGTTCATTTATTTCCATGTGTGGAACTGATCGAAGGAGTTCATAGATTTTAGAGCATAAATTGCAAAACTGTGACCACTGTCTTCATTCATCTAACAAAACAACATCCAAAAGCAAACTAATATCAGTTCCGCAAAACTAATAAAACTGTACCAGTGTCTTCATTCATATAACAAGAACAACTAATCAAAACCAAGCTAACAGCAAAATTAAGAGATTAAGAAGAAGAGACTCTACTGTAGATCATGATCATCATGTACGAAAAGATCCCAACCAACCAATCTAAGCGGGTTTTGTCTCGGACGAACTCTGCTCGCAATCCGCCAGGCGTCGCCTCATGATCCTCATCGCCTTCAACATCTTCTCCATCCTCTCCACATTTCCCACGAAAGCCCTCCTCACTCCCGCCAATTCCACCGCAATCGATTGAATCATTACCTCCACGGCCGGATCCAGCCCTAAAACAACTTCATACGCCATATCTTCGCCGTACGGTTCGCCTTGTTCGATCCTCGTCGCGGTGTCCTTCACCATCTCCAGCGTCTTCTTGAAGAAGGTCTTGAGAATCTCCGTCTGCTTCTCCAGTTCCATCTCCAGATCGGTATACGTATTAAAGACCGCCACCACGATCTCCTCGCTATCCTCCGCCGTGGAGAAGATCTGACGGTCTAATTTCTCGTTCGCCTTCTTCAAATGCTTGCTCTTTGTCCGGATACTCAGCAATTCCTTCAGATTCTCTTCGTAACTCCTCTCCAGTTCTTGATTCTCGGATGTCAACCGATCGATCTCTTTCTTCTTCTCGTCGAGATCGATCGAGAAGAAATCGCGGTCTTTGACGGCTTGATCGAGGCGCGATTCCATGCTTTGGTAGTCGGATCGGAGGGATCCGAGATGTTGCTGGAGGTCGGAGACGGTTGATTGCAGCCGTTGGTTGTTCTCTTCAAGCCGTTGATTTTCGGATCTCAGCCGTACGATCTGAGACTCGAGTATCTCGACCTCGAGCAGTTCGACTTCGTCCGCCATATTCTCTTTCTCTTCTTCCGTTTGGTTCGCTGTGGTTTTTCAGTTTCTGGCGCTGCAATTTGCAATGGACGAAAGATGAACAAGTTTTTAAATTTATATAGTAAAATGAAAGACAACTCGTACGGACTGATAGTGGGGCCCAATAGATGTGATCTATCAAACAATGGGCCTCACATGTTCATCTTTGAAAAAATCGTGTCCGTTAAAATTGGATTAATTTTTTATGATACTGAAAAATCTATGGTTTATAAAAAAAAGTGGGACCTTGGAAATCTTCATTCATATCTAGGCAGGAAATATATTTCTACCACGAAGTTTCTGCCAAGTTGCATAGTTGAAAAAAAAAATCAAGATCTTTTACAATCACAATTCACGATCAATAGTCAGTCAATATGGGGCCCACGAGAGAACAACGTAGGTAAAAAGATACCCATAGTTTGAAAACTCTACATGTTAATGTTAACAACAACTTTAAAGAGATTAGTTAGAAACTTTAATAATGACAGGTTGATTGTCAAAACTCCCTTTACCTTATGTTACCTTTTCTTTTTTTTAATCTCAACATTACATATGGTTTGATTTAATCTCAAAATTCTGCAGAATGGTGGTTATATGATTAAATTGATATTAACTCCAAGGGGCAGCTGAGTTGGCCTAAGACTTACACCCGAAAGTTATAGGTTCGAAACTGCACTATCACATCTATTATATAATAAAAGACAGCAGGTGAGTTCGTGGGGGGAGCGACACGTGGCAGAACCTCAAACTTTTTACCATATCACATTCCGAAATTGCCCCTTCCCATATAATGTCATCAAACCAGCCCAATAGAATCTCAAACTTTTTACCATATCACATTCCGGAATTGCCCTTCCCATATAATGTCATCAAACCAGCCCAAGAGATTTCTCATATGTCCCATTATATGGGACCACACGGTAAAGATTGGATGTAGCATTTTGTGCCCAGCCCAAGAGCTGATCTCATATGTCCCATTGAATGGGGACCACACGGTAAAGTAATATTAAATAAGCTATGATCAATTAGTGCAATAGTCCATTATAATTAAATATTACATATATCAATTAATTAAAATCAGTTAGTAAGATTATATATAGGTTTTGGGTTGGCTAGCCTCATGCATGAAAAAGGAAAGGGTTGGGTTGGGTTGGCCTCATGCATGAAAAAGGAAATTTTCTATGTGTATATCAAAATAGACTATGAAAAAAAGATTTTTTTTTTTTTTTTGTTTTCTCATGACATTAGTTTGTTTACCATAGGCTCAGTTGCATCTCAATTATTATTATTTTGTAACGATGATGCATATCCATGATTGTGTAAAATGTTCAATCAAGGACTTTTAATTTCTGGTCAGACTTGACCCAAAATCAATCCAAGCCCAGATCAAGGCTCTTAGACTATGAAAAAAAGATTTTTTTTTTTTTTTTTGTTTTCTCATGACATTAGTTTGTTTACCATAGGCTCAGTTGCATCTCAATTATTATTATTTTGTAACGATGATGCATATCCATGATTGTGTAAAATGTTCAATCAAGGACTTTTAATTTCAGGTCAGACTTGACCCAAAATCAATCCAAGCCCAGATCAAGGCTCTTCAACCGTCCACTATCCAGGACAGTCTGTCAGGTAGGACCCAAATTAGATTTATGTATAATTCTTAGTATTAATTGCATATTAGATTTATATAAGTCTTAATTTGTTAACTTCATGTTTGGCCTTACAGCTTTTGTAAAGTTTAACATATCTATGATCTCATGACATTAGTTTGTTTACCATAGGCTCAGTTGCATCTCAATTATTATTATTTTGTGACGATGATGCATATCCATGATTGTGTAAAATGTTCAATCAAGGACTTTTAATTTCAGGTCAGACTTGACCCAAAATCAATCCAAGCCCAGATCAAGGCTCTTAGACTATGAAAAAAAGATTTTTTTTTTTTTTTTTGTTTTCTCATGACATTAGTTTGTTTACCATAGGCTCAGTTGCATCTCAATTATTATTATTTTGTAACGATGATGCATATCCATGATTGCGTAAAATGTTCAATCAAGGACTTTTAATTTCAGGTCAGACTTGACCCAAAATCAATCCAAGCCCAGATCAAGGCTCTTCAACCGTCCACTATCCAGGACAGTCTGTCAGGTAGGACCCAAATTAGATTTATGTATAATTCTTAGTATTGATTGCATATTAGATTTATATAAGTCTTAATTTGTTAACTTCATGTTTGGCCTTACAGCTTTTGTAAAGTTTAACATATCTATGATATCAATAATTTGATTTATTTCATGTTTGACCTTACACCTGCTAGATTTCATGAATTTAAATGTTTTTCTTTTAGATCCCAATTCCTTAAGATGGGTCCATGTACAGCAATTTCTATATGTGGGTCAACATGTAAATTCTAAACTATATATCCATTGTAATTAATACCGGTAAAGATTGGATGTAGCATTTTGTGCCCAGCCCAAGAGCTGATCTCATATGTCCCATTGAATGGGGACCACACGGTAAAGGGACCACACGGTAAAGATTGGATGTAGCATTTTGTGCCTAGCCCAAGGGCTTATCTCATATGTCCCATTGAATAGAGCTGATCTCATATGTCCCATTGAATGGGGACCACACGGTAAAGGGACCAGCATTTTGTGCCCAGCCCAAGAGCTGATCTCATATGTCCCATTGAATAGAGCTGATCTCATATGTCTCATTGAATGGGGACCACACGGTAAAGATTGGATGGATGGGCCCCAACATGTTAGGAAGAAAGCCTAAGGAATAAATCTGGTGATTGAGATTTTCAATTTCAAAACCATATACTCTCTATCCCTATCCATCGAGTACTCTCTATCTCCATCAAATTCTACTTTCTATCTCTATCTCACCAGTTCAAATTGCATGGAGTACTCCTTCTTTTTCCCATCCCAACCAATGAAAAACTCTCATTCCCTTGGTCAGCAGAAGTCTCCTTCTTTTTCCTATCCCAACGAATGAAAAGCTCTCCATTCCATTGCCAGCAAAAGAAATCCCAACCAATGAAAAGCTCTCCATTCCATTGCTAGCAGAAGAAGAAGAGTATGTGATCGTTGCTCACACAGTGGCGCTTTTGTTTTTAAGCGTGTCCGTTATCAATAAGTTGATTCTTTATACTTCTTCACAACTTCACACGGCAATCAAGAGTCATCTATATCAAGGTGTTTTTTCCAATTTTTTTATCATGTTCGGTTGGGTTGGTGGGGTTTGTGAGATGAAGTTGTTTGGATGTTTTGGTTCGTTGATGCTTCATGGAATGATTGTATAGGTATAGGGTTGGGTTGGGTTGGCCTCATGCCTGAAAAAGAAAATTTTCCTTTTCCTACATCCCTACTATTTCTATCCCTTGATTATAGGTCACAGTATATTTAATATTAAATAAGCTATGATCAATTAGTGCAATAGTCCATTATAATTAAATATTACAGATATCAATTAATTAAAATCAGTTAGTAAGATTATATATAGGTTTTGGGTTGGGCTGGCCTCATGCATGAAAAAGGAAAGGGTTGGGTTGGGTTGGCCTCATGCATGAAAAAGGAAATTTTCTATGTGTATATCAAAATAGACTATGAAAAAAACATTTTTTTTTGTTTTCTCATGACATTAGTTTGTTTACCATAGGCTCAGTTGCATCTCAATTATTATTATTTTGTAACGATGATGCATATCCATGATTGTGCAAAATGTTCAATCAAGGACTTTTAATTTCAGTCAGACTTGACCCAAAATCAATCCAAGCCCAGATCAAGGCTCTTCAACCGTCCACTATCCAGGACAGTCGGTCAGGTAGGACCCAAATTAGATTTATGTATAATTCTTAGTATTGATTGCATATTAGATTTATATAAGTCTTAATTTGTTAACTTCATGTTTGGCCTTAAAGCTTTTGTAAAGTTTAACATATCTATGATATCAATAATTAGATTTATTTCATGTTTGAACTTACAGCTGCTAGATTTCATGAATTCAAATGTTTTTCTTTTAGATCCCAATTCCTTAAGATGGGTCCATGTACAACAATTTCTATATGTGGGTCAACATGTAAATTCTAAACTATATATCCATTGTAATTAATACCGAGAGAAGATTTGAGGGAACCCATTTTATTATAATTAGGATTATCATTCTACTGTGACCTATAATCGAGGGATAACAATTAATACCTATTTTTTAGGGATAACCATATCTTCCACTATCTCTACATCTCTCTTAAATTATTCAATTTGGATCAACCATTCTTAATACAAAATATTAGATGCTAGGACAAGTCAATGTGCTGAGACAAGTGCAATTGTTGACAAAATATTATGTTCCGTGACAAGTCAATGTGCTGAAACAAGTTCAAGAGATGAGACAAGTGAAATAAATGAAGCAACTGGATAGGGTGAAACAACTGCACGAATCGAAGGAGTTGATGGACAAAACAGATATCAAGAATTGATTGATGAAGACTTATAAACATTATTGATATTTTATTTTAATACATTGGCCCTCATATCATAGTTCATTTATATGCCTTTTAATATACTAACTCTATTTAATAAATCTATGAGATATTTCATTTTAAATAATTTTATTTCTTATTTTTGCTCATCATTTTGCTTTCTATTTTTAATTCTTATAAGATTCATATAACATTCATACATGGTTTATGGAAATAGAAATTTTAGTTATTCCATTGCAGATTGGAACGTCAACATCAACCTCCTCTCCGACTCCATCCCATGATATGTCACACATCATAGAAAGCTCTACCATGGTAGCCACTCATACCATAAAGAAAACGGTATTTTTGACTCGAACATTATTCAATGTTTTCCTTTAGACAATTGATATAGATTTACATATAATATTCTTTTAAAATATTTGCCTTTCTTTTACAAATATCCACGCCCCACGAATGGGAAAGCATAATGTATATGAGGTTCTACAAAAGATGGTGAACGATCTTCAAATTACTATATAATTGCATTAAATGTAGTTTGATGTTTACTTTTAACTTAAATTGGATTTTCCCATTATGAGTTAAAGGCCCGCGTTGGGCGTGGGCCCCGAAGCGCTAGTATTACTAAAGGATGTATACACTTCCTCACATAAAGACACGTGGCGCAACCTCAAATTTTTTGCAATGTTATTTCCGGAGTTGCCCTTATCCCTAAAATCTCTATATCTATTACACACTCAAAAGACCTAAAATCTCTCCATCAAGATTTTTCTTCCACTCAAAAGCCTAAATTTATATCAATCAATTCATGGGTCCCGGCCCGCATCATTTGGTTTTATGGACGGTTAGAATAAAGATGGTGGACCCCATTCATCTGGGTCTCACTTAAAAATATTTGGTCAATTTTTTAGGTCTATGATCATTTGATCCTTTGATCTTTCTTAATCAATTCATGGGTCCCATCCCGCATAATATGATTTTATGGACGGTTAGAATAGAGATGGTTAAAATAGAGTTGGTGGACCCCATTCATCTGGGGGGTTCCACTTAAATAGGTTTGGTTTGGTCAATTTGTGAGGTCTATGATCATTTGATCCTTTGACCTTTATTAAGCAACTCATGGGTCCCAGCCCGCATAATATGGTTTTATGGACGGTTAGAATAGAGATGGTTAAAATAGAGTCGATGGACCCCATCCATTTGGGGGGTTTCACTTAAATAGGTTAGGTTTGGTCAATTTGTGAGGTCTATGATCATTTGATCCTTTCACCTTTATCAAGCAATTCATGGGTCCCAGCCCGCATCATATGGTTTTATGCACGGTTAGAATATAGATGGTTCTCCATTCAACTTTGGGGTCCCACTTAAATAAATTAGGTTTGGTCAATTTATGAGGTCTATGATCATTTGAACTTTATCAATCAATTCATGGGTCCCGGCCCGCATCATATGATTTTATGGACGGTTAGAATAGAGATGGTGGACCTCATTCATCTGGGTCTCATTTAAACATATTTGATCAATTTGTTAGGTCTATGATCATTTGATCCTTTGATCTTTTTAAATTAATTCATGGGTCCCATCCCGCATAATATGATTTTATGGACGGTTAGAATAAAGATGGTGGACCCCATTCATCTGGGGAGTTCCACTTAAATAGGTTAGGTTTTGTCAATTTGTGAGGTCTATGATCATTTAATACTTTGATCATTATCAAGCAATTCATGGGTCCCAACCCGCATCAGATTATTTCATGGACTGTTAGAATATAGATGGTGGACCCCATTCATCTTGGGGGTCCCACTTAAATAGGTCAGGTTTGGTCAATTTGAGAGGTCTATGATCATTTGATCATTTGATCTTTATCAATCAATTCATGGGTCCCGACCCGCATCATTTGATTTTTTGGACGGTTAGAATAAAGATGGTGGACCCCATTCATCTGGGTCCCACTTAAAAATATTTGGTCAATTTGTTAGGTCTGCGATCATTTGATCCTTTGATCTTTCTTAATCAATTCATGGGTCCCATCCCGCATAATATGGTTTTATGGAGGGTTAGAATAGAGATGGTGGACCCCATTCATTTGAGGGGTTTCACTTAAATAGGTTAGGTTTGGTGAATTTGTGAGATCTATGATCATTTGATCATTTGATCTTTATCAAGCAATTCATGGGTCCCAGCTCGCATCATATGGTTTTATGGACGGTTAGAATATAGATGGTGGACCCCATTAATCTTAGGGGTCCCACTTAAAAAGGCTAGGTTTGGTCAATTTGAGAGGTCTATGATCGTTTCATCATTTGATCTTTATCAATCAATTAATGGGTCTCGGCCCGCAACATTTGATATTATGGACGGTTAGAATAAAGATGGTGGACCCCATTCATCTGGGTCCCACTTAAATATATTAGGTCAATTTGTTAGGTCTACGATCATTTGATCCTTTATTCTTTCTTAATCAATTCATGGGTCCTATCCCGCATAATATGGTCTTATGGGCGGTTAGAATATAGATGGTGGACCCCATTCATCTTGGGGGTCCCACTTAAATAGGTTTGGTTTGGTCAATTTGAGAGGTCTATGATCATTTGATCTTTATCAATCAATTAATGGGTCCCAACCCGCATCATATGATTTTATGAACGGTTAGAATAGAGATGATGGACCCCATTCATCTTGGTCCCACTTAAATATATCAGGTCAATTTGTTAGGTCGATGATCATTTGATCTTTCTTAATCAATTCATGCCTCACCTAAAGAATAAAACATTTGGAAAAAAACATAAAGATCAAATTAGCAACAAAAAAAAAGGACTCACAAGTTTACTAATTAATAAATTTATTAAAAATAATTTATATCAGTCTGTGCATTTGGTGATTTCGTGGTGATCCACGGGGTTTTGCTAATTGGGACTATAAGGAAGTTTACCCGACTTTCCTCTGTACTCAAATTAAAAATTAAGAGATTAGTCCAGCGCAAACCCTCCAATTGTAATAAAAAAAATTGAAATAATATTAGGACCACATTTAATATACATCTACATGTATCAATCTCTCTGGTTCCTATCACTGTCATGCACAAGTTGGCCCCACAAGAAGGGTGCTTTCCCGTTGAATAGATGGGCATTATGTATAGCTGCCATTTATGTTTCTTGATCACCAAGGTATGTTTTTTTTCTTTTCTTTTGGGTTACTGTAAAAGGAGTTTTCGATAAGGAATAAGGAGCTCACTGCATGTATTTATGTTTCTTGATCACCAAGGTATGTTTTTTTTCTTTTCTTTTGGGTTACTGTAAAAGGAGTTTTCGATAAGGAATAAGGAGCTCACTGCATGTATATCTGTTTTCATTGAAGATATAGGTATCCAGCATTCCAAACCTTCTTTCTCCCGGGAAAGCAAGTCAATTTTTTTCCTTTCTTTTGTTATCATATGAAAAAGTGACCCACTGAATGACTTAAAGTAGATTGCAACAGAAATGAGAATACCCTCTATGTTAAAGGAGGCAAACACCTTTTGCCTTTTTTTTTTTTTTTTAAACATATAATTTTTATAAAATGACAAGTTTGCATGTATGCTTTTGTAAAATAAATTTATCGGTACTATTTTACTATAAAGTAGTTTTTCCCGGGCAACTTTTTACAGAATATCTAATTGAAATAACTTTATTTAAGACCACTTTAATTTAAACAAATTAAACTTTCCAAACATACACTTAGATCTTTTGGGCTTCCCTAAGGGCCTTATTCTTTAGTAGAACCTCTGATAAGAGTTTTAGATGTCTGAAAACTTTGATTGCACGTTTGTATACACATCCTTTTCGCGGAAAGAAGAAACGGACACATTAACAAATTTCATAGAAATGGAAACTTCGGAAAGGGATTTCAATGGAATTTAAAATTGCATGTTTGGTGCAAAATTTCCTTCCTCGCTGAATTGGTGCTTATGTTGTTTGGTGCGGTTGTGAATTCCTTATTGAAAATCAGATGAGCCATCACAGAAATAATACCCATCACAAGAATATTCATCATATATACACCCAACTAATCAAAGGAAACAAAATCATAATGCAATGGTTGACGAATATAGGGTTTTGGGTTGAGTTGGAAAAGAGTGAGGAAATGAAATTATATAGGAGGGATAAGTTTTTCTAAAAATAGGTCCATGTTAATTCCTAAAGATGGGTCCCATATTCACAATGATAAAATATAACCCATATTAAAATTTTGAAATACGTTTCTCATAATCACAATAATTAAAAGACAGCGTAATCCCATATTCTAATTCTCAAGTTCGCCCTCATTTACATAATATTTATGTCTTGGTCAAAATCCTTCTATTTTAAATAACTGCTGCTTCTACTTTCTAGTTCTCACCAAACCTTGATGAAATGCGGGATATGTGATTCTTTGTTGTAATACATTTTAACATTTCTGTTTAATATATTACATTTTCTCTTCTTATATTAACAATGTTGTTTATCTTTTCTTGTCAACCCATTAAGTTCCTTTTTTCCCATTAGATAATTTTACTACCATCTTTTTCTAAGAGATTTGAGAAAAAAAATAGTATTAAATCTCTTTTTTTTTTAAGTTCCTCTATTTTTACTTCATCTGCTTCTGTAGTTTGCAAACCCGTGGATTGCATGAATTTTTTGCTAATATTTATTTCAAAGAAATGATTGGTCAACATGGAATTGCTAACTTGGTTGCAAACCCTCCCTGTTATCTTGTTATTCACTGATCGATCTCAAGGTACGCTACTCTTTCCACTTGTATAGACTTCTCTCCCCACACGTGCGCTCTCCTTCTCATGGTGCATGCTTCCTCTTCACACTTGTGTTTGGGTCCCAAGGTTTGGGTACCAAAAAAGAGCAGTAGCACTGAAGAAGCCCAATCTGGCTGCCCCAATGGGTATCAGCTATCAATGGTTTAGATAAGAAGACCTGTGTAGTTTGTATAGATTTGTGTCTGACTATTAGCTAAAGTGGCACCTTCATGAAATTCATGAGGGACTTCAGAATAAACAGCTGCAACAACTGGGGTTCAAGAAATCTGTTTTACAGAACAGCAGTTCAATTGTCCTGATGAGCATCAAGTTGATTACAAATTTTGGTAATATAAATTCAATGTTTTATAATAATATTTCTATGCGGCATTCCCCATGTGGATTAGTGGTCGAAGCGGGCAGGGACTGCATATGATTTCAGAAGCAAAAAGTCTACACAGCCCGGCTTTTCTGGCCGGGCCGTGTGCCCGATCCAGCGGCATGGTTGTTTCAGAAGTTATGGTAGGCGGAAACGGATCCCTGTTTTGTCCAAACAAGAAATCAGGAGGCGGGGTCTCTTTCCTCCGCCCCCTTGCATATCACCCTTGATTTGTCCAAAGAGGGATCGGGATCCTATGTAGACCAACCAAGTCGGTTTCTCATATCTTTTAGTATGTCTCAAATCATCCTTTTTTTCTTTTTTACTATAAATTCCTTCTAAATCAATTGCATGCCTCTTCTGGGATTTTAGAATCTAGGCAATTAGGAATATCTGCTTGAAGTGATTTTCGGCTCATGTTAAGCCTCAATATCCGCAGCACAGATAATATACTTACATGAATTCACTGCATCTCAAGTGGGCCTTAGAGAAGGGCACACTTCTTAAATATGCATTGTTATTGACAGGAAAAGGACCCTAACCCATTTTGTATGTATTATCATCAGGGGATGTTGGCCTTTAGCAGAAGGCAGTGTCGTTTTTTATGAGTCCCTATTCCCTACATTGAGTTATTATATTCCCATACTTTCCCTTCCCACTTCGACTGGGTCAAGTCAGATTTGAGAAAAGATGCATACATTTCCATTAGAAAAACGCAAAAAATGATGGCCTCTTTTTCCCATTTTATTAGTTACCATCTCCATACACGTGGCCTTCTAGCAAATCCAAACCACCCAACCTTTACAATGTGGAGAGGCTTCTCTTTTTAACCTCCCTCACATGGCTCAAACAACCCATTAGTAGCAGGGAACCACACCCTCCTTTCCTTCTGCAGCAGTCTGGTAGTTTCCAAGAGATAGAGAGAAACAGAGAGATGGATCCACCTGGTTCTCAGCAGATGTCTAGCTACACAGAAGATGCACAGGATAAGGCTATCGATGAATGGTATCCACTGAAATTTTTCTAGCTTTTCTTTCCCATCTTTAACTTTTTCTTATTATCTGTGGATTTGTAATGTTTGCAATGTATTTTTGGTGCAGCTGCTCCTGTTGCTATGATTGTAGTGAGAATTGCTTTGATTACTTCTGTTGCTGCTCCTTCTGTTAGAGGAGGCAGCAATCTCTCTCACTAATCCAGATGATTTTCCTCTGGTATCTAAGTTCTACAAGAATGTTGCTTGTGTTCCCTTTTCCTTTTTTTCTAGAACCAAAACAATAGATAGGATACAAGAAATCCTGTTTTTAGGATGATTGTCTAGACGGTGGTTTTTATTTTTCATTGTCCTCCCTCTCTTTTCCTCTCCTTCCTTATGTTATTGTTTATCTTAATCTATCTGTAGACTCTTGTTTGGTTGTTATCTCCTCTCACTTTGAGAAAAACTCAGATGAAACAATTGGATCTAACAAACTTGTGGCATATGTTTATGTATTTTCAGTCCGTCCAATCTAAAGAATTCCTTCACTATAACAAACTTGTGTGACATATATGTATGTGTAGCCAGACCATCCAATCTAGTAGGCACTGACAAGAAAATCTTTACCATAAGATAGGCGGCCATGGAGGGCATGGTTGCAGGGAGAATTGGTTGAAAATTTGAAAATCAAAGCCCAGATTGGACGGTTAGGATCATTCAATTAGTAGGTAATATGGGTTGTGCCCATCCATGTTTGATGATCTAGATTTACATATGATAGAGCTTAAAAAAATAAGGAGAAACAAATTATAAATGCCCGTGACCCAGTCATTTGTGTGAGAGAGATCTGTTGGGGGCACAATGTGGTGAAATTTCAACTGTCTCCAGTTCACGAGCAACTAAAGACCAGTCTTTCCTGGTCAATTGACATCCAATCCATGCTAAAAATGTCTACCCAATTCATGAGCCCCCTTCACATTCTCCCCATAGATTGTCAATTGACAGGAACTCATTTGGGCCCCACAAATCTCCGTTTTCTTTGGTCTACCTCTCTCTCATCAGTCATTTATATGCCTGATAAGACACACAAGAGTCATCTAGGGTTCACTTGTTGTAGGGAAGACTCCTGTATTTCAGTATTTGTCAAGACTATTGGTGAAAAAGATCTGGTATTTTAATAAAGGGGGCTTCTATTGGCACCACAAATCTTGCTCTCCCCACCACACTAGAAGATAAAAAAAGATAAGTTTTTTCCTAAACTTACCCCCCCCCCCCCCCCCCCCCCCCCCCATTTTCTCCGGCGGGGAGGGAGATTGAGTGGGAGTGGGAGGAAGGGGAGGGAAGGAGAGGGAAGAAGAGGAATGGAGAGAGGGAGAAGAGGGAAAGAAAATAGAGGGAGAAGGAGGAAGAAAGAGGGGGGGAGGGGGGGGGGGGGGCGCTTCCACCGCGGGCTGCCCGCTGGCCGGAGATTGGGGTTTTAGAGTAACTTTTAAGGTGCCAACAGAAGTCCTCTTTAATAAATTATATCGCTTATGAATTGAATAAGGCTAAAGTGGCATGCCACCCTTTTGCGATTGTAATTGATTTTATCTTCAATATATGTTGTGTTCCTATCATATATGATCTAGTTGTTGATGTAAGCAACATTATAGATAGAAGATTACAATAGAGAATGAAGGCTAAATATGTTAATAAGATTGGTGTGAAGTTCTAATTTATTAAAGTTTAATGGGCCCTGTAGATCGTCAAAAGCCTTATTCTATCAATCTAGGGCCTAATAGGATCGATATAAGCATTGTCAAAACTTTATTTCATCAATCTAGGGCCTAGTAAGATCGACATTCGAATTACAAAGGCCTCCATACAAATAAAAAAAAGTCTGAATGGATGGATTCAAATTGATAGTGTTAAAATGTAACCATGTCCACCAGATCCTAGCGTCCATTAGGTGGACCCCTTGGCCAGGGTTCTTTAGTTGGCATTCCAATTTAGAGATGTAAAATGTGAATGATGCCAACCAGTGTGCATTGAGAAGAGTAGTTTGGTTTGTGGCTTTAAGATTAGGACCAGTGTTGACCAAGTGGCTTGGTGTCTCTGTGTGATTTATTAAGGGAATGGATTGATCCAAGGTGAGCCACCTAAATGAAACAAAAAAAATGGATGTCAAAGGATGAGGTGTTCTCCATGTATCTGTATCCAAATTCACATCATTGGACACAGAAGCTATGTCAAGGGCGACCAGTTTGCCCCAAGATGATTTAGCATCAGAACAACCATTTTAAGCTGCCCAAGTAACCTTCAAGCAGAGTCAGTCCACTCTTCAGCCCCGTCACTGTTATAGTATTAACAACAGCATGTGTACTGCACATGGCTAGCCATGGGCGTGGATCAGTGCACAGGCCCGATATCACTGAGTCAGGATAATCTAAACAGCCAAAAGAGTGGGGTTAGGACCAGATTAGTGTGATGGTCAAGCCTAATATACTTCACAAAAACTTCTAAGCTGGGTTGAGAAAAGAGAATAACAAAGTAAATAATTACCTGCAGCAACACAGGGTCCAACCTACAGCTAAGTTGAGATAAGCAAATCCCATTCCTAAGTGTCGATTCAAATTGAGTAATTCACCCAAACTAAAGGAGTTAAATGAAACAACTTCACTGGGTGTGAAATGGATTGAATCGGTGTGTCAGTATTTTGGGCCTGGACCCTGGTCATAACTTGACTCATGTTTTCAAGTTAAGGCTAGCAAGCAATTGTATAATATGATAATCTCAATCCACAGTAAAGTATGTTATGTCAGGCCGAGTCCACAATGGACCGGGCCAATTCGGATATGAAGAACTCATATAATCCTCTCATATCAATCAAATAATGATGCTACTTCATTCATAAACAAATCATTTTGAAGTTTACTCACTCTTTACTTCAGTGCACAATATTGATAGGGAGCTATACTAGATAGCTACCTAATTTATTGTAGAAATTCTCGGGATCCCCCACATGGTCCAGGTTTAACTTATTTCTAAACAAACAACACAGACAAAAGACAAACATGTGCAATCAACATGCATATCTTTTCCATTTGGTAAGTGCAGAATCTTACAGTGCAACTGGGAGATTCTGTGAGCCCAACTTTGAAAAAAGAATTCCATCACTATCATTTGCTAACCTTGTTACATATATATGAAAGTGATCCTCGCGGTTTTAAAATAAGGACCACCTAGTGGGCCCATCAATTAGAGTTATGTCCGGCACAAATAACTAGGTGACATTCAGGGAAGAAATGCACCTTTGAGTGACAGATAAACAGGCAACTTCAATGCCAAGGAAAATCTAAATGATTCTCCTAATGAAGCTTTCTTTTCAGAGTAGAGGCTTTCGGTATAGGGTCCCACTCCCAGTGATGCAGCCAGGAAATTTTCCCAGGGCAAAGAGAAATTAAAAGGAAAGTAGTGATTCTGGTTTGCCCTACTATCTCATGAAAAACTTTCTACTTACTATATATATATATATAATATAAAGAAATTAAATACATAAAAATTCACATCATAAGTGGTTTAACCTAATCTTATTCTACTTTTATTGGCAATGCCTTGATCCTAATTAATGACATTCATTGTAGTTTAGAGTTTAGACCATTAGAAGGGAAAGGAATATTTTCAATATTTTCTAATGCACAACACTAGAAGGGTCAACAATCTTATTCCATAGGAATAAGTACGGGAAACCAAACTGGAATTGCTTGGCCGATGCCATATATTAGACAACAAATTACAAGCTTTTATTCAAAAATAGTTCTCCATCGTTTTACATGGAAAAGGTGAGCGGTTGATAAAATATTTTATTTGAGAACATGGGTTAAACAATAGAGTCTCGAACAATAAGGGGAAAATCTCTTATATTAAATATGAGGAAATTAGAAAAACTTAATTCTTTTTAGCTGATATGAGATTTTATTTAATTGGCTGATTTTGATTGGACGAAACAGTATCTCCCTGTTTTTTAGAAATAAGGGATCTGGACTCATCCATCGAATTATCAAGCTTGCAAAGTTTTCGGGTTAATTGGAGTAATTAAGATTGACTATTGGATCGGACTCATGTGAAAAGCATGCCTGAATCTTATTTGTCCAATCCAATGCAGTTAAGCTAAATTTTTATCTAGTTAACTACCAGGAAGCAGATTGAGATTTAATGGACAGTGGGGTATATTACGTGAACAAATAAATGTCTGGTATAAAAATTTATTAACTACATTTTTAATATTTTTTAGGATTAAAGAAAATTACATGATTAAGAGTTTACTCTCCGAGTTGACTCAACTTCTTGGCGTACTGACTCAGTTCCCTAATCACAAGGTGGCAAGCTATGCTTGGAAGTAGGGGTGCTCATGGGCCTGGCTTGGATATAAAATCCGGGCCCAATGAGTATTTGGGCCGTGCTTGGATTCAGTGATAGAGATTCCAAAATCCGGCTCATATTGAGTGTTTGTAATTTTTTGATAATTTGTAACAATGGCAAGAAGGCCCATACAAACTGATAAAAGTCACGGTTCAGCCCAGCCTGATTGACTTAATGGGCACGATTGAGCCTATCATGTTCAGCCCGAGTGGATCTTAGGCCGGGTATGGGCCTCTATTTCTAACATCGGGTCGGGGTTGGAATCCCTTAGCCCGGCATGACCCGGCCATGGACACCCCTACTTGAAAGGCGGGTTCATGAATATGGAGTCTGCCTTGGGTGTCTCCCTCGTGCTTTCAGTGAGTGGGATATGTGGAACTCTACCGTAGGGCCCTCCTATAATTGATAATGTGGACTGTTCAAATGAATGTCTCCCATAAGTGACATATTCTCAATTTTCACTTCAATAAAAGTTTGTCTCACAGTAAGACTGAATATAAGGGACCAACTATTATGAAAATAAAATTTGTGGATGTCGTTGGTGAAGATGACATTTATTGTGAACAATTGGGATCATCAATAGGTAGCCCTTCACATGACATCCGCGGAGACACTCATGAATATGATATTCTCTCTCTAACCCCACTTGCATGACATTTCAATTAGTTTCTGTCATCAATAGCAACATACGATTCCATCAGGCAAGCACTAAACTTCCACTATCTACTAAAGAACAATACCATTCATCTTGCTCTCTTCATTTTTATACCATCTCCTTTGAAATTCTCTGGAAAATCTTTTCAACAAAAGGATACCTAAATTGCAGTGGAGACTCGTTTTCAAAGCACGTGAACGTAAAGTCAGAGACAACTCCTCACATTTTATCACCTACCCATTACCTTATCTTTTCCACCCTACAATATCATAAACATTCTTTTGCATAGAGGGATCCCATTATTCATCCATTTCTAAGGCATTATAGGCACACCCTTCTTTCCTCCGCAGTCCACGTTCATGTACATAGCATTCAATCCCACCCAAAAGAACTTTTTTTGGAATTAAGACACTAAGTTTATAGCCTTATAGGCTGCTTGTTTTCTTCCCATTGAGGAGCAATATGGGAATGGGCCAAACTCATTGGGATTTTGACAAGTCTAGTGGAATGGCCACTGTTGAAAAAACGTAACCCATGAAAGCTACTTGTCCCTTCCTAAACTTATGGATATAAATCACCCTAGGTTCTCTCTTCTTTTTTCTCACCAAGCATGCATTACTTACTTAGAGCTAGTAAGACCATGCAAACATCCATGCATTACAGCTGCTTCATCCAATCCATTGTTCTGTTGTTCATCGTCATCTTCAGTGTCCCAGTTCAATGCCAACTTGATGAAGATTTATATGACGACACTTGCCCAAACCTAACCAAGTTGGTTAGGTATGGGGTGTGGTCTGCTATTCGCAACGAAACTAGAATGGCAGCTTCTCTCCTCCGATTGCATTTCCATGATTGCATTGTCAATGTAAATCCTCTTGACCTAGAAAACTACCATCTGTGCCTCTTTCTTTTCATCATTTGGGATCATGGTCCAACCTCCATGCTAGCTAGTCAATTGGAGGACGCTAGAAGAAACCAGGCTTCTAACTTTTCTGTTTGTGAGGGGCTCACTTTCATGCATGATAATCACGGAGGTAGATGAATAAGAAAGTCTGATGTGGATTAGGGTTATGACAAATATCACTCTAATTACATCACCCTATCTTTTTATTTTAGGGCTTAAATATTTAGTGCATTTTTTTTATCATAATTCAATTCGATGACACTTCAATAGGATTTGGCCCACTTCAATTGATGACTTGTTCAGGGCATATTTGTGTAGTATCCACATAAATGGAAGGTATGCATACTTTAGTTTTTTAATAGAAGGAAAAAACCTACCCCATTTGGAATACTTTCATATAAAATTATAAAAAGAATTACACTGTTTTTTGTTATCTACTATAGAAAAGCGCCACATCGGGTGATAGAAAAAGTTTTTCATAAAAGTACATTGTCGCTCGCTTTTCCTTTTCATATCCGTAGAAAAGCGGTTATATAAATGTGCACTAAAATATAAAAATAAAAAAATTCAGACCATTGAATATTTGCTTGCTGATAAGATATAAGGAATTTACTTTTTCAATTAATCAATCTCCACTTGCCTATCACTTACTAAAGAATCGATCATGCGAGAGGTACTCTGTATGTTGGTATTATGTGGGTTCAAGTAATCTACTTACTTTTAATGAGAGTGTTGTCTGATGTTTCACAGGGATGTGATGGGTCTATTCTACTCGATGACACAAGCACATTAAAGGGCGAGAAGAATGCCTTGCCCAATCGCAATTCAGTGAGAGGATTTGAGGTTATCGACGACATAAAGGCCAGCATCGAGAAAGTTTGCCCATCAACTGTCTCCTGTGTTGATATTCTAACTCTGGCAGCAAGAGAAGCTGTGTATTTAGTAAGGAACTCTTAATTCTATCCACCATTTCTACAAGCAATGTTTGCTTTAAGTTGGCATTGGCATGGCATTAATTATACTCAAGGTCTCCATTATAAAATAGATGGATTATTGTTTACTTTCAGTAAAGATCCTGTTATTGTGATTTGTAGACAGGAGGGCCTTATTGGTCAGTACCATTGGGAAGAAGAGATGGCACTACAGCTAGTGAGAGTGCAGCTAATGAGCAGATACCAGGGCCTTCCGAATCCCTACCAAACATCACAGCAAAATTCACTTCCAAGGGTCTAAACGCCAAGGATGTTGTGGTGCTCTCAGGTAAGGCAGAGAGAGTAGAGAGAGATTCTCAAGTAGTTGTCTTACAAGTACTGACTGTAGAGAGATTTCTACAGCCAATACATGGTGGGTCACAAGGATAAGGGGTATGTGAGATGTGTAGAGGATCTTGTGAACAGAGAAACTGTGAAGTTTCACGACAACCTTACCAATATCAACAGTTGAAATTTCCTATAAAATTTAGCACCTTATGAAACCTATAAAATGTATGACCCACCCTGTTCCCATGAGAGTTTTTCTACGATTGTAGATCTACTGGGATTCATCCATCTAGATAGATAACTGGTGGGTTCAGTTTCATCCCCATCCAATTGAATTTTCATAACCAAACTTGGCGAACCATTAAAACATGCCACTAATTTTAGTGTTGGATATCGGTCAAATGAGGTGGAACTTCAGGCAGCCCTCAATCATGAGATCCTCTACATATCCCACTTTCCGTGAAGCTCCCACCTTTTACCATGGAGAACTAGTGCAATCATCAAGTTGAATAGTCATTTTTTGGCCCCTAATTCGGATTGGTTGAACTTCAATCACTTTGTTTGATCAGACAAAGCATCCCAATTGCTACTGTCCTTGTTTTTTTCTAGAATGGGAGCAAGTGCTACTTGAAATATATATCTCACTAAGACAAACGGACAATTCTTGTCTAGAGAACCAGTTCTTGTGGTGTATGCTTTTGATGGTTGCAAAAGAAATAAGAACCAACACACTAACATGTTTGTTTCCACATTTTTTAGGCGCTCACACCATTGGTTTTGCCCAATGCTTCACCTTCAAGCAGAGGCTTTTCAACTTCAAGAGCTCCGGTAAACCTGACCCCGCACTTGATTCATCGCTCCTCCAAGGTCTGACAAGCCTTTGCCCCAACAGCGATGCGTCGGACAACCAGCTAGCTCCTCTAGACCCTGTGACAACCAACAAGTTTGATAATGTGTACTTCAAGAACCTTTTGAACAATTCAGGCCTTCTTGAGTCTGATCAGGCCCTTATGGGGGACTCTGATGCTGCCTCAATGGTTAATAACTACAGCAAGTACCCTTACCAGTTCTTCAAGGACTTTGGGGCTTCCATGGTGAAGATGGCCAACATTGGCGTTCTCACAGGTGACGAAGGGCAGATCAGGAAGAACTGTAGGGCTGTGAACTAGCCTTATATAGTGTGCAAAATGAATGTAACTCTGCATGCCAACGGAAACTACATTGTTGTAAGGATGTTTATATGAATAAATTCTAGTGTCTGTAGCTAAGATGTTTGAAGTAGTTAATGGTGTATACTCAAATTTGCACTGATATTTTGTTCCTTTTTTTTTGCTTTCACAAAGAGGTCTCTTTGCCGGAAATCTAATCCCTTCATTCACACTTACCCTCCTTTTGTTGACATTGGTCCTAATTTGACACACAGACAACGCACAAATCTTAATATATATATATTATTTTCGGTACCCAACTGAGGGGGCTAGGACTAATGAGAAAATTCAGCCATGAAAAAAGAAGTCTGCTCCTGTTGAATGAAAAGCCCAAACCAATAAAATAAGGTACCCGATCAACTGGGAATGCTCTTGTTCTAAAATTTTGACATTATAACCATTTGATTTTAGCATAGTAAGTTTGCACAATGTATAGCTATAAAGATTTGAAGCCCTAAAACATAGCGTCATGATTATTTGACTGACCTGATATTTTGTGTAGCACAAATACATGTTTAAATCTATCCATTAGGGGTGTGCATGGATATGTTCGGGTCGATTTTGGGTTAAAACCGCCAACCGAACCAATCATGTCGGTTTGTATATTATGTGAACCGAACCGAACCGACACAATGGGTTTATCCGATCCGCAACCGACCCGACTAGTGTCCACCATATCCACCACCTGATCCAACCCGATTTTTTCATGGATATCAACCACCCGATCCAACTATCCACCGACCCTACTAGTGTCACCAAGCACCAAATACATAGTCAGTCCAGATACATAGTGTTGTTACCTACGCTTAAACACTTCACATAAGCACTTTGACAAAACATGATCCCCTGATTAGAGTGCAAAAAATATATTAATTGAAAACCACTAAATACTAATAAATAATTTTAGAATTGGAATAATACAATATAATAAAGTGGCCATTACTCGTCACATTTACAAAGATGGAAGAAGACAATTAAAAGGAAATTGTTGATGTATTTTGAAGTTTCTAGGTGTCCAAAGACATCCCACATAATCTCTTGCAAATAAAGTACCTATTCAAAAAAAAATAAAAGGCAAACCATATGAAGCATTAACTTAAATAATAATATGATACCAATACCCAATTTGCTAGGAGTGTGTATGGATCGGTTCGGGTCGATTTTGGGTTAAAACCGCCAACCGAACTGATCCAGTCGGGTTAGCAGTTTTTTTAACCGATCCAAACCGACCCTAATTGGATAACCGACCCGTTTGCCACGGTTCGGGTCGGGTCGGATCGGTCGGTTTTGTCGAGTCAGATGGATTTATGCACACCCCTACTATCCATTTCACTTGATCTTAATGTACCCAGGTGGGCCCCGATCGAGGTTGATTTTTATAAGGTAAATACCTGACAGCCGTGAGCAAGGTTCTTCATTTATCAAAACAACATTGTGTTTATGGAGCAATTTCGTTAGGGGCAGAGACCTCCACCACCGTTACGAGGTTGCAGAGGATCTGGACATGCCAGAATATTATACACTGCCTCTACTTTATAGTGGCTTGATTCTAGAATAAAAAAACACCTATCTAATAAAGTCATCTAAGTCAATAAAAACCAACTTATAAAATGAGAAACAAACTGAATGAACATACTCCCATAAATTGGCGAACTATACATCAATTTTTAAATTGAAAGAACAAACTTAAATCCAATTAGTGGTGGTCCGAACAGTGATCCCACATCTACACAATCATGACACCATATTGAAATGGGCAAAGCCCAATAAATGGCACCCCAAAGGAATATTACAAAGATTTTTTTTTTTAACCCTAGTCAAGGGGACTGGGGACCAAGAGAGAGCCCATAAATACAAGGGATGACAACCCGCAAAAGGGGGAAGAAAGCTCACACAGAGTGGAAAAGGACCCTGCACAAGACAGAAAGAGGTGATGTACAAACTCTGGACAACCAAGTAACATCTGACGCTCTTTACCACTTGGATAAAAAGTCATTTTTATACTTACTAAGATCTTGATGCAGTGATAGTGACAGCTTGAGTTTTTTCTTCCGCTCCTTAATGAAAAAGTCCCCCCACTCTGCTCTCTCTGTCTTAAAAATCACAATCTCTCATTAACCCATGGCAAAAGTATCAACTAAGGGCACATTTGTGTAGACAATTTTCACATAAAAAGTAGAGTTAGTGGAAATGGATTCTACACTGCAGTATAATTTATGCTTAGTGTGGCTATTTTTTCTAACAAAAAAGCACAAGCTGGATTTTCAACAATTTCTTAGAAAATAAATTCCCACAAAGCCGGTATCTCGGCTGCATGTGCACAAACATGTCCTAAATAGTGTTGTAATTACATTCAACATTCCAAAGGAGGTGAATGTGTCCTAATACTGGGACAAATCAATCATATTGTCAATAAATAAAACGATGTGATATCTTCGTGATATTTACACAATAAATTTACTAGAATCTTTATAGTTTATAACTTTAAAATACTTTAGTTTTCTTATTTTTACTAGAATCTTTATAGTTTATAACTTTAAAATACTTTAGTTTTCTTATTTTTAGTTATCTTGTTCAGTTGTTTGATAGGGAGTAAACTTCCAAAGATTTTGAAAATCTTACATTAGTAACTCCACATTCAATGACCCATTAAACATAGGGAAATTCTATATGCACCTAAAAAATTACCGAACACACCCACATTCTTCAATGTGGGCCCACATTCTTCAATGTGGGTGTGTTCAGTAATTTTTTAAGTGCATATAGAATTTCCCTTAAACATATATGTGAAATGCACTCAACCTAAAAGGCTGATAAAGATGATCTTCTCTTAGCAAAAAGATCTTTTTCTGTATACATGATAATCACTTGGGTCAAAGGAAAAACAAAAACAAAAAAAAAAAAAAGAGAGAAAAGGGAAACCATTTCTCACATCACCTCCTTGAAAGGGCTATTCTCTTTTCAAATTCTGAAAAGTGAATGTTATTACAGACATTTCCTCCAGTACAAGGAGAGGTCCAGGAAAAGCTTGTGATCTGCAATGGTTTTGGCAGGGCTTAGGCCACAAAGCACTACAACTTTTTTGTATTTTGCTAGGGTTTTGAGCAAACTCCTCCTTTTGCTTGAACATCCAAAATGTCTTTTATAGGCCTTTTAGCGAGTTGAAGGATTAGTTTTCCTTGGCTTTCTTTTTCTTTTTATAGCTTAATCTTTCATCTATTTTCCTTTTTGTTGCTGAGGAAGAAAACCAATCCAAAATTTCTATACTCCTTCGATTTTTATAACCTTCCCTTTTCTTGAGCAGTAAAATCCCCCAAATAGCAGTTTTCTACTCCCCAAAACTACCATTCTTCCTTCTCTATTTTGGTGAAACTCGTAACATTGAAACTCTTCCAAAATCTACAAAACCCACTAACCCAGGATGAGTTTTGGTTTTTTGAAGAGGCTGGTTATATAAAGATTGCAGCTTTCATCTCTCTGAATCTCCAAAACTCCAACTGCCAACCTTTCTCAAAAGACCCAGAAACTTCTCATTGTTTTCTAACTCTTAACTCACCTAAAATCTCAACCTTTTCCCAGTTTCATACCTCAAACCCCAGATATTCCTCATCTTTCACCATTACTGCAAAAACCCAGAAATTCCTTACTGTTTCTCTATCATTTGAAGAAAAAAATCATCTTTTTTTTTTCTGGGTTTTGCAATGTCAATGCCAGGAGAACAGCATCAACCACCACCACTCACTGTAACTCAGCATTCTTACAGCTCTCACTCGGGAAGCGGGTCGATTGGTCCTGTGATAGCTGTTCTGGCTGTAATCACGATACTAGGCGTCGTTGCGGGAGTGATAGGTCGTCTCTGCTCCGGAAGAAGAATCATGGGTTACGGCCATTACGATTTCGAAGGCTGGATTGAAAGGAGCTGTTCTTCATGCATCGACGGAAGTATCGATCCTCCCATGAACAATGCTAATGCCGTCGAAGGCTCTGTTTCCACAACAGCTTCGTTCGAAAACCATCAAGAAACAAAGCAAGCAGAGCAATCCCCTCAAAACCCACCTGCAACTGATGATGAATCATGATATGGGTTGGTCTCTGCTGAGTGGAAATGTGCCTTTCTTCTTCTTCTTCTTCTCTACTATGTAATTTTTTTTTTTTTCGATGTAAATCCCTCGTATCTTCTTTTATCATACATCTGATTGAGGTTTCCTTGTGGATGTGAGAGATATGAGGTAAAGTTTCTGCTTTGTTTTAGTGGTTTTCTGTCTTGTGTGCGGATTTTCAAAGCCATTGTTATCTGTCTTGGAGTGGTGGAGCAGTCTACGGCATTTGGGTTTGCCCCTTTCCACCATCACATCATACCCGTATCATGCTCATCATGGTGGTTAGAAGTCCAGACCCGGATGTAACAGGTCATGCTCTTTCTCTCTCCCTCTCATCCTCACCATGGTCAGTCCCATCTCAAATTCCAAAAACAGCTGTGGAAGAAATGTTTTAGCTTGGATTCATAGATTTATTGGGACCTGTTTGTTTCCAAGATATCTGACGGTGCATATTGGGGTATATCTGAATTCTAAAATGATGTCTACCAGTTGGATTTACAAATCCTCAGCCCCTATTTTATTTATTTATTTATTATTATTTTTCGAGGAGGTATCCCATGGTATTTTAAACCCATAAGATTAATTGTCTAATTCTTAAAAGGCACATGTACGACCCCACAACACACGTAAATGGATGCAGCAGGTAAATCTAAGCGGACTTCGAACACAAACCAACACCCTGGCCCGGCACCATTGCTCAATGCCTGGCATGGTGGAATTTAGAAAATTTTGGAAGTCAAAAGGCATGGCTGCATTTTTGGAATTTCCTATTTAAAATAGGAAATTCTAAATGTGAAGCCAACATATGAAAATTCCCTCCAAAATTCCTCAAAACAAATGCTCCAACCTGACTTGGTAAATCAGGTTTAGGTTGAGCATTTCTTTCATTCAGAACTAGTTTGGGAGAGGATTTTTATGGCAGATTTAGGAAATGGGTCTAGTTGGGGTTGAATTCATGCTTACCATATGACCCGCCAGCCTTACCAAGTCTAAGTTATTGTAGAATGAATTCCCAACCCAGCTTTTAAGTAGGAGCTTAAGATTTGTGTTTCTCCAGATCGTGAAAAGAATTACTCGGTATCCATTGTAGTTGGGTCTGAATTTTGATTTTTGGGACAGCATCCATCTGTAAATGTCTTGTTGCCACATAGAACACTTGAACTTTAAGTCACTCGTATGTTCACTCGTGTCTGTAATCATCAGAGCTACAACAGGAGACCTAACTATAAAATATTTTGAACATTATTGGGACCCAAAAGAGACCACACACACGGGGTAAGTAAAATCCACATAAATGGAAAGAGAAGCTCACACAAGTGCGAAAAATGGCTTACCCACAGATCAAGAGCTAATGAGATGTGAAGTTGCCAACCAGCCAAGCAATCCTTTGTTCTTGGAAAACATATGTTGTTGGATTCAATTTGAATTTGAGTTTCCATAAAGATAGAAAGGAAAATTTTCTTCATTGCTCCGTCTATGCATCCTTATGTGGGACAGTTCCATAGTTTTAGAGCAAGGGAACAGCCATTGGCTAATAACGTCTTGTCTACTATCGGCTGAATGGTTGCCTCCAATGTTAATTCCACTAACCTTAAATCGAAGGGATAAATGATATGACCAAAGACACCACCACAAACATAAAAGAGTACAAGACTCACAAATGCTTCTCACTCCGGAGTCACCCTTTCGGGTTTAGCCCACTCTTCAACACTCACCTTTAGGTGGAACCATGGAACCTTATCGACGCACTTTTTTAGGATTCAAATTTGCATCCGGTTGGGTCTCATGCCATCTAAAAAAATTTTAGCTAATTATTCGTAACAAAACTCTAGGGGTTCGTAGAAACAATGACAATACTTTTCAATATTTACCATTGAGTGGAACCCACTCTTTAATGCTGAAGATGAAAAGCACAAACATTATCCACTGGGTAGAAGAAAAGTGAACACAAAAGGCTCCCCATGCAAAATACCGTTTTTTAGCACATGGACTCTCGACGGTCCAATTCCCTTGCACCCACTGACCAACCCATGGGACTCCCAATGATCAATGTATTCCCCTTACACTCGATAACCAACACTCCCTTCCCCTCGATAAATGGGCATGAGCTTAAATTCAGCATACAACCTCCTCTTCCTTACCGTTGGATTAAAGTATTAATAAAAATTATGTCTTCTTTAATTATTAAACTTTAGGGTGATAGATAAAGGGTTTTGGATGATCCAATAAGATGTGATTTATAAGAGCTTTTTCTTGGAGTTATATGAAAACTTTTACGATTTCTAGCCATATAACACTTGTTTATTTGTATACATTACATAGTATGATTTATTAAAATCTTTTACTAATTTTACCTTTGGAAGGAGATGGCATGTACTAGATTTTTTTTTTTTAAAGAAAGAAAAAAGTTATACACATGAATATAACTACAAATACTAGATAATGAACAGACTAACAATGGTTATTTCAGTAATACAGTCGCCTTATTTTCTATATAGTCACAAAACTTAAAAAAATATTGAGAAAAAATTCCACTTTAGAAGCAGAACCTATTATAATATATTAAGTTAGAAGATTTTGGCTTTAATTTTGACTGGCAGTTAAGCTATATTTGTTCAGATGTTCTACAATTTTTTTTATAACGAAGGGTGTCCCAGCCCTTTGGGCCGGACTAATCCCTACGGGCCCCGGGAGAGCTGGGTAAATCCTCTGTAGCCCTAGTATGGTAGTGCAGTTTCGAACTCTCAACCTCCGGGAGCAAACCGTGGTCCTAAACCAACTGAGCTACCCCTCGGGATTAAATATTCTACATTTTCTTTTCACTATTTATCTCATGCAACTACCCACTCATTTTTGTCTCAGCAAACCACTCACATCTACTCTCCACTTTTTAAAGTTTCCGTTTTTTCTTTATATAAAAATTCTCTTCTATCCCATCTTTTTTGTTCTCTTTTTAACTGAGTTTTTCTATTTTCATTTTATGCAATTTGCTATATAAAAATGAGGCACTTTCATAACAGCATCGCTCTATGATTATTTATTTTACAATGCACAGAGATACCGTGCTGACCACATATTACTATGCTAGTTTATGATTTAAGGAAATCCCTCTCGTTCACAATCTGCCCTCAAGCTCATCCCATCTTTACAGCGATGCAACTATGAATGCTCACAACTAAGGATGCAAATTGGGCCGTCTAGAGCTAGGCCTAGCCGTGGAACGGGCTGGTCCGGCCCAGCCCATTGGCCAATCTTTTTTTTTTTTTAAATCATTAAAAGGTAGTACTGAAAGTTGAAAAGAGAATAAACGAGGACCAGGCAGTTCAAGTGAGAGGCTGTTACATGGATATGAGGGAGAAAATCAAGTAAATAACAAATGTAAGGGTCTTGAAGATAGTAGAAAATTTAAAGGGGTCTTGTAAATAGGGGAACATAGGAAAAGGATAGTAATAGGAGGGAGAAAATCAAGCAAACATTCCATCCAAAGGTCTTGAAAACAGGAGAACATTTAAAAGAAGTCCAAGGGGTAGCTCAGTTGGTTTAGGACCAAGTTTGCACCTGAAGGTTGTGGGTTCAAAACTGCACTACCACACTAGGCTACAGGGGAGTTTACCCAGCTTCCCTCTCAACTCGGAGGGATTAGTCCAGCCCAAAAGGTTGGAAACCCTCCGATAGCAAAAAAAAAAAGGAGAACATCTAAAAGGGTTGAAAATAAGTAATGACAGACAAGTAGCCAACAAATTAAGGAGCTAAGCCTAGGCGACCAATCTAGTTTGCATCCTTACTCACATCTCTAAGAGAGGAGTACCGAAATTTTATTCAAATAGTAGTAGATCTTATAAATTTACTCTTATTTAGAGTAAAGTCCGAGAATATACCTGACAATTGCCTCAAAGCGGTCGGAATTTATATAATTCTTGCAGAGTTATTTGTATAGGAAATGATGCTTTAAAAGTGACGATTTTACTCTTAAATCTTGCGATATCTTACAGCTTTAGGATATTGCACCATACAATATCATGCAACAATAGGATAGGGCACAATTTTTCCTACCCACCTATAGTTGTGGGATATCCTACGGCCCTAGAATATTGTGCATCATCAATTTTACAGCATTCTTTCTTATACAAACAGCTCTCCCACAATTATCTAGATTTCCAGAAGAGTGTAGGTATTAATTTAAGTTAATATCTTACAGGAGATTTACCCATTTCCGCTTAACATGTACGGGCCCGTTTGGTAATTTAACTAGTAAAGTTAAGTCAATTTAAACACCACATCAAAATCACTTTTTTACCAAAACTCCCTCCATCTTTTTTTTTTAAAAGTCAAAAAGCAACTACAATTATTAATTAAAAGACAAAAAATTCCTTCTCCCATACAAAAAGTAAAAAATATTTCATTTCAAATAACTAAAAACAAAATACATCATAACCCATTACATATTTTATTCATTCTTTTTTTTTCAAATCACTCAACTTTACTTTAAAAGTAAAGTACCAAACGGGCCTCAGAATTATTCCACTCCGAAGGGCTGGACAGCCTTGGTTATATAAAGCAGACAAAAAGAAAAAATTGAATTAGTATCAGAATTCAGAAAGAAACTTTTTTGTTTTTTTTATTATAGAGAGACTATTGAGATAGTATGATGACTAGTGTGGTCATGTATGGGTGGACGGTCCGGATTTGTCAGTACAATGCACGAATCCCACCAGCAAACGAATCGAGTCACGTGGCTCGAGCGGGCATCTTCCTCATTTGCAAAAACGAGAACAAGTGACAGGCGCAGCTTTTGTCGAGGCCCAACCCAGTTCCTCTTTTTTTTTTTGCATCCCTTTGTCCTCAAGTACGTTTTTGTGTACTTCGATCGTATCGTTCCTGTTCACGTTTCGGTTCCTTCATCAGATTACTATCTCACGCCTACTTCACTCCCCCTCTCAATTCATGTGGCCCCCATTTATTCCATCAGCTCTGCTCAGATGGCATCAGCGCTTGGGGCCCAGGAATCACTGTCTGGGTTTTAGATTTCAGATGGTGGGTTGTATAGCTGTTCTTAATAAAGAAGCAAAGAGGCATTGGTAGCCCAGACCCCAGTAGTAAGGCATTTCCCTAACCAGTGACGGATCCTTGGATAGGTTGACTCTGGATTTGTGACCATGAAGAAGAAAAAAAAATTCACCTTGTGGACCACTGCAAGAAAAATATTTGGCCACACAGGGCCCACAGTTTGGAGATGCAAGCCTGTAGACTTAACAGGGCCACTGCCACGTAACGCAGCTGCCCTACTCTACCGGATTTAAAAATGGGCAAACATGGGACAGCAACGGATCGTTGTGGATTCCCCAAAGTTAGCATCCACAATCAATAGAAATTATGATTTTAGCACACTAAAGCTGGGGGGGAAATTTATAGTCCCACCCACCTATTCTGATTTTCAATATTTTCAATTATCTTGACACCCATTCAGAAAGTGGAACAGATGATCAGCAATCCTCCCCATCAAACAATTTGCACCTCTCGCCAACTACAAAAAGGTAATATAATCGGATCAAAAAGTCTGCATGGAGTTAGTCCACATATCTGTCCATGAGTTAGTCCATATAGTAGGACTCTAATCATATACCCAAAATATTAAGTTTGACCCCAAATTCATATCCCTAATCCCTTCATTCATGGCCCATAAATAAATGTTAACTATGCATAAAGTTTTTCAGCAAAACTATGCATAAAGTTTTTCAGCAAAAACTCTTATCACTGTGGGTCCCCGCAATTATGGTTGAATTCACTTGCCATTGTGTTTTTTGCTTGAAGTTTGTGCTTAACCAAATGAATTTCCAGGTAGCTGATTTATTGAATTGAACATTTTAGAACTTGTAATATGAAAGTTCATCGTCACCTTGGATCCATTCCAATCGCGGGGAAGTGGGGGATCGGAAGATATGGATGGGACATAGTGTTATACAAAATATCAAGCCCATTTCATCACCCTTTGATTTGTCCCTCAATTTTGATGATTTTAAAAGATGTCACTATTTTGGATTTTTAAACCAACTTTGAGTAATAGTTGGATGAGTGTCAAATTTAGGTTTGTGCCATTTCACATGGGGTAAACGAGCATGAGGGGGTTATATTGATCATAGGGGTCCCACATGCTAGTAAACAAAGGTGTTTATGGATAGCAATTTGTGAGATATATAGTACTCATTTGAAGATTATACCCACACATGCACATACATTCACATTTTCAGGTTCCAGATCCGTTCAAGGAGAGTGCTTGCTAGTGCAGCCGCTGAAGAATAGAAAATGTGGCACTCCAAACCTTTTTTTTTTTGGTTTTGTCTTGATTTCTTCCTTTTGTTTTTTTTTTTTTTTTTGTTCAAAGATTTGTTAGTTGCCCAATCTTCTCGGCTTCCAAAATTATATTGAACCTGCCAAAATTTTCCTTCCAAAAAGGGTTAGCATATTCATGGTTTTCTGGTGCATTTTCCCTCTCTTAATAAAGTTTTCTTGTTATTTTTTGAACAAAAAAAGAGATACAACTTTGATTTTGATGATGATGATCACACAGACGATGATGGCCTCTTAAACTCTTTCTCTCTGTGCATCAAATCAAGAGAGAATAAAATATAAGTCGGTCAAATGGAGACTTTACTTCACCTTAATTTGACGGGCATACATGCGTTTGTCCAAACCCTGCCTTGCCTTAGAAATCATAGTTGCAGACAGACAAACTGGTCCAATGGACGGGTTACTTCTTAAAGTAGGCTTACTAATTTATTAGAATCTGTGGATGAGATTGTTAGGTGTGCAAACTCCAGTGATTAATAAAGAAGTTCAAAAACTTGGGGTTGGGTGGAAACTTGTATTACAGGTTTTATTAAATCAAAATCGTGTCACATTCAAACAATGTGTAAAACTGGTACCTACGGTCCAAAGATCCAGTTCATCTTGAAAGAAGTCCTCACTCAACAATCCCAATCATTAGACTGCTGGTTTCTTTACAGTTGAATACAACCAATTGGTTTTGTTCTCTTTTATACTGCAATCTAAGGTTATGGGGCCAATTTCCAGAATGTTTACTAGTTCAATTACCAATTCACTAAATCAAATCAATGCGAACTAGTAAAGAAATCTATCAATCACGCACCACAAGAAGGCACGTACAAATTTTACGTGGAAACCTTAATGAAAAAAAAAATCACGATCCGGAAATCAAGCACTACTGAACAATTACAAGATATACTCACATCTCCCTTTCCCAGTCAATCTGTCGGCCTAAGAACTATAGTTGTTCTTGCACAACTCCCGGTTACCACGACTCCACGACGTGTACCGCTCCCTACACTTGATCCAGCAACACCTTAAGAACCAAGATGATAACATCTTCTACAAGGAAGTAGAAGCCACGAGCTCTCTAAAACAGCTCGTCAGCACAATCTCTCTGTGATGGCTATAGAGAAAGAATAATCTCTTTGTGCTTCTATCCTCAGAACAATGAGAGAATTACCCATCGGATGCCCTAGGGTTTAGAGAAACACCCTTTAAATAGCCCATGATTCGTGCTTAGGGTTAAAGCACTAACAGAACTTAGATTGAAAATTCCTTTGAGAAAGGAAACAAACTCGCAGAACCTGAACTGAATTTTCCGCCATCCGATCGATTGAACATGCTCCTGTCTCCGAAATTAACTTTTGTCAGCCTATTAACTGAAAGCATATCAACATCCGATCGATCTGACCTTTATCCGATCGATTTGTGTCTTCCAATTTTCTGCTGTTTTTCCTTTCTGTCTTCGCTTCAAGTCTTCCGGTGACACAACCACAGTCCATTCTAAATCAAATAGAAAACTATAATTCAATGGATCCAATGAATTAGCCAACAAATAAAATTCCTAACAAATCTGCAGTTCAATTATAAGATGGCGGCGATTGCCCTCATGGAAAGCTCCTTGCTAAATCACTGAAACATATGAGCAACTGTATAGAAGTCCCCCCACGCAATGGTTTTTAAGGGCCTGTTGGAATATTCATCAATGGTTCTGTGTTGGAAATAGGACCATACTTTCCATGCCATAAGCCCTAATTTGAATTTGATATACAGGGCCTCCTTTTTGAAATGAGTAATGCTACTTGGACATATTTTTTGGAATCACTTGTCACAAGTGCTCCCATGCCCAATCGCCGGTGGAGGCCTAAATTTGCCTCCAACTAGAGTGATACACACGTTGCTGGAGATCAAATCAGTGAATTCAGGTCAATGCACGGGGACATGTGATAGGAGCACCTTGGTCAACCAAAGATATGACTACAAATATCAAATGAGGTGGCAAGATTTGGTTGTAATCATAAGATCCTCTTTTCTCTTTACCAAATCTGTTTTTATAGTGGGGAGGTCAGACTTCAGAGATCTATCTTCTGCAGAATATTGACCATCCATCTCATCCTATGATTCAACCACAGTTATCACTAAAATTTCACCAATTCACCAATCCACCAATCCATTTTACAAATAAACCAGGTCAAGAATGCACGAACTGGGGAATCACAGGGGGTTGCAGCAACTCCCGCTTCCATAGCCCTTGCCCGGGTGGTTTATACTTTCCTCTCCTAGCCAATAGGCCAACTCAGCCAAAAAAAATAAAAAATTAACGAACTTGCTCTTGGATTTGGTTGGATTCATTGCAAAAAAGAATAAACATCAGTTGCATGATGTTGTTGGAGCAGGGAAAAACTATGTCACAACATTTCAAAGAAGAGCCCGAGGTTGGATTACTTGGGTATCACATGCCCATCCAGAACACTCATCATCAACAAAGTCTTTTCCCAACTATGCTGGTGTTAGCTACATGAATTTTGTTTCTCTCAATTCCAGTCTATCCAAGGTCAAATCCTTGGATAGGTTGCACTTCTTTAGTGCCAATCCTTAAAATTCATGTCCTCTTCGACCTACCCATTTTCCTTGAAGAGCCATCAACCTGAATATAAATCTACCCATAAATACTCCCACGTGTGTTCATTTCTGATTCCGTCTGTCCTAATTTCATCGCATATCCATTTCAACATTCTTTATCTCTGTTGCACTTATTTTCTTGCATGTGATGGGTAAATAAATTCTATCCAGAACACTTCAACAGGTAAACAAATCTATCATGGATAAAACCAGCCTAGGAACATCCCTAGCTGTAGCTCAGCTTCTTAGCGAAACCAAACACACCCCCTCGGAGTTAAAAGTGTGTGAGTTTGAGTTCAAACCGGCCTAAGAACATCCCTGGCTGTAGCTCGGCTTCTTAGTGAAACCAAACACCACCCCCACCACCCCAACCCATTCCTCAGAGGTAAGAGTGCATGAGTTTGAATCCTTGTAAAAATGAAAAATAACAAAAACTGAAAAATAACATAAAAATAAAAAGAATAAAAAAGAAGCTCAGATCCAAATAGCATTTAAAATTCAAGTCATTGTCTCCATTTTGATCTATCCTAAGTCAAATCCTCGAATAAATTGCACTTCTTCAGATCTATCCCAACATAAGTTATACTGACTACATTTAGAAATTGCATCAATACAAAGATCTTGTGGCACTGATACATTTCCGGTCTCTTTTGGGTTGCATTTGAAATTCAAGTCTCACAAAAATATTAGTTATACTGACCACATTTAGAAACTGCACTGATACATAGATCTTTTGATCAACCCAAAGAAAGTGATACAATGAACCTGCTCGATTTCGTCTACTCCCTTTTAGACTTGGAGAGAGCCTTCTTCCTTTGCCCAAGCATATATTGGTACATATGTGGGCTGCCTGCAACAGTATGAAGCCATGCAACAAGAGAATGCAGTCAGTAAGGTATCAAATGAATGGCCCAACTGAAATCCCTGAATATATTTGATCTGGCAATAACAAGGTTAAAATTGTACCTGGGACATAGATCCCAAGGGCAAGAATTGCAGCATAGAAGTAATCAAAAGAGAAGTTCCATTTGTTAGGCATCCTTATGCAGTACTTCTCAGACTTCTGCAATCAATTCAAATTGAATGTAAGCTGCTAGGTGAATGGTCTGTAAATTATTTCGATAATGGTCTACAGTTATTCAGGAAGGTAAGGTATATTGGTTGTCATAAAGGAATAAAACAGTTGTAAGAATGGGAAAAAGGTAAGCAGCACATGAAGTGATCATCACAAGCGTGTATTAAAACTAAAGCATGAGAAAAGAGGGGAAAACTTAATGGTTATGAGGAAAGATATGATGAACACATCACATGCTCCTCCTTCCAAATTCAAAGAGCTTGGAGGGAGGCAGTTAGATAAAGGGAAGATTAAGATATAACTATTGGGTGATTCCTCAAATTACATTGAGCGTGTAACTTAAAAATTCATGACTCTTAGAGATAGAGATACCAGTGATTCAGAGCTTTCGTTGTGTTTTAAAATAGTTGCACAACATCTGCCACTAAAGGGAGAATTGGATGTTGACTACTAGACCAAAACAGTCTGCCCTTTTTTTCAGCCTCATTGGGCTATTCGTCTAGGAGTGAAACTTTATCTTAAGAACCCAGGGATTGATCCCTAGGTATGTGTGTGAAACCAAGTGCCACACCACTCAACCATGAGTATGTTGGCCAATTTGCCTTTTTTGCTTGTGAATAAAACAAACATTTAAATAAATGAGTGCAACATTTTACAATCATCAGCTAAGGATGCATCATGCTCATGCAAAATGGTATTCCTTGATCATTACACTTAAGATTGAAATATCATATTACCTTGATGAATGGAAGGGCAATGTAAATTAGACCAACCTCACTGGAGATGCCAGTTGGGTACAACATCAGAAAGGTGCTGTACCTGCATGGGTTCAAGTCCACATTAATAAACATAATTCCTAACAAGAACATAGTGCAGTGGCACTAACAATGCACAACATACCTGAGCCATAAGAGCCAGGAAGGTGCAAATCCAAGTGCCTCCTTCATGCCAAAGAAAGAGTATCTTATAATCTGCAAACAAGTCAACATATGAATGTATAAACCAAGAAGAAGGGATAATTTTCTCAAAAATGGAATTGCAGAGGTTATGGAATAAGATATCACATATCAAGATGGTCACGGAGAAAACAAATTACAGCAGAAATGTCAGTAGATGAAGTGATCACTGCACTGTTATGAATTATAGAAAAGATTGGAATGGATTCCAGTTACGAGAAATTATGTTCTGTTCCTTTCTTCTCTAGCTACGCAACTTGAACATAGACAAGTATGGATTAGTGTGACAGGTGAAAAGATGTCAGGCACCAGAACTCAGAAACAAGATCAATTCAGTTTTTTTTCTTTTCCTTCCTTTCTTTCTTTTTCATGTTTTGAACAGTAACAGATTTAGAAAATCAAAATACAAAGTCATATGCACATATGACATAGACTCATACAAAAATGTTATAATATGAACCTGTGGTCCTAAAATGGTAGAACTGATCCTCTTGAGATAGATGTACACAATAAAAGAAAAGAAATCTTGTCACATCTTGTCCAATTCCATAAAGCCTCAGATAAGATGTGGTTTACATTTGCATCAACAGATTAAATTGAGACTGTAAATTTTAGGCAAGTAAATACACTCAAGGAGTTAATCATAAAGGCAAATTCTTTTCTTTTTTTTAAATATTTCATAAAGGCAAATTCAGTCACATGGAAGTCTTTTCTAAGTAGTAAAATTTACAACTTCCACAACCAACATTGCAGATCTTATATTTTTTTGCTATTTGATTATGGTTTGGAGCCAACTGCATAATTCTTTGTATGATAGGAAGAAGAGGCTTACCAATAGAGAGAGAGAGAGAGAGAGAGGGTTTCATCTCCAAAATGAGAAAAGTGATTCAATCACTAAGCAAAGTTTGGTGTGCTGCACAAAAATACAACACTTGACACCGTTGATCTTTACCTTTTGCATGTGGACCCAGTATGGATTGATCATCATTCAAAAGTTACACAGATCATACAATATACCTGTCCAATCAGCAGGCTTTCTAATATGCAATGTTGGCTGCTGCCAATATTATTTTGTAAGTGACCACAAGGTTGAGATCAACTGCTTAGAGAACATATTTTCGTAAACTTGTATACCACATGTCCAATTTGCTTGCAGCACACATGTTATACTGATTCTCTTGAATAGTGCTGAAGTTCAGAAGAAGCTTGAGAAATTAGTCTTAAAACCATTAATATTGGGGTACTTTATCATGTTGATGAAGCAGTAAGGTACAGGAGAAAAAACATCAAACTACTCATTCATCCAAGAAAAGGTCAAACTATAAGTCACCCAAGAATGCACCACTACCAAGAACATGAAAATTCGCAGTTTAACATAAATTAAAAATCAAAATCCAACTCCCACATTAAAAAAATAAATAAATAAATCAATACATAAGAACAATTTTCCTATAACAGGTCACTACCCATACCTCTGTGATAGACCAGCTGATGACCAGAGAACTAACAAGCCAATGTGTACGGGTCTGCAAATGAAGTAATTATTTATCAACCTGATCCTCTTCTCCCATTTTCAAGGAAAAAGAAGGAACTAATCATCATCTTAATAAAGTAGATTAGAAAAGATGTTTATCATTGATATCACCTCAGGGAAACTCCATAAGATACCCCATGTTAGATATAGTCTCGAACCTATCTGTGGTAGTGTTGCCGAAACAGGCGATCTAACCAAACCTTTACAAAACCAAACAGAATGGAAACTAAGAAAAAGTTTCTATAATTTTTTTTTTTTTAAGAAAAAAAAAAGCATGTATTGTAATAGGTGGTGGGTCACTGTTGGATCATCGGGTTTTAAAGTTTGGTTTCAGAATCAAGTGATTGCAAATTCCCACTCAGCAAAATAACCAGTTGGCTCAGTTCATTTTCCAAGGAAATCGATATAACTCAGGTTTTGAGTATCAAGCATCTGATCCCATGATTGTAAAGTCACAATTCTCACCTTCCTAAGCTAATCTTATAAATTCCATGAGAAAATGAACACCACCCAACTGTGACCAACCACCCAATCAAGATAATCGTCAAACCCCTCAATCCAAAAATCTACCTAGACCACAAGTGTGACCCAAAGTTTTCGTTTTCAGCAGTGAGAAGATTGATTTCCACATAAATACCAACTTCCTCATAATCTTAAACCATTCTAAATAGAAAGAGAGACTTCTTACCAACGAGGCCGTGAAAAATCTGTCAGAAAATCGAAGAACAAGGCCGGATTAGATAAAAAAAAAATCCAAACTTTTACAAAATTACAAAAGGAGATGAGGAGAAATTCAACAATCTTACAAACCTCCATAACTGCTGCCGTCTGCGCGAGCTGCAGAGGCCTTTCTACAGCATCATAGACCTTCTCGTGACCAGATTCATTCAAAGTCTTCAAAGCAAAATACAGAACCTGAAGCCTGCTCAGATTTCCCAAAAAAAGACTAAGAGAGAAAGATCTAGGGTTCGAGAAAGAAAGAGAGTAGTAGTAGTATGAAATTGAGACTGGAGTACCATCCGTAGAAGACAGCCCAGTTGTAGATTGATAGGTAAATGCGCTTGAGCGTGGAAAATAATCCCCCCATTTGCAACAACTGAATTCGAAGCTGATGATGCTGAGATTGCAGAGATACAGATCTAGTGATTCCTCCTTTTGTACATCGGAAATGGAGAGAGAGCGTAGTAATGGTTTAGTTAAAGCAGATCAACAACCACTGCCTAAATGCTGCTGTCGACACGCAACGGCCTAATCAATTTGAATAAAGGAGATGGTGGTCTCGTCAAGGGCTAGAATCAGATCATCTGTAGATGTCTCCAATTCCACCTCCTATGTAAACTGTCAGTCGGGCCCACTTCTGTAGAATTTTAATTAGCTGAAGACATTTTCCCACGGTGAGTGTGAGTGGCCGGAACCCAGACCCAATTAATTATAAGCACTGAATTGTTAAAATAACCTCAATCGGTTGGCCAAGTGGTCAGGACCTTCCTTTTTTTTTCAGAGCATCCTAGTATCAATCTAATTATATTATCAATCGTGTGTTTAATTTTATGTAGGACCAAGTCTATTCAAATAAAACTCGAGAATATATTGCATAAAGAGATTGACATTGAATTTTAAATATGAGGTCAGCTCCTCTAAGCTCAAATTTAGGATAAGGTAAATTCAAGTGTGTGGTAGGGCCCACTTAGGGACCCACATGGGGGTGGGGGTGATTTCAAGGATTCCCTGAGATCTTCCTCCTTGCAAAAAATCAGCTGTAAAAAATCAGCTACAACCGTAATTTCTATCATCTCCATATGGGCCCAAGAGTTTAATGGTCAACAATCCATTCGGATTGATATATAGTCAATCCAACGGTCCAGTAAATTCGGATCTTACCGAAAGTTAGTGGACATATGCAATTTAAGGGGATCATGTGGATGGACCAAAGGTAGGCCCCACAAGCACGAGCTTACGAAATTTTCTCTCTAAGCTCGAGCTTAGGGGAGCCTTGGCCTTTAAATATTTTGATCATTAACAGATGGCCCCATGGTGAGTTACACAAGCCCACCTCTCTCCAACCTTGTAATGGACCACTCAGGGGGACTCAAGGGGATTCGGACTAAAAACTGAATGCCTTTGACCAGTTGCAAAATTTCACACCTATGAAATGCATGAGCCAAATATTATATTTTTTTTCTAAGTATCTTATATTGATCAATTTGATAATAAGTATAACTTCTATTTGAGAAAAATCTGTAAGGGGTCAACCAATTTTTCACAAGCCTGCCTAATGAGGCGCTATTCTGGGAGTCATTTTGATACCAAAACCCACTCAAAACACTTTGTCGCTTTGATAAAAAAATTGATTTGTTTGTTTTTAGGTTTTATTTTTAGTCTTAAGTTTTACAAGCGTAGGTATTTTGATGATGAGTGAAATCGGCGCATGAGTACAATGAGTTCGGATCCCCTGTTTCGTAGAAATAAGGATCTACTGTTTTATCTAATCTTAAAACGCCAACGGTGTAAAAATCTCTTCTTTAATTTTCTCATTCTAAGAAAGCAATTGAGAGGGTTCATTAGCTGGTATAAAATTTTACACAATGACAATTTAGGATTGGATGAAACAGTATCTCCCTATTTCTACAATGGATGAAAAGGTGACTTTAGTGGCTTTTGGTTTGAAGTAAACCCATTGCTGGAGTTAATAACGCTTGGGCTTTTTATTGTCCCGCATTAATCATGCAATTAGCTAGAACAACATGATAACAATGATTATCAATATTTCGTAATCGTATCAGTGGCTCCTCCTGAAATTATTAGTCCGCAAATAATGACGCCCCACCCTTTAGTCGCTTTGGCCCTACCTCCGTTATGTCTGGGGGCTATGAAAGGCATCATTAAGTGAGATCTAATATAATTATCACTTGCCCTTTATATCGATGTGGACCCGTCACACTTAGGGCTGCCGCATGTGATAGCTGTCAGCCTCTTCCGCACATGGAACCCGCTCACTTGCACCAGACCACACAGGGACCCCACCGAACACGAGGTACGCCTGTCAACGCCATACGACCCATGCATGATTTGTTGCTTTGGCCCGGCCTCACGTTGGAGCCTCAACCCATCAAAAGGCCTCATGCAAGGTAAGGATGTGAGATCTACATATAATCCCAATCACTTTCCTCTCTATAGTGGATGTAGTACTCGGGGCGTCACAATAATCATAATAGAAAAGCTATCAGATTGTTATAGTAATCTAAATGAAGATGTTTTTTTTTTTTTTTTTGGTAGAAGCATCTGGTTGATGTTTTAAATGGCGATGCTTGATGGTGGTTAAATGTGAGAATCATAGGGGAAGAACCATGGATTGACTTTTGGACTAGAAGTATTTTGTTATAATCTTTACCGGATCATTTGATTGTTTGTTCCAGCTTACTTGATTGCTAGATTATTTGAAGCCTACGATGCCAGTGGCTTTCACTTGACTTAGACCTAGCTCATATATATGTGAGGATTTGTGTTGGAGACCTCGCGAGGTTGGTGTGCCTTCCTGTGGGACATTACTCAGAGTTTACAATGTCGCTCCCTCAAGTGACGGCTCTAAAAACAGACATGTGAGTGTGATGTCGAATGCCAATAACTTAAAACCTTAAGTTGTGCATCTTCCGTCGCCAATTGGTTTTGGTAGGAATGGGAGCTCAAGGATGTACGAACCTACAAGTGGTATTAGAACCAGGTCACAGATTCGAGTCGTGAGAGTGCATTATCTGAACTTCTATGATTACTTTGTATTATCCTTTTCTTACAGGATATAAAATACAGCACTTTGTATCAAACAAAAGAAGATGCTAACTTTTAGAGAGGTATTGCTTCATTTTACCTGATAGTGGTACGTCTTATAAAATAAAACAAAGCACATGTTAAATACTAATATTGATCAACAGGTGCTCTGCAAATCTTACCCGTCAGAGTTCATATCATAGTTCCACCATTGTTGATCCTTGTCGCTTGAGGACAAGCCGGATTATTTCATTATTCTTGACGATCGGTGTGAGGTGTTATTGTTATTTGTAAGTTAGACTAAAACCACCATCTCAGTTTTTTTTTATTCTGATGTCCTTAGGTATGACATAATTAATTTTTTTCCGTAATATAATCTGATTTTGTAGTGAACATATAGTGTTTATGGTAATTGGTTAGAACTATCAATTTGACCATGCTTTCGACTGGACTCCAACTTTAGCACGTCAAATCTACCAGGAAACTAATAAGTCGACCTGACGGGTTAAATAATGTAAATTTAAATTTATTTGTATACATTTATGATAAAATATCTAGAAATATGTGATTTATATCGTCAAAAAGTTATATAAGTTCCATATTCGATTGTCTTTTGAGATCTCATTTTGTTCATTATATCATTGTTTTCAAATGTATGAGAAAAAAGTAGTGTCAGCTGTATTTGGACATTGCACGAACCTTGTAATTTACAATCACTCATTTTTTTTATTAAAATTTAATTTTTAAATATATTGAAGCTTTTACTGAATTTTTTAAAAATTTATTAGTAAAATTATTTTCGGCGCATTGCACGTGCAAGGCTCCACTATTATTACTAATTTAGTATAACCATGCATCTGTGTTGAGCCCCCACAAGAAAAACTGCCAAACCGACCTTTAATATCCCACTCGTCATATCTAGGTCAGTGGCTGGGATGACGTATTAGGTCAGAGGGAATTATGCCTCTGCCAACCACACCAGCCAGCCCCAGTCTAACACATTAATGCTTCTGCAAGCTTGGATGTTATCAGTATTCCAAGACTACCTCCATGAGACCATGACCACCCTAAAATGGCCATCTAAGCCTTCTAAGGTCCCCTACAAGCAGAGTGGGTTCGAAAGCTCCATACCAGATTTGATGACATGCACCTCTCATTTGTTAGTGACATGTTAACTTCTATCAAATGGTCGATGTCTAAAGATGGCAGCGGCTATATAATCAACTAATGTTGTAGTATTCAGAACTGAATATAAAGTTTCTCAAAGGGCAATATATATATTTATTTATTTTTTTTTTTTATAGGAAAACTTTTTGATATCAAAGGGCATATAATTACGTATAGTAGAAATATACAAAAGTAAGCCTCTAAAACAAGGCAAGCCAAAGCTGAAAAAAACTCTAAAAAAATGCGCCTTTGATTAACATGGTGTAATGGGTACAGATTCTCCGATTACCCGAAACCCTTAGGACTCCTTAATAAGAAAAATCCTTTTTTGAAACCTACTTCCGGATCCAAAGTGGCTCAGACCCGTGGACCCGAGACCCGACCCAATATATACTAACATAAGGTAACTTTATTATGTGAGAACAGAACCCTTTTTACTTTTCTACTTTTCTACATTAGGGTTTTCTACTTTTCTACATCTCATTACCTGTTTGGATGTGATTTCTGAGTTTTTAGTTAAAAGTGTCTGTTATTGATAGACAAAATGTCACATTAGTGTTTGTAGGTACGTGATCCAATTGAAATGTGAAAAAAGCATAAATTTTTTAAAGAAAAATACAGGTATTGGTCTAGACCCGGAACCGGAACCAGACCCGCCTCACAAACGGTTCCGGTTCCGGTTCTGGTTCCCATTATTCTTAATGGTTCCGGTTCCGGTTCCGGTTCCCCTTCTTAGAAAACGGTTCCGGTTCCGGTTCCACCCTGGACCCGGACCGGAACCGACCCATTTACAACCCTATGATTAACTCTTTATTAATCCTTTTGCCAAAGTACTCCTAACTTCATTAGCCTTTATCTCCATTGACAAGGGAAAGGAAAGCACCATCATGAACCATGAATAGGTCGTCAATAAACACAAAAACGAAACAAAGGGGATGGAGGTGGCTAGGCCTCCCAACTTTTTTAAAAACCTTATGCTGTTTTCATACGTAGCCCATATCATTTTTTGGGGGTTTTGACATATTAGTCTCCCTTAAATTGCGATGTTCCAATTTAATGACCAAGATTCAGGTAATGTCACTAGAGTTGTTTGATTCTGGTCAAATTTTTTTGCTACGGATCCCATGATATCATGGCTTTTATTCAGCATCTCGGGAGAGTATTTTTTTTTTCAAATGATAAAACTTGAGAAATAGTGATCAAATGTGTATTTATTTTTCATAAAATGTCATTTTTTGTATTATATAAAAAATAAAATTGTTCGCTAATTGTAAAAAATATATGATAGAGAAATTGATAAATCCCATGATATCATGGGATATGGTGCAAAAAGGTTTAAAAAATAGTGTTTATTAGAGTCAAACGACTATGGTGATATTATCTAAATTTGAGTCATGAAAGTGGAAAAATAAAATATAAGGTAAACCAATATGTCAAAACCCTTTTTGTTTTTAACACAATGAATCTTTTTGGGAAAAACTTTCTCAGATACTTTGTTAATCTTAGGCCTTAGCCATTAATTTAACAATCCTAAATTTCTTCTTCCCTTTTGCAGTAAATGTCAATTGAATGTCACACTGAATTTCGTGTCTTTTTTTTTTCTTTTGGAGTGGGTGGCTTTGTTTGGGTTTGCCAGGGATTATGAAGAGGGTATAAGAATTAAAGACATTCCCAAGTGGGGCCCAAAGAGCCAAGGCCCCGTGTGCAATGGTGCTGGTAAATCTCACTTCAATTAAGTATCCAAATGCGCAAGATCCGAGAAGGATCAATGGTGGATTCAAACCAAATCCACCTTCATTGGTTAGTGGGCTTGTTTGTTTATAGGGTAGAGAAAAACAAAATGAAAAATCACTTTTAGTTGCACAAGATGACAAAAGAGTTGCTCTAAAAAGGCACAAAACGACGATAAAATAAAATCTTAAAAAAATACAAAATCACAAAAAGGGTGCTTTTACCCATAGTAGTCAAATTTGTTTTCGTTTCGGCCACTTTCGTCCGAAATGACCGAAACTTTTCGTTCCGTTCCTTCAACAGGATTAAGGTAAAAAAAATTTGATTTGAATTTCGGTCTATTTGGGTTTACAATACAATTTTCATTATTACCTTTTATTTTATTCTCAGCATTCATATCAAGAAACACCCATAATTATATATTTTTCTATTTTTACATATATATAATTATATTATTCCAAATTTTTTTTGCCAATATTCCAAAATGTTCCATCCTACATCCTAGAGGCTAGATCAAAAGGTAATTAACAACTATGCTTTTACCTCTCAACTCCTTTCAAGATTATTACATTAAAAAAAAAAAAAAACTCTCAACTCCCTCCATTACTTTTCTTCTTGATCTTACATTTAATTTAATTTAATTTTACTTTACTCCACCACTCCGCAATTTATTCATGATCTTGTAATCCTCAAATGTGATATTTCAGTTAATTCTTAATATAATATGATATTCTCTCAAAAAAAAAAAAAAGAAAAGAAAAGAAAAGGGTAGGTCCCACTAACCTATATTAGCCATATAATAAAGAACCTTTGGCTAGTATACTCAATACTCAATACTCAATAGACATTAGACATTAGACACCTCTCCAGCCTCTTTTTCGCGCAATTCCGCGTTTCTCTTCTTCCTTAAAAATCCTAAAATTTGATGCACTGGAAAATCAGCTTCAACTGCTCGATCTCCATCGCTCTGAAATATGCCCTAAATCTCACTCGATTCCCGGATCCTCTTCCGCACGGGGTCTTTCCAATTTCCAACTGCGCTTTCTGAGGCTCGAATCGCTCGTTTCTAGGGTTTCTGATTTCCTGGATCTCCTCCTCGGTTTCGCTCCTCAATGATGGAGGGCCCTTCTCACAAGGATTTTTCCGTTTACGATTTCAACGTAGGCGACGAAGCTGTAGAGTCTGCTTCCAGAGAACTACTTATGAAATACGGTGCGTGTCTAGAAACTCTAATTCCCCAGAATTTTCAACTTAGTGATGAATGATATGTGTTTGTTTCGATTTAGAAATGCTATTTGATGATGATGATGATCAAAGCTCTGTTCTTTCTACTAGGACTTGTTCTTTATAGATTGGGTTTATCTACTTGTGCTGTTTCCGGTGTTGTTGCTTTTGTTGATCATGTTTGGCTTTTATCGCACTTAGTGTGTACTTTCTCTTTTTTCATAAAACTCTCTGTTATTGATCAGAAAAAAAACAAACTGTATGGTTAACAAATTGAAGGCGAGTGATCACCACGTCAGAGTTGTCTATTCTTAATTCCCTCAGCATGCCTTGATGGGGTAACTTTGCCGAACATTTTGTTGAGAGCTTCAGTCATAAACGCAAAAACAGGGGACAGGGGATAAGAGGATCCAGCTACTGGCCCATATAATTTGAGAAAAAGCCTTTGGGTGACACACCCACCATGGCAGAGGGTAGCATAGAAGAGATATATTCCTATCTCCAACCCCCTCATTTGGCAGCTGTTTTAACACAAATCGATCAGTTGACCATGTCACAAGCCTTTTTGAAATCCAGCTTGCAAACCACTCACAAGAATAAATGTATTCATGGGTTATCAGGATGTTGCTTGAAATCTAGTGATCTAAATTTTTTTTTTTTTCTGTTCTTGAGATATAACTATTCCCAAAGATAACAATGACAAAAAAGAAAGGATTTCTGCCTCCCAAAATGCGTGTCGTCCCATTGTGGTTGACGCTCTTTATATATTGCTACATGTTTCCTTTTATACAATATGATGCAGGTATGGTATCCCTTGATTCTAGGGATAGTATGATCTTATCTGATCTACAAGATATAGATGAGTGTCTCAGTCAAATTGGAGCCATATAGACCCGATCTGACCTTGATCTGACCCAATTACATGCTTACATTAATAAACCCCGCCACCTTCAAATTGATGTTAGGAATCAACCAACAGCAATGTCACGACCCGGGCCCGAGATCCGTTAAGCCCCGGATCGCGATCCCATACTTACTCCCGTAGATCCCGAATTAACCGAAATTAAAACGAGACCCACAAGGGATAATCATACAATATCCTGTCAAATATACAAATTGCGGAATACATATATTTAACATCAACCATTATCAATGTATAATCCCAATCAAAAGTGAGGTTCTTATACATGAATTGTTTTGTCAACCATTGTATATTCACATACAATACAAGGTGACCAAAAATTAAATTTCTAAACTGTTTCTCTCAAAAGAATCTAAACATCCCCAAAAGAAAACCCCAAAATGAATCTCCATTTCACGACGCACTCGGATACTCGTATCAATTGGTATCCCGTCTATGCCATTCTATCAATCCTCCTGGAGGAACCGGAGCGGTCTCCTCCGCTGGCGCTGGGGCCGCTGCAGGGTCGGCATGGGCAAGTGGGCCTGTAATGCCATCAATAACACTAATGAATACGACGGTTCAACAATGCATACATAATTCTGTGATATTACATGTTAATACCTACATAATTTCATTCAACCGAATTTCTATCAATTCTAACAATTCATTGCATAGATAATATCATTAGTCAATTAATGGACACAAACAATTTGGCAACTACAATAGCATTCATTTCATTACTTTTCATTCTTTTTCCATCTTCCCTCAAAGGAAGGATTCATCTTCCAAATGGAAGGAATAGTACAGTCATAATCTTTCAATGACAGTCATTTAATATTGTGGGACTTACTAGTGCCCGGGCCAGGAGCAACTAGCATCACCATGGAGCTCCGGAACGCCCCCAAATCCATCTACTGCAGTAGGAATAATCATTTACCATATTTCATGTGATGAAATAGCTATGTAGTGCCAAACTTACGAGCTATCACTTTAATCTATTTCTATATTCATTTCAAGACATACAAGTCTAGTAAAGCAATTAAAGTGAACTAAACATTGCTCTTGTCACCCTAGATATGAACTAGAGTTCAACAATACTAATTACGGTACGAATACAATCACATGCCAATGAGGAAATTCGGATAATTAGGAATTCCACTCATTTCTTTCATGATTCCAACCAACCATTCGAGTGTAACCATTGGTTATCTAATGTATGTGCTATTCTTGATGGGCATCACTTTTAATTAATGTGTACAATAGAGTCCCCGTAATTATCACTCATGGGGGTCTAGTCTATAATCCATTGAACATTCGTTATGTTATTAAACTTAGGGTTCAATCACTTGAAATCTCCTTTTATTTTTCATTAATTCAATTGACCTCTAATCTCATAATAATTAGCTTTAAAACTAGTTTAGAGAGTAATTACGTTCATAGGAAACATCTATGATCGAACGAACCCCGAAAGTCCGATCGATCGGACGAAAAAGGGACAGTCCGATCGATCGACGCACAGGTCCAATCGATCGGACAGAAACAAGTCCCAGTTAAGGGACAGTCCGATCGACCGTCGCTCAGGTCCGATCAATCGGACAGAAATATGTCTCAGTTAAGACACAGTCCGATCGATCGGACCTGATGGCCGATCGATCGGACAGGTCCGGGACTGGTTCCCAAACCTCCGATTTCTGCCCTTCTTCTTCCATTTTTCCTACATTTCCATTTCATACATGCACATAATTAGGATATCTTGTCCTTCCTCATTAATCCACTCATATACATTCAAATACCCACTTCTAATCCATCATTCATTCACAATAAATCCCATTCCAATCTATAATGAAAATTACACCATTGATTCTAAACAAGGCAATGCATAGATATTAACATAATCACATAGAAAATGTATACACTTGCCTCTCTTAAAGCTTCTTGAGCAAAACCCCTCTTTCTAAGCTTGCTTTGGGGTAAAACCCTTTTTAATCAAACCCTAATTTCATAAAAACAAGAAAAATGGACATTTATGAGCCATTAATGCTAGTAACCACCTCTACACATTTAATGGAACTTGGAAATCCTATAAAAAGTCCAAGGCACTTACTTGTAGCTCAAAAGAAGAATATAGAGTTCTTCTACAAGCTCCAAATGTTCCAAAAATGGAGAATGAGGTGAGGAAGAAGATGAAGATGATGAATCCACTCTCCAAAATCACTTGAGCTTCCTAATCTTGATGTTTGATGAAGAAAATAGGAGGAGGAGATGGAGAGAAAATGGGAAGAAAGTGCCTAGGGTTTGTAAAATGGGCAAATGATGCATCTCTTAGCTTATATGAGACATCATTTTGCATTTAAACCCACTTTCCTATACTAATTTACACTTTAAGTCAAATGAGGGCTCTTTTGACTAATCTTAAGTCAAAACTAATTGTGTATGTTATGAAAGTTAATGTATTAATTGAGATATACGCGATGGTACCCAATTTTACCGTATTCGACGAAATACGCGAAAATCCGTATTTAAGAAGAAGTCCTTATCTCTACTCATTTAAACCAAACCTCTATTCAATGATCTTAATTTCATTCAATCTCACTTCATTATGCTCAATTCAATCATTAGAGACTTGTTTATCTCTTTTTGGTCATTAACCAACATTAATTCAATTAATTATGCTTAATTAGCATAACTCTCAATTAATTAGCCTTAATCATCATTAATTCGGGACGGGGTGTAACAAGCAATTTGCTAACAAGAAACTGGTGTTTTACTCGTGGAAGATCTTTAATAAGATTGTTGGCAACTTGGAGATCAGAAGTGACATGGGGAAGAGTAATCAGCTTCTCATCGAACGCCCGGCAAATGTAGTGGCAGTCTAGCTCAATATGTTTGGATCGACAAATAGATCTTCTTCAGATATGTGTATGCCGAGACTCATAGTCGACCCTCTCACCATGAGACAATGAGATATTTCAAGAAGAAAAGTTTTCTTTGACTTTTCTAATACTCAGACCTGAGCTCTAATACCATAACACAACAATGACAAAAAAGAAGAAAGGATTTTTGCCTCCCAAAATGTATGCCGTCCCATTGGGTTCGAGCCTCTTCATATATTGCTATATGTTTCATTGTATTCATTATCATATGGGTATTGCATCCCTTGATCTAGGGATAGTATGATCTTATCTGATCTACAAGATATACATGAGTGACTAAGCCCCTGTTTGACATCACTAATTTTAGCCTCTACTTCTCTAAAGCGGGTAGAGTTTTTGAAAATAGAGGCATTTGGCAAGATTTCCAGCCTTTGCCCACTTTAGAGAAGTAGAGGCAAAGCCTCTTTAATCCACATCCCACTTTTGGATGCACTTGAAAAGTAGAGGGAAAAAATAAGAGGCGGGTGAACAGTGTTTTCCACTCCACAGCGCCCCAGTCCTGTTTTTTTTTTTTTTAATAAAAAATCTGAGAGAGTAAATCAAGATCCAAACTGTTAGAAATGTTCACAAGATCAAACAGAGCCATGAGACCAAATTTCAGCTGTTGGATCATCACCAATCTCAAAAAATGTGCAAAAAATGTGAGCAATTGGATATTATTTTCTGGATTTTGTGGGCCGTAAACACAAGATCCAAACTGTTAGATCTCTTTGGAAGGCTGTATACGGGTATGGGGTAAATTTTCAAGGCTTAGATACCTTGTGGATCTCGAGATGTTTGCAAAACAATATCAGCCATTGATGTAACATGCTCAATTTTGGATTTGTCCATAAGCAGTCATGTTTTTGGATTTGTCCATAAGCAGTCATGATTTTCTCTTCTTTTTTTTTTTTTTGGGGGGGGGATAGTAAATCACGTTCCAAACCGTTGAAATTGTTCTTAAGATCAAGCACTGCTATAGGACCAAATTTCAGCTGTTGGATCATCACCAATCTCGAGATATATGCAAAAAAATGTGGGCCATTTGATTGTATTGTCTGGACTATGCGGGCTCCAAACACAAGATCCAACCCATTAGATCTCTTTGAAAGGCTAAACATGACTACGAGGTCAAATTTTAAAGCTTTATACCTTGTGGATCTCAAGAAATTTGTGAAAAACTTTCAACCATTGATTTTAAAAAGTCTATTTAACAAAGATCCTTGCATTACCAAACACTCCTTTGAATTCTAGCCTCTTTTTTTATGGCTCTATTTTGATGGGTCTATCCAAAAAGAGTAGAGATACCAAACAAGCCCTAAGTCAACTAAGACCATATAGAGCCGACCTGACCTTGACTTGACCCAATTTCATGCTTACATTACTATTCCCATTATCTTACATGATTAGCTACCATCTTGGCTAATATTTTATGAATACTCCTAGGGACTCTCAAGGTTTAAATAGTGTCATGGGCAAGCGTATCAGCTGATCTTAAAAATGATATGTATTTGATGAGGAGTTAGATTTAGAGTATGAATTTGCACCAGCCGAAGCCTACTTGAAGCAATTTTAGCATCCCAAGAGGGTCAGCAAGGGTCCCAACAAACTTTGACCGAGTATTGAATCCAAACTGTCCATATTTCAGCTTAAAAATAACATCACAGTTTACGGGAGGCTCATTCAATGGAGGATGGTCTTGCCAGGGAAGGAGTTTCTAAATTTTCTATCTTATTTTTATTACTTTTAGTTTTTCCTTGTAATTGGGGAGTTCTCCTGTTTGTTCTCCTTTTGGTAGAATAAAATAATTTTAACTGTTCTAAAAAAAACCCATCACAGGGACTGTTTGAAGAATATACAGAAGTGCAGGGGTTGTTTTACAATTTTTACAGAAAATTCAGAACTCATAGGGGTCTCACGTGCAGCTATTTTGGAGCCTGGTTTTAGTGGGTAAAAAATGACCCAATCCAAGGAGTTAAGGTCTCTCTAGGTTCGCCTGGGAGTTCACTAAAGGTCCTGCAGTTTGTTTCATCAAAGAGTGGGACATGTGGGGCCCACAGCCAATCTACCCCAAGGTGTCTTTGACCCAGATCTGATTTCAGCACTGCTTTTCTTTATTTATTTTTAGATTTGATTCCTTTTTTGGTTTAGAGATTGTATGGAAAGACTTCTATTAGTGATACAACTCTAATTAGTAGGATTTTCCTAGGGTTTTATGTGTTCTTGGTAGCATTATATAAGGAAAAGTAGCCGTCATTACTGTAGATGCTACTGTACCGTAGAATGTAGATAGTAAATTACAGAAAAGCAGTAGTTGCTTTTGTTTTCTTCCCGCTCTCATGATCTTATGATGCATGGAGATTGAGGAAGACTTCTAAGGTGAGTTTGGTGATTGATCCTTCGCCATTAAGTTTCTGGATTTCTGTTTTCTTTACTGCATATTGGTGTAGTTGTTGGAATATTTCTGGTTTTGGTTTATCTGGGCTCTAGCAAGTCCGATTGCGTTAAATCGGGACGGCGTCACTATTGGTTACTGACTGTGTTGATCAGTGTCAGCATTACCTTTTTTAAGTTTCAAAAAATGATAAAACAATTAAAACAAATCTTGAATAATGAAGAATGTTATGGTGTAATGTTTTTATTTTTATTTTTATACTATCCATTTTTTTATAGGGATTCTAGTAGGGACGTCAATGAACCTCTTCTTAACAGGTTACCCGAAGGTTGCGACCTGAAAAATCCAGGCATGAACCACCTTTTAGACCCAATGATAATCAGGTCATGGTCTAGTTGGGTCTATAGTCAAGTGCCCGATTACCTGAGTGATATATTAATCAGGCATTCACAAAAGATAATATTTTATATTCCCATAAAAAATTACTGTATTTTCTATTAAATAGAATTATTACATTGATATTATCTGTTACATTAACAGACTGGCAAAAGCATGTAAAAAGATGACAGAGGCATTCCTTGCAACCATAAGGTCACAGAATCAGGTCTTATTTACCAACGCCCGGTAGCGTGGTTGGTTGGGGCACTCCGTAACCGCCCGGAGGTCTCAGCATCGAAGCCCACCAGGTGTTGGAACCCCAGGCTAGGTTTCCTAGCCCGACGAACTTGGTGAGTGGAAACTGGGAGAGGCCACCGCCCCGGGGGATTTAGTCACGTGCTCTAAGAGGTCTTGGATTCCCCCGGTTGAAATGCAATTAATTTTGTACCATTTGATAGAACTTCTCAAAGCCATTCATAAAACCAAGACGCACGCCTTAAAAAAAATTGAGCATTTTATGACAGTTGATGGGATTAGGATTTTTTTTAATAACTCTACTATTATTTATTTGACATTGATTTATTAGGATTTACAAAATGAATGGTTAGGATAATATTCGGACTTCAACTGTTTTGAGAGAGGTATACTAGTAAACTTTATTTTCTTATTGGTATTCGGTGAATGAAAAGAGATTTTTATGCTTGTAAGCGGACTTCTCTAAATTGTTGAGAACGATTTTTCAATTTGTTTCAATTTGCCGGTTGTGATGTTCAAAGTTAGTTTTTGCCATCCTAATCATGTGGTAACTTACTGCTTCAAACTGGTTCTAGAACTTGGTCCAAATCTGACCTTCCAATAGAGAAAAAACATTAATCTAGTGCAATAAAGGAAAACAATAGTGTATTTACATGTGAATATCTCATATTTGGTTGATTTACTCAACTAAACATAAAGAAACATGGGTCACATCAAGAGCCATAGTTGTGAGAAAATGATTATAAGCTTGGTTTGCCACCTTTTAAATGTATTTGTACCCTTTTCAATGATTGTGAAGCCCTAAAGGCCCTTTACACCATTAAACATAGGCCACCATCCATACATATTTTTTTTTTTTTTATAAAAAAAAGTCCAAAACAATCCTATTTCTTAGCAAACGTTAAAAGCAACATCAAAACTAACAAACAGACACTTCTAAAGGCTAGCCATGAACCCAAATGACGAGTGACGTCAGTTGCCTTGGATGCACATGTGTGCGCCAATGGGGCCACTATCCCACACGTCTGACTCCCCAAGGACCATAACTCCTAAAAGTGTGCAAAATGTGGGGTTCAACCTAGATCACGTGCTCTCTTCCTCCAAGCTAGCTTTTGATATCTCAAGCTTGGTCAATAATTCTGCTGCTACTTGCACCCCATGGTCAAACTGGTTGTTCTTCCGCATTCAAATACTAAAGAATAGTAGATCTGAAATATCAATCATATAATTAAGCCTTTCATTGTTCCATCTTTTTTTTCCCCTGTGCCAAGCTGATTTGACATTTTGCTACACTTAGAAACTAATTGTGTAAACATTTGAGAAACTTAATTACAGCACTTTTAATAATGCGTCTAGCATAAAATCGAAACTTCACAATGAGAATATTAAAGTAAAATGTATCTTTCATTATTTCTCATCCATCGCACATTCTTTAAGAGTTTTGAGTCCAGTTAGATAGAGTTACATAGGTGATGTGATAGATCATGTAAATCTTCAGTTATATGTGAAACGAAAAATGTCATGGATCACATTCCCACCCCCAATCTCGCTCTCCCTCTTCTCTCCTCCTTCTCCTCTATCTCTCTCTGTATGCATGTGTGCATGTATGTTTTTCCCCCCCTCAAGAGTTAAAAACTCAAATGAACATGCTATTAGGCACATAAATACTAGTTTCTGAACACTTTTTAATGTGCATGTGTTTCTTCTCTCTCTCTCTCTCTGTGCGTGCGCTTGCTTGTGCGTGCGTGCGTGCTGCGGTGCGCTATTGGTTTAGGAGTGATATTGATGAAGGATTTTTTCCTTAAGACTTCATACGGGAATTGCTCTTAGGAAACACTTTTCTGTATAGCATTTAAAATTGCAAGTTGAATCTCTGTTAGCTTAAAACTTTCTGTTCATATAGCACATGAAATTTGGTGTTTAATGAATCTCTTCGCAAGCTCGAACCTTTCTGTCTATTTAGCTGATGCAGCCCAAGTGCATTACGGGCCTGAAGACCTTCTAAAGGAGGCCCAAGAATAGGCTCACTGTTAGCCAGCCCTTTGGGTGCCCCCAAATCATAATGGCCCGCCCATAGCGGTGTGAATTGTTGGGCCTAACTTATTGTCAGCGAGCTCAATAGCCCAATGATGCTTACTTCCTTAGTATATAAATTCTCAATTTAATTTCCCAGACCTAAGATTCTTAGTCTAGAAAATCATACCTTAAATCTGGCAAGATAATTGACTGTCATGTAATTAATTAAAATTCATTGATTGACATGTTACATGTAATCAATGAAAGAGTGGAAAGGAAATACTATCTAGTATCAAGAGATTGGCATGCAGCCAATTTCATAGAAAAGAGAGAAAATACCATCTAGATTCCTCGTAGGCAGAATTGTCATCCTCTCCATAGCAATCTCTCATTTGGAATGCAACTTGTGTGGTGGGTTGCAAATGTTGATGCCTCCAAAGTCCAGTCTTTTGTGTTCAATTGTGAAGACTCCAGCCATTATTGGAGCCCATCATTACCATATAAAATTTGGAGTTCTCTGATCTTTGACATGGTATTGCTATTACTGCTTGTGCATGGTTATGAATTACATGATATTCAGTTATACTGATGACCTTTATCTTTTGTAGTAAACAAGGGAGCGAATGTTAAGCAAATGGAGATCAATGATGTATTTGGTGGAGATTTTAGTGGAAACAATGGTGATGGCAATTTTAATAATTGTGGCACTTACACTGTCGGCACATCAGAAAGGGACTTTGCGCTTCAAGAAGAAACTTCGGGGTTGGATGATATTGTGATGCCTGCATCGACTAATAACGATGAGCACATTAACACTAGTCAAGATAATTTTCATCGTGGAAATCTCATCCTTGGATGCGTAAAAATGGGTTCCCCTAATATGGGTGGTTATAATGTTGGAGCCCTTGCTTTGCGCAGAGAACAGTTGGATTGTGCCCTTCCGGACGTTCCATCCGATGTAGTCATCTTTCTTCTTTCAAAAACAGTCTGAATTTGTGCATAGATTTTCAAAATCTTCATTGGTCATCCTATTTGAAAAGGCTTCATTAATTATTCTGTTTGAAAATGCTGCAGGAAATGATTTCAGATGATGATGGAAGCATGGAAACAAGTTCACTACCAAATTCGGTCTCTGATATTGCAGAAAATGAAGGTTTTGTTTGTACTTTTGTTCAGTTGGCTTTTGAATGTATCACACTTGGCATTCCATTTTCTTTACTAGCGTTGTGTAATTACAGGTGCTATTGAGCAACCAACTCCAGATCTTTGTTGCAGCGGTTATGAGGATATGGTGAGATTTGTCTTTTGAATGTTTAGTACAACTGTACAAGGAAACCAACTAAAAACATAGCTTCAATTTTAGTATGGAATTTGCTTTCCTGATCCGCCAGAAATGTTATCTTTGGCATTTGCTACTGTAAGACCCCTTTTCATAAGTGTAAGCTGTTTCTGTTGAAGGCTTGAAATGTTGATTGAAGGATCATATAGTGTGTGTTACTTGTCATGCAACCATCAATTTCTTGCCAAACTATGAGTGTCTAGGTATAGTAAATAACGGTGTGATTCACATTTCTCAGTGCAATTCATAAGGTCTTTAGTTGTGTTTATGTTGACATCATCGGTAAAGAATAACCAGTTGGGCAAATTAATTTAAAACATTGCTTATGAGTTTCGAAGGAAACACTATACTGATTTAACTACAATACTACATAGATTCTCTTGACTTGCATTCTCCAGGCCATTGGTTTGAGTGTTAATGGATGGATGAGATTTTTTTTCATTTACACGGATGGTTTCTTGGGATCTTGTTGCTGTCAATTGGATTTAGAATATTATTGCTTAATGGTGATATTATGTGATGCAGATGGACCTCAGGCCACATGTGTAGGGCCCAAGTAGATTTAGGATTTTTTAGTTCACTAATTATAGTCATTAGTTTTCAATTTTATTTAAAGAATTGTAATTAGGTTTAGGTTTCCAATTTCATTAGGATTATTATTTTATTTCCTAAGTTAGATTATTAGGTTGTCTTAGCCACCAAGTTTTCTTTTTCTTATTTTTATGCATTGTAAGAGATTTATTTCTTAGAGTTGATTAATTGAATTTGGGTTTTCCCATTGAGGTGCGCCCTCGCTATTGTCTATGCGGATACTAGTTGAAGGGTCTGTAGACACGTGCTTCTATCCTAAAGGTGTTTTAAAATTAACTAAGAGAATTTTAATTAAAGATTGAACGGCATTTCTTGCTTGCCAACGGAATATTCTGGATTACTATGTCTCTTGTTTGATCTTGTTTACTAAGCTTTCCTTTGTGCTTCTAGTTTCCATCTTCCTTGAGGCAACTGTACTTTTGAATATGACTTTTGCCTATTACAGTTTGTTCTATGAGCCATGAGGAACTGTGCCATGTGTTGTCATGTCATCATGTGCCCGTCCCTAGCTCGGATAAAGGAGGGTTAGCATCGGATAGACGATTAGGTTAGAAACTATAAACTTGACAGACTTAATTATGAAGTCTACTTGTGGAGAACTCACAAAGCTGATTCTTGATAGATATTGATGAGCTCATTTTATGAAAGATAATCAGTGTGTATTTAAGAATTTCATCAGCATACACTTTTGAAGCTTCATTACATTATCCAGTGATGCTATACCTTGCAGTGTGAACTCTGAAGACAACATCCTTTTTTCCTCACATAGATGACACACACTCTCTGTGTGTGTGTGTGTGTGTGTGTGTGGGTGGGTGGGTATTCATGTGCATCCTTCCCTCACCATATATATATATATATGGAAATTCTCAAAAACACCCCACTTTAAAAACATTAACCAAGGACAAATAGATGCGCAGGCACAATAGGGAAAACATTAACCAGGCATTGTTGAATAGATGTGCGGGCATAAAACCATTGTATAAATTATATAGAAGACATTGTTTACCACAAATTTCTTTAGAAAAGGAAGCAACTAGAGCAAGATGGTTAAAATCCAGAAGTTGCATCGCCATGAGGCCACAATACTAGTCTAGGGATGGGGTGCCAAAATAAAGAATGATAAGAGTATCTGCACCTATCCCGTATTTTAGCTAGGGTATCCACTCTCTCATTTTCATTATCTACAGAAAAAAAAAGATACATGCTTCAGAAGTAAGCATCAAATTATGAACCCAAATCTTCACATTCTGGATGGCCATTCATCAGGTTTCTAGTGCCTCCTTACCGAACAGACTCCAAATCATCAAAAACCTTTTATCTTTGATAACTCACTTATCCTGATCTTGTTTTATTATTGCACACCAGCAATTCTTAAATAGTTGGTATGCCTTCGTTCTGCACTTTTGACATATTTATGGAGTGCCCACAACCCTTTTGCTCCCTCTTTTGTGTGTCTGTGTACTGCTTTTCAGGTCTGACAGTGTCAGTGACTGCTCTTCTTTGGTATGATTGACAGGAGAAGGAAGAATATCTGGAGGTCACTGTTTCTCCCGATTATGTTTGGTATGGAGATAGATTCACTACAAGTTCGCAATTAACTTTCACAGCCGATTGCATTAAGTTTGAGGATCTGAATATGTTTGGCATAAAGGAGTCATTCAACATTAAATGGGAGATTGATGATATCATTCATATTGAGAGTCAGTGGAGTCAAACTGTGGGTTTTTCTTTCTATCCGGTCAAGATTCCATTGTACTTCCTTGTCCTGTATAGTTGCACTAATTAGTTTGTGGGTCTTTGTGACTGGTTTCAGATTCAAACTTGTCTCGTTACACTTCGGCTTCGACCAGTTGATGTTTTAGGAGTTGATAATGCATGTAGTACTTCAGGTGTGTGATTTTCTAACAAACTTAGTGCTTCTTTTTGTTATTCCTTTTCATCTTTGTTGGTTCTCTTGCACACCAAACTTTGATTGGTACCTTGCAAATTATGTGGACTTTTTTTGCATTTTTTAAGCACTTGTTTGGAATTCTATCAAATCTGCTCTAACTTTTCTTCAGTTTTTTTCTGTAATGATTGTTAGAGTCAGAGTTCAAAAGGTAGCTGTGACTAGGAAATGAGTTTGCAATAGACTCAATTTATCTAGGCCCTGCTCACTTGTTTTTCTTTGTAAAAGAAAGCAAATAGCTAACTGCAATGCACTAAATGCAAGGAGACTACAAGTTGTAAACAAGAGACACCTTGTTTGGCAAGTTCATCCACATTCGCATCTGCAACATGACAAGCGGAAGAAAATACGAGTGTGTTTCTTTTATGAATTTCCTTGATTTTTTTTTTCACCCAAAAAGCCTAGCACCACAGAGATTCAGCTCCAGTCAAAGCACCTTTAATTTTTGTATCATCTTCCACAATAAGAGGAAGAGCACCCAAGGAATGCTAGCTGGATTCCCTGAAGTATTGCATATAGATCCGCCATTCACAAATTTGCCACTCCAATTGGTTCCTAAAATTTTCAAAACATTTCTGCCCACATCCTATATAGTATTCCCACTTGGACTAGTTCTGGGTTCTATTTGTTCATCAAAGTTGAGCATATGAAGCATCGTCGAGTCACCCACAGCACCCAGTTGAAGAAGTGCTAAGAAACCAAAGGTCTTTAATGATGGTGCCCATTAAATTGCACTTTATAGGAAGATGAAATCTCTTAAAATATTCTAACAATTCTCTCATCGGAAAATTTTCCAAAGAGTTCCATTCCTACCGTTAGTCCTATCGCCAAGCTTCAAGGCATCTATAATTTCTCCTGGCATTTGCTAACTTGAAGAATCTTAAAATAAAGCCATGCACTTTGAAAATACATTGGCCTGTTTGGATGTATGGTGAATTGAAGTATGGTGGGTGAAGCATCAAATCGAGAGAGAATAAAATATAAGGTGTTATGATGGTGTTTTGTTTTTAGTTGTTTAGTATGGAATCTTTTTGACTTTTTGTATAAAAAAGCTGAGTTTTTTTGTCTTTTAGTGGAGAAAGGAGGTTGCTTTTTTGACTTTTTTTGAAAAATTCGGAGGGCCGCGTTTTTGGCAATTAACTAGTTAAAGTAAAGTAAAGTGAATCCAGACAAGAAATGACAAGGGGTCATATCAAAAGTACATAATTTCAAAATTCCCTCCGAATTTTTCAAAAAAGTAAAAAAAGCAACCTCCTTTCTCCACTAAAAGACAAAAAAACTCCATTTTTTTATACAAAAAGTCAAAAAGATTACATACCAAACAACTAAAAACAAAACACCATCACAACACCTTATTTTTTATTCTCTCTTGATTTGATGCTTCGCCTCACCATACTTCAATTCACCATACATCCAAACAGGCCCAAGAATTGAAAATAGCACACAAATAACAGTCTAGTAGTTATAACCACCAAATCACAGAATCATTTAAGAACAACAGGCACATGCATAACATCTAGAATCATGTAGAAAAAAGAACTACTGAATGAGTTAATTGTGGGAAAACCACATTTGTAATTGATACACCATCAATTGAGAGGTACTTTCTCTTCTATGACATAAGTTTCTGTTTGTACCATTCAGCAAATAGATACTGTATAGATTTCTTCACCTTTGCCACACGGCCACACATACATGAAGACCTATGTATGTGGATGGAGAAGTTTTTGTTCAGCACCCCATAACCAAGGCATCTCCGCTTCCTCCTTAGTCATTCTTCCCCAGTAACTTCACTCTTAGATAAGTTTACTCGATCTCAAACTGCTTCAAAGCATTGAATGACGATTTTCAACTTATGAACCTGTTCAATTTTAGATACACCACTTTCCATTTTAAGATCCTACTAAGACCTTCCTCCACAATGACAAGAAAAAGGAAATTGTGTAATCCCCCTTGGGTCACAAAAGAATCCTTTAGGAGATCAATATCACAGAAATTAAGTGAAGAGACAGTGGGACCTATCCACCCCTTGACAGTGCACTGTAAAAATTGAAAACTAGTATTGTAGGAATTCCCTTTTGATATAATTGCCCTTGTATTTTATTTTTTCTTTTATGGAATATTTAAAAGTTGCGCTAATCGTTCACTGTTGCGTGGGCTTTCCTGGTACACAACTTCAGATATTCTATTCTTCAATCTGGATAGTCTGGTCATACGTGATAAACTGTGGAGAGCTACAATGAATAAATTATAAGAGCTTTTCTCAGCTTGAAACTTCTGGAAAAAGAAGATTTTCTTATGAGTTGTGTGGTGTCCCAAAGCATTGAATCAACTTCACTGTGTATTTTTTCTACTATTGGCTACTTCTAAAGTCAAATTATTACCAGTAAAAGAATCCAGTATTCTTATTTTTCTTTTCTGCTGCTTGTGTTTCTAAGTTTTTATAATTATTATTTAGTAGTGTAGTATGTGTTTTTGGTGTTCATTCTTCTTTCTTTAATTGGCATCTCTTCTCTTCTCTTGGTGCTTCTTCTAATTAGAGGATCTTATTTCAACTCTGGCATTTCCCAAGACCTCCCCAACTTCTGGATCAGTTGATGCCAGGCACTAATTTCATGATCACTTTTAGGTATTGAGAAGTTGACATGTGCTGTCTATGACCCTCATTGGCGTGATAAAGAGCTGAAGATCACATCATTTGCTTCAGGATTCAAGGATAAATGGAATACCTTACTTGAGTGAGTTCGTTCAATTAACTTCTTATTTGCAAGGCTCCATGAATACCTCTTTTGTTGATTTCTTATTTATCATTTGCATTTTCTTGGCTGTTCTTGCTAAATTATAGTTGGAAGCATGAAATCAGAGAATGTTAGAGAAATAGAAAAGACTGAAAAGTTAGAAGAAAAAGGAAAAGTAATAAGAGAAGAAGAAATAAGAGAATTTTTGGAGAAAGAATTAAGACTGAATGTTCAGTTTTACAGGGCAACCAGGCCCTTATATCCCCTGAAGTTTCCATAAATTACAAAAAGCACTTGCAGTTCTATAAAATCACAACCCTGCCCCTGAACATCGATAGTAAATTACATAGTAAACCCCTCGTGAACCTCCAAAATTCCCCTTCAATCTTGTGCATAGATTCACAATGCCCAGCTTTGATAAAACCCCAGATATATGTTTCTTGGAAAAGCCCTTTTAGGAAATTAGCCACTTGATGTTAAACCTTGCACACTCCTTGTATTTCATCGTTGTCTCTTTTTCATAAATAATCTGACAAACAATTTCAATATGCTTTGTGTGCTCATGCTAAATCAGATTTGACACAATATGAGTGGCTGTTATTTTTTCATTGTGTAGAATCATGAGACTCTTTACCTCAAACCCTGATTAAAATTTTCAACTCAACAATTTACATGTTCCATTTGCCATTGCACAATACGCTGTTTTCGAACTGGATCTAGCAACAAACAGCTGTTTCCTACTCTTCCATGATACTAATTTACCACCAATTAAAATACAATACTCAGTAGTAGACCTTTTGTCAGATTTTGAACCTGCTCAGTCTTTATTACGTAAGTTTATATATTCAAATGACCAGGACATGTACAAAGCACCTCTTTCCCTAGAGACCCTTTCAGATATCTCAAAAGATTATGAATTGCACCCAAATGCCATTTCTTGATGCATGCATGAACTGGCTAACTACACTTATTGCATATTAAATGCTTGGTCATTATAATTTGTACCAACTAATCTTTGCTATGGTGAGGTGAATCAGTTTACGAACTAATCTTTGGTATGATCAAGGATCATTTAATAATTCACCACTATTAGGTTTAAGGCAATAATTTTGAATTATGGGCGTATGGGAAGGTTTTGCACTAGCCTTGTCGTCTTCAACAAATTCAATGGATATTTGTGTTTCGAAATTGCAATCCTCTCCTAGATTTGGTCACTTAAATTCCCAGGAAATATTTTAGCATACCCAGACCTTCAATTTCAAACTTTTCTGCTAAGTATGCTTTCAAAGCTTCGATCTCAACTTATCATTCCCTCTGACAATAATATCATCAAATTAACAATAAGGATTTATCTGGGTATGTTCGGTCTGGCACCTCTTATATCCATACTTTTATCATTCCTTGGCTAAAATTTCCCAACCATGCCTGAGGCTACTGTTTAACGTCATGTGATGCCTTTTTCAAGCAACATTCTTTGCAGTACTTGGTCTTTTGGAATAAACCATGGAGGTGGGTCCATGAAAATCTCTTCTTGAACATTGACGGAGCCAGGATTTTCTCCCCCCGGAGGGATGATAGTCAACAAACAGTGCTGAAAATATCGGTATATTTTTTTCCAGCAGGGATTGATAATATTTGTATTTTTATTGATTTTTTACTTATCATTTGAAAATAAATTTATTTATTATTTGAGGTTTCTTTTACTAATATTTAAAGAAAAATCACGCCTTTGAAAATACTTAATGCTTTTAAGACAGAATTGAGGACCATTTAAGTACAAAAAAAAAAGTAATAGGACTTACCATAATGAATCCCGCTCAAAATAATAATTTGCCTTTTATTTTAGGACTGAGGGTTGTATCTCACTCTAATCAATGTAGGGCCTATATCAGATTGATCTCATGTAAAGCAATCTGCCCATAATTAATTAATGAATATCTTTTGATTGGTTACTTGTGACCATTTAATGGGCCATGATGCCAATGGTAGACATGGATGGTTGAAAATCCATTGATTGGTTACTTGTGATCGTTTGATGGACCAGGATGCTTGTAGTAGGCATAAATGTTTTTGAGAGCACTCACACCACTAATAGCCATTAACCAATGCCATAAAAAGGTGAAGTATCAGGGTGTAATATCCATGCTACTTAGAATAAACAGTCTCTTTTTAAGTGTACTTTCCCCAAACTTTACTCCAACAGGGTTTGGTCCCACCTAACTACTTGATAGTTTCATACTCTGGATTTTGACCACCGAACAACTTGATAAGTTGTGTCCTTCTGAATAGGTTAAATTCTGTTTCCTGTTTCTAATTTCTATTGCCTCCAGTTTAGTCATCTTTGTTATTTTGTTGTATTTACTGTTAGTTTCACAATGCATTGAGAGGTTCCCATATGAACCATGCATCCATATTAGTGGAAAATTCATGAACACAGACATTGGCTTCTATTCTTCCTCCACGTTTTTCTTAAGACACATGGTTACTTGATATCCTGTTTGATTTGTTTGGATGCAAATATGTAACTAATTCCCGCTTAATGATGCTACAGTGGGGTGAAGGAAGAGGATGACTTCATGGGACAGCACAGCATGTTCTTTCTAAAGCGTTACTTTACCAAGTAAGAAGCATTGATGCAGCTTAGTTGTTTTCATTTTATGCTTGTTGGAAAGTAAACCTGTGATGATCATGCTTCCTTGTGCTGCTCTATGATGTACCTAGAAAACTTTTGATGTTCTCGTCTTTATGACTGAAAAGACAGAGAATGGTTATAGGTTAAATTGATAAATATTATCTGTGTGCCTTGTTATGTTTTATGAATTATGACATGAAATTCATTCATTTATTGATGATAGTTTTGTTTTCCACTTGTGAGTAACTTTGATATCCAGGGGCTGTTTGGTTTTGCATAAATGCATGGCATCTACTAATTTTTATATGGAATATAGTTTTACGTGGTCTTGAATCATGTTTTGATGATTGGTTCTTAAGAAAAAATCATTTTGCATATATTGCAAATTTTCAGGAATGGCCAGGCCAATAATGCCCAAGCTTGGAATGGTCTGGCCTGTGGGGCCCACCTTTGCCCTCATCCACACCCGTTGTTAGCAGTGACCCAAATTTGATACTCATCTGAGTTCTGTAGGCTCTTCAAATTTTGCCACCCATTTGAGTTTATGTAATGGCTAGGGTTTGGATAACTTCGAGGCCCTCAGAACATTATCTACCGTGATCGGGCGGTTCTAGTGGTGTTCATCGGGTCGAACCCGCGGGTTTCGGGTCAAACCCGACCCGACACGAGAACATTTTATGTGGGTGAAAACCCACCCGAACCCGGTTAATTTGGGTCACGAGTTGGTCGGGTCAGCGGGTCACGGGTCGGGTTTGGGTAAAAAAAAAAGTAAAAAAATTATAAAAAAAATGTGATTTTATTAAAAATGATACAAACAAATGAGTTTTTTTTTCCCATCAATCTCCACTCTCCAGAGAGTCCAGTAACCCAACAGCAACAACCAACAAATAGGGCTACATTTAAATATCAAATGATTTTTTCTGCTGTGTTGTTTTCTCTACCATTGTCACTGATTGTTTCAACACAATGGGTTCCAGTATTCTTCTCCACCTTTGACAAATTATAGATCAAACTTTGTGCTTATATACACAAGACCAAGATGTCAATCAAACTCCCACTGTCACTTAACATTAGCTGCAGTAAAATACAATAAGAGAAAATCACCATCATTGTTGTAACAGTAATAATTAACATATTTACACAATGTTTGCCAATTTTTCTACTGACTGATGAGAGGCGATTAAATACCACAAACATGAATTCATATTCGGTGTGGAAGGATGTGCAGTGTGCACAATCACTCTGATCTAAGTCATCTGACCACTTATTCAGGTCCACAAACATCAATAAGACAATAAGAGCTGGGAATTGCAATTTCTTCCCTACTTATAAATCAAATGATTCAAATCTCAATTACCTTGCTTGTAGGGGCAGCAGGTTACACAAGTTGAAACTTCCAGGTTCACAGTAGTCCATATTCCATAATACAACAATAGTCCATATTCCATAAATAATACATACTTCCAGCACAACTCACAGCAATATCAGTCATCAACTCACAACAACCTTCATCAGTCATCAGTCATCACAATTCACAACAATACCAGTCACATACTTCATGAAGTTTTCAAAACAATAAAAAAAACTACAATTTAATTAGAAAAACAAATATACTACTACTACAACTACTAGTACCAGCAGGTTCCACAAACACTATTTTTTTTATTTTATTACCGGGTTCACGGGTCACCCGGTAACCCGACCCGTGAGGCCCGTTAACTGGTACAAACGACCATCGGGTCGGGTCGAGCACCAAAAATCTGCTACCATGACCCACCCATTGACCCATGGGTCGGGTAACCGGGTCGGTTCGGGTAACGGTTAATTTTGTACACCTTAGACGGTTCCCATTTTCTATACATATGTAGGTCACAGGAAGACCTTTCAAACCCCCACCCCCTGGTTTTCTTCTTTCCAAGTGGGCCCTATAGACCACAATCTTCCTAAACTTGGGCCAGTCTGGCTGTTCTTGAAAATGACTCTGGCATATACTTTGATTTTCATTGAAACTCCTTGTGAAACCTACCAGCAAAAGATCCATTTATTCCACTTCCATTGAAATCTCTTCACAATAACATTGTTGTTAGAGACTTTACTCTCTTCTCTAGCTGCATCCTCCTTTTTCCCCTGATCTTTCTCTTTTCTGTTTCGGCTTTCTCTTCTCCCCTTCCTCCATCTTCCATTTTCATCTTTGAAAACCAAAGAGAGCTGCTGCAGCGGATTGTTCCACTATCTCTGTCCTCTATCTCAATCACTATCTATGAGCATACACTGATCTGCCTTCCTTTTATATACAGTTAAAGGTACTGTTAAATCTTTTATATTTTTCTTCTTCTTTTCCCTTGATACCAATCTGATATTTTAGAGTTTAGACATGATTTTTGTAAATACTCGCTAATTTTGGGCCCCAATAAGTTAACACATGAGACCTTTTAAGAAAGAGTAGTAAAAAAGGCCTGTGCTAAGCCAAGACATGAAAAAAATAGAAATATATAAAAATTTGGATTTTTTTTTGAAATATTATCAAGAAAAAAAAAATCTAAAAGCAACAATTATATTATGTTGCATTCTTAAAAGTCTATGAATGGAACTGTATTCTAAAGGAGAAAAAATGCAGTACATTTTCAAAAAAAAAAAAAAAAAAGATGAAAAAAATGCAGTAGACTTACTACAAATCAAATTTGGATTTATAATTTTTCATGCATTTTAGTTTTTCAATTTTTTTTTGTAAAATTTGAAATCGCATAAAATAGTTGCATAACATGCTTGAATCATGTTGGAATTTTTAATCAAATCTAATCAAAACCGTTCCAATCGAAAGTCCCCATCTTGATACAAATGCATATCCTATAATTGAAAAAATGAAACATTAAAATATCACATATGATAAATTGAAGAAAAAGGGAACGGGATAGAAATATATCTTACCCGAAGCCTCACATTTTCAGCTATCATCTTTGACATGACCTCTCGATTTGGTTGAGTATCTAAACGATAGAAATTATGTTTTATCATACTCTTTTTTTCTTGTAAACAATTCTTCCTTATTTTTTGATATTATTCTTCAAACTTCAACATTTCAGTTTTGACGACCCTTTCGAAGATGTTGTCTATCCAAAGGAAGATCCTGATGCTGTTTCTATTAGCAAGAGAGATATCGAGCTACTACAACCAGAGACATTTGTCAATGACACTATTATCGACTTTTACATTAAGTAAGTGTTACTGCAGAATTTTGACCTGTGGCTGAATACTGTCTTCTGCCTCTACATGGTCTTGCTCCTTGATCTTTTTTTTAGGTGCAATGTTATTTTCATTGTACGTCTCGGGTATTGAGTTCTTTGGTCTCCATCTATCATTGTGGGAGATTCTAGGTGGTTGTGACTGCCGTTTGGTCAGTGGGCCTTGTGCTGCTTGCTAAGATGCCTATCCTATGTGCATAGGTGTAGAAACTCTAGATGTGGTGTTTGCCTTGCGTTTTGTGTTGGATGCATTATTCTATATGACCCAAGGCTTTTTTTTCTTGATAATGATTACTGTATGTATACTATATATAATGATATACTGAAGTAGACAAAACAGTGAAATGATCCAAGTAAGTACACAAATAGTTAAACTTGTCTGCCCCAACCAGTCCTACTGAGCAGTAACCACTCTTTCCTAGAACTCTTGATTGAAAAATAATGTCAGAGATGGAAAGTCTTCTCGCAAGGTAATCTGCATCTAGATTGGCCAGTGTATTGGATCTCTTCTACCACACCCAACATCTGCCATGGGGCTAAAGAAGAGCCTTCTGTTCTGCCCATTTGATAGCACAAGAGGTCTCTCCTTTAACCAAAATACCAAATACCTCTGATGTAGCTTAATAGCCTTTCTGAAACCCATCACGATAGTCTTTTTCTCGGCCACGTTCACAGAGGCGTGATCCACATGGCTTAAAAAGGAAAAGAGGATGACTCATGCCGAGTCCATCAATAAGTTCCCCACCCCAACTCTACCTGGATTCTCCATGGTGCTGCCATGGAAGGTCAACTTTAGCACCACTTATGGAGTGCAGTTTCCATCTTGGCAGAGCAGCTTGCATCAATGGAGAAGGCTTGCTGACACTCCTTTGAAGCCTTTTATAACTAGTGCATAGGATACAATTGAACGGCGAAGCTTAGCTGCTAGAGAGACAGGCCAAAAATTTTACCATCAAAACGTCTTCTATTTCTCCTTTTCCATATGGCCCAAAAGATACGGAAACACCCACAATAATCAAAGGAGGACAGGAGATTGAGAGACCAATGGAGAAATAAAAGGCTAATTATTTCCATTGCCCTAAGGCATGTGGGACAAGCATTGACGATTATTACTATCTTTTCCACTAGATGTCCATTGTCAAAATTTTCCCTCGCAATGTCAATCAAATGAAGGCCTGCACCCTCAGAGAGTCTTTAGTAGACCACACCCTAACCGAGACCTTATGTTCCCCATTACTAGGATCTTGATTCCCAAATCCTTCCAAACTGCAGCTTCTCTCTTGCGACTGATTAGTTTTCCACTTCCAACACCATGTGTCCATGCCAACACATCCCCCTACTAGATTGAGAACACCTTTGTTCCATGCATGCAGAGGGATTCCATACAGACAAATCCAGACCTTTTCAGGTGGCCTCCTATCACTTCCACTCTAACTTTCAAAAAGTAGGAAAGGAGAGCTATTCGATTTCTTTTCAGCTTACAAATTTCAGGTAACTCCTCATTTTGTTTATTTCCACTGTCATCTTTCCCCATTGCACATCCAACCATTTTCTGGAGGTTTGAAATCCTCTGCCGCCTTTGTAAATCCCACCAGGCTCCATTACAGGCTCTTTTTCAGGTCTTCTGCAACCCAGTGTGTGACCTATCCCATTTCTTGCATATCTGGCTCATATCCTACTTTCTGGCTGGGATTTATGATTGATAGAACAGTTGGGTGCATTCAATCCTCATTAGTACCTACTGCCTGCTAACAACAGTGATGGGCTTTTCTGGGTGCAGACTTCAGAGACTGCCCGTATTTAAGTTGGCATTTACCTTCTGTCCCCTCCAAGGCCCAAGATCCCCTTTTCACCATAATAATAGCATTCACTGCCTCAAGAGGGCGTTGAAATGCACAAATTCAAAATCCTTGAAGCCACCTCCTTCCTGATTTCTTGGGATGGAAGTATCCACTATCTTGCATGCCCTACAGCATATAGTCATTAGTTCTGGATTTGTTGCGTCTTTGGGATGATTGAATACAGGGATTGTAAAAGCGTTCTTTCTCACATCTGCTACTCTCTCTGCACCTTCATTCTCGAATACTCTCTCTTATGGCATCATTTCTTTGACCACTGTTGAGGAGTTCTCTGGGATATTTTTGGGGTTACTTATTGTGGGGTATATACAATTTACAGGAAACTTTCAGTCCTCTCATTAACAGTGGGAGTATGTGGTTGTTCATCTTTTGTGGGTTATTTTTGCCTTTTCTACCTGGTGTATGGGGCTTATGCCATTTGCGCGGTTCTGCATGGTTGTTCAGATGGTTTTGTGCGTGACAGACAGTCCACTGTTCCTTTTGTTCTCATCTACTTATGTTTTGAATATTACTAATTTTTATACCACTTTTACTTAAAATCCATGTCATTTTGTTCTCAACATTTCATGATGGGCTAGAGAAGGTGCTTACAGTTCCTCCTTTCTTTATTTGACTCACAGATATTTGAAGAATAAGATCCCACATGAGGACAAGCATAGGTTCCACTTTTTCAACAGTTTTTTCTTCCGTAAGTTAGCGGATCCAGACAAGGATCCAGGGAGTGCATTAGGAGGGAAAGCAGCTTTCCAACGTGTTCGTAAGTGGACCCGGAAAGTAAATATATTTGAAAAGGATTACATCTTCATACCTGTAAACTACAAGTAAGAAAGACTTGTTTGTGTATCATTTATGCTTGATAAAATAAAAAAATAAAAAATTGTTATGTGCTAAACATTGTGTTTTGGTTCTTGATGTGAATGGCAGTCTTCATTGGAGCTTGGTAGTTATTTGTCATCCTGGAGCTATAGCTTATTTCAAAGGCAAATGTTTGTCAGGTTTTGCATTTTATTTGTATAACCTCCAATTGGTTGCCTTCATTACTCATTCGAAAAAAAAAAAAAAACTTGCCTTCATTAGAGGCTTGCTCCATTTGCATGTTTCAGATGAAGTTGTCGGCGAGGCCCATAAAGTACCATGTATACTGCACATGGATTCTATCAAAGGAAGTCATAATGGCCTCAAGAATCTTATTCAAAGGTGACCGTTCTCCTTTTCTCATAATGAGATATTCATTTTCAGTTTTCAGAGCCCATGTGGCTTAAAGGCTGAACCATAAGTTCCTAAGTTATTACTTTTACAACGTACCCACTGCCCATATAAGAGAAACGCATGCTGTCATCATCATCGAAGTCTCATCCCTCTATATTGCTATAGGGCATTGCATCGTTTATGAAGTAAATTCATTGAGCTGAGTTGTTTTTCTGATTTATTCCCTGCTTTTCTCTTACTGAATATGCTTGCAAGGCCAAAGTTAACTCATAATTTGATAGAATTTATTTTCTGTGCTTGTGAAAATTCCACATTTTGTAGAACTATAGTGTTATTGTGAATTTTCCATGTTTAGTCATGCAACGACATTCCTTTACCTATGCCTAATAATCTTTTCCAGTGAAATAAAAAGTTAGTTTCTAATGTTTTGGCTGTTGCTAGAGGTAATATGCCAGTAGCTAGCTATTCTTCTATGAGAGACTGATGTTAAGTCATCAACACAGCATGCTGTATCCGAACACAGAAAAGTACATGCAGGCTTGCTAGAATCACTTCATGATGACCACTTGAACAAGATAACCTATTGACCACTTTCATGGGATATGTGGCATGTTGGTGGGAACAGCCACCTAAGGATGACAGTGGGTACCTCATACCTGTCTAACTGAATGCATAAAAGGCTTGACCCTGAAAATTTCTGTGAAAGTCAATATTTTGGGCTCGATTTATTTTCAGGTTCGGTTTTGTTCCAGGTTCATGGACCCTAAAGATTTTTTGCCTGGTCTATATAGGTGACCTGATGGAATTAAATTTCTGATGCATCTAGTTTTTTGGATGATGCATCCAACTACCCATAGTTTATGTATTTAGTAATCAATTTTCAAAACTCAATTTCCGTAGCCGCCTCCCCCTTCCTTCTCTCTCTCCTCTTTCCTCTCATTTTGAGTCATGTTCGAGATATAGTGCCTGTAGATTAGGAACTTACCAAAAATTAGTTTAGAAATCTACCAAAAATTAGCTCCAATCAGCCAGATCTTGAGGATGATATATGAGCTTGTAGTGTAGTTGTCCATTTAGTTTTGGACACCATTTCTGTTTGGCTCTAAACTAAAATGTTTTGGCTGATTTGGAATTTCGGTGGAAATATTTCAGAGATCCATTTTAGAAAATATATAAATACAAAAATATAAAAAATACAACATACAAATTTTATACATTTAATTTATTCTACTAAATTAATAATGCAATATCTTATTTCTGCATGACAAATGAGTTATTTTTACTGGTTTAGATTTTTCTTAAGTGGTATTAGAAGGTACAAGAAGAAGAAGGGAAGGGGAGGGGAGGGAAGGCCTGGTACACGAAGGCCCGGACTAATGAGAACTTTATAGGCCCACAATGAGGCCACTGATTAAAATATAAACCGCTCAAAATAAATGCCCTCTCATGTACATGCCTTGGCCAAATTTCACTCTATTAGGAGACAGTCCCACTGTCAGATTGATTAGATATACTTATGGTAAGTGCCTGATCAGTTTGACCTTGGTCTCATCTCCTAGAGTGGAAATTGGACAGGGCTACATGAGGGTGGTACTCATTTTAAGCAGTTTAGATTTTTAATATGGAGCCCCGCCGTGGTGCCCACGAATCTCACCTGAGCCCACTAATCAAAGGGTTGGAAGGGGAAAAAACCTTTAAAAGGGCATTTTTCCCCTTTTCGTTGATACAGAAATAGGAGAAGAGGGAAATAAATGAAGGCTGGTCAGTTAATGGCATCATGGATGCACTAGTAAAGCAAGGGTTTAATGGCCTTTTTCATTTGTTGCTCCCATCATGTAATTTATGTTTTGCTCATATCGTAGGATGCTTTCATACCTATGTTCATCGTTTTCCCTTCTTTCATTTATGTTATATTTGCAGTATTAGGATTGTACTCATCAGTTTTAATCCAAATTTGTTATTTCCAATAAAAATAAAAAAGGGGAGAGGATGATGAATCTGCAGCCCATTTTCTAACAAGTATGTCTTGGACATGACTACAAAATGTGCACGCAAGCTTGCGTGTGCATGTGTGAGTGAGAGCTTGTAGATTTGGGATCTACCAAAAATCAATAGTGTATCTTGGACATGATGCGAAAATGAAAGGGGAGTCTGTTGGCTAGGAATCTACCAAAAAGCAGCTCCATTTATTAGTGTTAGCGGTAGAAAGAATGACTTGGTGAATGCACCGCGATCAAACGTTCAAAATATTTGTTGTGGAGGGCAGCCGCAGCGTTCTCAAAACAATACATATCCAGTATTGGCGATATGTATCAGGTTTAAAAGAAAATTTTGATTGTGGTAAAAATAATCTGGAAAAATATCCGAAAAAATATCTGAAAAAATCAATAATAGAAAATGTTAGAATCTTTATGTCTATTCTTATTAGCAAGTAAAAGAAATGTTTGTGTTTGACCCTTCAATGTCATACAGGTCCTATGCTTCTGTATGATTTTAAGTGAACAAAACTGATGTATCTTTTCATCCACATTCATGCTTTGTTGTTGAAGTTAAAACCCACTGATTATTAAGTGATAAATAACTGAAACAGAATTTGATCACTATTTACTACTTGTTACTATTTTCTACACATACAAGTTCCATCATCTACTAAGGGCCTGATTCTTTACTAGAATTTCTGGCAAGAATTTGTCGTGTTGGGTTTTTTGGACATGATTTGATGGCTTGTTCCCTCACTTTTCTTTTACCAAAATTCCAAATTCCAGCCACCTAAAGTCTCAATAACCTTTTGGGATTCCAATCTCTTTGCATTTTGCTGATATTTCAAATGCTCCACCCAAGAGGAGATAGGAATCCCACCTCAGGGGATAGCTTTTGAAGAGTTTGAATTTCTCCAGACAAGAATTCATAGAATTCTTGCAAAGTAACAGGCCCTTAACCATTCAAAAAAGGAAAAGAAAAGAAACAGGCCCTTATGAGTACGCTGCATGGTTAAATCCGTGTCATTTTGCAACATCACGTATGCCTCTAATTCCCAATCTCTTTACATTTTTAATTCAGTCCAGTAGTGCTGTAGGCATGTTCCTTGCCTCAATAATTAGATCTCCAGATTCCGGAGTGTAGACCACAGAGGGAGGGGAGTGTCTATGTTAACGGTAACCAGGTATAGTTAGTATCTATTGTTGCATGACTCTGGTGTTAATTATCTCAAGTCTCCTATCCCGGTGCCAAATTCAAGCCTAATACATGCAAATTGTATGAAAACAACCATCCAAACTGCAAGTGGCAAATCACTATCTGGGGATCCTTGTTAAAAGAGATTTGATCAGTTTTTTTATCGGCAACACATAACTTGAACCCACAAACCCCCGCGGACGGAACTTTGTTATGATTGGTAAAATTGATATAACATGAGAACAGAGAGGGACAATTAAGTGTGGTGAGTATTATGAGTAACCCTTGTGGTCAACCCATGTCAATTTAAAGCCCTTTTTGGCTAACCATAGACAATCAGTTGCCATTCAAAATATAAAATGAATCCTGTCCACCAAGAATAAATAAATAAGTCCCTTGTGGATCTAATCAGAATCTGTAATCTATGGTGCATTGGTACATATACTTGTGGCGGAATCTGATGCTATACTGTGTTGCTTTTGACATATCTATAAATAGCATTAGTAGAAATGAATTTTTATAATAAAATTTTAGAAATTGAGAATTTAATATTGGGTTCAGATTTTGGGTACAAACCCCCTCGTTGCTAACTTGCTATACACCCCAGAAAAAACACTCTATTTTTCTCTCCACCCCTCTTTGAGATGCTTTCTCCTGCTCCTCACCCCCTGTCCCTATCCCTGCCCCTCCACCCTCGGTCTCTTTCTCCATTGCACATAGAATCTACAATTACTATACTAGCAAAGAACTCTTTTTGGTCGGTTATAATTTTATTGGGGTTGGATTAGGGGTTCTAGATTGATTTTCCATTATAAGTATTGATTAGAGATTTGATTTGGAATTTTACTAGGGTTTGATTAAGGACTTCGATTAGGGATTTCACTATGGTTTAAGTGAGAGCTTTGATTCGGTATTTTGTTGGGGTTTGATTTTTTTTAATTTGTTTTTGAATTAGGGATTTGATTTGAGTTTTTATCATTGAATAGGGATTTATTTTTATTTATTTATTATTTGGATGATGTGGGTATCCCCTTGGTATATTTACCCGACAGAAGTAACCACGGCCCTTGCACACCCTGCAGGCCACAACACATGCACCAGGTAAGCTTGGGGTGGGACTCGAACACAGGACGTGGGGAGCAAACCCACACCTTATGCCGGTTAACCATCACCTAGGCGGGCATGGAATAGGGACTTGATTGGGTTTTTTATTTATTAGGGTGGATTTTAATCAAAATTTTTGTGTTATTTAGTTTAATCTAATTATTCGTTCTTTGATAGTATTGGTCGAGTTGACAAGTTTATTTATCGGTTGGACATGGATCGGAGGATTTGTCACGACCCAAATCCTGGGGCCCTGTCAGATCTCTGGATCGTGATAACTTGGATAATATTTACCAGGCATTAGTCAAATAATTCACATAAGCATTTGGCATTTAAAAACAAATAATAATTTCATTAATCAAATAGTTGTAACTACTCAAACTTTACTATGTTCGATCTGCATCAATAGTGTACTAAAACATCAAATAATATTCCTAAACCATGCTAATCCTTTTATCTACTAAAATATCTTTTCTCGTGCACTCTTGTCAGCCACGCATATTGAAATTCACGTGCTGATCATCGTTCCGCTCTGTCCCGCCCGCAGCTTGATTACCTGAAGGGGGTAACACAACATCAGTACTACTGGTGAATGAATATTCCTAAATTACACAAATCATATAAATATAACATCACCTGATTTAACAAGTCTAAATCAATAATCAAGTATTATTTAGATTCTTTCACACACAATCCGTGCCCATGCACAACACCACGCCTCAAAGGCCTCATCGTATACATGTATACCGGTCACCATGACCCTGTCTCATCAGACACGTCCACTAAGGACCAGCCATCAAAGTGGCTCATCACGTCCATTAAGGACCCGCCGCTATACCGGCCATCATGGCCCGAAGCCATCCATCATCCGGACACCAGTCCAACATATGAAACCCAAATACATTGTATCTCATAATTATATTTCAACCGAAAACATAAACAACAATTAATATAAATAAGTGCACATGCATGGCAGCATGGACCCAACCCTAACACCATTCAGATTGATCATTGCCCCCATCTAGGCATATTTAGAATTGATTGGTATAGGGTGTCCCATATTCAACATCAATTACTCACTGTCCATATAATTAATCACAATCTACATAGTTAATCATACTCATGTAATTAATTACAATCTACATAATTAATCATAATCATGTAATTGATCATAGTCTACATAATTAATCATAATCATGTAATTGATCATAGTCTACATAATTAATTCCTAATCTACATAGGGCCTTGATTAATCTCAGTAAAAAGATTAGTATTCAACACATATAAAGTCCAGGTTGTCCTTTATAAATTCCACTCAGGCCACAGTTACATATACAGAGCCTATGAACATAACTGTTTCACGCCTCTAATTTCTTGATGTACAATCCAGTGGGTCCCACTAGATGTAATCAAGATCAGCCATCTAGGTATGTGTCGCCCAAGACTGATGCACACTGCCAATGGGTCTGATCCACTATTTGATCATGTACTGGGGTCCACAAACCCAAAACAATTTCCACAATAAAAGACGCCTGAGATTTCTTGAATTCCCTGGATAGTGGGTCCCACTGGTCCAACTTCCAGATGATCAACTACACAAGGGTCGACCATGTGTCCCCTTTAGGATGTGGGGTTCCGATTCCAAATCAAACCACATCGTGGGGTCCACAAGTCAGAAACGACAATCTGTTGATTTGTCTTCAATTCACGCCTGAAGTCTTTGGAACACATTGATCAGTGGGTTCCACTGATTCAAATCTTAGATGCTCATCTACACAGTGGTCGACCACCACTCCTCTCACAGATGTGGGGTCTTCATCACTAATCAGATCAATAGATGGGTCCCACAACTCCTTTATATCACTCTGTATCATTGTCGACAGGCCTCTGGTTCTGTATATTGCACAAAATTCAACAATTCAAGGAGAAACAAGAGTTATCAAATCTCTAGCATTATACTCTTCACAGTCGAGATGATATCAGACCCAAGACCAAGAGTTTGAGTGTAACCCATAGATACAGGAACCATTACTGTACTACAGAATTTCAATTCAACAGATTCATGCACCAACATCAATCTTCTAATTAAAACATCAAGGTATTTAGGAAGATCCACTCACCTCTTATACACAATTGTTTCCTTCGAACTCGAACTTGACATCAACCGCTTTCTCCTTCTTCTCCTAATTTGCAATCCACAAGATTCTCAGACTTTCTCCAATGAATAGAATATCACAAAGGGTCGTTGGTTCTCATATAAAGGGAGAGATGGGAATTCCAATCACTTTCAAACTTTCCTTCTAGAGTTGTTTTACAACTCTCTTCTTTCCCAATTCTCTCTCACGTGGAATACTTTCTAAGTCATACTAAAAGTCCAGACTTCTATTTGCATTATAACTTGGCTCAAATATCATTACAACTTGGGCCAAGCTATAATTAAAACGCTACCTGGGCCAGGCTATAATTAAAACGCTACCTGGGCCAGACCAATCCTAGGCCCAAGTACTCAGGATATTACAGGATTCAACTTGTTTAATGAACAAGTTGGGTTCATCTCAACCTGACCTTAACTGTTAACACCCCTACTCACAATCATAGCTTAGATTGGATGGTGCATATGAACTTTTGGTTGATGCTTAGCCCACGAAACTCTCCAGCCAATGGATCCACCAACTTGATGTGTCCTATTTTAAAATGGCCATCTCTGTCTCAGACATGTGGCTGCCGTGCTAGCCTTTTCAAGGTTGTTGCCTTCATGTGGAGGTTGCACGATGATGGAGAAAATAATTTTAGAAAGTTGGATCTGTTATGATAAGGATGAGTTTATGTTAGATTAAGATTAGGATTATATTAGATTTGTATAATGGGATTATGATTATATTAGGATAGAATGATGAGTTGGTGTAATGATGTCATTAGCATTAGGATTAGATTAAAGTTATGGTGTAATTTGGTTATTATAATTGTATCCTTTGGTTATTATAGTTGTATTCTAAACTAGTCACTGGCCATTCTCAATGATATGCTACAGAAATTTGTAAACAATGTACTCTCTAAATTTCTTTATAGTATTAGAGCCAAAGTCAGGAATGATTAACTCGCCAGGATCCTGCATTTTTTTGCTTCCTTGCTTCCCATGCCTCATCTCTTCCATGACAAACAAAACCGACCATCAAAGTTTCTTTTAACCTTGATCAGGGCTGCTTCATCATCATCATCATCATCATCAAAGCCTTGTCCCAACTATCAGGGCTGCTTCTAGTCTCTAAATTTCTTTGGAAGAGACTGTCACTTTTCTCCCCTACCTTGACTGTGGTACCAACCCAAGTCGATCCTCACAGCAAGCATCCCGAGTGGGCTGTTGTCCTTCCACCTTTGCACAAGAAACACCCTCCTTTTTGTTTCCTATTTTCCACATGTCACAGAAGGATGAAGGAAAGGGAAGGTCAAAACTACTCGTGAGAGGGACAAGGCCACAATTCCCATCCATCCATTGTTGTGATAATTTTGAAAAAGAAGTACAGAGAAGAGGAAGCTTGGAAACATCAGTGCCAGAGAGAGGTCTTTTCTTTCTTCTTCTTGCTCACAATCAAACCTTGACCGATCTTCTACAATGAGATGATGACGGGCCATCAGTGGATTGGAGTCGGCTGTTGACGCCCACTTCTAATCAGGCTACTGCAGACCAAGGCCATCTCTGAGGTGATACGAACCCACCTTCATCTTCAAGGAAGAAGAGAAGCAATCAGTTGGGGAATTCCACCAAGTCAGCCCAGCAGCTTGACAGGACCCATTTTCCAACATGTTAAAAGTGCATTCACTCATTTGAGCTTTTCCAAGTTCCAACTCATCTGAATTCCCATCATTGATCCATTTTCACCTGCACACTCATGACAACAAGATCTACGCACTGGAAGAACACGAAGGAAAAACCGTCTTATCTTCATCTAAAATCCTATCATCCACACATTCATTCAACGCTCTCAATCTTGGTGTTTTCATCAATCCGTGTGATCTTAGTTTGTATGCTTTTGGAAAAGATTGTGACAGATTTGATCTATTGGGCCATCGGCTCGACAAACTCAAAATTAGTGGGATGTGATAATGATGGTCTCTGGAAATAGATATTGGCTACAGACAAAGCATTATGGATGTTTGGCAAGACCTCAACCTAGATTATGGGGTTATATTTATGATAACTATCATATGCCCCTTTCTAGAAAGAACCATGTATATGCGAGGGGGATAATAGAGAATATGGATGTCGAGAAGGTTGAATATTTTATGATAAGGATCACTTTATGTTACATTGGAGTAGATTAAATTTGTGTTATGATGGGAGTAGGATTAGATTAGGTTAGATTGATGATATGGTGTTATAATATGATTAGGATTATATTAGATTAGAGTTATGGTGTGTTTAATTTATTTTAATTGTATCTTATAAATAGCCATTGCGTATTCTCAAGGATATTATCACAGGAATTTGTCAAAATATAATCTCTAAAATTCTTCACACATAATATATTAAAGCCAAGGGTTCTGGCTTTAATTTTGACCGTGGGTTATAATTTTGAGTGACAGTTACCCCTATTTGTTAAAATGTTTCACATTCTCTCCTTGTAACTACCCACTCATATCCTTATCTCATCAAACCACCCACTACTCTCCACTTTAGTTCTACTTCCTTTTTTTTTTTAAAGTCTATTGTTCAACCCCATCTCTTCTACTCCCTTTCTGCCACAGTTTTTTATTTTCATTTATGCAACTTACTTAATGGATGGAAAGAGATACTCCACATAACCTTTTATCATTTATGCAACTTACTTAATGGATGGAAAGAGATACTCCACATTACCTTTTTAATGTACGGATATTTAATTTATAATGCATTTACATTCCGTGTTGAGCACGGGTTGTTGTGCTAGTTCTACTTTAATTCTATTACAGCAGAGACTGATGCAACAAGCAAATAAAGTATGGCCTACTGATTAGCATGGGAAATCTTGATGAATAACTAATCACTTTGTGCTGCCGGTTTCAGACTTTAGAAATATTATATACACACACACATATAATATTAGTATGGGAAAGCTTGACCTACTGATTACTTTTCGTGCAGCTAATGTTGTCACTCTATGTACTCTAGGTACTATATTGCTCAAGCATCGTTATTGAGATCTAACTTCCAAAAAATAGAGGTTATTGAAATAGAAAAGAAAAAAAATCTTCTCTTTCTTCCTGATTACAAATTCTATTGTGTGTTTATAGAGAATGCTAATTTTTTTCACGGAGTATGTGTATGAAATTTCCTCATTTGATGATTTGATGGTTGTCGATTTTGTTCTTAATACCTTTAAATTTCATGAACTGTGGTTGACTTTCATTTCTTTTCTTTGGGAGGACAGTTATCTATGGGAGGAGTGGAAAGCAAGGCATGAGGAGCCATCAGAAGATATTTCATTGAAGTTCTCGAACTTGCGGTTCGTCCCTCTAGAGGTCTCTCTCTCTCTCTCTCTCTCTCTCTCTCTCTCTCTCTCTCTCTCTCTCTCTCTCTCTCTCTCTCTCTCTCCATAGGTTTGGTCTCCTTTTATGTTAGTATTTTAATAACATTTCACCATGTCATTTAAGAAGTGAGATATGGATTGGTTGTGAATATTTGTCTTTCCATTTTCCATCAGACAATGTAAAGTATTTTGAAATTCTTAAACACGATCTGTTCTGTAATTTTTTTGTTTATCGAGGGATGTTCTTAGTTGGAAAAGGCTTTGATGATGATGATGATGATCGAGGGATGTTCTTATTTCCTATCACCTAATTTAAATCAATTATTTATTGGAATATGCGTGTGGTGTTCATATATCTCATTTTTTCTATTTAATTCAGCTTCCACAGCAGGAAAACTCATTTGATTGTGGCCTCTTTTTGCTCCACTACGTGGAACTGTTCTTGGAGCAAGCTCCAAATAACTTCAGCCCCTTCAAGATAACCAAGCTGTGCAACTTTGTGAGTGATCTCTCTCATTCTATTTATGGTTTTCAAGCTTTACTTTTTCTCTTTTCATGAATGCAGCCACCTCCCATAAGAACAGGACTAGAATTTATGTCAGTGGTGAATGAAATATTCCAACCATTTCTGCTAGCTGAGGATGTAAAGAATGCACATAGCAGTATAGCGTGTGCCAGGATTGGTTAAGATAGTAACTTAGATGGCCGACAACTTTCGAGTTGCATGCTTGTCTTATTGGAGGCTATATGATGCAAGATAGACCTCAGAGACCACGTGTAGGGCCCAAGTTAATTTAGAATTTTTTTATTATATGTCATTAGTTTTCTATTTTTTTTGGAAGAGTTGTAACTAGGATAGCAAATTGTAACTAGGATAGGTTTGCTTAGTGTCCTATTTTTATTAGTTTTCTTAGGGCCTGAATTATGTTTTCCTATTATATGGCATCTTAGAAGTTGGAATTTCAAAGTTGAGTAATAGAAATGGGTTTTCCCATTGAGGTGCGTCCTCGTTAATGTCTCTGCAATCTCTGCAGAGATGTATTGAAGTGTCTGCGGACACGTGCTTTGACACTTTCCACGTAAGCCCTAACTCAAGGGCATGCATCAGTTTGGTATTAGAACGATCCTCTCAATCGATCGGCATGATCCATCTATCCATCCATTTTTTGTTCTCATTCCATCATCCATTCCCCACCAACACCTCCGTCCAAAATCCCTACCCTAGCCGTAGCCCATGCACTGAATCCCCAATCCCTTCATCTTCAGTCGAACCCCACTGCCAATCCCCAAATTCGAACTCCGAATATGAACCCTTTCCCCGGCCATACCCTTAACCTTAGATTCCAAAATCCCCCAACATCCACTCCCCGAAGTCCGATCCCCCTATCCCAACCCTAATCCCTCCATTCAAGATCCTAGACCACCCAACTCCAAAACCCACTCGCCTTTTCCAAAGCCCACCCAATCCCCAAATTTCCCAAAAATCCGAACCCACCTCCTTCCAAACTAAACCCACCCAAACCTTTCGAAACCCAAAATCCGAACCCACCCATCACAGGCATCCAAAACCCTCACCCGAAACCATGACCCTTTGTTCCCCATTCCAAAAAAGAAAATCGTTCCCAAACCCCATACCAAAGAGAAGAAGAAAGAAGACGTACACCGTGGACAGAGGTCACCAACGCCATCTCCCACCACCATCGTTGTCACCATAGAAGCTCTTTGTCGTTGTCATCGGCGGCAAGTAGAGAAGAGAGCCCAACGGTTTCTCTGAAAGAACGAAATGAAAAAGGGTTTTCGTACCTTTTGTTCGGCTTCTCGACATAGACAAGTTCGAATTCGGGTTGAGTTTGGGTCAATTCAAGTCAATTCCGACCCAATACTGCAGGAGCACATCATAAGCCCAATTGTTCGAAAGCCCAGGCTATTTGAGTTCGAGTCCAGAACTGTTAACAGGTCAAATTTGACCCTGTTTGTTGAGAAGCCCAGGAGCAGCATCACCACCACTACATCAACAATCAGTAGCCAGTCAAAGGCGGATTTGACCACAATCAAGGGTCAGATTTATTTTGCAATTGTGGAGCAATTTGAAGTTAGATTTTAGATCCGTTTTCACCACTGTGTTCGTGGAGGTGGACACGTTCTTTGGCACCATATTGTGCTTCGGCACTTTCCACTCAATCCTTAACTCTAGGGCTTGCATCACTATAGAGTGAAATACATGATAACTGGTGCTTCCAATAGGTTATCCGAAGCTGGCAAATGGGTCTCAGGTTTAGTCTATCAGAAAACACCATTATGCAATCACTATCAAGACAAGCTGTATTTACTTTTTGGATACCATTCAAAATACCATATGTAGGGAAATGCTCATGTGCATCCATCCCTCACCATAGGGTGAGGACATAGTGGGGCTGACTGATCCATCCAAACCATCGACACATACGGGGCCCCTTGATTTACACTGGATCCATTGAGTTTTCACCAATCCGAATGGACTGGACCATTTGATCGAGGGTCAAATTTTTTCTTTAATATAAAGCCGTTAAACTTGTGGGCCGTGGATGAAGGGGTTAGAGGCCTGTGATTGACCCCAAACTTGATAACTGGGTCCATCCAAAATGTCTCTTACACCCTCTCCCTCCCCCTCCCGTCCTCTCCTCTCCTCTCCTCTCCTCTCCTCACCATAATATGGCGAGGGATGGATGCATATGAATGTTCCCATTATATATACATATACATACATACAAAATGTTTGGGTGGGGCCATGATGCAAGTCAGGCCAAATACTTCCTTGAAGACTCATAAAACAAAGCCCAAGAAGACTAGCACATGCCCAATCCACTAAGAGAGCCCATAAAAGTGATTCATCAGTCGCACGTTTTTTCAGGGCATTGTGGTCATGTAATGTGCCAAATCTTATATTTTAGGAAGTTTAGTATGAGAGAATCAACTTTATTGTGATTAGCTTAGATTCAAAAAGATGTATAAGTCAAGATCTTTGCGAACCTTGATTAGAAATTACAATACTAATTAAGACTCATATTATTGACTACTCTAATTAAAAGGTAAATCTCTCATTGAGAGCCAAGATTGTTGGCCACTACCATATAAAAGTGTTCTAAAGGTTCTCCTTAGAATTCAACGAATATTTTCCTCTCTTTGGATATTGAGTGAAATCAAACTCTCTTTGCCTTGTGTGAAGACTTCTAGGCAACTTGAATGCATAAGACTCCATTGGCATAGCTTCAAGATGCATGCGAAGACACCACATCTATCTGCCCTCCATTATTTTGGTACCAAATCATGTAAGGTCCTTTGTGTTTCTTAATTGTTTCAGATTCCAAAAAATATCTTGGTTAGTTTCCATTGATTTTCCATTTCAAAAAAGAAAAGGAGTCCTGGAATATTTAACTTTTGCACTTTACGATTATTTTGTAGCTGTTTCTTCTTGATTTGATTCTTATTTGTTGTCCAATCATTCCCCTCAAAAAAAGCCCTTAACCTTCCCCACTCTAAAGAAAATAAAAATAAAAAGCGATCCTCGATTTTTCATAACTCAAGAACAACAGCCAGCCCTTGGAACCCTTTCAAATCCATCACTTTGCTGTCCTAAATCAGCCCCAACCCATTCCCAACCAAAATCCTAACTTTTCCCACAAATATCTATGCAATCCAAGCCCTAACTTTGAATTAAACCTAGGTATCAATCCTAAATCTGAAATTCTCCAGATTTTATTGAATCCAACATCTTAATTAAAGCCAAAAACCAGACACTGAGCAGTCCTGTAGGCCATCATATAGCAGTTCATCAATTTCTGCTCATTCTATAAAGTCCCAAAATCCTCCGAGCCCATGCCCAGATTTGAGTCCATTTGAGTAGCTCAAAAATTACTTAAACCAGTCCTCACGAACTGATTGGCTGTATTCCCTTATATAATAGCTTTAAGTTGCTGACCCTTAATGAAAACAGCACCCATACAGGCACGTTCCTCGACCCAAATCAGTCCTCTTACCTATCAAAGAACAAACATCCCACTGTTGTTCTTGTTCCTCACTATCTTGAATCTCTGATAGCAAAATAATGGAGGGTGGAGAGATGTGGACTCTCCACACACATTTTAAAGCCTTGCCAATGAAGTCTTCATGCATTGGAGTTGCCTAGGAATCTTCACAGTAGGAGAGTATGATTTCACTCAATATTGGAAGAGAGTAAAATATTCATTGAATTCTTGGAGATTGCATTTTTCTAGTCAAGTTGCTAGTTATTCACTTGTACGACTTTCTAAATTTAGGCAATCATAATAAAGTTGATTCTCTTGATAGAACTTCTCAAAAGAAGAGATTTGGCATGTGACATGACCGCAATATAATTGTTATTAATCACTTAAATTATGGGCCCTTTTAGTGGATCGGGCCTATTCTGGTCTTCTTGGGCCCAATTTATAAGTCTTTGAGGATGTATTTTGCCTATGACCGGCATCAGGCCGACCAGTGGGTTCTGTATTTGGGCCTAAACTTTAGCCACTCCAGCCTCAAACTGATGAGGCGGAAAAAGAGAAGCTGGAAGCTCATAAGCTCTAGCCACAGACTCAACTGTGGAGGAAGAAAAGATTTTAATCCTGTCAATGAAGCAAGAAAGACAATGGTCCAACACTCAGTCCTCTCCCTCTTCTGTACAAAAAGGGTATTTTCCTATACTGTCAGTTGGGAATGAGGCATCCTGTGTCAAGCATGGTGACCATGATAGATATCAAGCAAATCCTGCAGTGTCAGGATACTGACATGTCACTCCCCCATTATTTCAGCATGTTATACTCCCTGGATAGAACCAATGATGGAGAAAATTGCCAAATTATGGAGATTGGCCGTCTTCGCAGCATTTGGCCAGATGCATTCTATCACGCTTTATGCCGTAGCATAATGAATTACGTAGTCAAGGATATGAATTGATGAGTTTCCATCCTTTTTTTTTCTGTCTTTGAGATATCCAATGGGAGAACAGTAATGTGACAACGAAGCTTCCTTGATTTGTTGTCTTGATTTTTTGATTAAATCTAATTGCCAGTTCAGCTTCTGCTTATGCACATTGTTTTTCCCCCCCAGCTTAGTAAGGATTGGTTTCCTCCTGCTGAGGCTTCTCACAAGCGATCCATTATTCAGAAGCTAATATATGAACTTCTCGACGAGCAGCGTCAGAAAATTCCTAAAGCCTCGTGCAATGATCAGTGCTACTCCGACGAAGATGATATCGAGAAAGAAAATGCAGTAGAATTTCTTTCTGAGCAAAGCAGTCCAGTCAAGAAGGCAGGTCTTGGTGATTTGTTATCCTCCACTGATGGAGGAATTGAGAAGACAGTGTTGCCTACTTCACCTGCGGTTCAATGTGTTAAAGAAGCAGGGAGTGTTCTGCGGGACTTTCTTTTGCAAGGAGCTATTGCGGGATCATCTTCTGATGAAGGTTATCGACCTTGTAACCAGATTGTCTCACATGATAGTGTTCTGCTGCCAATAGAGGTACCAAGTCCCACTTCTATTAGTAAATTGCTATTCTCAATTCAGTCACAACTGGCTTTCTATTTATTTATACATTTATTTTGGAAACTAAGAAGCTTCACAATAAGTTACTTCAAAGTGGATTTGAGGTTTAAGACCTGGGGGTCCTAAAAAACCTTACACAGCGATGCAAACATGCATGGCAATGTATGTATCGACTGGTTGTCAAGTTTCGTTACATATTAAGGAAGGTTGATGGTATAGTGGGTAAATTAGCTAAACAAGCCATAAACAAGAATTCTTTCTATGTAGGTCCCCCTTTGTAGTTGTTTTTGCAGTTACTCTTCGTAATTTCTTTACCGGTTTTTGGGCCTTTTCTTTTGGTGTGGTATCCTTGTCTTATATTATCCATGGATACTTCTGTCTCTCATATATTCATGTTTTTTAGTCTGGGCGCACACAGACCATATATAACGTTTAGTTCCTCTCTCCCTCTCAGTAAATAAATAAATAATTTATAAAATAAGAAATTGAAAAAAGGCATAATCTTTCACACTTTTTTGACAGGCACAACCAAAAAATAAATAAATAAAACTGAAAAATGTCGTAAAAAGCTAAAGATTCACAGAAGTGTGCACTACCATTATACACTTGTACATGTCAATTTATCAACTACATTCCTCTTTCCTATTTCATCTCCTCATATGATACCTAAAATGAAGAATATAAACCAAAATGACTTTCATTTTGTATTTTTCTCTAAATGCACAAAAAGATTGGAAGTACTCGCTAGCACTAAATGACATTGAGAGCTGTAGAAACTCAAGTTTTTCTCATTCGAGGTAAGATAGAAGGAGAAACCATTGATTTCTCATGTTTTAAGCCTGCCTATTCCATTAGGAGGGTTTAAAGACCTTTCACTTAATCCATCTTGATTAAAAGTAAACTAGGGAATTGATGCAGATCGCCTGCATCAGGAATAGCGTAAAAAAGAAAAAAAAAGAAAAAACGACAGAGTTAGTACATGTTTCCAGAAGCATGCCTTTTTGGATGTGAAACTACCTTGGCCAGCTAAAACATCGAAACTTGTTTGTGTTAAATTTCTATGATGCACGGATACTTCAAAATGGGCAATGCATCTTGTCGTATCGTATCCGATACTTCACTTTTTATGTGTAAAATCCGTGTCCTTGCCGTGTCTATGGCGTGTCTGTGCATCATAGTTAAATTTAGGACTTCCTTCCTAAACAAAATGAAACGAAGTTGAAGAGTATAGGAGAGGGAGGGAGCATTGAATCAGAATGATCTGTAATGTACTTTGAGTGGTCTGAATAACAGCTCGACTAAGCAAAGATATGCGAGAACACTGTATGAAGAAAACTTCATCTTGGCTTGTGAACATCAATCTATCGAGTAGTCTCCCTTGATAAAAGTGGTCACCTTTTTAGCATTGACCATATAAATATGAACAAGTGTACTTTAAGATGAAAAATAATTAGAATGAATGAGGTAAAGAATAGGACCTTATCAATGTATGCAACCCTTTCTCCTGGAATTGAAATGATTGCAAAGAAGTTGTGAGCAGGCAACCATTTATAAAGTAACCCTTTTGACTTATATGTTGGAGAAGTAGGTTTGCATCATGAAAGTGGTTGTATATGATCACTGCTCAGAAACATATATACAAAATGATACCGATAAGAAAAAAAAAAGGTTTAAAGTATAACTGAAACTACTCAGCTGATATCAATATAATATTAGATTAAAACCAATAAAAAATATTAAATTAAGGCATTTGCCTAGTAGAAGTAGAGAGCCCATCATGCATGTACAAATCTGTTCCGGCATAAGATTTGATAGGATTTATTTATTCAACTTGTAAATATTCTTTTACTTTGGGCATGTTTTATCTTTCTAACCTCTTTATGTGGAAAGGGGAAGGTGAAGGCTTCGATGAAGGGAGGGAGGGCTAAATATCAAGGGTAGAGATATACATTGGTCTAATTTCCCTTTCATTGGAGGTGGAAGTCTTGTCTTCAGCAGATTTGATCATGATTTTCCATCACCATAACCCCATTTCACTCACCAACATCATGTAATTTCTGCCCTTTAGCAGAAAGAGATTGGAAAGATGGTCATTAGTGTTCTTGTCAATAAAAATCATTATGCCACCAAATGATGGATTTGACTTCCACGTATTAGGAACCTAATTTGTTTCTAATTGTGCTGTTCTTGGGCCTATATTTAAATTGAAAGCCAGGCCTATTTAATAGTCAGCTTTTCCCAGACACAAAAATGCCCATGCACACCCTAGTTTTTAGGATATGAAATGTCCTTCCAATGTTGATTTGTTTTTAATCCACCATTAGAATTACGTTGTCATTGTATGGTATTTGGTGACAGGAAAATGCAGAAACTGGTGTTCAGTCTGTGTACTCGGACAGATCAGATCATCAGGTCCCATCTGCTACCACGGCTGAACCATGTATAGCCTCAAGTTCCGTCAAGGATGCTGGAGCATTTGAGATGTCATGTTCCCAGGAAATTTTGATCCAATCAAGGGAGGACCCTAATAGGGATCCTTCATCTGAGTCATCAAGCTCGATGCACCTGAATTCATCTGAAGTTCAGGGGAATGACCATGTCCTGCCTCTTCAGAATGGAGATTTTGTGGAATGCATTGAGCTGGAAGAGAGAGATAATCAAAGATCAATCTCTCCTGAGATTTGTGGGAATATCCCCAACAGCCCTGCATCAGGCTCTACTGAGAGGCTGGTGGAACTTGTGGTTGAAGATTCACAGGAGGGACAGGAGGGGGATTGTCGGCAGGTGAATGCTGCTGTATCTGAGAGCAAAGAGAGCGGGGACTCTTTCTTCTCCTGCCAAGAAAATCTTCCAGCATCTTCTTGTCAGGACGTTGAATCAACTGAGACCAAAATTATTTCAGTAAATGGCACATCATTATCCAGTACAGATTTGGAGGACAGATCTGAACAGCGGGTACATAAGCGCCTGAAGTTGGAGCCTCTGGAAGTAGAAAGACGACGCACTAGGAGTAGTGCGGCGAGGGATTCCCTATCTTGACTTTGCTTCCACTTTATGGGACTGCCTGCCACCTTTTTTTTTTGGTAAAACCTGCCGCCTTGCCAAGTATGCTAGTGTTCAAAATGTTAGGAAGTCGTTTGAGGCAGGGCAGGTGCCTTTCAACATTTGCTCATCCTTGGATGTATTACTCAGCTAGGCCTTCTTAATATGGTTCCGGATTCTTATTCTTGTAAATCATCATTTCTCTGTGTTGCTCTATATTTGGAGTACTAAATTTTGTCCAACTGGAGCTGAAATAGTCAAGCCTAAACAAACACTAGGGTGCCACATGCCTCCACTGGACCTTCAGTCAGCATATAGAAAGGTGGCTATTTGGCCGATGCAATGTCATTATCAACTTAACAACTTTGGTCATAAGCCAGTCAGGTAGGGATGTAGGGGGCACACCAGTTGATTCCAGGGTGACCAATCAGATTGATTGCGCCAGCTTGAATTATTCCAGTTTTACTTGGAACCATCTGTGTATCTATGCATGCGTACTTTCTCTACTGGTTTTATTGATGGTTCGATGGATGAGATGACCACCCCTTAACTTTCTTTTGCCCGTCTTCTTCCTCTGAACTGCAGTACAGAAAAAGATTATATGGTTCAACTGAAGATCCTAGAAATTCTGAAGAAATAGATTCCATAGTAGGGTGCAGTTCAAAAGTTTGGAAGCCCCCTAAATTTAGATCCAGACAGACAACAGATGAGAGCTGCAGCTGAGACTGAAGTGTGTCAAGCAGCAGTTCTGCACTTAACACGGGCTATCTTTGTGCCATTGTATACCCTAAACAGGTCGCATCTGGTGCAGCATGGCTCTTTACCGCCTAAAATTTAATGGTCAGTCTTAAACCCAATACCTGAAATGCATACAGGGCAAAATGGACCTCCTAAGTTGCAGAGGCCCTCTGATGCTAGGAAATTTGGCTTGTTAATTGATGTTCAATTAGATTCAGTAGAGGCTACTTCCATTTATTTTTTTCCTTAACTGCTGCTCCTCTGTTTTAAGTATGATGACTAGGATGATTCACAGAGTTTGGTTGAAAAGGTAAACACGTTGGTATCCTTGATTTTGCATGCCCAACAACAAAATTGTACTCGTTAACAGCAGAAATGCATCTGCTGTAACCTTTCCAGGAGGATCACCAGCTGCTGCACCAGGGGACAACAGGATCTGCCTTTGCGTGCTTTATTTTCCACAAGATGATAAGCGTTTGATTTTAGGCTGGCTGCCAACTCCACTCTACAGGAGTTGGGAGGCCATCCCTTCCTCAATTGGTAGTTTCTTGTAATGGGCTTACAATAGATCATATGAGTCTATCATAGCGACCTAGATGGGACCATATTCACAAATGCCTTTGGGGATTTGGTGGGATATACTGGGAGAATGAAAAGGGAAATAAACTAGAAAAACAAAAATAATCAACTCCCGATTCAACAGTCAGTCCATTCCCCTAGTATCAAGTTTGACTCCAAACTCATGCCCCTAACCCCTTCATCTGTGGCTCACAAATTTAATGGCTTTATATTCAAAAAAATATTCACCCCTTGATCCAACGGTTCAATCAATTCGGATGTATGCCAATCAATGAGATTAGTAGTTTGGATGGGTTGTTAGTTGGGCTCCGTAAAAAAATTTTCATAAAATAGATGAGAACTAGTTTTCACTTGAATATTTTTCATATATATATTACAGTTGTAGGGATTTAGCTTCATATGAGTATTTTGTCATCTATTCATCCAGATTGTAATGGTGAGCTGGATAATTCTTCTTTTAAGAAATTTTTTGAAGTGCGAGGGTGTATTTTAGAAAAGGCCCAAACCTCATGGAGGCTTCGGAAATTTTTCCAAAATCAAACTAGCAAATGCACCTTGGAACGTGTGTTATAATCCATCTAACCTTGGACTCAATTTTCATTAAAGAGAAGGTTTTTTCACTTTTATATAAACTGACAAATTTTGTTTGCCGAAGACTCGATAGACATTGTGCTTTGAATTTCTCAAGGTATATGCTCTATTATGAGGCATGGTCTGTTTGCATGGAATTGTGGATTCCAAGAAAAAGAAATATATTAAAGAGGTGGTGAAAGAAGGTTATATGGATGGAATTATCATGGAGTCTTTACTTGGAATTTGATTATATGGTTGCACGATCACCTTTGTTACCTTTAGACATTTTGATAGGCATACATTTCTTAAATTTCTTAGGAATTCAATTTTATGGAAACAAGTTGGCCGTTTAGGACCCATCTGGATGTTGGTTCCTGGCATGACCATGCAACATTTGAAAATTTCTATTTTATGAGTGGAATTCAAAAGAAAAAAAAAATTTCAATCTCCTGAAATGTCATATTTGGTCTTAGAAATTCTTCAAAAACCAGCTTCTTGAATATTGCTAGGTTGTATTTGCATTTGGAAAAACTTTGGAGGACAATGTTTTTGGAAATTTTTTAACCCTTTCCAACAAGAATACTTAGAATTCCTACAAACCAATAATTACTACGTAAGGCATGTTTGTTAGCATAGGATACATGGGCATTCAATTGTTATATACAAAAGCCAATCATTTTTACCGCTACAATTTGATTTTAATATCAACCAATCTAGTTTCAATTTTGACCAGCTCCTCAATCTTGAATTCAATGGAATCCACATATTTTACGTTTTATCTTAAAAGAATATAATAATAGAAATTATACTATCTATATATAAATGTATATATATTATAATTTAAATGGACAGCCACTAATTTCTACTATAGACAATTAGAGCAAACAAGACTTTTACATCAAAAATCATTAAGAAACTCTCCAAAGTAGTTGTAAAGAGTGGCGGCCTTGGGATGAATAACTCGCATCTCATTTCTTCAAGTTTTAAAAAGATATTCTACCCACTTTACCACGTAAAATTATTATAGAATAACTAATTAAAAGTCAGTCAAAAGTAATTATAAATGGAGCAATTAGCTTTGCATAGATGGTAGATGAAAGTTCCAATTCTTCTCGCTAGATCAACAGGGAAAGACACACCATATCATCCCATGTTCTCAATTGAAATTATATTAATATTATAATACATTTTTTATTTTTTTATTTTATTTATATCGGACTTGCTTCTAGAGTGCTTCAATAATAGGTGCATATCAATAAAATTGAAGGCAAATGTTACAAGATAATAATTAAAATAGCTGTGACCTATGGAGTAGAATATTGGTCAATAAAAAAATAACACTTATAGATATGAGAGTGTTGAAATGGAAGTGTGATAAAACTATAGAAAAGTTACGATAAAAAAATGAACACTTTTAAAAGCATTTCAGAGTAATATCAAGGGGATTTTACCGGTAAAATCCTCAAATACAACCATTTATCCCAATGGATCCTAGCCATTTATGCAGCACCAATGGGGTCTTCCAGCCACTATTCTATTTTTTTATATTTTTTATTCCTATCGAAGATAGCGTCACTCAAAAAAATGTTAAGTGACGCTATCGTCATTGTCCGCATCTTAAAAAAAAAAAAGCTAAGATCAGAATCATGGGTCTTGTTACCTGTGTGGGCACCGATCTTCATAGCATTGAAGAACACCATTTCCATCTCTACTCAACACAATCTGCTTGTCAAAGACTGTGAGGCCCAAAGGGGCGTCATCTGGGACTTGGTCAGTTAGATAGGATACTATTCCTCTCTCCAATCATATTTTGCAACGACCCTCTCTTCCTCTTCTTCCACAGGCACTGGAACCTTATCATCTTCTTTCCCTTCAAATCCTTTAGTCTCTGCAGAGACCTCTGCTGTTGCAGACCACTCTTTCAACTCTTTCTTTATGGGTTTTCCTCTAATTGATGGAGAAAAGGCTCTGCTGCTGCTTGGGGTGCAGGAGAGGGGAGGTAGTGTGGATGTGAGTTTTGTAGAGAAATCAAGTGGGTGGAAGAGAAAGGGGTGTGATAGAAGAGCCATGTCTGCAAAGAATGAGAAGAAGAAGAAGATGGAAAGAAGAGAGTGGTCATAAATGAGAAGGACACAAAAGTCACGCTACATAGTCTGATCTCTACACGCTTGGTGCCCACACAGTTAAAAGGACCCATGATTCTGATATTGTTGGTCTTTGCTTCTTTTTTTTTTTTTTAAGATGTCAACAGTGTCGATAGCGTCACTCAATATTTTTTTGAGTGACGCTATCGTCGGTAGGAATAAAAAAAAAATATGGAGGGAAGACTCCATTAGTGCTGCATAAATGGTCAGGACCCATTGGGATAAATCAGGGGCGGATCCAGGATTTTTAATCTGGGGGGGCTGCACTTAAGTTACACTAAAAAAATAACAACAATGTCTCACCAAAAATTATAAAAAATAGCAATAATGTTCACCAAAAACTATCTATGTACTATCTTCATAATTCATTTTCTACAAGCATCATACCAAAAGAGTGATCATTTTTATTGTACTACTCAAAATCAACAAAAAAAATGTCTTCACAATAGATCTTGACAAGTATGACAAAAGACAAACAAAAGTTAAAACATGACACTAGTGAAATCTTGACTTGCGTGGCTTCTTATCAAATTCATCTATTACCAACTCTATGTCGACTTCATTAGCAAACTCTCTTTCGATGTAAATAACCATGCAATCCGCGAGAAGTGTCTTCAACATGAACAATAGCAAAAACCTTTCTTTAACAAAACCACCACGATCAACAAATCGTAGAATAATGCCCATTTGTTCACTATGTGAATTATCTTGTGCTTCATCCACAAGGATACAAAACTTTGCATCACCAACATCTTCGCATATTTTCTTTCTCACATTTTCGGCAAATATATGCAAAAGTGTTTTCTGAATACCATGTGAGGTATACTTGGCATTTCCTGGACAATCACCTACTATTTCGGCAACCTTCTTGTTCAACATTTTCGAAAACTCGAACATTGCAATGAAGTTTCCACAATTCTTTGATTTCTTCGATTCATCATGTCCTCTAAAAGGAAACCCTTGTAATGCAAGCATCCGAATACATTGAATAACATTTCGGAGAAGCAACCGATTATTTGCAATTGCTTCTTTAGAAAGTGTATTGAAAACACTATCTATATGTCGAGAAGGTTTCATTAGATTCTCACAATACATTGTCGCCGACCTATGTGGAGAACAAAGACCACCTTCATGTTTCAAAAAAGGACACTTCTTCCCATTGTTAACCTTCTTCCAATTCTGAAACCCATCAATGGTAAATACCGGATGCTTCGGAGAATTTGTTTCAAAGAGAAAGCAATAAAAACAATATGCTCTATCCTTGTGGAGTGAATATTCTAGCCAAGGGAATAGTTTGTACCAATTAGTATTGAACCGTCGGCCTTGCTTTCCAAATATGGTCACCGGATAATCTTTTTCTTTCTCATGAGTAGGTCGACAAGGTCCCATTCTAAGATAAGCTACCCGAACTTCATCATGTTTGTTAAGCGAGTATTCATATATAGCAATGCGTTTACCCGGATCACATTCAAATGAAGAAGTGACATCAACTTCCATAGGTGCAACTTCTTGAGCTTTGGAAGAATGTGCAATTACGACTCTTTGGACTCGAGAAGAAGGTTCAACTCCTTCAATTTCAACAACTTGAACTTTGGTAGGACGTCGCTCATCCTCATCAAGCTTTGAAATATCAGGAATAGATGTGGAAGTTTCGCCACTTTCAGATTTATCATCTTTTCTCTTATAGAACGATAAAAGAGTTATTGATTTTTTGGGCGCTTGATGATGCGACATTATAACCTAAGATAGTAAATAATCATCAATATACAATACATTATACATAAGACGACACTTTTTTTTTCCTAATTTTTCTTATTTCTTTTCTTTTCATTTTCAGCTCACAATGAAGTTTTATCAAAGCTATGAGAATTACTGTCTGCTGCAACAATGGTAGGATAATTCCTCTGATATTTTATTAGAGAAGAAATAACAGGATTTAAATCCATGCTTGCAAGCTAAGACTACAAGTTGTGAAAGTAATAGTGACAATTTTTTTTTTTGGAAAACTGGATTTTTTTTTTTTTGGGAAACTGGTTTTTTTTTTTTTTTTTGGGTCAAAATCTTGGGTGCCCCCCCCCCCCCCCCCCCCCCCCCCCGGGATAAATGCCTGTATTAGAGGATTTTACCGATAAAATCCTCTAATATCAATAAATGATAAATTAAGAAAGATTCGTTTAAAATAGTTTGGACATTTTCCAATTTAGGTCAGCAATGACATTATTGAGGGAAAATAAGGAAAAAGAATAAGTCAAAAAATATATGTACCAAAATAATAAAAATAGATTTGAAGAAATACAACGTACCGTAGGATTTCGCTTACGAATATATTGAAATGAAAAAACAAGATTTTAGTGAAGTATGACTTTATTTGGACATCATTGTTACATCTCTTCGCACGGCATTGATAAACAAATGCAAGACAGAGACCTTTCTGACCAGGAAAAGCACAGAACGACGAAGACGTACGTCACTGAAACTGCCGTTTTCTTTTAGAAACTGGAAGGTACTAGACAACTAGGTTCGTTCGCTACTGTCGTCGTTCTTCTTCTTCTTCTTCTCCTTTTGCAAATTGGGGAGAAGAAATGGCAGATCTCTGCAATAAGGTCGAAAAGAATCCCATGGAAAACGGAGACGAAAAGGAAAAGGAAGGACAAGGAGTTTCCAGAGACGGATCCATTCATGGCTTCGAATCTCTGCACCGTCTTCTCAGTGCTTCTCTCAAACCAGAGATTTTCAAGGTTTGTTCTTTCTGCTTCTCTCCACCTGTGTGTCTATTTAGGGGTTTCTATCTACTTTCATTCATCAACAGAAAGGAACTGTCTTTCTGTGATTCTCTTCTTCAGCAATATCTCCTCCTCCTCATCATCATCATCATCTTCCTTTTCTTCTGGAGATTTAGTGTTTATGGATTGAGACTCTTTGAATCAATGGATCTCAGTGTGTTTTCACTGTTTCGGGTATGGTCTGGATGCTGTTTCCTGGAATTATGAGTAGCTATGTTCTTCAATTGTAAGGTTATTTCGTTCCGTCTCAATCTGTGATGTGTGTGATTCTTTTTTTATCATTCTTCTTTATGATTTTCTTCAAAAACCTGGGTAGATTCCCTTGTCAGCAATTTTGATCGATTGATAGGGTTTGAGCTATCATATACCAATTTTAAACGATGACGGTAAGATCGCTTCGACAACCTTGTGTTTCTAAAATTGGAAGGCCTTTGGGTCTGGTTACTAGTCCAGAGTGTTAAACACTTTGTTGGTCTCATCTTGTCTGAACTGATAATTTTGCAGCACATTTGAAAAAGAGGGGAAAGGATATTGCTGTTTGCTTGATGTATGATGTATCAGTTATTCACCTTTCTAACATTGTTTTACAGGAAGTCAGCCGCTTGATTGTGGGTCTGAATTGTGGAAGTATTGTTGAAACTGTTGCATTGCCGGAGTCTGCTGTCACCCACTCTTCGAAATATGATTTTGATGTGCAAGTAAGTTAAACCTGATTTTCGATGGGAGGATCATAACTCTATGGAACATATCAATGTTATACAGTTGTTGTTCACGTGTTGTCGGTCTTTGTTGGCTTTGTAAATTGTGGACTGTTCACGCTTTTGTGATTGCACTGATTATGAGCTGATTGAATGCAAGAAGAGTTCTTCCCATTTTGGGAGCAGGGGAAATTTTATGCTGATGCTGGGAACTCTCTGAGTAGAAAAAATATAAGTAACAGTATAAGTCCAGAGATTTTTTTTTTGTCCTGCTCCCAAAATGAGGAGCCAAATGTAGGGTTAAAGCGGCGCACACCTTTTATTTGTTATTGTTCAATATAAAGTAAAATGATCAATCCTTTTGGGGTATCTTAATTGTGAGTTGTGATAACTGACAAGGACGACCTTTTAGACCCTTAATTTTCAGTGAATTTGTCCACTTAAAATGAAAATATAGTATGATGTGTCAAACACAAGTCCCACCAAGATCTAGATATCGAAAATGAAAATGGCATCTTGCAGCAATGAAATTCAATTTCTTGGACCTTTATTCTAACTAAACATTCAGCTCATATGCCTTTGAAGTTTGAAGTTCCCATCTTATGCAATGCAATAAAATGGCTATTCATATTATGACTTTAATTACTTCTCCAAACAAAAAAGAAAAAAAATCAATATAGTTTGGTTTAGACAGTTGGTTCTCATTCTTTCAGGCTTTCTGCTTTCATGCTGACAAAGAGTTATTGCGGCAACCTCGAGTTGTTCGAGTGGGTCTCATTCAGAATTCTATTGCTCTACCGACAACTGCACCTTTTCTAGACCAAAAGAGGGCCATCATGCAGAAACTGAAACCCATGATTGATGCGGCAGGTGCTTCCGGTGTCAACATTCTTTGCTTACAAGTAAGCACCACAGATTGATTGGATAAACTTGCCTCTCTTTTTTTTAAAAGAAAAAAAAAACTTTTTGTAACAATTCACTGCAAATCCAGGAGGCATGGATGATGCCATTTGCATTTTGCACTCGAGAGAAACGATGGTGTGAGTTTGCAGAGCCTATTGATGGAGAATCAACCCAGTTTCTGCAGGACCTAGCACGTAAATATAACATGGTTATAGTGAGCCCAATTCTTGAAAGGGATGTAAACCATGGAGAAATTCTATGGAACACTGCAGTTGTAATTGGAAACCATGGTAATATAATCGGCAAGCATCGAAAGGTATATATAATGCTAGTCAAAATGATATGATCCTTGACCCTTGGATATTCTTTATGATTTTTAGCCTTGAGTTTGTACAACCTTACCCATTGGTCTGTGATCGAATCTGTTGACCTAACCTTTATGTGCTGGATGGGATGTGAAGTGCAATTAAAAATTGTATACACTGTATGGAAAGTGGAAACACCCATGTTTGGTTAAAAAAGGAACTCAAAATGGAGGCCGGTATTTTTCTGATCAAGGTTTTTTTTTTTTTTTTTTTTAAATCATACAACTTACGGTCTCTGACTCTTGACCACCAAACTGGGAATCCACTTATACAAATTCAAAGCTAAGGTTACTTTACATATGCTGGTGCCAAGGATCATTTAACTATTCATGCTTTGTTTACATGCTTCCGTTTTTCACTTGTCACTGATTTTTTACATTTGTAACCTATTTCATTCATCAGAATCACATACCTAGAGTTGGGGATTTTAATGAGAGCACATACTATATGGAAGGAAATACTGGGCATCCTGTATTTGAGACTGCCTATGGGAAGATTGCCATAAATATCTGTTATGGAAGGCACCATCCTCTAAACTGGTTGGCTTTTGGATTGAATGGTGCTGAAATTGTCTTTAATCCTTCGGCTACCGTTGGAGAGCTTAGCGAACCGATGTGGCCCATTGAGGTTTGTTCCCATTGCAACCTTCTTTTTCCCCATGATCATGAGGAGTTGAGCAATTTTGCATACATTTGATTTGAATCTCATTTATTCACTGCACAATAGATGTTATGAAAAAAAAAAAAAAATCATTGCATAATAGAGAATCCTTTTGTGAGGTATCTATTATGGTGCATTTGGATATAACAAAAAAAATTGAGTGTTTTGCATGTTGACCTATTTCATTATGCATTTGGTGCAAAAAGAAAGTGGAAACCGCATTAAATGGGATACAGTTTCTCCCAATATTGTTTTTCAGATGGGAAACTCAGGAAAAAAGGAAGAAAAATGGATCTCAATTGATGCCACCTCTAAATTTAACTCCACCCAAGGGGCAGAATCTGTGACCATTAATTATGCTTAATTGGAATTTGAAACATGCCTTAAATGATGTAAGATGCACTTACTGATGTTTTCATTGCTTATACTAGTGGTTAAGCATCTTTCGGGTTTGGTATTGCAGGCTCGTAATGCTGCCATTGCCAACAGTTACTATGTTGGCTCGATTAACCGTGTTGGGACTGAGGTCTTCCCTAATCCTTTCACTTCAGGCGATGGGAAACCACAACATGCAGACTTTGGACATTTTTATGGTTCAAGCTATTTTTCTGCCCCAGATGCATCTTGCACACCTTCGCTTTCCAGATGCAGGGATGGTTTGTTAATATCAGATATGGATCTCAACCTCTGTAGGCAGTTGAAAGACAAGTGGGGATTCCGAATGACTGCTCGCTATGACATGTATGCAGAGTTGCTTTCGAAGTATGTAAAGCCTGAATTTGAGCCCCAAGTGATCATTGACCCCTTGTTGCAGAAGAAAGCCTTGTAAGATCTTAAAATAAGATTAAGGTCAATTAAAAGTTTCAATTGGAATGGGTTTGATGAATAATTAAATTTCATGAGCCCCTGTTGCTCATTTTAAAAACTCTTGAGATGTTTATAGGTTCTAAATTTGTGGATCAACCTGAAGTACATTTCTGCTTATAAATGATAAGCCTTAGGTAAGAGCGTTGTTAGTGAGAAACCTTTCAGATTGCTTTCATTTATCCCTTATGCTTTAACATAATATACTAGGACAAGATATTCAAATGTCCTGTTATAGATATTATATTCTAATTTGAGATTTTGTCATATTAGCTGTTCTTGAGCTGTCGGCTATAACAAAAATAAGGGCCTTGGTCGAGGTGACTAGCTGGCCTGCACTTTCGATGCTTGTTTGTTCTCTACTTTGCTCCTGCTTTTTATAAGCCCTTCCCTGACAGAAATAAAAGTACTATAATTCTGATGCATTCAATTTCATGAAACAAAGAGGCCCTAAATGATAAAATAAAACAAAATCCTTCCTACTGCTGAAAGAGATCATGTTGATGCCGTTTCCAGTAGGCCTATTGCAGAACTTCACTACCTGATCCTTGCATATTATCATTGCAACAGAAGCTATTAAAGCTCTTCATGCCAATCCACTGGTAGGTCAGTGAAGGACCTCCCTTCCACACAACCCACTAGGGATCAATCCCTAATTGTAGGGTTGATTGTGAGGGACTCATGAATGAAAAGTCTCGTGTTTGTCTGATTTACAAAAGCCCCACACACCCCAAAAACCGAAAACAACTTCTCAAGATATTTTCAGCAGCAGAAACTGAATTGCTCGGGCAGACATTCTGAACCAGTTCTTCCAAAGGCAAGCAGAACTATGAACTGCATTTTCAACTCCAACTAACTTATAAATATCCTCTTAACAAAAAGGTTTTATACTTGGGTCATCAAGAGTCCATTGCAAAAGTTGGCAGCAGTTTGAAAGTCTCAATGCAACTGACCTTCCAACTATATCATGATTAGTTCTAAATGGTATATTCCCTGCATAAATAGAAATGACAATGTAATTTCCAGTTTAATGGATCAATGTACGCAAACAGGGGAAATGTAAATTCATTTTGGCATCAATGAAAGTACAAAGTAGATTTTAAAATTGGAGGGAAAAGAGTTCAGCAGTGTTTGTCCATGACAATTATTCATCTATAAGCCGACCTATGTGTAAGCTGCAATTGATTCATTCAGGCACCCCCCAGGCCCCCATAAGCTATTGCTTTGAACGGAGCATAAACTTGAGATTAGAACAGCCGTAGCATAAAATATTCTGGCACAAGTCCCAAAATTTCTGATCCTCCCCATCTACTTGCTAAATTCTAAATAATCTTCCTATTGCTGAGAGATCTGAATCCCAATTCCAGGAGACCTGTTGCAGAACTACAGTCACCGATCCTTTCATGTTACCAATTCAACAGAAGCTATTAAAATTCTTCATGCATGGCTAAACATCTTCCATCAGTTCTCAGACTGCTCATGATTTTTTTCTTGGAAGTCTACTGTTTCTTGTCACCATTGATGTCAAGCTTGGAGATCCAGAAACTGAGTTGCTCAGCTACACATTTTGAACCAGTTGATCCATACGAGCTGAACTTTTTAACTGAATTTTCAACTCCAAGAAACTCATAAACATCCTCTTCAAACACAGGACTTGTACTTCTTAGGTCGTCCAGACTAAGTTCCAAAAGCTGGCAACCTTTTGAGAGGCACAATGCAACTGACCTTCCAACTATATCATGAGACGTTCTAAAAGGAATTCCCTGCATAATATAAAATGAAGATGGTAATGTCATTTCCCGTTCAACGAATTAATGAAGATAAACAGGAGAATTATAAATGCTCTTGAGATTAGCATGTATACAAGTACAACTAGATTCAGAAATCAGGAAAACAAAGAGTCAGCACTCACGGTGGTTGCCCATGAGTAGATCTAATCCTCTCTGCAATGTGGCCTACATGTAAGTTGTACTGATTCATCCAGGCAAGGATAATAATAGCAGTTGCGGTGGGCGTAAGTCGCTATGTTGCGGGCGATACATAGCAGTTGTGATGATACGTGGCGGCGTAGCTGTGCGAATGTTTTATGTGTTGAATTTTTTTTTTTTTAACCTTGTGTAGCAACCAATCTTGTGTTTTCTTAGTGATTTGGAACCGTATAAGGGTAGAGACAACCATGGGGAAGGATATTGAGGAGAAAAAATAGAAAAAAAAATGGTGTTATAAATTAAAATTGCTTGACTCTGTTAGGCTTTAGACCGTAGCACCGCTATTTTTAAAATACTGTAGCGGCCTCAACCGCTACAACCGATAATGCAAGCGCTACATGTAGCGGCCGGTATTTTGAACCATGCATCCAGGTACATCCCCATCATACCCGCCCGCCCGACCATGCATGCCTCCTAAACGGTTATTATCACAAGTATACATGACACAACCTGCAGATAATGAGTTTTTTTTAGGGGTCTGATGGACCCATATTGTGGACGAAAAAGTGACTAAATCTAGTAAAACTCCAAATATAAGAAGCATGCAATGCCCTAATTAATGGTAAGTATTTTATTCATCATTATGATATTTTCACCAGGTTTCAAACTGGATCAATGTGATTTCAGCCAGCTTCTCCACAAGTTGGGACTCTCCCCATTGTGTGAAAAAATCAACAGAATAGGCACAAAAATAAGTCAGCAAGACGGGTTAAGAACAATAAAATATTTTTTGAATGGAAAGAAAAAGGACCAAATATCTTTTAACAAGAAAATGTCAGTAACATAATTACCCTTGGAGATTTTTTTTAATTTGGGTAGGTTTTCTTTTTTGCCCATATTACAGTATCCTTATGCTGAATAGCTATCAGGTTTTTGTATTTTTTTTTTTATTGACCTTATTGACGAAAAATTCACTACGTGCTAGAAGAAGAATAAAGAAAAATAAACAAAAAAACATCCAAAAAAAACTCGAGTGAAAGAAGAACTAAGCATTAGAATCCGAAACAAGCTTAAGGTGTGAATAAACTTTTATTTACTTATTCAGAAAATGCATGACTACAACAAAAGCTATATGGGAAAAAAAATTTACTCGACTTAGTTATCAGTCAGACTTAATACCTCAATCCTAAACCTGTAATGGCTTTTAAACCTTATGCAGATGTGGAATCTAGAGGAATTCAACAAGAGTGAGTTATTTCCCATGTGAGATACCTTGGTGTATTTTGTTGGTAGATGATATCGTATTGGTTGACAAACGGAGAGATGACGGAAATGCAGAACTTGAAAGATGGTGGGAGGCTTAGATACCAAAGGCTTTCAAAATAAGTCATACACAGACAAAATATATGAATTGCAACTTCAATGGGGATGTGTACGAAGATGTAAACCACAAGGATGGCGAGATTGAGGAGGATGTTAAACATAAGATAAAAAGAGTTGGATGGCTGAGATGGAGACTTGCTTCTAGAGTGCTTTGTGACCGGCACATAACAACAAAGATTGAAGGGGAAATTTTGCAAGACAATGATTAGACCAGCTATGACCTATGAAGCAGAATGTTGGTCTATCCAGAAACAACGCATGCAAAAGATGAGTATGGCAGAGATGAGAATGTTGAGATGGATGTGTTGTAAAACTAAGAAATATAAAATTAGAAATGAATGCATTCAGGAGCATTTAGGGGTAGCATTGGTAGATGATAAATTAAACAAGACTAGTTTGAAATGGACTGGACATGTCCAACATAGGCAAACAATGGCGCCGGTGAAGAGAAGTTTCTCTATGCAGATTGACCCTCAAGGAAACTGAGCAAGCTGAAGAGGACATGGATGGTAACAGTAAGGATAGATCTGAATAAGTGCAACCTATCTGAGCATTTGGCTTAGGATAGACTGGAATGGCGAAATAAAATTCATTATGTCGGTTTAGAGAATCCAACTTGCCTTCTTCACTAAATAATCTGCAAGTGTTGTGGCATCAAGATGTCCTGCTGGCAGAGCCCTTCCTATCCTCTCACTATTGAATGTGATATTTTGTGCAAACTCGGTTGTGACTTCTAGCATTCCTATGATAGTTTTAACACTATCAAAGAGCGGCTCCTTGTCTTCCTGTATAAAAGGGAAATGGGATTATCATCAAATTATAGAAAAAAAAAAAAGAGGGGGTCATTAAAAAATATGCCACAATTTAAGTTCATAAGAAAAAGCCAAATGCAAGAAGTTTCAGGATTCAGGGAATTATTACTATTCCACAAGTTTGAGTAGTCATCAAAATTTGGAAACCACAGTAGGTGGAATACTGCTTTCTATCGGTTCTTCCTTGAATCAATATTAATGCTGATCATTGATACTGATTTAGGGTGGAAAGCTAGACATGAATATCCCAGATGAAGATATTTCCAAATGCCATGCAAAGAAAGCGCAGTGGGAACAAAAAATATCCATTACTGCCAAAAAATTAAAGCAGGCTGCAATTCAATATATTCCCACAAGTTAATCTAGCTCAGCACATCATAAAACAACAGTATAAATATTTTTTTTTACCTGTAGATCACGATTATAAGCTTGAGGAAGTCCTTTGCACAACACAAGAAGTGTAACAAGGTCGCCAACAACTCTAGCAGACTTGCCACGAACGAGTTCCATTGGATCTGGGTTTTTCTTTTGAGGCATGATGCTGCTTCCAGTTGAGACAGCGTCACTTGGGATCAAGAACCCAAACTCTTCTGATGCCCACAAGACCCATTCCTCACCAAGCCGAGAAAGATGCACGGCTGCAATGGAATTGGCAGAGAGGAACTCTAAAACAAAATCCCGGTCGGATACAGCATCAATGCTGTTTGGTAACATAGAAAATACAAGTCATTGAAGGAAGCAGAGTATGTTATTTGCATAAAGTAGATACAAATCCCAGTTGGATAAAACATCAATGTTGTTTGATAACATAGAAAATACATGTCATTAAAAGAAGCAGAGTCTGTTAGTTGCATAAAGAAAATACATAATACAATTGTAGTACAGTGACTCATTCAGTTTGGCCATTTGTATAAAAAAATGCCATTAGGGGTTGCTTCACTCTATCGATAAAATAACAGAACTTTGTTTAAGAGATTAAATCACTGAAATTGCTAAAACGATTTATCTTCAATCCAATTAACCACATCTAACTGCTGACAGAAGATGAAGTTATCTTCTGATATGTGTGTATTATGTTATGTCCGCCTAAATAAAAGCATCAGAAAACAGGAGGAATTGTATGATCCTCAAGAGAGGATATGCGAGTAACCCCAGGCCTTAAATATATGGGGCATATGCCCCCGTGCGGTGGTACAGACATGGAAGGTGCTCATTGTCACAACCACAGTGTTGTGGACTCGATTCATGTTACCAATCTAGGAAAAAGAACATCTAAGGGGATATTATCGGATGAGGTGGTGAACAACTAGTTAGTAAAATTGGGTGAACTTAGAATGAACCTTTTAAGGAATGTTTTGCTAGGGCCATTGTCATAATGGACCTTTTTGAGGCTACAAAATGTTGCATATTTCTTCTTACTATTCAAGTAAAATTTCTCTTCAACCCAAATAAAAAATAAAAACCAAAAGGATCTACAATTTGAAGTCACTCTTAGAGCATTGTCTACTCATACTCATGGTGAGGCCCATCATATCAATAGAGACCTGAACTCCAAACTATGGGCTTCACATGTGCAAAAGCCTGATGATACCAACTAGATGTAGGACCCAATTAACAATTAGAAAAATAAGTGGGCCTCAAAGAGGCATCATTCATGAGGAGCTGCACATAAATGATGATGATATCAATAATGATAAGAACAATCTAAAAAAAACAATAAAATACTGAGCATTTGAACCAGAAAAGAAATTGGAAAGTTGGTAACTATTTCAACCTACCTGTTCCTCATAGGGGCGGTAAATCCCAAAGCTTTTGCAGTCATAAACCTGTCAATGGGGAGGCCTGTACCAGCCAACGCACAAGCTCCCAGAGGACAAAAATTCAACCGATCTTTGCAGTTAATAAACCGACTGGAATCACGTTCAAGCTGAAAACATCATGGGCATAGTTAATATTTTGAAGAATAATTCTATTTTGTAGAATAATACAAAGATCTCAGAACATTTTACCAAAGAAAAGAGGCAAACAATTTCTTGCATTGCACGAGAAATTCAGAAATCCAGAATATAAAAGGTCAAGTAAGCAGACAACATAAGCGCCAAAGTTGGCAGAGAGAATCCAAACTGTGGGCTGAGCTTCATTTTGAATTTTACAAAAATCAAAATAAAAGATGATGTGATCAAATAATCCTATGCAAGTATTGGCCATCAGAGAGACAATTAAGCTGGTGAAAAGTACAAATTCAATGGGTTATATCATATATCATACGGTTAAGACTGTCCGGTTGTGACTTAGGGATATATCCAACACTAGAGTAGGGCCCATGATCTGGACACTGTGGATTGGCAACCACAGTTGAGTTTACAAGAAAGCTGACTTTAGGAACACTTGCCCATTTTCCTGTTTTCATTAGCACCTTCCTAAATATAGGGTAAAAAAGTAAAGACACGTTGATTAATGAGTCCAAGTTGCTCTCTTACATTAAACAGGCGCAAGACTGGAGGATACTTTGCCCAGCAGTTGCATGGAGTTATGGAAGGAAAGAATTTCCAAAATGCTAAGAGGAAAAAGTTCTCCATTTGACAACAGCCCATGGCACAGTGGAAGGTGCTCGCAATTGCAAGATTGAGGTTGTGGGATTAAGTCCTGGTGCTCGCTATTGCAAGATTGAGGTTGTGGGATTAAGTCTTGTTACCAGTGTGTGTGTGTGTGTGGTTAGTGTGCATGTGTGTGTGTGTGTGTGTGTGTGTGTGTGTGTGAGAGAGAGAGAGAGAGAGAGAGAACTCTCCATTTATCAATAACCTCAAATGAAATGTAGTTCCATGGGATGCCCCAAACTGCAAGCTTCCATAAAGCCCCAACTCCCATCCTAATTATGCCTAGTCAAAACCAAAATTTGTTACCCAACTCAACCCCAAGGCCCAAACCTAAACAATCCCCAGCCTAATACTGCGCTGCAGGCTCTAGTTTCTGCAGTCCCTATCACAGCCCAGATCAGCCCCACTTTGCCTACCCATGCAAGGCCCAAAAGACCTTACAAATCCATCCCGTAGGCCATTTTTATCTTACACTAAACTTAATACCTAATACTTCGAAATCCTAATCTGAACGTGCACCAAAACAGTCCCAAACCTCTCTCGTAAAACAACCAACAGTTGGTGACCGGCCAGAAGATTAGTGCCCTGTACCCACACAAAAAATTAATAAAACCTCGCTTCCTCCGCACCTCTTCTTTATTGTTTTCTCTTTCTTCTGTGCAAGGTTGCTTGGATTCCTTTACTTTGCTTTTCCTACAATTTTTTTGGAACAAAAGATTTCATAATTCGAATTGGGAAAGAGAGTCCACATCTTTTTCTTCAGTTTGTGAAATACAAGAAATAATAATCACCAGGTTCTACTAGGTCAAGCCTTTTTTCTTGAGGATAACAAAGAGTTTTTGCTATAAAGAAAAAATAAATAAAAAGGAAATATAAATGAAGAAATACAATGCAACCGTCAACAAGTATTATCCAATTCTTGGCAACATGGCTACACAATCGATAAAAGATCACGAAAAAGGCTAAATGGTCAATCTGGTCATAAAACATTTCAGCCATTAACTTGAACCTCTTAACAAAACCTAAAACAGAGTAAGAATTATCCTGACCTGCTCGACATATGCGAGGAGGAGATGTTGCAGTAGAACAGGTTGTGCCCTTTGCAGATGCGTGTACCCAGGAACAATCAAGCCTTCATTTTTTATGGCTACACGAACTAGCGCCACCTGCAAATTGAACAAAAGAGCTTATTAATGGATTACAACTGGTAGGTAAACCATTTTATTATGAAGTAAATGCTAATAAAAAGTTAATGCAGATAGATGTCACATATGCAAACCAACTATTATAAGCAAAATCCTAGAGAAGTTTTAAAATGTTCTAGTGTAGACCCTTCATACATCCATTCAAAATTGATGGATACAGAAGGAGGCAAATAGTGAGGTATTCTAGTAAATATACTGGATGTGATTACTGCACATGTGGAAGAATTCAAGAATATATTCTCAAGTGCGCCAATTGGCTGATAGTGGTGGTGGTGATAGTAGCAACCACCACTAAAAAAAAATTAATAATAAGAATTCATGATGGCTTACGTCTTATTAGATTCATCACGAACCTAATTGATTTTGTCAAATTTCCCCCATTGTTGTTATTATTGAAAAATAACAGACTTTATTGATGAAACAAAAATGATAAAGCAAGACTAAACAATCCTCAACAACAAAGTCGTCTCCCCTCAAGCTAGGGGGTGGCCAGCCTAAACATGAGAAAAAGGGGGCAACAAAATTAGCAAAGAGAGACTACATTTCCGAAAATTATACAAGTTCACCAAGCCCCCCCCTCTCTCTCTCTGCGCCATCCCCAATGCATAAAGATTCCATTCGAATGAGGCCAAGATGTATGTGGAGATTCCACGCCAATCCATCCTCAATTAAATCCAAAGATGTTTACGACCCAGATAGAATAATATGGTTCAGAAGGGGTGGAACTGAAGTACATATTACAAATACTTCCTTACTCTTGCCAAGTTATCTATGAGATTAGATAATATCATGTAAATCAAAGAAAACTCGGTATATTTGTCTTTGTTTGCTCAGTAGGATCTAAAGGATCAGATTCTAAGATAAGACCACAAATTCCTATACAGGAGTATGTCAAGTGATAATTGAGATATTTTATCTTCTACTTCAGTAGCCTGCAAAGCTTTCCTCAACGAGTCTGGAAGGGATATTTCTAATTTTCCATTGAAGCTGATCATTTCCTTAACAATTTTTTCCAGTTTGGGGGAGTAAGTTCATTAAGGCCCTGTTCTTTCTCTGGAATTCCTGACAGGAATTCCGGTTGTCTGGGAATTCCGGAATTCCTGTCAGGAATTCAGTGTTTCTTGGCAAGAATTCATAGCATTCCGAAATTCCAGTATTTCCCAATGCTAAAAAACAAGCATTTTCAAATCCCACCTCTCCATCTGGATTTCCAAAAACCCATAGTTGCAGGAATTCCGGCTGACCTCTCTCTTGTACTCAACGGTCACGACGGATATAGTGGGGCGACTTGGACTGTGGGCCACCTTTGGAAATCCGAACCCCACATCTGATACTGGATCCAGGGGCGAACCTGATGGTGGTGGACCCATGGGGATTGGGTCCCATCTGACCCCACATCTTAGGATTTCACAGTACTGGGCGTCATTCACAAATGGATTTTCTTATTTGAACATCAGGTTGTGGGCCCAGTAGGATCACTTGATGCCAAATCAGGACCTTAGGATCTGTTGTGGGGCCTTGGGCGACCTGGATGATGAGGGTTGATCGTTGGCCCTTGATCAGTGGGGCCCACGATTTCTCTATTTTCCTAACCACAGGCGAGAAGCATTCGTGTGTTACAGAACCTTGTTCTTCAATGAAAAGAAGAGAGGAAAGAGATGAGTGACTGTATGGTGGTCTAAGGGTGCATGGGAATAAAAGAGGAAAAGTAGGAAGTTGAATGGAGATGCCATGTGGTGCATTAGTAGAGAGAGGGGTGATGGCTGGGACCATTTGTTTTGGATTTATTTTAATCATGGATACAATATATTATTAGTGGATTAACTACCTGACCCCATTAGTTCATAAAAAATGCCAATTTTGTTTGTTCTTATCTAATTATGTGATTTTATTTTGTTTGGCTCATGGACATGTGATTAGTTTTTGCATGGATGTTGTTTTTAATTTTTAATTTTTTATTTTTTGCTGCTTGAATTGTGAAATTGGTATATAAACAGTACATACAAGAGTAACTTAGAAATCCTATAGTTATGAAACAGATAATTCAGAAAATCCAGGAACTCATGAATTCTCAGACAGGAATTCAGACATAAAAAAAAACAGGGAATTCAGAAATGACAGAATTCAGTAGCATTTCAGAATTCCAGCATTTGCAAATCCCAGACAGCCACCAGACATGAATTCCAGGAATTCTAGAAAAGAAACGGGCCCTAAGATTATGGTGTTCATGGATTTCAAGACATTGTACAGTTATCTAACGAGAATGCAAGAAACGGTAGAGTCCTAGAGATTTCATCTGAGGCAGGTGACAACTGTAGGGACCTTAGATAGGTTTTGCAGTGACAGGCTTCATGAGTCTCAGAGACCTGCTCTGGATAGCTTTTTAAACAAGTGATCCACATTAACCAAAATGACCAAACATAAATTCAACAGCAGCCAAACAGAGGAAAAGATTGGCTGGCTCATTGTCAAAAAGGAAAACACTCTTGATAGAATGATACAGTGATGAGCCTCCTGAAATGTGATCCAACTGGGCTAGTGCTGGTATGATCACCAGGCAGGCATGCAGATGCTGTAGTTCAGAATGTAGCCATCAGAAAGCATGAACCATGATTTGCCCCAATACCCAATGAAGCATGAACCATGGGTTTAAGACTTTGCTAACACCAGGATGCTGCCCATCACATGCCAGTTTTGGTGACTACCAATATAACTACTGGGTCATATTAGTCTGAAAATTCCATTTACCAACTTTGATTTTGCACTAAAGTGATGTTTGGATGAGTGGAATCCTAGTGAATAGTGTCCATGGAATTCAAGAGGATTGTGGTGTAGCCCCAGTGGATATGTGGAACAACAACCTCAGAGAAGGATGATCTACATGTAGACAATAGCTATGATGCCCCCATCACCAATCAAACAAATTCCAAACACCAAGAGGAAGCAGTAAACATGCATAAACCAAACCTGTAATTTACAAACCTCCAAACCTGGATTAACAAAATGGGTTAAAAGAAACGATGATGAAGTAAGACCTGAAGGCGCTTTATACGGTCAAGAATCTCAGTGATAGCATCCCGACACCACAGACGGAGATCTGTTACAACTTGATCATTCCGACTTCTGGCAGTATGAAGCTTCTTTGCAGGTTCACCAACCAAATCAGTAAGTGCTGCTTCAATATTCATATGCACATCCTCCCGATCTGTTCTCCAGACAAATTCACCAACTTCAATTTGTCTCTCTATTTCATCAAGACCTTGCAATATGCAGTCCCTATCACTGGAGGTCATCAAACCCTACATAATAATAAAAGGATCAAACTTCACCGATTAAAAGCAAAGCCAAGATCTTTAGTGCTTGATGCCAAAAAAAAGAAAACTTTTCACCTGTTTTGCGAGCATAGTTGCATGAGCCCTACTTCCCATGATATCGTGCTTGTAGAGCGCTTTATCGAACGATATCGATTCGCTGAATTTCTCGACCGCATCCGTTACGCTTTCTTCGAATCGGCCGCCCCACAGCTTCATTTCCTTCATGGTCTCCTTCTTCGTCTTTACCGACAGATCTAGCGTTGAGAGATCGGGCGGCGCCGATTCGGAAACGCACGAAATGCGGGATCTTGTGGCAGAGCTGGTGCTTTGGAGGAATCCGAATCGGAGTTCCGCTACGGAGGTCCGATTCGGAAGCGACGGGGGATGAGGCGGGGGAGGAGGACGGGAGGGGCGGAAAAGCGATTTCATTCCTCCGCCGCCAACGAAAGGAGATTTAGATAACAGTGAGGGTGGAGCAAACTCTTGTCTTGAGGCGGGAATGCGGTCGTTTTTAGAATTAGATCAACGGTTTCGATTAACTCGGGCCGAACAGATAAAAAGCCAACTTTCGGTGGGAGCTTTTTGGGGGCTCAAGGCTCAGCCCCTTTGAACTGGTTCAAGCCTCGACTTTAGTATCGACGCCAGGCCTGGATCTAAATTTGTTTGGCCTCCTAATACATGGGCCGTGATTGGACTGATAGTTGATAGAGGGTCAATGGACTATTTTCTATAACCCTTATTAGAAAAGGAAAGAAGTTGTCTTCTCTACACAACCTTCCTGTGGGGCCACTTTAGTGCTTAGCTGTCTAAATTGATGCAACGTGTTTTATGCTATGACATCTGCCCATGGACCCACCTGATGCAGGGCAAACTCAAAACGGCAGTATCCCTTTCCCTATTTCCGGCAGTATACCTTTCCCTATTTCTGGATTCTTCCTCTTTCCACCTGCTTATATCTAGTATCTAAACAAGTGATTTGAAAATCAACAAATGATAAAAAAAATCCCGGCACGATTGATTAAATGGTGGGACCTCGGGCCTGACAAGTGTAAACCAGGCTAGGCACTTAGGGCCTGTGTCAGCTTGAAATGGATACCAATGTTTTTTCTAAAGTTGGATGAGCCTGCCTATGCCCCTACTATAGGAAGGTAAAAGATACGCCCCATTAATAATACATTCATGGTTGATTGGCGTTGGCACAACTTTTCTATGCCATCTAAAATTTGATTATCAAAAAATGTGTATGGCTTGAAATATAGAGTTCAGATTCTTGGGTGGTCTATTGCTCCCTTCACGTGACTGGGATGTGTGGATCTCAATTGGACTATGGATGATTTGAACGGTTGAAATCGAATGTCACCGTCCTCTTTAGTGGCATATCCTTGGGTTTTAGTTCGACGTAATTAGTCCCACCATAATGTAATTAATATATAATATTATGCTAATCATGTTATTGATCACGTGTTCAATCTTATGGTGGAATCAAATCCTATTAAAGTAAACTTTGATAATTTACTTGAAGGGGATGACATTCAATTTGGATAATAAGTAGGTGGCCCCTGGTGACTTCAACACATTCTACTCACATAAAGAACAACGGCAATAAAGAAAATATATGAACCTAGCATCCAGGTAACGTGTTCAATCTTATGGTGGGACCAAATCCTATCAAAGTAAACTTTGAGAATATATTGTTGAAGGGGATGACATTCCTTTTCATAATTTGGATAATTAGTGGGTGGCCCCTGGTGACTTATACACATCCTACTCACATGAAGAACAATGGCAATAAAGAAAATATACAAACCTAGCATCAAGATAATTTAACAAATTACTTTGACTTTCTATGTTTTAATATTTGATCTCTCGCTTTCGCGTGGGATTAATTCAAGCGATGGTCCCTAAGCATGTGATATCAGACTTTTTATGACTCATTTGCCCTTCTAACCATTTAAATGGGTGTGTGGTCCCTAAGCATGTGACATCAGGTTTTTTATGACTCATTTGCCCTTATAACCATTTAAATGGGTGTGTGGTCCCTAAGCATGTGACATCAGATTTTTTATGACTCATTTGCCCTTCTAACCATTTAAATGGGTGTCATGCAATTTAAATATGGGTTTTAACTCTAACTCACTGTCTTTCCCGGATTATTTTTACAAGAGGAAAGTCTTTATTTCCCGACATTGGAAGAGCATCTTGATGGAAGACATTGTTTCAATAGAAATTAAGAGGTAAAGAAGAAAACTAAGAGATTACTTGAACAACTGATTGCATAAGTCACATGGGACAGGTTGCTAGATTCAATTAAATTTTTATCAAAGCTAGATAAATTCAAACTAAATCTAGTCAAACCAAACCAAATCTAGTTAGATAATCTCATATCAAAGTGACATAATTTGTTTTCAAATTGGTTGTGATTTCAAACACGAATAAATTCATATAAATTCAAATAAACTCATGCCAAAGTCAAATAAGTTTACATCAAAGTTAGATAAATTCGCAAGAAATTCAAATAAATTCACTAAATTCGTATCAAATTCAGATAAATTTAAAGCAAACAAAAATAAATTCATATCAAACTTAGATAAATTCGTACCAAACACAGATAACACCATGCCAAAGTCATATAACACATACAAAACTTAAATAAATTCACAGCAAACTCAAAATAACTCATTTAACAACTCAAAAAAACTCATGCCAAAGTCAAATAAGTTCACATCATGCCAAAGTCATATAACATCATGCCAAAGCCATATGACACATACAAAACTTAGATAAATTCACAACAAACTCAAAAAAACTCATGCCAAAGTCAAATAAGTTCACATCAAAGTTAGATAAATTCACAGCAAACTCAGATAAATTCACTTAATTCGTATCAAACTCAGATTAATTCAAAGCAAACACAAATAAATTCATATCAAACTTAGATAAATTCATACCAAACACAGATAACATCATGCAAAAGTCAAATAACATTATGTCAAAGTCAGATAACACATACAAAACTCAAGTAACACATACATCAAAGTTAGATAAATTCACAGCAAACTCAGATAAATTCACTTAATTCGTATCAAACTCATATTAATTCAAAGCAAACACAAATAAATTCATACCAAACACAAATAACATCATGCCAAAGTCAAATAACATTATGCCAGAGTCAGATAATACATACAGAACTTAGATAAATTCACATCAAACTAAACCAAAAACTCATTTAAAACCAAGTTGAATACATTTTAAAGTCTAAAATCTTGTGAAATTCAGTTAATTTCATACCAAACTCATTATTTCATAAGAAACTCATATAAACTTAATAAAAACTCAGAGAAAATCATTTCAAAGTCACATAAATTCATTTGAAACCTTATTTAATTAATAACAAACGAAGTTAAATTGAAATCAAACTCAGAAAAATAATATAATATACAGATAAATTCATTTAAAGTCTCATTTAATTGATCATAGACTAAGATAACTTTATATAAAGCTTAGATAAATACATGTCAAAGTCAAATAATTTCATATCAAGTTTAGATAAATTCAAACCAAAACTTAGATAAACTTATGTCAAACTCAATTAAGTTTAAGTCAAGATGATTCGATTGCTTGAGGCCACTGATGAGTTGATTTTGCTTCTTTATGCAGTTTTCTTCATCTTTGATTTTAGAATCTTTATTTTTCTCAGATTTCGGAGTGTATGACGGAATATTTTAAAGCAATGCGTGTTTGGTGACGTATAGAGTATATAAATAGAGGGCATTTTTATCTTTTTGACTCATTAAATGTTAAAAGGGGACGATGCCTTTATGAGAAAATGACCTGGACCACAGGTTATAAAACGTACTGTTGAGGGACCTTTCACCAAATGCCCCCTAATATTTACTGATAAAAACAAAGTTTTAAGTGCCAATCCGACTCAAGACTAACGTTGTCAAAGCCTCAAAAGGCTGGATTGGGCCAGGCTGGGGTCTACTCTTATCCTAGCTCGTATGTACAAGTTGAGTCTAGGTTAGGCCCGAATCACTGGTCAGCTTTAGGGGTATTTATGGGACGCGCTAAGGCATATCCTGGCCCACCCTAACTTTAGAAATAGTGGCCCAAGCCCAACACAGGCCATAAAAATTAGGCCTGAGCCCTCTCATTTAATCAATCGGGCTAGGCCAAACTTGGCTTTTCATCACTTTTGTGGGAATTAGAGCACTAATTAAATTAAATTACATGTATTTCTTACACAAGCCAAGTCGGGCCGGACTATGGGCGTTCTAAATTCAAGCCCGCCCCAATTATTAATCGGGCTCTCATTACATATCTAAGTCCGGCCCAAAAAGGACTAGGCCTGAATCAGGCTCGGGTTGCCCTAGCCCATGAGCACCCCTAGTCAGCTTGTGTCCCTTGCGCCCTTATCCTCCTTAAAGGGCCATGGCCAAAAGAAAAAGAAAATCCTTTTTTATTATCCTTATTAATGCCACCAACTATACCCTCATGTTAATCAAAGCACTTTGTTGTTATTAATGAGCTTTTTGATCGGACCCCAAGTGTAGGGTGCGATTGTAGTAATAATCTGGTGAGACCAGGTCGATCCACAGGGAGCAATGTAAACCAAGGTTCCTTCTCAACTTGTACCTGCCCTTAATTAAAAATCTAAATCTAGCCTAAAAACTAAAAAATTACAACCATCATTCTTACTTTCCAAAATTTACATTAATTACAATCTAATGAAAAGAAAACTTCCTAAATCTAAAAATCATAAACTAAAAACTAAAATTGCTACAAAAGAACAAACAAGTTAGAACATCAAGAATAAAAGGTACCAAAATTAAAAATAAGAAACTACACTAGAAACAAAAGAAATCTAAGTTAGAAAGTTAGTAATGCAATGCATGCCATGCTATCTAGTTCCAAACATAAACTTTACAAAAATAGACATAAAATTGAATTGATCATAAAAATAAAGACAATAAATAAAAGTTCAAGAATTTAAATGTGTGGTGAAAACAATAATTTAAATGTGTGGTTTTAACATAATTTTAAATGTGTGGAAGTGTATTCTTCTCTTTCAAAATTCTTTTCTAAGCGGGGTCATAATTTGAATCATGCTCTTAGGGTGTAACGCCCCAATTCCGGATACCGAGAAAATCGTCAAAGTACCGAAATTGGCGCGCTACTTCCCGGAAAATCCGAGAACTTCCAAGATCGTAGTTCCGCAGTGAGGTCCAATTTAAAACTTTTTGAACGAATATGTAACAACAGTTATTATTGCGGAAGCGTATTATAAGCGGAAGCCATACAGAGATAGCGGAAGCATAAGGTATCATCGTATATATGTCAAATGTAAAAGGGCTGAAGTCCAGCCTAAATGCATAGTAATAACAAATCAAAGTTTAATTACATATTTTTCATTTCTACCCAACTCACAACAAATGTCTCTCAAGACCCTAAACAAAAGAACGCTCAAATCCCTGCAGCTAGTGTCGGCTCTCCACCTTCCGGCTCGACCTCATGGTCGGCCGGCCCCCACCCGTAGTCGCCTACTACGGGCACCTCAACGAGTGCGAACGCGTCGCCCTCGAACTCTGGGTCAAGACCTAAGCACCAAGAGTGGGTCAGATCTAAAGATCTGGCAAGTCACAATATGCAGATAATATAGAATGTATGCATCAAAATGAGTAAAGACATGTATAAAGTTAAGAGAGTAACAAAGGTACATATGCTATGCAGTCGTGCAAGATAACAATGTAGAATCATAATAAGCGTAACAGTAATAAACCTACACAATATGGCACATCCACATAAGCTGGTCACCGCGGGATATTATGCCGCGGCCCTCCCATACTGAACACAGTCGCGGTAGGGATCCTAAGCTAATGCTAGGGATTACTAACCCTGCAAAACATCATCAACATCATCCACAACGACCGGAACCGGCATCACACCGTCCGTCCCAACAGTGCTCATCATGATAGCCACACACAAATCTCAATAGCTCCTACCAGTGATGATCAGTCCAACTGGCTGAGCTTAAATCAACTCAGTGAATGTCTATGCCGACTCGGAAACAATAAAGGTCTGTGTCTGTCTAGGCTTTGCCTTGCGTGAACAAGGTCCTAACAAAAGTCCCTAAGAGGTCCAAGTACTCAATATAAACTGTGGATCATAGTCCAAGTCCAATCCCATCATTGGATCCATACCAATCATTGGATCCATACCAAGGCCCACCAAATACATGGCCTGATCTATAACAGTCCATATGAGATACAAGTCCGTATTTAATGACATATGATCCATTTACAACCTTAATGGGTCACACGCCCATACAATCTAACCTCTCCATTCTAGGGTAATTCACATCCAACTTAGGCCATAAAAAGGGCCCGCCTAGCCACAGACACGGGTCAATGATCCACCCAATCAGGTTACCGGGTCACCTCTAAGTATTCCTAGGTTTAGGTCCTCCATTTTCCATTTAATTAACAGGTATGAGCAATAATAAGGGCAATAGAGTGATAATCGTAGTATGAGGGAGATGAATCTCCAAGTACACGAATCATAGGGAGATAGCAACAGTCCAACCTAGGTAAATGGTCCACTTTCGGATACAGGTCCATCTCAGGTAATTCGATCTTTAAGTGAAACCACAGATGCTAAGGAATATTGTGTTTGGTGCTTAGAAGTTATGTGCATCATTTGGTAACGTATAAAGGTCGAATCATCTAAGATTACATAACCTGGACTTTAATTAGTGGACCCCACGAGTCAAGGTTGAGCCGTACCATTGACTCGTGGCTGGCACAGTGATGGAAGTCTATTTGAATGGTCAATGGGTTCTACATATGATTGCAACAATGGAATTTAGAATCTGGGGATCGTCACTGTACACAGTGTGCTCAGCCGACCTCCTGGCCTGGGCGGTCAGCTCGGCACACTGTGATCAGAGAAGGTGAAACATCCTGCAGGCAAGGCTTACTCGTCCAGGACATCCTGTGAGTCCGGCTAACCCCCTGGCCTGGGTGGTTGGCCGTGCGCACTAGGAATTCTGGCTGAAGGAAATGTCCCAGGTTCCAGTCTCCTTTGTTGAAATCCCGCCTTTCTGGAAAGCCATCTCGGAGTTCGGCTAAGCAATGGAGCTCAATTGAATACTCAGTTCGGCTACCCAGCTCGGCTCGGCGAGGGCCTAGCCCAGTTCGGCAACCCAACTGAGTTCAGAAATGCATTGAGTTCGGCTCGGCATTGAGATTGGTTTAGCTCTCGGCTCGGTTAAGCACTGAGTTCGGCTAAGCTCGAAGTCCGGTCTGGCACGGAACCCGGTCTGGCGCTGAGCTCAGTAACACTGAGTTCGGCCATAACACTGAGTTCGGCCGTAACACTGAACTCGGCCTTGAGCACTGAGCTCGGCCTAGACACTTAGCTCGGCTAAACGCGGATCTCATCGACCATTATGCTCGGCAGAACTCTGAGTTCAGCTAGTGTCGAATCCAGCCATCGCTGAGTCCGGCCAGTACTGAGCTCGGCAGTTACTGAGCTGCGCTAACGCTGAGCTCGGCAACCGCTGGGCTCTGCAAAGTGCTGAGTTCGGCAGTTGCTGAGCTGCACTAATGCTGAGCTCGGCAACCGCTGGGCTCTTTAGGTGCGGAGCTCGGCCATCGCTGGACTCTGTCCATCTCTCCTATCGGGGTTGTGTTCTGTTACAGAACCCAGTTCTGCGACAGGACACAACTTCTCTTCATTAAGCACAGGAATGGTGGTCCACCTCTGATCAAAATCCAGATCAAGTAGCACCCCATGGTCGCACAGGGCCCCTCACATAGACGTAGGGTCCTGATCTACCAAGGGTGGTCCTACTTCGATTCCGATCACAACACAACGAGGTGGGTTCTCGTCATTCCATCTCCGGAAACTCATTCCCGTGACCCAATTCTTCTGGGATTCTCCATAGACCATTACAGAAACAAAACAAATCATTCCTACATCATCCATCCATCATCAACCGGCCATTGATCATCCAAATGAGGTAATCCCATCCATCAATGGCCAAAGGAACCAAACAAACATGCTCAAGGATCGATCTAAACATATATATTACAAATTGAAATTCTACTGCCAATCAAAGGAAGGAAACATGCAATCTAAACTACCAGCACAGTGCACTTGCCTTGATCGATTGAAGGTAGAAGGAAAAGAAAGAAAACCACAGGGAAACCAAAAGGCAGGGTCTCGACAGTAGCTCTTATGGTGCAGGTCGATCTCAGCTGGCCTTCTGTTAAGGGATTTCTGGGGTGAGGAAGAGAAAAGAGAGATTGGAGGGGGGAGACGAGGGTTCGTTGCAGGGAATTGGGGAAGAAGAAGAAGAAGAAGAAGAGAGAAGAGATTGAAACTTGAGAGAAAGGAAAAAGGAGATGAACAGTAGTTGTTAGGGCAGGGGGAGGGTTTTGTTTATATAGGTTGGGTTTTTTTGGGTTAGGGACAAGATTGCCCTTAGGGTTAAAATAGGATTAGGGTTAGGGTAAAGGGTATTTGGGTCTTTAGGTGACCTTCTAGAAGATTCCTTGGTGCAAACCCCCTATGGTAAAAACAAAACTCTAGCTAGGGCCTCTAACAAACTAACCAACTCTAAGAAATAACAAAAGACACCCTATTGACTCTACTAATTACACCACTAGACTAACCCTAGGAAAATACATAACTACCCTCACTAAGCCCTATAATTAATATAATTAAAATACTTAAGCTAATATATAGTATTCAAATTCACAATGAGGGCCCACCAGGGGTGGGGTCTCACATTCCTCCCTCCTTTAAAACATTTGGTCCCCAAATGTAAAAACAAAGTAGGGACATACCTGCGGTAGAAGATGTGGATAATCTCTTGCCACCTGGTCTTGTAGCTCCCAAGTAGCCTCTTCCGGAGTGTGATGCTCCCACTGAACCTTCACGAACTGGATGGTTCGGTCCCGAAGCACTTTCTCCTTGGTGTCGATGACGGCGACTGGCTTGGCGATGTAGGACGCGTCGGGCTGGATGTCGAGCGGCTGGTGATGCAGAATGTGGGTAGGATCCTCCACATACTTCCTCAACATCGAGACATGGAAGACGTCGTGCACACCTGATAGCTCTGTTGGCAGCTGAAGTCTGTAGGCGACATCTCCGATCCTGGCCTTGATCTCAAAGGGTCCGACGTATCTCCGTGCTAACTTGCCCTTCTCGCCGAATCTGAGGGTGCCTCGAGCTGGGGAAACCTTCAGGAAGACACGGTCTCCCTTCTGGAACTCGAGTGGTCTGCGCCGATTGTCTGCGTAGCTCTTCTGTCGACTGCGGCTAACCTTCAGGTTCTCCACTATCTAGTGGATCTTCTCACTGGTGTCGCCGACAATAGATGGTCCATGGAAACTCCTGACACCAACTTCCTCCCAACAGACTGGGGTCTTGCACTTCCTGCCGTATAACGCCTCGAACGGTGCCATCTTGATGCTCGAGTGGTAACTGTTGTTGTAGGCAAACTCACAGAGTGGCAAGTGTTGAGTTCATGAATTTGCACATTTACCCATCATTGTAGGATAAATTAGGGGTTTGATTAGGTGAATTGCATCATTATTCATCTAATTCCATCATTTCATGCATTTTCACCTAGAAACTTGAATTTTCATACTTTTCATACATTTTCTGCATTAATTTAGAATGTTTTGTAAATTTTCTTCGAAGAGTCCCAGTTGGAGTAGGACTCTGTCCGGATGGGTCCCGCTTCAATATGGGCTCTTCAATATTTGATGTGTTGAATTAAAATGTGCAGAAAACGAGAATTGCAGGCCTCTGACATGGACCCCACACACAAGCCATGTGAATATCACTCAAAGGAGGGGTCCACTCATCATGTCAGTTGAAGAGTCCTAACTACAATAGAAGACTTCTCATAGGGCCCACTATTCAAGCAGATGAAATGATCTACATGGCAGGGTCCGCAGTAGTTGCAGATTTGAAATTATTAATGGATAATTCAAATAGTATAATTATGATTGGAATAAAAGAAGAAGAGTTTGAATCATCCACATTTGATCTCCTTTGGAAAATAAGAGTTGTGGAGAGAAAGAATCCTTGGCAAATCAAATTTCAAAAGTTAATCCCGTTTTTCTCAGGATAACTCATCTTCAAATGGCCATAACTTTCAATTCAACCGTCGGATCGATGAAATTTACCTACCGTTGGAAAGCTTATTCAGAGTAGATATCCGTGGAGCCCAAGAATATGCAAATCAGAGCTAAATTGACAAAGTTACGGGCCTGGAGATTTTCATGTTCATTTTTAGACGGGATTGCAATTAAATCCACACCGTTGATAATCAATTGCTGCATATCCCTTGTGGGACCCCATCTGAAGATTAGTCAAGCTATCCAGAAGCTTCCACCTCATTCAAATTTAAAAGAGATAAGAGATATACCTTATCTATGAAGATAAATCAAATTTGCAGAGAAAGTGTCCAGATTCAATGTATCTGTAAGATAACCGGGGTTATAAGAGGAACCAAAAGGAAGCATACGAGACACTCCCTCCCTTGGACGTCCACCACTATTCTCTCTCATTTTTTTTCTTTTCCTAATTAATAAAATTTAAGAATTATTTTTGGGTATTCTGAAGCCCTGTTTCAGAAATTAGGATTTTTAGAAGAGAGATTTCTGAGAGACCATTGTACAAGGAGATGCTATTAATGAAATTACTTATGGAGTTCTTTTCAATGGCTGGCTAGATTTCTGGATTGGAGCACACAGATGAAGCTAAGTAGATCTTTAATTTAATCTATGTGAATTTTCTATTTACTTGTCTCTTTTAAATGCATGCTCTATTAGAATAATAGATCTGTCTTCATGCCTTAGGCAGCCTCTATTTTGATTTCTAATGAAAATAGTTTGATGATTTATACTTATTTTGATAGATTATGCTTAGGGTTGAGATCCTTTGATAGTTTATGCTTAATTTGATAAGTCATGCTTATGATTTTTCATTCTTTTATGAGGTGAAGGAGGTCTTGGGTTGTGATCTTATTCTTTTTATTAAAATCTGGTTTTTGCAAAAGACAAATCCTCCGGATCCGAAACATTGATTTGTTTCTGATCTGAGTTATTTTGAGACAAATAGTAGAATAATCGCATGATGGATTAATTATCTTGCTTAGTGGATTCTGGATGCTCCGATCTATTTTTTTTTATATATTTGATTAGTTTGTTTCTGAATTCTTCTAGATTTTCTTAGATCTCAATTATTCATTAATCTTTGATTAAAAAAAATCAGATTTAAATTTTAACTCAGTAGTGCTCCCTGTGGGATCGACCTGTAATTGCCACTATCTCAACATGATAACTGTGCACTTGCAGTAATTTTAATGGATTGATTTAATTCACATCAAGTTTTTGGCGCCGTTGCCGGGGAGCCAAATCTAAGTTTTGATAAAAATCTGAATTTTTGTTATATTAGATTCATATGCATGCTCATATTTAGGTTGCATTAGTTGTTTAGTCATCTAATTTTCTTCAGTATTTTTATTTGCAGTTAGTATTAGTTAGTATTTTACTTTGCTAAGTTTTCTGTCTTTTCTGATTTTTCTGATTTTTTTATATATTTTTTTTATAATTAATTGAATTTTCGAAATAAATAATTAATAAAAATAAAATTTTTTTTTTTGAATTATTTCCTTTAATTCCGAATTTCAGTAAATAAAAATTAAAAAAAAAATTGGATTGGTTTAACTAATGTTTTGATTAGATTAGGATTGGTAAGGTAGAGTTTAAAATTTTTAGGACTAGGTTGTTTTGATTAATATGCTAACCTTTGAATTCTTAAATTAGGTAATTAGAAATTTTAAAATTCTATCTCTTAAGTTATTTAGATTAGTTAGAGTTTTAAAATCTGAAATTTGAATTGGATAAGATTGGATTTCTTATAATTGAAACTTTTTGAAAACTCTAATCATATCTGGACACTTGTTTGGATAATTTAGAATTTCTGATTTTTTTATTCTGTAGATAGAATTTTTGATTTATTTCAATAACTTAGAGTCCACTTTGGATAGAGTTTTGATTTACTTGGTGTCTTTTGAATTTTCTTTTATTTTTTTTCAAAATTAGGATAAGATAGACTTTTGAGTTGGTTTGTTAACTTAGGATTTACTAACAAGAGTTCCTTTTGGATAGGTTACCTTGCTAAGAGGAGAGTTGCACAAAAATAGGAAACTGCGTGGATTTGCTCTAAGCAAACAAGTTGCTCTCAGAATTGCAAAAATTTGTCAAAAAAAGGTTATCCTTACATAGTTTAAGGATTAGCGTGGGCCCGCTGTAAGAGTTTCTAAACTTTATCCCACGAATCTTTTACTTGTAAGTGGGGCTTGGGTGATTTAAATTTCAGCAAATATGATTGTGTGATTGACACACCAAGTAATTTGGACCCACACACTTAGTTAAGGGCAATTGACCCCAATAAGATAAGGACTGGATTTCATCACCAGATCCTTGCCCAATTAGGTTTAACCACCTCTCACATAGTAACCTAACCATTAATTAAAATCAAATAGAAACGAGACCATAGGACTCGAGCTCATTAGGACGAAGACCACAAAAGGTTGCACCAGTTGCGCTCTTTGGTCAAGTTGATGTCTAGGTAAGTCCTGTCCCTACAAAAAAAAAAGGGTGACAGTCTCTGTTCTAGGAGTTTGGTTCTTAAGCGGGACCCTTGCCAAGTGCATTGTGACCCCACCACTCATCCTGGGGACTTACCTGGTCAATTTGTCTTCATAAGACCGAATTGGAGGCCTTAGTGCACTCTTCAAACCAGTTAGGAGCTGTCTAGAGAGTTAGGCTAACCCTAAGATAATTCTTTGTGCTCAATCTTTGTGCTTGACTGCTTGTGCATAATCTAGTAAGACAATTGGGGCCCCGCACATAGATTAGGCTTGCATTTCTTCAAGGTTAAACCTGATGCATGCGTTCTAGACCCGAGAGAGAGAAATTGTGGGTACGCAAGAGTAAAAGGTTAGTCAGGATAGAACCCGAATTAGCCTTAACCATTGTCGGAAAGTCTTCCATCTTTGAAGAAATTGTTAGGATGGCTGATCAAGTGGACCCACCCATGACTTTGAAGGACTACATGTACCCCACCAGGACAACTCAACCGTCCTGCATCACCCTGCCTCAAACCAATGCCACATTTGAGCTGAAATCTGGCATGATCCAGATGCTCCCAGTATTCCGTGGGCTAGACCAGGAAAACCCATATCAACATGTTAGGGAATTTGAGGACATCTGTGGGACCATGAGAATTAATAACATGACTGAAGAGGCCCTTAAACTTAGATTATTTCCTTTCTCCCTAAAAGAAAAGGCTAAAGCTTGGCTTTATGCCTTACAAGCCGGGTCCATCACTACATGGGACAAGCTAGTCGAAGAATTTTACAAAAAATTCTACTCTAAGCAGAAAACCGCTTCGATCAGGCAGGCCATCAATGGATTCCATCAAATGGAAGGGGAGACACTTTGCAGTTATTTGGAACGGTTCAAGGACCTCTTAATCCAGTGTCCCCACCATGGATTTGAAAAAATTCGATTGGTCCAGATCGTGTATGAGGGTTTGGATTACCCTACTAAGCAGATGGTGGAGTCTTTCTGTGGTGGGCAGTTTACACAGAAGACAGCAGATGAAGCATGGACATTTTTGGAAGAAACTGCTGAAAATACATTGCAGTGGGCACCTATCAAGAGGGAGCCCATCAAACCCACCATTCCTGAAAAAGGGGGGATGTTCAAGATTGAACCCAAAATTGAGGCAGAGGCCAAATTGGCCACATTGGCGAGAAGAATAGAGGCTTTAGAACTGAACCAAAAGCCTACTCCAAACACTTTGGAGTCTTTGAAATATACTCAGGCCATGAATGGAGGGATTGACCCAATAACTTTGGGTCAGACCGAGTCTATTGAGGAAGTGAATGCGCTTTATCAAAATACTCGTTTTGATAATCGTCAGAGGTATGACCCATACTCCAACACATACAATCCAGGTTGGAGGGATAATCCTAATTTTTCTTGGACCAAGGGTCCAACTCAGGGTGGCCCATCACAATCACATCAATTTCAGCCCATTCAATCTCAATCCAATGCCCCGCCTGGTTTCCAAAAGCCCAATTTCACCCCCAATCCGCAAAATCAGCGGATAGATTCTCTTGAGGAAACTATGAAACTGTTAGCTCAGAATACCCTCCAATTCCAGCAAAGCACTACTCAAATTTTGAATGGTCACACTCAGACCCTTACACAACTGGAATATCAGATGGGCCAACTGGCCAACTCCATCAGTATCAGAGACAAGGGAACCTTCCCTAGTCAATCTGAACCCAATCCCAAAGGCCAAGTCGTTCATGATATAAAAGGAAAAGGCCCAGAACAAGTTAAGTCCATCATTACTCTTAGGTCGGGTACACAAATTGATAACAAGATTGAAATACCAAAAGAACCTGAGGAAGAATCTAGTGACATATTAGAAATTGAGGAACCACGTGTGCATGCTGAACCCATGTTAGAACCAGAGCCAGTCAAAGCAAACCCAATCATAACTAATCCATCACCTAGTGAGCCATCTCCTAGGACTTATGTTCCCAAGGCACCATACCCACAGAGGCTAGGCCCAGCAAAATCAACTATTCAGTTGGATAAAATGCTAGAAGTATTCAAACAAGTGAGGATCAATATCCCACTACTTGATGCTATCCAACAGATTCCAGCCTATGCAAAATTTCTGAAAGACCTTTGCACCTTCAAAAGGACTACTAATGTGCCCAAAAAGGCTTTTCTAGCCCAACAAGTTAGCTCGATCATTTCCTGTCCAACCCCGATCAAATACAAAGACCCAGGGTGTCCTACCATTTCTTGCCAGATAGGGGACCATCACATAGAGAAAGCTTTGCTAGACTTGGTGCAAGTGTAAACCTTCTTCCATACTTTCTTTATGAAGAATTAGGTTTGGGGGAGTTGAAAAAGACCCATGTGACCTTGCAATTGGCTGATGCATCGATTCGATACCCCAAGGGGGTAGTCGAAGACGTTCTGATCAAAGTCGGAGACTTTGTGTTTCCTGTCGATTTTGTTGTCTTGGATACCACACACACATCTGGGGTTGAACCCAACATCCCAATAATTTTGGGGAGACCATTCCTTGCCACCTCTAATGCCCAGATCAATTGTAGGAATGGTGTGATGCAAATTTCTTTTGGGACCATGACAGTTCAAGTGAACATTTTTAATATCAGTAAGCAACCTCCCGATGAGGATAATGGAATTTTTGAAGTCAGTTACATTCATGAATTGGTAGAATATCACTTACCCCATTTGAAACTTGAAGATCCACTAGAGGCTTGTCTGGCACACTTTGGAAGTGATTTTTATGTAGATGAATATATTAAGGAAGTTAATACACTGTTAGACTCAACCCCATCCATGGATTGCTCCAGGTGGCAACCGAAGCATGAGATTCTGACTCCATCTGCTTCCCCACCTGTCCCATCGATTATAAAGCCTCCTAAGTTAGAACTCAAGCAACTGCCGGATACATTGAAATATGTGTTTTTAGGCCCACTAGAAACCCTTCCAGTGATTATAGCTTCAGACTTGGACCCTGTCCAAAAGGAAAAACTCGTGAAAATTTTGGATGAACACAAGGAATCTATAGGGTGGTCCATCGCAGATATTAAAGGAATAAGCCCATCTGTGGTCCAACATAGAATCCATTTGGAAGAAAATGCAAAAACTTCTCGTGAACCACAGAGGCGACTGAACCCTACAATGAAGGAAGTAGTCAGGTCGGAAGTCTTAAAATTACTTGATGCAGGAGTACTTTACCCCATATCTGATAGTGCATGGGTAAGCCCGATTCAAGTGGTACCAAAGAAATCTGGAATAACAGTAGTTCAAAATGAGGGAAATGAATTGGTACCCACTCGGATACAGACTGGATGGAGGGTATGCATTGATTATAGGAAGTTGAACTCAGTCACTCGGAAAGATCATTTTCCCCTCCCATTCATGGACCAGATGCTCGAAAGGCTAGCTGGTCATGCATATTATTGTTTTCTTGATGGTTATTCCGGTTACAATCAAATTCCAATTGCACCTGAGGACCAGGAAAAAACCACCTTCACCTGTCCATTTGGCACTTTTGCATACCGACGCATGCCCTTTGGGCTATGCAATGCACCGGCCACTTTTCAAAGATGCATGTTGAGCATATTTTCTGATATGATAGAAAGATTCATTGAAGTTTTTATGGATGATTTTTCGGTCTTTGGCAATTCTTTTGAGGAGTGCTTACATCATTTATCCCTTGTGCTTGAAAGATGCAAAGAACAGAATCTAGTCTTAAATTGGGAGAAATGTCATTTTATGGTCAAAAGGGGCATAGTTCTAGGACACATTATTTCTGATAATGGGATTGAGGTGGACAAAGCAAAAATTGATTTGATCTCCAAATTGCCACCACCAAAATCAGTTAAGCAGATTCGATCATTCCTAGGCCATGCTGGTTTTTATCGTAGATTCATCACGGATTTTAGTAAAATTGCTAAACCTTTGTGCCAATTACTGACAAAAGAGGCCCCATTTGAATTTGATGAGAATTGTCTAAAGGCCTTTGAGAGACTGAAAACAGAACTAACTTCAGCCCCTATAATTCAGCCACCTGACTGGACCATTCCATTTGAGTTAATGTGTGATGCATCCGATACCGCTATTGGAGCTGTTTTGGGTCAACGGGTTGGGAAGTTACCTTACTTGATTTACTATACAAGTAGGACCCTCAATGATGCACAGCTAAATTACACAACCACTGAAAAAGAATTACTCGCTGTGATTTTTGCCTTGGAGAAATTTAGATCCTACTTGATAGGGTCCAAAGTCATCATTTACACGGATCATGCAGCTCTGAGATACCTTCTGTCCAAAAAGGATGCAAAAGCTCGATTGATCCGGTGGATCCTTCTGCTACAAGAGTTTGATTTGGAAATAAGAGATAAAAAGGATGCGAGAATGTTGTAGCAGACCATCTTTCGAGGTTACCTTTAGAGCCATTAGATGAGGTTCCTCTGAATGAAAATTTTCCTGATGAACAATTGCTTAGTATTTCCCAAATCCCCTGGTTTGCAGATATAATCAATTACCTTGTTACAGGGGAGATGCCCACCCATTGGTCAAAACAGGATCGATCAAAATTTCTAGTTGAGGTCAAGTACTTTTTTTGGGATGACCCGTATCTTTTTAAGTACTGCCCAGACCAGATCATCAGGAGATGCATTCCTGATCATGACCACTACTCGGTCATTTCATTCTGCCATGATCATGCTTGTGGGGGCCACTTTAGTTCAAAAAAGACAGCTGCAAAAGTTTTGCAGTGTGGATTTTACTGGCCCACAATCTTTAAAGATTGCCACACTTTCTGTTTGAACTGTGAGAGGTGTCAAAAGCTTGGCAAGCTCAATCGGAGGAACATGATGCCCTTGAATCCTATACTTGTAGTGGAACTTTTTGATGTATGGGGAATTGACTTCATGGGGCCATTTCCAAGCTCTTTTGGCAATTTATATATTTTACTTGCAGTGGACTATGTTTCAAAATGGGTGGAAGCAATACCCACCAGAAAGAATGATCGGCATGTGGTGATCAAATTTGTGAAGGAATACATATTCTCTCGGTTTGGTACACCTAGGGCAATTATCAGTGATGGTGGAACCCATTTCTGTAATAGCACCTTTGACCATCTGATGAAAAAGTACTCTATTACTCATAAGGTTGCTACGCCCTACCACCCACAGACCAGTGGCCAAGTAGAAGTATCGAATAGGCAGATTAAACAAATTTTAGAAAAAACGATCAACCCAAATCGGAAAGACTGGTCTTTACGACTATTGGATACATTATGGGCCTATCGAACCGCTTACAAGACTCCTATTGGGATGTCCCCATATAGGTTGGTCTATGGAAAGGCATGCCACTTGCCTGTTGAATTGGAGCATAGAGCTTATTGGGCTATTAAGAAGTTCAATTTTGACTTACCCACTGCGGGTACTCTGCGTAAATTGCAACTCAATGAGTTGGAAGAACTTAGAAATGATGCCTATGAGAATGCCAAGATCTACAAGGAAAGAATGAAGTTGAACCATGATAAGTCAATTTTAAGAAAATCTTTTGAACCGGGTATGAAAGTCCTTTTGTATAACTCCCGGTTACACCTGTTTCCAGGGAAGTTACGAACCCGATGGGCCGGTCCATTCATTGTCAGGACTGTTTACTTTCATGGTGCTGTGGAAATTGAAAATCCCAAAAATGGTGATGTTTTCAAAGTGAATGGTCAACGGTTGAAACCATTTATGGAACTGAAGGATAAAAACATTGAGGATATCCTTCTGGAAGACCCAATTTACCAGGGCTAATCATTTTTTGTCACGTCGGGCTGACGACATTAAACTTAGCGCTATTTGGGAGGCAACCCAATTTTGGAAGGTAATTGAGCTGGTTAATCACATTCTTTTGCACTCACTCCACATGGTAAGATGTTTCCATTTTCCTTATTGTTCAGTTTCACATTACACATGCATTCATAACATTGAGGACAATGTTGCATTTAGGTTTGGGGGTGTGAGTTAGAACTCGACATGTGATCATTTGTTCAATTTTCATTATACATTTTTTTTTTTGCTTTGCTTTGGTTTTTAGGAGATTAAAAAAAAAGATTTGTTATTGTTAGGTTAGAGGGAAACTTTCGAGACAATTTTTATTGGCTGAAGATATTTATTTTTGGCAAAAGAAAACAATGGTTCACTATTTCATTTATGGAAAGGATTTTTGAAAAAGTGCTGAAGTTTGATCCCTCACTTTTACACAAGTTGTATACGTTTTTAAGGTTTTGAATATGAAGCTAAGATTTCCATTTTTTTTTTTTGAAAAAAAAAATATGGAAAACCGAACCTTAGTTTACAGAGCTTCCTGGTTCGACGGGTGGATACATGGAAAGGGCTGCCTATTGTTGGGGACCGCAAAAAAAAAAAAAAAAAAAAGAGACAAAAGAAAAAGAAAAAATATATATATATATAAATAAATAAAAGTGTTTTGTTAGAAATCTTGAAAAGAATAAAAAGTTTTGTGACTAGTTTGGGTTCGTAGCCTTTTTAACCCGAGCCAGTAAGCCCTTAAGGGTATTTACATACCTAGTGCCCTAAAGCCATCTGGTTTGGGAGACATTGGCCAAATGCTCGTTACATGGGTTAATTAGAAAGCTTAAGGGACTTAGGCATTGCACAGTCACATGTGTGTGAAAAAAAAAAAGAGAAAAAAAAAATTTGCACCCTTAGAAAAAACAGTAGTGCGAAAGCCGTCATTATCACCTTGAAAGGAAGACTTTTTTTGCTAAGTTTAGGCAGCCCAGGTTTTGAAAAATATATATATATTATTATTTTCATGGAAATTCTTGGTGGATCATTTGATGCTTATTACGTATACATACTTTTCACCATGCACAATCAATTAAGCATGATTTCGAGAATTTCTGACCAAAAGATGGGATTGGTGAACCGAATTTAAGATTTGCTTTTGAAAATTCTGAGAACCAAGAATAGTCGGTATCTATAAACTTTCTCTTGGAAGAAGTTTCCCTGGATTATGTTAGGTTTTAAACACATTTTCAAAAAAAAAAAAAGAATTTTGTGGGTAAATTCACTGCAAACCCTCACGAGGCACAACTCGTCCACTAGGGGGAACCTAGGGGTTTAAGGGCTTGTTGCATATGCTAAATGCAACCGAGAATACCAGCGAAAGTGGTTTTGTTTTCATATTTACTTTTCTTTCTTAGATTAGGTCAAAGAACTTCAAAACTTTTGCTCGCAACTTTTGCTAAGGGACTAGCAAAATGCTGGTTGGGGAGTGTGTTGAGTTCATGAATTTGCACATTTACCCATCATTGTAGGATAAATTAGGGGTTTGATTAGGTGAATTGCATCATTATTCATCTAATTCCATCATTTCATGCATTTTCACCTAGAAACTTGAATTTTCATACTTTTCATACATTTTCTGCATTAATTTAGAATGTTTTGTAAATTTTCTTCGAAGAGTCCCAGTTGGAGTAGGACTCTGTCCGGATGGGTCCCGCTTCAATATGGGCTCTTCAATATTTGATGTGTTGAATTAAAATGTGCAGAAAACGAGAATTGCAGGCCTCTGACATGGACCCCACACACAAGCCATGTGAATATCACTCAAAGGAGGGGTCCACTCATCATGTCAGTTGAAGAGTCCTAACTACAATAGAAGACTTCTCATAGGGCCCACTATTCAAGCAGATGAAATGATCTACATGGCAGGGTCCGCAGTAGTTGCAGATTTGAAATTATTAATGGATAATTCAAATAGTATAATTATGATTGGAATAAAAGAAGAAGAGTTTGAATCATCCACATTTGATCTCCTTTGGAAAATAAGAGTTGTGGAGAGAAAGAATCCTTGGCAAATCAAATTTCAAAAGTTAATCCCATTTTTCTCAGGATAACTCATCTTCAAATGGCCATAACTTTCAATTCAACCGTCGGATCGATGAAATTTACCTACCGTTGGAAAGCTTATTCAGAGTAGATATTCGTGGAGCCCAAGAATATGCAAATCAGAGCTAAATTGACAAAGTTACGGGCCTGGAGATTTTCATGTTCATTTTTAGACGGGATTGCAATTAAATCCACACCGTTGATAATCAATTGCTGCATATCCCTTGTGGGACCCCATCTGAAGATTAGTCAAGCTATCCAGAAGCTTCCACCTCATTCAAATTTAAAAGAGATAAGAGATATACCTTATCTATGAAGATAAATCAAATTTGCAGAGAAAGTGTCCAGATTCAATGTATCTGTAAGATAACCGGGGTTATAAGAGGAACCAAAAGGAAGCATACGAGACACTCCCTCCCTTGGACGTCCACCACTATTCTCTCTCATTTTTTTTCTTTTCCTAATTAATAAAATTTAAGAATTATTTTTGGGTATTCTGAAGCCCTGTTTCAGAAATTAGGATTTTTAGAAGAGAGATTTCTGAGAGACCATTGTACAAGGAGATGCTATTAATGAAATTACTTATGGAGTTCTTTTCAATGGCTGGCTAGATTTCTGGATTGGAGCACACAGATGAAGCTAAGTAGATCTTTAATTTAATCTATGTGAATTTTCTATTTACTTGTCTCTTTTAAATGCATGCTCTATTAGAATAATAGATCTGTCTTCATGCCTTAGGCAGCCTCTATTTTGATTTCTAATGAAAATAGTTTGATGATTTATACTTATTTTGATAGATTATGCTTAGGGTTGAGATCCTTTGATAGTTTATGCTTAATTTGATAAGTCATGCTTATGATTTTTCATTCTTTTATGAGGTGAAGGAGGTCTTGGGTTGTGATCTTATTCTTTTTATTAAAATCTGGTTTTTGCAAAAGACAAATCCTCCGGATCCGAAACATTGATTTGTTTCTGATCTGAGTTATTTTGAGACAAATAGTAGAATAATCGCATGATGGATTAATTATCTTGCTTAGTGGATTCTGGATGCTCCGATCTATTTTTTTTTATATATTTGATTAGTTTGTTTCTGAATTCTTCTAGATTTTCTTAGATCTCAATTATTCATTAATCTTTGATTAAAAAAAATCAGATTTAAATTTTAACTCAGTAGTGCTCCCTGTGGGATCGACCTGTAATTGCCACTATCTCAACATGATAACTGTGCACTTGCAGTAATTTTAATGGATTGATTTAATTCACATCAGCAAGGAATCCTCCCAGTTCTCCTTGTAGTCTAGGACACAGGCTCGCAACATATCCTCCAAAGTCTGGTTGGTGCGCTCTGTCTATCCGTCTGTCTGAGGATGATAGGCTGTGCTGAAACTCAACTTGGTACCCAAAGCTCGTTGAAGACTATCCCAAAAGTGAGAAGTGAAGCGTGGATCTCTGTCTGAAACAATCGAAGCTGGAACTCCGTGCAAAGAGACGATCTTATCCACATACAGCTTAGCAAGGACGTCGAGTCCTGCTCTCATCGACACTGGCAAGAAGTGAGCTGACTTAGTCAGTCTATCCACGATCACCCAAATGCCATCACTGCGTCTCCTGGTAGCTGGAAGTCCTGCAATAAAATCCATGGTGATGTGCTCCCACTTCCACTGGGGTATCTCGAGCTGATGAAGTAGCCCTGGTGGCTTCTGATGCTCGGCTTTGATTTGTTGACACGTCAGACATCTGGCCACATAGCCTGCAATCTCTTTCTTCATGTTGTTCCACCAGTAATAGCTCCTCAGGTTCCTGTACATCTTGGTGCTGCCCGGGTGAATCGAATATCTGCTGTGGTGTGCATCTGCTAAGATCTGGTCCTTCAGTTCCTGGACGTCTGGTACACACAGCCTGTCCTGATAGTAGAGTACTCCACCAATTAGTCTGAACTCTGGCCTCTGGTCAATCTGCTCGATCACTTTGACAAGCTTAGGATCGCTGCGTTGACTGTCCTTGACCTCTCCAAGCAACTCTGGTTCCCATGCGGACATGGTAGCAAGCATAACTCTGTCGCTGAGCGGCTGAAACTGGACATCCAAGTCACTGAAGACATCGGTCCACACGCCCTCTGCTGCTAGGAAACTGACTAGGGCGGTCTTCCTGCTCAAAGCATCTGCTACGACGTTCGCCTTACCCGGATGGTATTTGATAGGGAAGTCGTAATCCTTGATGTACTCCATCCAACGCCTCTGACGGTTGTTGAGATCATGCTGGGTGAACAGGTACTGCAAACTGCGATGATCTGAATGGACTTCGAACTTCTCTCCGTAGAGGTAATGCCGCCACATCTTCAGTGCGAACACGACTGCTGCAAGCTCCAGGTCGTGAGTAGCATACTTCTTCTCGTGTTCCTTCAGCTGGCGTGATCCATAAGCAATGACTTTACCCTCCTGCATCAATACACAACCGAGACCGGTCCCTGAAGCATCGGTGAAGACAACGAAACCGCCTGTACCAGAAGGTAAAGATAAGATCGGTGCTGACGTCAGTCTCTCCTTCAGCTCTTGAAAGCTGTCCTCGCATGCATCGGTCCATACGAACGGTACGTCCTTCCTCGTCAGCTTGGTCAAAGGGGCTGAAATCGAAGAGAAACTTTTGACAAATCTGCGGTAGTAGCCTGCTAAGCCAAGGAAACTCCGAACTTCTGTGACATTCTTCGGTCTCTCCCAGTTCACTACTGCCTCGATCTTCGCTGGATCCACTGCTAGGCCGTCTCTGGAGATGATATGTCCGAGGAAGACTACTTGCTCTAATCAGAACTCGCACTTGCTGAGCTTCGCGTACAGCTGGTTGTCGCGTAGCAACTGTAGAGACGTCCTCAAATGCTGCTCGTGCTCCTCTCTGGACTTGGAGTAGACCAACACGTCGTCGATGAACACCACTGTAAAGCTGTCGAGGTACGGGGCGAAGATCTTGTTCATCAGGGCCATGAACACTGCCGGCGCATTCGTCAACCCGAACGGCATCACGAGGAACTCATAGTGCCCGTAACGAGTACGAAATGCTGTCTTCTGCACATCCTGCTCTCTGACTCGCAGCTGATGATATCCCGATCTCAGGTCCACCTTCGAGAAGTACTGCGCTCCCTGAAGCTGATCGAAGAGCTCGTCGATCCGGGGTAGAGGGTACTTGTTCTTTACTGTCGCCTGGTTCAGCTGCCTGTAGTCGATGCACATCCTCATCGATCCATCCTTCTTCTTCACGAAGAGCACAGGTGCTCCCCAAGGTGACATGCTCGGTCTGATGAAGCCCTTGTCTATCAACTCTTGCAACTGGGTCTTCAACTCTCGCAGCTCTGCCGGAGCCATGCGGTAAGGAGCTCTGGAAATCGGTGCGGTGCCTGGCACAAGCTCGATGGTGAAGTCGATCTCTCTGACTGGAGGCAATCCTGGGATCTCGTCGGGAAACACGTCTGGAAACTCGCAAACGACTGGGATCTCCTCGACTCCCTTGAACTTCTTGTCCTCTGAGATGAATGCGATGTAGCCCTCGCAACCTGATCTCACTAGCTTCTCCGCCTTCAGTGCTGAAATCAACCTAGTGCTGGGTGGTCTCTTCTCACCCACAAACTCGATCGTGGCATCTGAACCGTCGATAGTAAGTCTGACTATCTTCTCGAAGCAGTCCATCACCGCTCGATATCTGGCCAACCAATCCATCCCCAAGATAACGTCGAAGTCATGCATGGGTAACACGATCAAATCTGCAAACATAATGTACTCCCCGATCTGCACTCGGCATCTGGGGTGGTAAGTTTGACACACTACCCTCTTGCCCACGGGCGTAGACACAACTAGCGTGTATGGTAACTCCTCTCCTACCCCACCAAGAACTAAAGCAAAAGCAGAAGACACATAGGAATGTGTCGCACCAGGATCAAACAATACTCTAGCAATCTGATCACAAATAGAAAGAGTACCTTCGACGACGTTCCCTGCAGCTTCGGCCTCCTCATGTGTGAGCGCAAATGCCTGACCTGCGGCCTGAGGTCTCTGCTGCTGTCGCTGCTGTCCATGGGGCCTCTGGTATCGTCCCCTCTGGTAGTGCTGTCCCCTGGGCTGCTGGGGTCCACGTGCCTGCTGCGGGGCACGGTACTGCTGCTGAGGTGGCTGGGGTGCCGGTGCAATCTGCTGAACGGGTGGAGCTGGAACTGGTGCTCTCGGTGGTGCTGGAAGCTGAAGCATCGGGGCCTGAGGCTGTCCTCCTCTGAATGGGCAAAACCTGGAGATGTGTCCTGTCTCCCCACAGTCATAGCATACTCTGGGCCCACGCTGCTGCTGCTGCTGAGGCTGCCGCTGATACTGATGCTGCCTGGCCTGGCCTGCTGGCCTCTGTCTCTGGAATGGCTGCTGCTGTATGGGCAAGGGCTGCGGTCTGACCAAGGCGGCTCTAACTCGCCTCTGCTGCTGACTGGCCTCTATCCGCTGCAGACGCTCCTCTGCCCAGTAAGCTCTCCTCAAAGCCTCCTCATAAGTGTGAATCTCAATGCAAGACATGTTAAGCTGAATGTCGTCTCTCAGCCCATCGACGAACCGACGGATCCTCTCGGACTCAGGTGTGATCAGAGCCTCTGCAAAACGAGAAAGCTGGGTGAAGCGAACCTCATACTGGTAGACAGTCATGCTGCCTTGCACCAGCGCCTGAAATTCCCGCAGCTTGCGGTCTCTGACGTGAGATGGTATGAACTTCCGAAGGAAGTCCGCCCTGAATGCAGTCCAAGCGATCTCGTCTCCTATCGCCTCGAAATGACGGTGAATCGTCCTCCACCAGTCCTCCGCGACTCCCCGAAACATATAAGCGGCTAACTGCACTCTCTGCTAACCGGTGCACTCGAAGACCTTGAAGATCTTCTCCATCCGCACAATCCACTCGTCGGCTACCAGCAGGTCATCGGCGCCAGTGAACTCAGGCGGTCCCCTTTTGAGGAACCTCTCAAATATGACGTTCGGGTCTGCCTCCCGAACGGATGCCGCTGCTGTGCCTGGCTGAGCCACTCTGTCCATGATGTCCAAGACTTGCGTCTGGAATTGGGCAAAATCCTCGGCCTGCTGCTGCTGCGCCGAAGCCTGGGCCTCCTGGGAAACGAGGAAGGCCTGCAAGAACCTCTGGAAACGCTGCTCGAAGTCTGGCGAACTGCCGACTGCTGGTATCATATGTGATGGAGAACCCTCTCTAGACATCTGTCAAGAGAAAGAAATGAGGTTAGTTTAAGTCCAACACTTAGGACTACACTGATTCTACCCGATCCATCGACCCTACACGTACCCCCACACTGAGATCCTCACTACGTCCTAAAGTTTCTAGTGTATTTTATTTCCTAGAGACTTGCCCGCTCTGATACCATAAAATGTAACGCCCCAATTCCGGATACCGAGAAAATCGTCAAAGTACCGAAATTGGCGCGCTACTTCCCGGAAAATCCGAGAACTTCCAAGATCGTAGTTCCGCAGTGAGGTCCAATTTAAAACTTTTTGAACGAATATGTAACAACAGTTATTATTGCGGAAGCGTATTATAAGCGGAAGCCATACAGAGATAGCGGAAGCATAAGGTATCATCGTATATATGTCAAATGTAAAAGGGCTGAAGTCCAGCCTAAATGCATAGTAATAACAAATCAAAGTTTAATTACATATTTTTCATTTCTACCCAACTCACAACAAATGTCTCTCAAGACCCTAAACAAAAGAACGCTCAAATCCCTGCAGCTAGTGTCGGCTCTCCACCTTCCGGCTCGACCTCATGGTCGGCCGGCCCCCACCCGTAGTCGCCTACTACGGGCACCTCAACGAGTGCGAACGCGTCGCCCTCGAACTCTGGGTCAAGACCTAAGCACCAAGAGTGGGTCAGATCTAAAGATCTGGCAAGTCACAATATGCAGATAATATAGAATGTATGCATCAAAATGAGTAAAGACATGTATAAAGTTAAGAGAGTAACAAAGGTACATATGCTATGCAGTCGTGCAAGATAACAATGTAGAATCATAATAAGCGTAACAGTAATAAACCTACACAATATGGCACATCCACATAAGCTGGTCACCGCGGGATATTATGCCGCGGCCCTCCCATACTGAACACAGTCGCGGTAGGGATCCTAAGCTAATGCTAGGGATTACTAACCCTGCAAAACATCATCAACATCATCCACAACGACCGGAACCGGCATCACACCGTCCGTCCCAACAGTGCTCATCATGATAGCCACACACAAATCTCAATAGCTCCTACCAGTGATGATCAGTCCAACTGGCTGAGCTTAAATCAACTCAGTGAATGTCTATGCCGACTCGGAAACAATAAAGGTCTGTGTCTGTCTAGGCTTTGCCTTGCGTGAACAAGGTCCTAACAAAAGTCCCTAAGAGGTCCAAGTACTCAATATAAACTGTGGATCATAGTCCAAGTCCAATCCCATCATTGGATCCATACCAATCATTGGATCCATACCAAGGCCCACCAAATACATGGCCTGATCTATAACAGTCCATATGAGATACAAGTCCGTATTTAATGACATATGATCCATTTACAACCTTAATGGGTCACACGCCCATACAATCTAACCTCTCCATTCTAGGGTAATTCACATCCAACTTAGGCCATAAAAAGGGCCCGCCTAGCCACAGACACGGGTCAATGATCCACCCAATCAGGTTACCGGGTCACCTCTAAGTATTCCTAGGTTTAGGTCCTCCATTTTCCATTTAATTAACAGGTATGAGCAATAATAAGGGCAATAGAGTGATAATCGTAGTATGAGGGAGATGAATCTCCAAGTACACGAATCATAGGGAGATAGCAACAGTCCAACCTAGGTAAATGGTCCACTTTCGGATACAGGTCCATCTCAGGTAATTCGATCTTTAAGTGAAACCACAGATGCTAAGGAATATTGTGTTTGGTGCTTAGAAGTTATGTGCATCATTTGGTAACGTATAAAGGTCGAATCATCTAAGATTACATAACCTGGACTTTAATTAGTGGACCCCACGAGTCAAGGTTGAGCCGTACCATTGACTCGTGGCTGGCACAGTGATGGAAGTCTATTTGAATGGTCAATGGGTTCTACATATGATTGCAACAATGGAATTTAGAATCTGGGGATCGTCACTGTACACAGTGTGCTCAGCCGACCTCCTGGCCTGGGCGGTCAGCTCGGCACACTGTGATCAGAGAAGGTGAAACATCCTGCAGGCAAGGCTTACTCGTCCAGGACATCCTGTGAGTCCGGCTAACCCCCTGGCCTGGGTGGTTGGCCGTGCGCACTAGGAATTCTGGCTGAAGGAAATGTCCCAGGTTCCAGTCTC